>JBAMNC010001325.1:0-673599 GCA_037902135.1 Cetoscarus ocellatus
GTTTTTAACAGCAGGAAGAGGTGAGAGAGATGAGCCAGACAACGGCAGGAAGTGACTGCACTTATAGAGATTAGCATAGATGCTAACAGCTTCAGCAGCAGTTTAATCAGATTTTGCTCACTTTTCTTTATCAAATGAGAAACAAATATCACTACGAACTTCTCTGTAATAATGTATTTTCACCCCCAGTTCCAACATGTTTTGACCTGAGTTTGTTTTATGAAGTGGCTCAGGTTCTGTACATGGTAGCACCCGCCTACTACATTATCTGATTGGCCCATAATGAATGTTGATTGACAGAACGTTCATCCGATCGTCTGATATGCTTCTGAAAGGTTCTGCCCTCCCCCAAACACTTTCTATGGGCCCTCTCCCAGATGGACTGGTGAAATATCTGAATGATCCATCTGGTGTGTCAGGTTAGGGGGGGGATTTCCAGTGGCTGATAATTGTCTGGTAACTGGTTGGAAGCTGTCAGGCAGCTGGCTGGGAGGGGAAAACTGAAGCGTCTGGATCTGTAGGAAAAGGCTGCTTTGTCAGCTCCATTAAGATATATAAAATTAGCTTAATGAGGCAGCTGTAATTTAAAGTGCTGTGTTTTATGACTGAATGGGTAAAATAATTTTGTAAAAATTCAAATCACTCTCAGAAAGCCTACTTTATTTTACTTTAATGAGGAGAAGATGAGAATGATTATTAAAAAGCATTATTTTGATAATAATAATTATTATTATTGTATATTGATTGCAAAGTGAAATTTTCTGGATGAGATTATTGTAGTGTTTGACATATCACTGATTAGTAACAACATTATTTTGTATGAATTTATAGATTTTCTACAACGTCAGATTAAAAAAACTCCCTAATTTCTGAAAGGGGACGTTTTTGTCCTCTTTTAAAATGCCCTAAAATATCATGTGTTTAAGTTTTTTTCTGACTCTTCATAATAATCTCTTCATCTGTCTGTGTGTATGTGTGTTTGTGCGTGAGTGTGTCTGTGTTAATCTCCCATAGCTTGTTGCTACTACCCCCTGTCCTGTCAGAAATCGTACCCCCTCCAATCTCACCCACATTCCCCTGCTTCCTCGGCTACCCCCGTCCTGCTTTGAACAGTAAACCTGCAAACTTTGGACTTTTAAATATCAGATAAATCAACAACAAATCATTTTTGTCATAATTTTATGTCATAATTTTATGTCACAAAACAACCTGGACTTTATTTTAACAGAAACTTGCCCACTGATTTTACTCACATCCATCACGGCTGTCAGGTCAGGTTGGGGTGGGGCTGTCATATACAAGAAGGTTTTTAAATGCACCCTTAGCACTTTTAGTTCTTTTGAGCACCTTGCTGTTATTACTAAATTGAAAGAACCTGTTTTATTTTAAAGGGAACTCTCCAACATTTTTGTTGTTTTCATGTCTTGCCTCACTCCCCAGTCCATGACAAGCAGGTAAACACCATTCCTTTGACTGTGTGTCCAGTAATGAGTAAAAGATGAACAAAGATCCCCAACTGCTAGTTAGGCTTAGCTCAAATGCCAGAAGTATATGGGTAGTGCTTTAGCCTGTTTCTGTCTATAGACATCAGATAAACTCTTGATGGTCCTGTTCGCTTGCTGTATTTTTTATTGACTACATATGCATGTTTTCAAGTGCGTTAACTATAAAGTTTATCCGGAACTAGAAAGATTGCATTTCCTTGCAGCAAATGCGTTGAAATGCTGAGTCTGAATGCTGGAAATGGGAAATGAAAGAGCTAAAAGCAGTGCTAACAAAGCTGAAAATGTGAAAAAGTGACATAAACGAGTTAGAAGCAGTAAAGCAAAGCTAAAACTGTGTGAAATGTGTAATAAAAAACTGTTTACAGCTGTGAAAGAAAGCTTAAAATGATTACATTTGAAATACCTTTTCGGAGAGCTGCATACATTTTTGTTGTCCCTGAAGAAGTTGTAATCTATGATTAAAAGAGTAAAATTTCTAAGGCCTATAATGCCAAGACTGTAATGACTAGCATAAGTGTTTCAATATGTTATTAAATGTGCATTGTAAAGAAAGGAAAAACGAAAGTTGTATGGAAGTGAAAGGTTGAATAAGTGAAAAGCTGCAATGTCCAGACTGAGGAAACCAGCCATATGCTGTCTGTACTGAGCACACAGCCGAGACGTCCAAATGTCTTCTGGAACCCGACCAGGTTCAATTCCCAATGTTACCACTGAACTAAAAAGGCAGTGACGTGCCCATGCATCGGGACCAGGGTACTTAATATAACTCAGATATGTGTAGAGAGCACAGATGTGGAGCTGGGTCTTTAGGTTGATGAAGCTGTCGCTGTGCCAAAACCGTGATAGCTTTGAAAAAAAGGATTGAACTGTCGTTGGAAGAGAGACTAATGCTCAGCAGCAGGCAGCTGTGGTAATCAAACGCCTTCATTGAAGGCACAGAGGCAAAATTGTGATTTTCTTCATCGAGGATCAAACACACGATCCCCGGATCAAAAAAGCAATATTTTAGCCACTATACCACAAGACACACACATAAACAGACAATAGGTGGAGAGGTTTTTTTTTATGTCACTGTTAAGCATGTTCAGAGCGGGGAAGTCAAGCTGGGTACTTCTGGGTGAAAGAACTGTCGCTGTGCCAAAACCATGAATAGCTTTCAAAAAAAAGGGACTGCGAAACACGAAATGGCTTCCCATCATGGCGGATGAGGGGTAGTTGCCTTTACTTTGACTCCCTAACTCGTTTCTTCATTATTACCATTCTGAGCCCCACTCATCTCCTCTCTCTAATTATACAACTTTCCTCTTGAACTGTTTATTTAAAAAAGCCCAGGAAATGGCGCATAAAAGCAGTCAGTCGGCTAAAAGGGAAACTACACCGCTGATAGAGACAGACCCTAATGAGATTAGCATGGCCGCGAATGAATGAGGACATCTTACCTACACCTCCCGAGTTGGATCGCGCCTATCATACTCTAGCTCCAAGGCCCAAACCCGGGGATAGGCCGAGACCTGTCATTATTCAGTTTCAAAACTACCAAATGAAAGAAAAAGTCCCTCGGGAAGCAAGGAAAAGGAGAGCCGATCTTCAGTACCAAGGGAAACCTGTGGCCCTTTTTGAGGACTTCACATTGGAGGTGATGGAGCAGAGCACTGCTTACCCGCGAGGTGATGGCCCTACTCTACAAGCGGGGATTGAGGCCTACTCTCCGCTACCCAGCTAGACTGATAATTACGACTGAAGATGGGGATAAAAGATGGCTGTCGTTGGTTAAAGAGGCCAAAGAGTACCTTGCAGCTAATATCACTTAGTAGAGACTACAGCGATCAAGGTAACATTTACACAGTCAGTCGATTAGATAGCTGTGAAGCTAACTGCTCTGTGCACTTTGGTTCACAATGGCACTTTTTTTGGATATTGTTTAAGTGAGGAGCTCTTAACTTCTTAAAAAATTTGCCGATCTGTATTGTTTGGAATTTTCTACTTGGACTTCTACTTTTTATCTTCTCTAATGTGGACACTACTTGCTCTTGTGCTATTAGCCAATAATGGTACGTGGACTGAGTATCTCCTCCATCTTAATTGCACATTAATGGCAATTCGCTGGACCCTTTTTTTTTATTGCCACAATGATTCTTCATATAATTGCCTTTCTATATCCTCTTTTTATTTATTTATTTATGAGAGGTTTGTGCTTAGTCCAGTTTCTTCTCATCTTGGTAATTAACTTTGTAGGCTCACTCATTCATAGCTGTTTTTTTGTAATCTGCATTCCCTACACAGAGCAGATCCATTTCGTTCCTACTACTTCCTTGCTGTCTAAGTTCACCTAGTATTTTTTGAGAACCACATGTAGCTCTCATTAACAGTCACTGTGTTGATACAGAGGTCATAATGACATTCTTCATTCATTCTTTTCACATGCCCATTGTACAATGTACATACACGCGCATTGACTTCTTTTTGCTTGACAATAGAATACGTAATAATATTCTCTCTTGCAAGTACCATAGTATAGTTATTTTGGACCATGCTCTGACTTCTGTGAAAATTAACTTCCCATGTGGCAAAGCACCTATTTTATTTTGGAGATTTAACTCGCACTTATTATAAGAACCCACATTTAAAGACTTTATTTTCTCACAAATAAAACTTTTGAGATCAATGATACACCAGAGGTGAGAAGCAATACACTCTGGGAGTCCTTTACAGCTTATTTGCTTGGACAAATAGGGCTCTAATTCCTGGCGCAACTCAGGGTGGCGCAGCCTGGCGCACCCCCCCTGCAGTGGTAATTTCATCCGGCGCACCGCCGTGCGCAGCCAATTTGGCAATTTGGTAGACCGGCTGCGCCGAGATGGGTGTGAAGGCGCACCAGGGGGAGGTGTCCACAGATTCAGCTTGGTGCAGTGACAATTTCGGGCCAAAAAAATGCGCGGAAGGTGCGCTGAAAGCCCGCCAGCTCCAACCTGGTCTATTCTCGGCGCAGACGAGGCGCACCCAAGGCAGTGGTAATTTGGCTGACAGGCGCACAGTGCGCACACCGTCACCAGAACCTCACAGGCAGGTATCCAGAGTGTCAGGCACATTTCAATGCAATAAACAATCACAGCAACCACTATTTAATGTAACCGTCTGAACCAGCACATACGTTTGTATCTATATTAATTGTTCCGTCACATCTGATGTCAGATCAGAGACGTTTGTCATAACTAATGAGTTCACATCTCTCAGCCAACCACAAACAGCCACATCATCCGATATGGAGTATCCGGCTTCTCTCATCTCATGAAATTAAATAGAAAAGAAAAAAGAGAGAGACGCTCACTGAATAAATAACTCGGCGTCTTAATGATTTACCTGTGATTGCCCATATTTCTCTGTTTTAATCTTTATTCTTAACTTGATCTAAAAAGATGGAGTAGCCTACATTACTGCAAGGAGGATGAGGAGGAGATATATTTTCACCTCAGGCGCTGCTTTTTGGCGATGACAGACCAGGAATGCGGGTGGATCACAAGCATTATAAATGGATTAGCCTGCTGCTGTGTTTAGGTGAAATTATCACTTAATTTTGTACTCCTATTTATGACACAGGAACAGATTACATCTGTCCTGTGAGGTGGTCCACACGGTGACACGCGTCGTGTCCTCCGATGCGCGGCCCGGTGGCCCCCTGCGCTCTCCCAGTTGCTGTAAAAGTGACAGCAGCTCTGACCTTCTTCACCACTGCGGTGAAATTGTCACTGCGCCTCGCCCGCGGCGCATTTTAAGGTGAGGAGAGGCGTTCATCTGATTGGTGAAGATCACACTCAGCTGTGATAAACCCACTCAAGTCTTCTCTCCTCCCTCTCTGCTACGCGAGGGCAGGTGCGCCCCGCCTGCACCTGGTCTACGAAATTAGAGCCCATAATTTCATTCATCTCTAACTTTAAGAGACTGGAACATGCTAAACTCAGAGAAATTTCAAGTGCGATTCTTGGCGTGGATACTCAATATGCCTCCAACCCCTCTAACATTTTGTTTAAGAAACAGGCACATCTTTAATCTCAATATGATACTCTGGTGACAGGGAAAGTGGAAAGAAAGCTACTATATACAAAACAGCGTTTTTTCGAACAGGGAGATATGGCAGGCAAGCTTTTGGCATACCAAGCCCAAGGCAATAGGTGCTTCTAGGCATATTTCGGGGATAAAGCTACCTTCAGGGGATACCACTACAGACTCCTCTGAGATCAGTAATGTGTTTTCTAACTATTATTCTGAGTTATATATGTCAGAGGCTACATCAAATGACTGGTTCAGCCCTAATCCTCTGGATTTGTTAGAAGACCCGCAAGTAGATGAAGTAGTGTCCGCTGGGATTGGGTGCATCAATGACGGTTTCCGAAATTCAGGAAGCAATAAAATCTTTGCAGAGTAATAAATTGCCAGAGCCAGATGGGCTACACCTGAGAATTTTGAAAACCTATTCTTCATTCTCTCCCCCAGTCTTAGTCAGAGTATTTAATGATGCTTTTAATAATGGACAGCTACCCCTAACCTTAACAGAAGCCTCAGTTACCTTACTACTTAAAAAGGATAAAGATCCACTATTATGCAGCAGTTATCGACCCATTTCTTTATTGAATGTTGACTTCAAAATTCTTGCAAAGGTTCTAGCAGGCACCTCCAGAGGGTTATTCCAGGATTGGTTCACTCAGACCAGACTGGCTTTATCTCTGGTAGGCAATCTTTTTCAAATACCAGGAGGCTGCTTAATATTCTCTTCTCTCCCTTGTAGCGATTATTTTTCTGGATATTAATTAACATTAATTAAAGAAATTAATATTCATTTAATATCCCATTTGCTCTCGTTAATTAAAGGGGCACCATCCTTTTTATACAAAAAAGACAAAATTTAATTCAATAATTGATTTATTAATTATTTTAAATTTAAAATCAGATAAATCAATTAAATCAGAATTGATCAGTTTCATCAGTCTCAAGTCTAAAGACAGAATTCTCATACAGTGATGTCAATCTTCCAAATAGAATACCAACAGACAGAACTTTAAATTTAAGGGTGATTTATTAAAAGCATATAATGACTATATAAGACAAAATAAAATAAAATAAAACACTTAAGAAGGAAGAAATGTCAGAGTCACACTAATCAATGATGCTGTGAATAAGGAAAGAAGTTATGAACCCTCAAGAAACATTTGAGTATATTGAGTGGTTATGGAAGATTAATTTAACGAATTAATCTACTTTAGAAAGGCCAAATCAAGGGTAACTAATGGGGAATTAAACCAAGACACTCAAGCCCATCTGTAGGAGTTCAGAACCGCAGTCTTACTATGGCTTTGCTTCTGGTGTCGGATCTCAAACTGGTCCGGGAGTTACTGGAGAGCCTTGTAGGACTGTTCTGGTTTGGAGTCGTCCCAAAGGGAGGCTGAGAAGTCCACACTTAATCCAGCACAAAGGGATCCAGAGAGGGGATTTGCCGACATGAGCTGGTCCCGTAGCTTTCACGGGAGAGAGGTGCCATCTTAGATTGGACTAGCAGGTTCTGTTAAAGGTGAAGCTGGAGCTGGAGGTTTGAGGTCTCAATTAGATGAAAATAAGGATTCGTAACTAATTTCAAAAATTAATTATTCGTTGGCCCAACGAAAATTATTACGAAATTAATAACAAGCTTATCAAGAACACCGGCAGGCGTGTTACGCTACTCAGACAAAACTTAGAAAAAGATATAGGAGAGGATATTGGAGAACTAGGAGAAGATATTGGAGAGCTACTGGAGAGCCGCGTTGACAAGAAGAAAAACGGATCAGACCGTTGAAGAAGACGCAAAAAACAAAGTGTAGGGATGAAAAGTGAAAGAAGAAGAGAGAGAGAGGAATGTGTCTCTCTGGTTTTGACTTCTAAGGAGGGTCTCACAGGAGGAGGGCCTTAGATGAGTAACAAAGACTTTATCAACTTACATTTGGCCAAAATACTAAGTTGTACTTTGATAACCACCCAATATAAACACTCCAACTGAGTAGAAAATCTTATGATAAATTGTCTGATACCAACAGTGTTGGGACTAACACGTTATTGCATTATTAGTTAACTGCCAAAAAAGTAACTTTGGCAGTAACTAATAATCAAACGCATTATTTTTAAAATTCAATAACTCAGTTATAGTTACTAAACGATCCGTTTATTAGTTTATTTTACGTTATTTTACTATCTGGGCTGAGCCACTGTGTTTACTTCCTGTGTCAGGGGGGCTTGGGGGAAGTGCAAGAGTCAGGAGGCGAGTGCGCTGCGCTGTGGGGGCGTGTTTGTTTATTACAGCAAGAACATCATGGTGGAACCCAGGGCCAGTTTCTTCTCGTGGAAGTACGCTCACTACTTCTCCTTCATTGAGCAGAAGGAGAAAAATGTTTATGTTAAATGCAACTTATGTCTCGGAACTAAGAGCCTCTCTGCGGCCGCAAACAGCAACTCTAATCTGTTAAAGCATCTAGGCACGCAGCATGCGGTGACGAAACTTGTTGCTAAAGCTAGCGGGTCAGGTACCGGCACAGATACCGACACAGATGTCACCTCACCCCGTGCACCTAAGCAACAGCGCCTGAGTTCTTTTCTACGAGGGAGTGCTACTGCCAGCCAGGCTAAAGTTAATCAAGTCATCGCAGGCTACGTTGTGGAAGACATGCAGCCTATTTCTACAGTGGAGTCGCCCGCTTTCAGGCGGATAATTGATTTGATACCTGGCGCCACCCGGCAAATGGGACGGAAAACCTTTTCGAATTACCTGGAGAGTGAATATACAAAAATGGAAAGCGAGCTAAAGAAAACTTTTGAGGGCTTAAGCTACATCTCGACCACCGCAGACATCTGGACCGGCCACAACAGGAGCTTCATGGGAGTAACAGCTCACTGGATAAACCCCGCTACTTTACAGCGCCAGAAAGCTGCGTTGGCCTGTAAAAGGCTAAAGGGTAGGCACACGTACGATATAATCGCAAGTGAGATTGATCAGATTCACTCTTTGTATAGAGTGTCTGCAAAAGTTACCACCACAGTAACAGATAACGGCTCCAACTTTGTGAAAGCCTTTCGCGTGTATCAACCCGAGCAGCTAAATGACTCTGATGATGATGATCATGATCATGATGACGAAGAAATTATCTTCACAGATGTTGCAGAGATTCTGGACAACCCCATAGAGACAGAGGAAGGCATTGTTTTACCTCCGCACGAGCGTTGTGCATCCCACACGTTAAACTTAATCTCATGCAATGACATAGACAAGTGGCTCCTTGCAAATCCTGGGACTAAGGCAGTGTACAGATCCTCTACAGCTAAATGTATGGCAATGTGGAATAAGACAAGCAGGTCCACAGTGGCTTCAGAGGTAGTGGATGATGTGCTTTCCAAAAAGCTCATTGTCCCCTGCTCTACTAGGTGGAACTCATTTTATGATGCTGTGTCCAGAATTGTCGAAATCCCTGCAACTGAGTTGAGTGCCATCACTCATAGTTTACAGCTAAAATGTCTTAGCGACAAGGAGCTTCATTTTCTGAAGGAATATTGTGCCACAATGAAGCCACTCACTGTTGTTCTGGACATCCTGCAAGGAGAGGAGAGCTATGGCTCCACGTGTCTCTAGTAAGTTACAACCAGGCCTTAGAAAGAGGAGAAAGGAATGAAGGCATTCTTGTCCTTTGGAGGAGATTTTGATCTTGCTACACCCTCTACTGACTCCCCTGAGATAGTCTTGTCTTTAGACGCTGAAAAAGCGTTTGATCGTGTAGAATGGAAATATTTACTTTATGTTCTCAACAAATTTGGCCTTAGCCCTGATTTTATAGCTTGAATTAAATTGCTTTATACTTCTCTGGTAGCCTCAGTCACTGTCAATGGCACTAAATCAAGAACATTCTCCTTGCACAGAGGTACCCGACGGGGTTGCCCCCTGTGTCCCCTATTATTCGCTCTAGCGATTGAGCCCCTGGCCTTATGGCTTCGAAGTGAAAGTAGATTTGAAGGTATTGTACGTCACGGGACCACCCATAAACTTTCATTGTATGCTGATGACCACTTGTTGTATGTTTCCGACCCAGCCACTAGTCTTCCCCCAATATTGGATATACTAGAGAAGTTTGGAGAGTACTCTGGTTATAAACTTAACCTTGGAAAAAACGACTATCTTCCTATCAATTATGCAGCTGACTGCCTTCTTCTGAACCTGTTTCCCTTCAGGAAAGCTACCCCTGGTTTTAAATATCTTGGAATTCATATGACAAAGTCATTTTTAGAACTATACGTAAAAAACTTTAACCCACTATTGCAGCAATCTAAATCAGATTTTGTTAGGTGGTCCTCCTTCCCTGAGTGGACATTTCAATCTTATAAAGATGAAAACTTTACCCCGGTTTCTTTATCTTTTCCAGCATATCCCTATTTTTATTCAGAAATCCTTTTTCAGTAAACTGGCTCAACTGATTAATCTCCTTTCTGTGGGGCAATAAATGCGCCCAGATTAACCATTTGGTCCTTCAACTTCCAAAAAATAAAGGTGGGTTAGCACTTCCTAACTTTCGCAACTATTACTAGGCATGTAACATTAATAAACTGCTCTTCTGAGACCCCTTGCAGAAGGTCGGATGATCGTCCTCAGTGGGTTGATCTTGAGGTCTCCTCCTTGCAATGTTCACTCTGGTCACTAGTTTGTTCTCCCTTACCTGTCTCTGCAAAACAGTTTACCTCAGTTGTAACAAATACGCTAAGGATATGGATTCAATTTAGAAAGGCTTTTGGTATACATACTGCCTCCAGCCTCACCCTAATACTTAATAACTATCTGTTCACTCCCTCCCTCTCAGACCCTGCTTTTCTACTTTGGTCAGATAGTGGACTGAAGGTTGTAAATAATCTTTTCTCTGGGGATTTTTTTACTCCTTCACTGACCTGGCCATAAAATGTAATCTCCCTAACTCACACTTGCTTTGCTTTTTCCAGATTAGGCATTTTGTTAAATCCTACTTCCCCCACTTCCCTAATTGCCCTCCTGAGTCAATTATGGATCAATTTTTAAAACTGAAATTAACCCAAAAAAGACTTATTACAATCATTTATAATTTAGTTTTTAATTTATCTTCTCACTGTCTGAACCACTTCCGTACAGCCTGGGAACAGGACCTTGGGACACCGATGTCTTATAAGCAATGGGAGCAGATATTAAGCTCTGTGCACACATCTTCAGTGTGTCCTAGGCATGGTCTTCTACAATGTAAAATTTTACATAGGGCTCATCTTACCAAAGCTAAATTGGCTAACATCCTGACAGAACAGATGCATGTAATAGGTGTAAACAGTCACCTGCTGATTATTTCCATATGTTTGTTTCCTGCGCGAGACTGGCTGAGTTTTGGACAGAAGTTTTTGATACATTAAGTAAAGTCTCAGGATTTGTCATTGACCCAGAGCCCCTCGTCGCCCTCTTCGGGATCAACCCTACTCATAGTGTGCCCAAGCGCACATGACAAGTTGTGGCTTTTTCTACCTTTATTTAACCTTGTTGGCCCGAAGGCTCATCCTGTTGAAGTGGACCCACTCACAACCCCCAACCCACAACAAACAGATCCAGGAGATGTTGCGATGTATTTCACTGGAAAAGATTAGGTTTTCCTTGAAAGGTTATACCATTGAATTTCACAAGACCTGGCAACCCTTCTTGGAATTCATAGACTCTTTGACTATTACTGCTGAGGCTGATAACTAATTGCGCCCCCAACCCCACCCCCCCTTTTTTTTTCAATGTTACTTATATATCCTTGCAATTATATAATTGTATGCTACAGACTACCTCTATACAACTAATACTCTCTTTAATATTCTCTCTTTTAATATTTGTCCACCTTACTTCTACTTTTTCCCACTTTTTGGATTTTGGTGCACTTCTGTCTAACTTTTCTGTTTGTTAGTTATGTTTGGGTGGGGGTTTTTTTATTTGAATGTAAGGGGTGGGGTAATGTGGAGCACATAAATGCCACTGTACTGCACAACAATGTTGGTAGCTCATGTTTAACTTTGTGCCAAAAATAATATAAAGATGTTGGAAAAAAAAAAAAGAGGATTGCACCGTGAGCATCACAAGAAACAGCTGAAACAATTGATGTAAGTTTCATGTCTGTACTGTAGAAAATGTTGACACAAGAGGAGTTTAAAAACAGGCTTCAAAGTCAAGCTCTCAGCCTACGTTTCCCACAATCCTTTGCGTATTTCTCTGTCATGACGCTGTACACTGAGGACGAGGGAGAGGAGCTGCTCTGCCTGCTGACTTTGCAAAGCACAAACATGAAGAGACGGAGGTGGTGTCACAGTTAATGCAGGTCATGTGAAAATACATGCCACAAAGTGTTTTGTGTGACCCCCATTGGGCAGACTAGAGTCCGCACTGCTCTGTTCGAGTATGTTTGGCCAATGTGTGGCATGAGAGCGTGTGAAGCCAATGAAATGCATGAGTGTCACGGCCACAGCGTGAGAGCTGGCAGCCCTGAATTTGTAAAATGACAAAGACTGTAATGAGTAGCAGAAGTGTTTGTGTATGCTAGGAAATATGCACGATAGAAAGAAACAGTCCTAACTGGGAAGCAAACCCCAGTCTCCGGGTGGAGAGCCAGAGATGCTCACCACTTAGTCCACAAGCCCTGACATACCTGACTGAACAGGAGCAGACTATTTAATGAAGCTGTCTGCCTTCACAGAGTGGGGACGTTAAGCTGGATACTTCCGGGTAAACAAGCTGTCACTATGCCAAAACCATGATAGCTATCTGAAAGAGGATAGCACCGTGAGCATCACAAGAACCAACTGAAAAAAACTGATGGAAGTTTCATGTCTGAAGAAAATGTTGACATGAGAGGAGTTTAAAAACAAAGTGAAGCGATCAGCTCTCTGGCTCCGAAGCTTACTGAGACAAAACGATGTGAATGTAGAGTTTGAAGCGAATTTCAGCTGAAAGAGGAGAAGTGTACCTTTATTTTGACGTATAAATCATGTCTGTTGAATAAAGTCTGAGAATGTTTTAGCAGAAAGATTCGGCAGATTTCTTGTCTGTCAGCAGAAGCAGCTCTGCTCTGTGTGGTCACGTGACACGCTCTTAGAACGGAGACTTCGTCAAAAGTTAGTGTTGCTTAAACAGTGATATCTCAAAAACTGTAAAAGATACCAAAAACCTGAACACATGCAAAAATAGTTGAGAAGTCAGTGAATCTGTAAAAGCAAGAATAAAGTCTGTAGGCAGAAGTATGCCGAATCTGTGGAGCGTGAAAGTTGAAGCAGTTTTCAGCAGAACTGCAAAAATCTCCCATTCATTTCAATGTAAAAAATTTGCAGAAAATAATTTTTACTGAAAAAATTATAAAAATTAACCATGTGAAAAATACAAGCACACCTCTCATGAACATGCTGCATTGCTCAATTTTTTTCTGTGAAAATCTGTCCAAATTTGAAAGCTGTGAAAAGTGCCAAAAATTTCAGGGTAGAATAAGAAGAAGAACCAGAAAAATTGCATTTCCTTGCAGCAAATGTGTTGAAATGCTGAGTCTGAATGCTAAAACTGTGAAATGAAATAGTTAAAAGCAGTGCTAACGAAGCTGAAAATGTGAAAATGTGACATAAAAGAAGTTAGAAGCAATAAAGCAAAGCTAAAACTGTGTGAAATGTGTAATAAAAACTGTTTACAGCTGTGAAAGAAAGCTTAAAATGATTACATTTGAAATACCTTTTCGGAGAGCTGCATACATTTTTGTTGTCCCTGAAGAAGTTGTAATCTATGATTAAAAGAGTAAAATTTCTAAGGCCTATAATGCCAAGACTGTAATGACTAGCATAAGTGTTTCAATATGTTATTAAATGTGCATTGTAAAGAAAGGAAAAACGAAAGTTGTATGGAAGTGAAAGGTTGAATAAGTGAAAAGCTGCAATGTCCAGACTGAGGAAACCAGCCATATGCTGTCTGTACTGAGCACACAGCCGAGACGTCCAAATGTCTTCTGAACCCGGACCAGGTTCAATTCCCAATGTTACCACTGAACTAAAAAGGCAGTGACGTGCCCATGCATCGGGACCAGGGTACTTAATATAACTCAGATATGTGTAGAGAGCACAGATGTGGAGCTGGGTCTTTAGGGTGATGAAGCTGTCGCTGTGCCAAAACCGTGATAGCTTTGAAAAAAAGGGTTGAACTGTCGTTGGAAGAGAGACTAATGCTCAGCAGCAGGCAGCTGTGGTAATCAAACGCCTTCATTGAAGGCACAGAGGCAAAATTGTGATTTTCTTCATCGAGGATCAAACACACGATCCCCGGATCAAAAAAGCAATATTTTAGCCACTATACCACAAGACACACACATAAACAGACAATAGGTGGAGAGGTTTTTTTTATGTCACTGTTAAGCATGTTCAGAGCGGGGAAGTCAAGCTGGGTACTTCTGGGTGAAAGAACTGTCGCTGTGCCAAAACCATGATAGCTTTCAAAAAAAAGGACTGCGAAACACGAAATGGCTTCCCATCATGGCGGATGAGGGGTAGTTGCCTTTACTTTGACTCCCTAACTCGTTTCTTCATTATTACCATTCTGAGCCCCACTCATCTCCTCTCTCTAATTATACAACTTTCCTCTTGAACTGTTTATTTAAAAAAGCCCAGGAAATGGCGCATAAAAGCAGTCAGTCGGCTAAAAGGGAAACTACACCGCTGATAGAGACAGACCCTAATGAGATTAGCATGGCCGCGAATGAATGAGGACATCTTACCTACACCTCCCGAGTTGGATCGCGCCTATCATACTCTAGCTCCAAGGCCCAAACCCGGGGATAGGCCGAGACCTGTCATTATTCAGTTTCAAAACTACCAAATGAAAGAAAAAGTCCCTCGGGAAGCAAGGAAAAGGAGAGCCGATCTTCAGTACCAAGGGAAACCTGTGGCCCTTTTTGAGGACTTCACATTGGAGGTGATGGAGCAGAGCACTGCTTACCGCGAGGTGATGGCCCTACTCTACAAGCGGGGATTGAGGCCTACTCTCCGCTACCCAGCTAGACTGATAATTACGACTGAAGATGGGGATAAAAGATGGCTGTCGTTGGTTAAAGAGGCCAAAGAGTACCTTGCAGCTAATATCACTTAGTAGAGACTACAGCGATCAAGGTAACATTTACACAGTCAGTCGATTAGATAGCTGTGAAGCTAACTGCTCTGTGCACTTTGGTTCACAATGGCACTTTTTTTGGATATTGTTTAAGTGAGGAGCTCTTAACTTCTTAAAAATTTGCCGATCTGTATTGTTTGGAATTTTCTACTTGGACTTCTACTTTTTATCTTCTCTAATGTGGACACTACTTGCTCTTGTGCTATTAGCCAATAATGGTACGTGGACTGAGTATCTCCTCCATCTTAATTGCACATTAATGGCAATTCGCTGGACCCTTTTTTTTTATTGCCACAATGATTCTTCATATAATTGCCTTTCTATATCCTCTTTTTATTTATTTATTTATGAGAGGTTTGTGCTTAGTCCAGTTTCTTCTCATCTTGGTAATTAACTTTGTAGGCTCACTCATTCATAGCTGTTTTTTGTAATCTGCATTCCCTACACAGAGCAGATCCATTTCGTTCCTACTACTTCCTTGCTGTCTAAGTTCACCTAGTATTTTTTGAGAACCACATGTAGCTCTCATTAACAGTCACTGTGTTGATACAGAGGTCATAATGACATTCTTCATTCATTCTTTTCACATGCCCATTGTACAATGTACATACACGCGCATTGACTTCTTTTTGCTTGACAATAGAATACGTAATAATATTCTCTCTTGCAAGTACCATAGTATAGTTATTTTGGACCATGCTCTGACTTCTGTGAAAATTAACTTCCCATGTGGCAAAGCACCTATTTTATTTTGGAGATTTAACTCGCACTTATTATAAGAACCCACATTTAAAGACTTTATTTTCTCACAAATAAAACTTTTGAGATCAATGATACACCAGAGGTGAGAAGCAATACACTCTGGGAGTCCTTTACAGCTTATTTGCTTGGACAAATAGGGCTCTAATTTCCTGGCGCAACTCAGGGTGGCGCAGCCTGGCGCACCCCCCCTGCAGTGGTAATTTCATCCGGCGCACCGCCGTGCGCAGCCAATTTGGCAATTTGGTAGACCGGCTGCGCCGAGATGGGTGTGAAGGCGCACCAGGGGGAGGTGTCCACAGATTCAGCTTGGTGCAGTGACAATTTCGGGCCAAAAAAATGCGCGGAAGGTGCGCTGAAAGCCCGCCAGCTCCAACCTGGTCTATTCTCGGCGCAGACGAGGCGCACCCAAGGCAGTGGTAATTTGGCTGACAGGCGCACAGTGCGCACACGTCACCAGAACCTCACAGGCAGGTATCCAGAGTGTCAGGCACATTTCAATGCAATAAACAATCACAGCAACCACTATTTAATGTAACCGTCTGAACCAGCACATACGTTTGTATCTATATTAATTGTTCCGTCACATCTGATGTCAGATCAGAGACGTTTGTCATAACTAATGAGTTCACATCTCTCAGCCAACCACAAACAGCCACATCATCCGATATGGAGTATCCGGCTTCTCTCATCTCATGAAATTAAATAGAAAAGAAAAAAGAGAGAGACGCTCACTGAATAAATAACTCGGCGTCTTAATGATTTACCTGTGATTGCCCATATTTCTCTGTTTTAATCTTTATTCTTAACTTGATCTAAAAAGATGGAGTAGCCTACATTACTGCAAGGAGGATGAGGAGGAGATATATTTTCACCTCAGGCGCTGCTTTTTGGCGATGACAGACCAGGAATGCGGGTGGATCACAAGCATTATAAATGGATTAGCCTGCTGCTGTGTTTAGGTGAAATTATCACTTAATTTTGTACTCCTATTTATGACACAGGAACAGATTACATCTGTCCTGTGAGGTGGTCCACACGGTGACGCGCGTCGTGTCCTCCGATGCGCGGCCCGGTGGCCCCTGCGCTCTCCCAGTTGCTGTAAAAGTGACAGCAGCTCTGACCTTCTTCACCACTGCGGTGAAATTGTCACTGCGCCTCGCCCGCGGCGCATTTTAAGGTGAGGAGAGGCGTTCATCTGATTGGTGAAGATCACACTCAGCTGTGATAAACCCACTCAAGTCTTCTCTCCTCCCTCTCTGCTACGCGAGGGCAGGTGCGCCCCGCCTGCACCTGGTCTACGAAATTAGAGCCCATAATTTCATTCATCTCTAACTTTAAGAGACTGGAACATGCTAAACTCAGAGAAATTTCAAGTGCGATTCTTGGCGTGGATACTCAATATGCCTCCAACCCCTCTAACATTTTGTTTAAGAAACAGGCACATCTTTAATCTCAATATGATACTCTGGTGACAGGGAAAGTGGAAAGAAAGCTACTATATACAAAACAGCGTTTTTTCGAACAGGGAGATATGGCAGGCAAGCTTTTGGCATACCAAGCCCAAGCAATAGGTGCTTCTAGGCATATTTCGGGGATAAAGCTACCTTCAGGGGATACCACTACAGACTCCTCTGAGATCAGTAATGTGTTTTCTAACTATTATTCTGAGTTATATATGTCAGAGGCTACATCAAATGACTGGTTCAGCCCTAATCCTCTGGATTTGTTAGAAGACCCGCAAGTAGATGAAGTAGTGTCCGCTGGATTGGGTGCATCAATGACGGTTTCCGAAATTCAGGAAGCAATAAAATCTTTGCAGAGTAATAAATTGCCAGAGCCAGATGGCTACACCTGAGAATTTTGAAAACCTATTCTTCATTTCTCTCCCCAGTCTTAGTCAGAGTATTTAATGATGCTTTTAATAATGGACAGCTACCCCTAACCTTAACAGAAGCCTCAGTTACCTTACTACTTAAAAAGGATAAAGATCCACTATTATGCAGCAGTTATCGACCCATTTCTTTATTGAATGTTGACTTCAAAATTCTTGCAAAGGTTCTAGCAGGGCACCTCCAGAGGGTTATTCCAGGATTGGTTCACTCAGACCAGACTGGCTTTATCTCTGGTAGGCAATCTTTTTCAAATACCAGGAGGCTGCTTAATATTCTCTTCTCTCCCTTGTAGCGATTATTTTTCTGGATATTAATTAACATTAATTAAAGAAATTAATATTCATTTAATATCCCATTTGCTCTCGTTAATTAAAGGGGCACCATCCTTTTTATACAAAAAAGACAAAATTTAATTCAATAATTGATTTATTAATTATTTTAAATTTAAAATCAGATAAATCAATTAAATCAGAATTGATCAGTTTCATCAGTCTCAAGTCTAAAGACAGAATTCTCATACAGTGATGTCAATCTTCCAAATAGAATACCAACAGACAGAACTTTAAATTTAAGGGTGATTTATTAAAAGCATATAATGACTATATAAGACAAAATAAAATAAAATAAAACACTTAAGAAGGAAGAAATGTCAGAGTCACACTAATCAATGATGCTGTGAATAAGGAAAGAAGTTATGAACCCTCAAGAAACATTTGAGTATATTGAGTGGTTATGGAAGATTAATTTAACGAATTAATCTACTTTAGAAAGGCCAAATCAAGGGTAACTAATGGGGAATTAAACCAAGACACTCAAGCCCATCTGTAGGAGTTCAGAACCGCAGTCTTACTATGGCTTTGCTTCTGGTGTCGGATCTCAAACTGGTCCGGGAGTTACTGGAGAGCCTTGTAGGACTGTTCTGGTTTGGAGTCGTCCCAAAGGGAGGCTGAGAAGTCCACACTTAATCCAGCACAAAGGGATCCAGAGAGGGGATTTTGCCGACATGAGCTGGTCCCGTAGCTTTCACGGGAGAGAGGTGCCATCTTAGATTGGACTAGCAGGTTCTGTTAAAGGTGAAGCTGGAGCTGGAGGTTTGAGGTCTCAATTAGATGAAAATAAGGATTCGTAACTAATTTCAAAAATTAATTATTCGTTGGCCCAACGAAAATTATTACGAAATTAATAACAAGCTTATCAAGAACACCGGCAGGCGTGTTACGCTACTCAGACAAAACTTAGAAAAAGATATAGGAGAGGATATTGGAGAACTAGGAGAAGATATTGGAGAGCTACTGGAGAGCCGCGTTGACAAGAAGAAAAACGGATCAGACCGTTGAAGAAGACGCAAAAAACAAAGTGTAGGGATGAAAAGTGAAAGAAGAAGAGAGAGAGAGGAATGTGTCTCTCTGGTTTTGACTTCTAAGGAGGGTCTCACAGGAGGAGGGCCTTAGATGAGTAACAAAGACTTTATCAACTTACATTTGGCCAAAATACTAAGTTGTACTTTGATAACCACCCAATATAAACACTCCAACTGAGTAGAAAATCTTATGATAAATTGTCTGATACCAACAGTGTTGGGACTAACACGTTATTGCATTATTAGTTAACTGCCAAAAAAGTAACTTTGGCAGTAACTAATAATCAAACGCATTATTTTTAAAATTCAATAACTCAGTTATAGTTACTAAACGATCCGTTTATTAGTTTATTTTACGTTATTTTACTATCTGGGCTGAGCCACTGTGTTTACTTCCTGTGTCAGGGGGGCTTGGGGGAAGTGCAAGAGTCAGGAGGCGAGTGCGCTGCGCTGTGGGGGCGTGTTTGTTTATTACAGCAAGAACATCATGGTGGAACCCAGGGCCAGTTTCTTCTCGTGGAAGTACGCTCACTACTTCTCCTTCATTGAGCAGAAGGAGAAAAATGTTTATGTTAAATGCAACTTATGTCTCGGAACTAAGAGCCTCTCTGCGGCCGCAAACAGCAACTCTAATCTGTTAAAGCATCTAGGCACGCAGCATGCGGTGACGAAACTTGTTGCTAAAGCTAGCGGGTCAGGTACCGGCACAGATACCGACACAGATGTCACCTCACCCCGTGCACCTAAGCAACAGCGCCTGAGTTCTTTTCTACGAGGGAGTGCTACTGCCAGCCAGGCTAAAGTTAATCAAGTCATCGCAGGCTACGTTGTGGAAGACATGCAGCCTATTTCTACAGTGGAGTCGCCCGCTTTCAGGCGGATAATTGATTTGATACCTGGCGCCACCCGGCAAATGGGACGGAAAACCTTTTCGAATTACCTGGAGAGTGAATATACAAAAATGGAAAGCGAGCTAAAGAAAACTTTTGAGGGCTTAAGCTACATCTCGACCACCGCAGACATCTGGACCGGCCACAACAGGAGCTTCATGGGAGTAACAGCTCACTGGATAAACCCCGCTACTTTACAGCGCCAGAAAGCTGCGTTGGCCTGTAAAAGGCTAAAGGGTAGGCACACGTACGATATAATCGCAAGTGAGATTGATCAGATTCACTCTTTGTATAGAGTGTCTGCAAAAGTTACCACCACAGTAACAGATAACGGCTCCAACTTTGTGAAAGCCTTTCGCGTGTATCAACCCGAGCAGCTAAATGACTCTGATGATGATGATCATGATCATGATGACGAAGAAATTATCTTCACAGATGTTGCAGAGATTCTGGACAACCCCATAGAGACAGAGGAAGGCATTGTTTTACCTCCGCACGAGCGTTGTGCATCCCACACGTTAAACTTAATCTCATGCAATGACATAGACAAGTGGCTCCTTGCAAATCCTGGGACTAAGGCAGTGTACAGATCCTCTACAGCTAAATGTATGGCAATGTGGAATAAGACAAGCAGGTCCACAGTGGCTTCAGAGGTAGTGGATGATGTGCTTTCCAAAAAGCTCATTGTCCCCTGCTCTACTAGGTGGAACTCATTTTATGATGCTGTGTCCAGAATTGTCGAAATCCCTGCAACTGAGTTGAGTGCCATCACTCATAGTTTACAGCTAAAATGTCTTAGCGACAAGGAGCTTCATTTTCTGAAGGAATATTGTGCCACAATGAAGCCACTCACTGTTGTTCTGGACATCCTGCAAGGAGAGGAGAGCTATGGCTCCACGTGTCTCTAGTAAGTTACAACCAGGCCTTAGAAAGAGGAGAAAGGAATGAAGGCATTCTTGTCCTTTGGAGGAGATTTTGATCTTGCTACACCCTCTACTGACTCCCCTGAGATAGTCTTGTCTTTAGACGCTGAAAAAGCGTTTGATCGTGTAGAATGGAAATATTTACTTTATGTTCTCAACAAATTTGGCCTTAGCCCTGATTTTATAGCTTGAATTAAATTGCTTTATACTTCTCTGGTAGCCTCAGTCACTGTCAATGGCACTAAATCAAGAACATTCTCCTTGCACAGAGGTACCCGACGGGGTTGCCCCCTGTGTCCCCTATTATTCGCTCTAGCGATTGAGCCCCTGGCCTTATGGCTTCGAAGTGAAAGTAGATTTGAAGGTATTGTACGTCACGGGACCACCCATAAACTTTCATTGTATGCTGATGACCACTTGTTGTATGTTTCCGACCCAGCCACTAGTCTTCCCCCAATATTGGATATACTAGAGAAGTTTGGAGAGTACTCTGGTTATAAACTTAACCTTGGAAAAAACGACTATCTTCCTATCAATTATGCAGCTGACTGCCTTCTTCTGAACCTGTTTCCCTTCAGGAAAGCTACCCCTGGTTTTAAATATCTTGGAATTCATATGACAAAGTCATTTTTAGAACTATACGTAAAAAACTTTAACCCACTATTGCAGCAATCTAAATCAGATTTTGTTAGGTGGTCCTCCTTCCCTGAGTGGACATTTCAATCTTATAAAGATGAAAACTTTACCCCGGTTTCTTTATCTTTTCCAGCATATCCCTATTTTTATTCAGAAATCCTTTTTCAGTAAACTGGCTCAACTGATTAATCTCCTTTCTGTGGGGCAATAAATGCGCCCAGATTAACCATTTGGTCCTTCAACTTCCAAAAAATAAAGGTGGGTTAGCACTTCCTAACTTTCGCAACTATTACTAGGCATGTAACATTAATAAACTGCTCTTCTGAGACCCCTTGCAGAAGGTCGGATGATCGTCCTCAGTGGGTTGATCTTGAGGTCTCCTCCTTGCAATGTTCACTCTGGTCACTAGTTTGTTCTCCCTTACCTGTCTCTGCAAAACAGTTTACCTCAGTTGTAACAAATACGCTAAGGATATGGATTCAATTTAGAAAGGCTTTTGGTATACATACTGCCTCCAGCCTCACCCTAATACTTAATAACTATCTGTTCACTCCCTCCCTCTCAGACCCTGCTTTTCTACTTTGGTCAGATAGTGGACTGAAGGTTGTAAATAATCTTTTCTCTGGGGATTTTTTTACTCCTTCACTGACCTGGCCATAAAATGTAATCTCCCTAACTCACACTTGCTTTGCTTTTTCCAGATTAGGCATTTTGTTAAATCCTACTTCCCCCACTTCCCTAATTGCCCTCCTGAGTCAATTATGGATCAATTTTTAAAACTGAAATTAACCCAAAAAAGACTTATTACAATCATTTATAATTTAGTTTTTAATTTATCTTCTCACTGTCTGAACCACTTCCGTACAGCCTGGGAACAGGACCTTGGGACACCGATGTCTTATAAGCAATGGGAGCAGATATTAAGCTCTGTGCACACATCTTCAGTGTGTCCTAGGCATGGTCTTCTACAATGTAAAATTTTACATAGGGCTCATCTTACCAAAGCTAAATTGGCTAACATCCTGACAGAACAGATGCATGTAATAGGTGTAAACAGTCACCTGCTGATTATTTCCATATGTTTGTTTCCTGCGCGAGACTGGCTGAGTTTTGGACAGAAGTTTTTGATACATTAAGTAAAGTCTCAGGATTTGTCATTGACCCAGAGCCCCTCGTCGCCCTCTTCGGGATCAACCCTACTCATAGTGTGCCCAAGCGCACATGACAAGTTGTGGCTTTTTCTACCTTTATTTAACCTTGTTGGCCCGAAGGCTCATCCTGTTGAAGTGGACCCACTCACAACCCCCAACCCACAACAAACAGATCCAGGAGATGTTGCGATGTATTTCACTGGAAAAGATTAGGTTTTCCTTGAAAGGTTATACCATTGAATTTCACAAGACCTGGCAACCCTTCTTGGAATTCATAGACTCTTTGACTATTACTGCTGAGGCTGATAACTAATTGCGCCCCCAACCCCACCCCCCCTTTTTTTTTCAATGTTACTTATATATCCTTGCAATTATATAATTGTATGCTACAGACTACCTCTATACAACTAATACTCTCTTTAATATTCTCTCTTTTAATATTTGTCCACCTTACTTCTACTTTTTCCCACTTTTTGGATTTTGGTGCACTTCTGTCTAACTTTTCTGTTTGTTAGTTATGTTTGGGTGGGGTTTTTTTTATTTGAATGTAAGGGGTGGGGTAATGTGGAGCACATAAATGCCACTGTACTGCACAACAATGTTGGTAGCTCATGTTTAACTTTGTGCCAAAAATAATATAAAGATGTTGGAAAAAAAAAAAAGAGGATTGCACCGTGAGCATCACAAGAAACAGCTGAAACGATTGATGTAAGTTTCATGTCTGTACTGTAGAAAATGTTGACACAAGAGGAGTTTAAAAACAGGCTTCAAAGTCAAGCTCTCAGCCTACGTTTCCCACAATCCTTTGCGTATTTCTCTGTCATGACGCTGTACACTGAGGACGAGGGAGAGGAGCTGCTCTGCCTGCTGACTTTGTAAAGCACAAACATGAAGAGACGGAGGTGGTGTCACAGTTAATGCAGGTCATGTGAAAATACATGCCACAAAGTGTTTTGTGTGACCCCCATTGGGCAGACTAGAGTCCGCACTGCTCTGTTCGAGTATGTTTGGCCAATGTGTGGCATGAGAGCGTGTGAAGCCAATGAAATGCATGAGTGTCACGGCCACAGCGTGAGAGCTGGCAGCCCTGAATTTGTAAAATGACAAAGACTGTAATGAGTAGCAGAAGTGTTTGTGTATGCTAGGAAATATGCACGATAGAAAGAAACAGTCCTAACTGGGAAGCAAACCCCAGTCTCCGGGTGGAGAGCCAGAGATGCTCACCACTTAGTCCACAAGCCCTGACATACCTGACTGAACAGGAGCAGACTATTTAATGAAGCTGTCTGCCTTCACAGAGTGGGGACGTTAAGCTGGATACTTCCGGGTAAACAAGCTGTCACTATGCCAAAACCATGATAGCTATCTGAAAGAGGATAGCACCGTGAGCATCACAAGAACCAACTGAAAAAAACTGATGGAAGTTTCATGTCTGAAGAAAATGTTGACATGAGAGGAGTTTAAAAACAAAGTGAAGCGATCAGCTCTCTGGCTCCGAAGCTTACTGAGACAAAACGATGTGAATGTAGAGTTTGAAGCGAATTTCAGCTGAAAGAGGAGAAGTGTACCTTTATTTTGACGTATAAATCATGTCTGTTGAATAAAGTCTGAGAATGTTTTAGCAGAAAGATTCGGCAGATTTCTTGTCTGTCAGCAGAAGCAGCTCTGCTCTGTGTGGTCACGTGACACGCTCTTAGAACGGAGACTTCGTCAAAAGTTAGTGTTGCTTAAACAGTGATATCTCAAAAACTGTAAAAGATACCAAAAACCTGAACACATGCAAAAATAGTTGAGAAGTCAGTGAATCTGTAAAAGCAAGAATAAAGTCTGTAGGCAGAAGTATGCCGAATCTGTGGAGCGTGAAAGTTGAAGCAGTTTTCAGCAGAACTGCAAAAATCTCCCATTCATTTCAATGTAAAAAATTTGCAGAAAATAATTTTTACTGAAAAAATTATAAAAATTAACCATGTGAAAAATACAAGCACACCTCTCATGAACATGCTGCATTGCTCAATTTTTTTCTGTGAAAATCTGTCCAAATTTGAAAGCTGTGAAAAGTGCCAAAAATTTCAGGGTAGAATAAGAAGAAGAACCAGAAAAATTGCATTTCCTTGCAGCAAATGTGTTGAAATGCTGAGTCTGAATGCTAAAACTGTGAAATGAAATAGTTAAAAGCAGTGCTAACGAAGCTGAAAATGTGAAAATGTGACATAAAAGAAGTTAGAAGCAATAAAGCAAAGCTAAAAGTGTGTGAAATGTGTAATAAAAACTGTTTACCGCTGTGAAAGAAAGCTTAAAATGAAAACATGTGAGCTGCCATTGCAGAAAGCTGCATAAATTTTTGTCGACCATGAAGAAGTTGTAATCTATGATTAAAAGAGTAAAATTTCGAAGGCCTATAATGCCAAGATTGTAATCAGTAGTATAAGTGTTTCAATATGTTATAAAATGTGCGTTGTAAAGAAAGGAAAAATGAAAGTTGTATGGAAGTAAAAGGTTGAATGAGTGAAAAGCTGCAATGTCCAGACTGAGGAAAGCAGCCATGAGCAGCCATATGCTGTCTGTATTCAAGCTGAGACGTCTACTTCAGGTTGAAGAAGCTGTTGCTGTGCCAAAACCGTGATAGCTGTCGAAAAAAGGACTGTACCGTGAGCATCCCAAGAATCAGCTGAGATGATTGATATAAGTTTCATGTCTGTATTGTAGAAAACGTTCACGCAAGAGAAGTATAAACACGGGCTTCAAAGTGAAGCAATCAGCTCTCTGAGGAGTTGTCTTGTAATGGACGCAGATGGAAGACTTTGCGGGATACCCGTGGCTCTGAAGCTCACTGAGACAAAACTATGTGAATGTAGAGTTTGAAACGAATTTCAGCTGAAAGGGGAGAAGTGTATCTTTATTTTGATGTCTAAATCATGTCTGTGTAGTTAAGTTTGAGGCCTTTATTGCAGTTTTACGGCTGAGAGTTTTGGCTCAAACCTGCAAACTTAGTGTTGCTTAAACAGTCATATCTCAAAAACTGTAGAAGACAAAAAAAAAAAGCTGAACACATGTAAAAATAGTTGAGAAGTCAGTGAATATGTGAAAGCAAGAATGAAGTCTGTAGGTGGAAGTATGCCAAATCTGTACAGTGTCAAATTTGAAGCACTTTTCAGCAGAACTGCAAAAGTCTCCCATTCATTTCAATGGGAAAATATCTGCAGAAAAAGATTTTTACTGTAAAAACTGTAACAGTTAAACATGTTAAAAATACAAGCGCAAATCTCATGAACATGCTGCACTGCTGGGTTTTTTTCTGTGAAAATCTGGGCAAATTTGAAAGTTGTGAAAAGGGCCAAATAGTTGAGGGAAAAATAAGATGAAGAAGAAGAAGAAGAAGATGATGAAGAAGAATAAAGTTGGATAACAATATGTTGAAATGCTGACTCAGCATTTCAACTTAACTGACACATGTCATGTATTCCTCGGCGCAGTGCTGCCGCTAGCCACGCAATGCTAATACACAACAGCAATGGTTGGGTGTGTGTGTGTGTGTAAGAAGGAAACACACATGTAGCCTGTAATGTTATGGTAAACAGCCTCCTCCACTCTGCTTGTTTGTCTCTGACAGATTATTGTTACTTACTCTGAGGATAAACTGTCATTAGGTCTTTCAGGTTTGGGACGTTTTTTCTGTTTATCTTCGGGAAATTGAAGAATGTCCGCAAAACTTTGGGATTCAGAAGAGCAGGAAAATCTGTTTGATGAGCGATACAGACTATGTGAGAGTCAGCAGTATCCTCCGACTCAGAAACATCCTGAAGTTGGCATCAGCAGCACTTGGGGTAAGGCCTGTTCAGTCTCCATCTGCAGCAGCTCGTCTCCTGTGAACTCTGGATCATACAGACATCCAAGGTTCATACAGGTATCCTCTTGGCTCCAAAGTGAATGGAACTTCATTGGCTCTGTCATAATCACTCGTTTTTAATTTCTTACGTTGTCTCTTCCTCACACGCTAAGAGTCAGAACAAAAGAATTACAATAGGCTACTTAATAAAAGTTACACAAGGCTACAACTGCCGTCTGAAGCCACTAGCTTGTTATGTTTACATCAGCTGAGAGGGAGGCGGAGGGATTCAGCAGCTTGCGGCGACTCACGTCAGCGAATACGTGACTTGAGTCGGTTAGGTCCAGATAAACTTTATATTTCCAAAAAGTTAATGCACTTAAAAATATGCAAATGTAGCGTACTCTTAAACTGTGGTATTATTTTTTGATGGGAGTTCTTGTAGGCGGAGAAAACACCCTTTGTTCCTGGTATGATACTTCCTTGTTTGCAGCTATATCTGCATAACAGACTCTTACAGACTGTGGCTTACTGAGGGAGAGGAGAGAACGTTCTACTGCATCTAATGTACTTAGTGGACATATGGAGCTCATACAACCCCACTTCAAAAATACTGAACTATCCCTGTAATGTCTCACCAGCATTTCTCAACGCTGTAATGGCGGCCTCGGCGCGAATCACGTATTCAGTCACACTTTCACACTCTGACTTTTGAAGTGATGTCAGTTCAGTATAAAAGCTGTTTATACGTGGCTTTCCTTTACCTTGGTAATAGTCTGTTGTCGGCTGCCTCTCGCATTACCAGCGATAGACTTTTATCATCCAAGAACTGAATAAGTTCAGCATATGTCTCGGCATTCTTAGCTTTATCCACTAGCAGCTCACCTGCATCTTTCTTGTCGGGCTCGTTTAAAATAATGTCTTTTAGGCCCTGCAAACAAAGGTGGCCCAAGAATTTTGTCTCCCATAGTTCATTATTCATTATTCAGTGGTAGTGTCTGCAATTCATCTACTCATGGTGCTAACTGCGTGCTAATCATCACATACAGTGGAAACACACTCAACTGTCTCTGGGTTACTCTGGGCCCATAACCTGTTGACAGAGTAAGCTATACAGCGGCATAGCATTGTGAACCCAAAAAGTTAAAGCAAGCACCGTAAAATGAGAAAAAAGGACTGGAGACACTCTGCATGTGCTGCTTCTCATGCCATCTACTTGCAACTACTATCAGCTGCGAGTGCCAGGCTTTTTATTGAACACGCCCACATCAGACAACAAGCTTGTCAGTCATTCAGTCTCTTAATGAATTCATACAACAAATAAACAAAAACATAGCATTAGATTTGCCCATCAAATTCATAAAACAATAAACAAACATTTAATAATAATTAGGAGCACCGTCTCAACACTGCCCCTTGGCCAATTAATTCAGCGTCACCAAGTCTCCTTTCACTGTCATGCGACGACACACAGATATACCTTCCTTTCAGACCTGAGGACCCACGAGGCCTAGCTGCTGTCATGGACTGTCTTAACAACATTGACTGTTGGATGGCAGAAAACTTTCTGTAACTGAACAATTCAAAATCTGAAATAATCCTCTGTAACATAAAAAACTCTCTCCTCATACAGTCTAGGCTCAGTCCACTTTCACTAAACATCAAACCAACAGCCAGAGATCTAGGAGTTGCATTTTATTCTGATCTCACCTTCTCCACCCACAGCAATTAAACCATCCAGTCATGTTTCTTTCACTTGTGCTCCATTTCAACAGTTAAACAAATACTCACCCCTTCAGTCCTTGGAAAAATAATCCACACCTTAATTTTCTCAAGACTGGACGGCTGCAATTCTCTCCTCCCTGGTTTAAATAAAAAATCCCTTTCTCGCCTCCAACTATAACTCGTTCAGAATACAGCAGCTAGGTTTTTAACTGGTTTTAGTAGACAACATCACATCACTCCAGTTTTAGCCTCCCTTTGCTGGCTTCCTGTCCGTTTTAGAATTGATTTTAAGATTTTATTGATTAAAGCACTCATGGGCCTGGCCCCCAGCTATATCCCAGATCTATTAATCCCATATGAGCCGGCCTGCAGCCTCAGATCCTCTGGCGAAGACCTTCTGGTCGTTCCAAAGTCAAGGCTAAAAACTAAAGGTGATCCAGCTTTCTCCATCATAGCTCCTCAACTTTAGAACGACCTGCCAGAGGGGACAGCATGCAGAGTCGGTCACTTCTTTTAAGTCACTTTTAAAAACTCACTTTTACAGACTTGCTTTTATGTAATGTCATCTTTTATAGTCTTTTATCTTTATCCTCTGTATTTCAGTCTATTTAGCCTTTTATTTGTTAGTATTGCTCTTATTTTACCTCCTTTGTCTTTTATTGACTTCTTCTATGTTGTGTTAACAGATCAGTGTGATTATTTACTTTTAATTCAGCTTGTGTTTAATTTTTGCTTCCCTTTACGTTATTCTGTTAATCGTTTTATAGATAAATCACTTTTTGTTTTAATGTTCTATCTCCTATATATACCTGTTGTTCTACTTTGTTATCTCTATTCTATTATTTTATTATTGTGGTCTTTTTTTATTTGTTATCCTGTTTTCCACTTTCACCCCCTTTATATTGCCTTTTCTTTTTCTTACTAATTTTATGTTTTTAGCTTTTACTTTGGTCCTCATGGTCTCATTTTACATTGTAGGGTTCTTGTATTGTCTGGGTTCTTACGACATATGGAAAGAACCTTTGAGTCATTGTGAAACTTTCTCAATTGCATGAGCACCGTTGGTCTGAAAGACACCAGAAGCACTGATGCTCTCCTCTAATGCCGCTTTCACACTAAAATTAGTGGGTCAACGCAGGTTTTTTCAATGCAGGTTAACCCACTAACAATTGGCAAGTGACACCTTTCCCACTGCCAGCAGACCCGGGTCTAATTGGCAGCAGATGAGCTGCATGGCTGTTTTTCTTCCTCTGGTGCATCAAGATGATGTCATCATCAGCGCGCCAAAACACGACCATGTAAACAATAGAAAGGAGCATGGAAGCCGTGGACACGTTGGTCAGCTGTTTTCTGTACTTTGCACTTTTGTCCCTTTTTAAAAATGTACAAACTCGGTACAGACTGAACGACATTTGAGCGCTGATGATATAAAGGCAGATGGAATTTGTTGCTGAGATGGCAAAGAGTCACGTAGGTTACAGACTAGTGATGTGTCGGTTGCGAACGTAACGGCTCTGAGAGTCAGGGAGACGAGAGAGAAAGAGCGCAGGAGCAACACGGAGCGACAAGGAGATTCTACACGAACGCGCTGGACAGGCAAAAGTTAAGAAAATCAGTGAAAGCAGGAAAAGGAGTCAAATCTGGAAGCTGAGGCACTTTGTGTTTCTCAATGCCAATCTTCACTAAAGACAAGTTATTTGGATGCTGATCTTTTTCTGTTTTACATATTTTAATTTATATTTTGTTGTGTTGTGTGTTTTTCAGGGATTCTGTGTTGTTTCACTTTAAATTTGATTAGTAGAAAAAAGCTAAAAGTCTAAATTTGTTAAAAGTTGAATTGTAAATAGTTTAAAAGTTTGTTCTTGTATTTTATAATTTATTTATTGTAGCACTGTACAGTAAATATTTTTAATTTATATTTTGTTGTGTTGTGTGTTTTTCAGGGATTCTGTGTTGTTTCACTTTAAATTTGTTTAGTAGAAAAAAGCTAAATTTGTTTTTGTATTTTATATATATATATTATTTTTTTTTTGCAGCACGGTAGAGTAAATATTTTAATTTATGTTTTGTTGTGTTGTGTGTTTTTCAGGGATTCTGTGTTGCTTGACTTTAAATTTGTTTAGCAGAAAAAAGTTAAAAGTTTAAATTTGTTAAAAGTTCAATTGTAAATAGTTAAAGATTGTTTTTGTATTTTATAATTTATATTTTTGTTGCACTGTAGAGTTAAAAAATAAAGGCATATTTATATAATAAACATATATAAATAAAAAAGTATAATGCAGGCTTTTTTTTACATTATTAATTCATTTTGTGCATAATTTTAAATTATTATTGGTAATATATAGATTAAAGCAACAAAAAAATCTGTAGAGCCGTTTGGGAGCCGAAAGAACCGGTTCTCTAAAAAGAGCCGGAATTCCCATCACTATTTCAGACGAAGGGGACGGGCATGATATAATGCTATGGGCATGTTACGCTGACATCATGACGTTAATTAGTGGGTTGACCCGAGTGTGATGTTCCCTCGGAGGCGAGCCAATAAAAACCCGTGTCACTTGCAGTGTCAGTCGACCCGAGCCAAAATGCCGATTAGACCCTTTCAAACTGCCAGCAGGAGCCGATTGTTACCGGGTTTAAACAGGTTTTTTGGCCAGTCTGAAAGGGGTATAAGTTTCTTCTTGTGCTAGTGTCCATTTTGCCTTTTGTGTATGTCTATAATGTTCTTTGATTTAAATTGAACTTTTTCGGTTGTTTTTTCTCTTTGTGCTTGAGCTCTTGTGCTTTGCTGTCTATATGTTCCTGCCTGTTTGTCAAAGCACTTTGTAAACCTTTTTTTTTTATAGTGCTATACAAATAAAGTTTATTTTTATAATCGTTATTATTCTTTTATTATAATGGATGTTTGTGGGAGCTGTTTCTTTAATCTGACCTAGTATAAAAACTACAAATCCATCAAAAATAGTGTTGTTACTAATCACTGACATGTCCAAGACTGTAATAATTCCACACAGAAGCTTTCACTTTCAGAAACTAGTGATGTCAACACATACACTGACATTTAAAGAGTTAAAACTGTGAAAATCACTGAAAGCTTTATAGTTATGAACAGGACTGAAGTGGATTAAAAAGTTTATGAAGAAAAAAATGGAAAAATATATTAACATATGTTACTTTTGGGACATTTTAGAAGGTGAAAGAAATGAAGGACTTTCAGGTATCAGGTATGAGGGTTAAATCTGATATTGTTCTTTTATCTCTCCTACATGCTAGGTTAGGTTTGGGTTAGTAACCCTCGAATTTCCCCTTTTGGGGCTCGATAAAGGACTGTCTGGTCTTAAAGACCAAACTCTGAGTACATATGAAACAGAGGGATACTTGTATTGTGGAATAATGTCATCGTTCCCTTTAACAGCAAGTTTATGACAATAAATAGAAACAGGCTGCTGTTTAAATGTCTGATTTCCTGAATATTTATCAAACATGACTGAACTTTAACCATGAATATAGTCAGGACTTACCTGGGGTAGTCATGGTGATGGAGCTGTGAAGGTAAAGTCTCTGTTCCTGTAGAGGTAAAAGGGTCAGGAGTGTCTCTGTGCTGCAGCTGCAGTGAAGGTGTTCTGAGTTCAGGAAGTCTGATGAAGCTTCATTTATAAGTATAAATGAACCTCCCACCTACAGCCCAGAGTCAGAATGAAACTGAAACAAGGGGAGTAAATGTCACAAGACAGAGGGATGGTTTTATAGATTTACATGCTTTTATACTTTGGTTTGTACAGGTTTTTATTTTATTGTAGTGGGTTTTACCTTGTTTTAATTGTTTTGATTTTATTGCATGTTTTTGAAATTATTATGTCTTGTGGACTGATTTTACCTGGGGTTTTAAAGGGGTCGGGGTAATTTGGCATGTCTGTATTAGAAATACATTGTGATACTTTTACTGTGATTTGCTTGATGTTGTTGCAGCTGTGTACTTGACTATTTATGCCACAATGACACAATAGTTAATTCCTATTTTGTTTAAGCACTAGCTAGCAAGATCGTGGCAGCTTCCACTCAATTGATTTTGTATTTGTATCAACTATCTATGAAAAAAAATCAAGAACTGTAAAGATTAATTAATTGCATCACTGTAATTACATTTTTTTATTGAAATGAAGGGGTATACAGACAAAGAAAGGCCCGAAAACCCACACAGAAAGATATTAAAACCAATAATTCATGGATAATGAAGCCTGACAAGGTAACCAAGAGATAAGGGAAAAAATGGCATGATAGATAATTGTTTTTAGTGTAATTTACAGCTGATTTAAGGCATGGGTCAAAACTAACCCTACAGTGGAGCGTGTATAGAGAAAGCTAACACAGCGCAAGGGTTAAGGTTACCTGGTCATCTGTGCCTCCTGTGCTGCCTATCTCTGTGCTCTCTCTCCCTCACTTTGGTCACCTGATCCTCCATCGCCTGCACTTCCTCCGTCACCTCCTCCTCCTCTCTTGCTCAACTGCTGTACCTCCTCTGTCACCACCGTCATTCTCTCTCTCCTCATCTGTGCTTCCTCGTCTCCCTCTCTGGTTACCTGTCTCTCTCTCATGACCTGTGCCGCCTTGGCCATTTCCTTCTCTTTGATCACCTGTTCGGCAATCATATTCTTGAACCTGATATAAAAATAAAGTTTAGTTAATGTTCAGATGGCATCAGTCTGGTTAAAAATGACAAGTGACGTCAAAGCAGAATTTGAGGAAATACATTCAGGTATTTCCCAAAGCTTGTCAAGATTCATGAGATGAAGTACTTCTCTCCCCCTCCTCTGTGACTGTCGCCCGCTGTGTGCTCTCCAGCCGCCCTGCAGCAGGACTGGTACGTAACATCACATGGAGGAGCATCTATCATCACCATGGTTACCGTTTCAGGCCGCAGCAGAAACTCCACTACATTAAAAATTTAGAAATGCCTGGGGAAATGTAGCATCTGTGTAGACTATTGCATTGTTTGATCCATAAAATAGCTTCACTACTGAAAAGATATTTGATGTGGAAAACAGCGACGTCACGACCACACTACTGAGAAATGTAGTTTTACTAGTAACGCCACTACCCAACACTGGGTATTGGAGCAAAGTCAGCAAATGGCCCTTTAAGTTACAATTCAGTGAAAACTGACTTTGGTCCTACACAGTAAATCCCTGACACCCTCTGGCTTTACCTCACAGGACACGGGCAAACTAACAACTAGTTTGCCAACGCCAGTCACAAATCATCAGCTAACTTAACAATATGGGTGTTTACCTCTTTTTGGTCAGGATTTTTTCTTTTTTTATCAGGTGTTAGTGTCGACCGACAATGAAAAATTGTTGTTTGTCCGCCTTTTTGTGCTTTTTTCATGTTTCCACGGTTTTGTTGTCTCCATCCATACCAAACATACAGGAAATAGTGAACATTACTTAGAGGAGGCGGGTTGGGTAATAGACCTTATTCCCATGTCGTCATCTCTGCTTTCGGGTTTACCGGTAGCAGGGGATCCCCACGCGAAACTCTATTGAGTTTCTATGGACCTGCAGGATCCCCAGATTAAAAAGACGTCCAATTTAGAAAGATATGGTGAAGATTACTATTATTTACGACCAGGCAATAGGTTGTCTTGCTAATGTTATCTGTGTTTTGAATATAACTATTGTGAAAATTTCTAGATAAGGTGGAAATGGAAGCTAAGTCATGCTAATAATGCTAACGACCTCCCTGTGTGTATGCAGTCGCACTTCATTATGTATTTCCTTCACTTCATTATGTATTTCCTTTTTATATCAATGTACAATTAATCACCATACCTCTAACTCTTGGTCAAAGAACTTAATATAATCTAATGCAATCTAACGAAAACTAAAATTTAACCTACTAGGTCCACTGGGTTTAATACTGTGTTGTTGTGTTAGATTGATTTGAGAGTGCTAGCAATGCTATCTATAGGCTACTACTGGGGATGAATTTTGGTTTCATATTTCCTCTAAAATATTTGAGAAATCCTCCTGTACTGGAAACTAATTTACAGTCATAACTTCGCTCCACACTCTGTTCCTATTTGGAATAACAGATGTATCTTAACTAAAAGAAAATCTTTATTTTACAATGACTGGCTGGAGGGATTTGATCGATTCTGCATCTCATGAACTTAAAGGGGAACTTTCTTGACTATGATGATTTTGTTAATAAATTTAAGATAAGATAAGATAAGATAAGATATTCCTTTATTAGTCCCACAGGGGGAAATTCCAAAATATACAGCAGCTGCAGGATACAAGAGAAGTATAAGAAAGAAGCATTATACTGAATAATAAGGTAATTACAAATCAAATACAGTAATGTAAAAAAAGAAATATGTATTTTTTTAAGTATAAAAAAGTATATACTATATAGTCAGTGGCATATTTACAGTCCTGATGTACATGTTTGTTGTTTGACAGATGGTTATGTACATGTTGATATTTTACAGGTTGAGATTTGAGATATTATAATATTAATATGTTGGCTATGTACATGTTTGGTATTTTTGCAGTGAAACATTTTAGGTATCACATATAAATATGTTTTTTTGCACACTGGAGAGGTTTTTGTTATAAAATCTGACAGCTGCAGGAAGGAAGGACCTGCGATACCTCTCCGTCACACACTTCGGGTGGAGCATCCTGTCACTCATGGAGCTCCTTAGTGCAGTGAGTGTGTGTTGGAGGGGGTGGGAGTCTTTGTCCATCATAGAGGACAGCTTGGTTGTAGTCCTCCTCTCCACCACCTCCTCCACCAGTTCCAGAGGGCATCCCAGGACTGAGCTGGCCTTCTTTATCAGTTTATCCAGTCTCTTCCTGTCAGCTGCTGTGATGCTGCTCCCCCAGCAGACCACTCCATAGAAGACTGCCGAGGCCACAACAGAGTCATAGAAGGTCTTCAGGAGTGCCCCCTGCACCCCAAAAGACCTCAGCCTCCTCAGCAGATAGAGTCTACTCTGTCCTCTTTTATAAAGTGCAGTAGTGTTATGAGTCCAGTCCAGTTTATTGTTAAGATGAACACCCAGGTACTTATAAGATGTCACCATCTCAATGTCTCTTCCCTGAATGTTCACTGGTGATGGGGGGAAGTGGGGGCGCCTGTGGAAGTCCACAACCAACTCCTTGGTCTTATCAGAGTTGATGTGCAGGTGGTTCTGCTGGCACAGGTTCACAAAGTCCTGGATAAGTTCTCTGTACGACCGGTCGTCCCCGTCTGTGATGAGGCCGACGATGGCAGAGTCGTCAGAGAATTTCTGGAGGTGGCAGGTGGGTGACAGGTGGGAAAAGTCTGCAGTGTAGAGGGTGAAGAGGAACGGCGCCAGCACCGTTCCCTGGGGGGCCCCTATACTACAGAGGACAGTCTCTGACACACAGTCCCGGGTCCTCACATACTGTGGGCGGTTGGTGAGGTAGTCCACAATCCAGCATGTGAGGTGTTGGTCCACACCAGAGAGCTCCAGCTTTAATATGAAGTGTACTAAACAACAATAATCAGTGGTAATCAAAGCAATGCCATAAAGCATGGCGAACATGGTAAAAGGAATGTTGCTTTATGACAGTAGAATACCTGTGATCCCGTCACTTTTTATAGATGATATGAATATTATCAATAAAAGATGTACCAACAGTATTATATGTGTGGTCCTCATGTCTAATCTCTTCCCTTTACCATTAAAAAGAAAAAAACTGTTAACAGATTATCCGAAAGAAATTTTAATTCAAATAAGAACCAGATGCCTCACTCTACCGATATCACCAAAAGCTAAAGAAACACATTTTAAAATCGTAATGATATATATCCTTGTAATAAATTTCTGAGACAAAGATTCATCATTGATAAAAACAAATGTGTTTTTGTGACCCTGACATTGAGACCTTAGAACACTTGTTTTTTACTGCACTTATACCAGAGTGTTTTGGGAAGCATTTTAAGACTGGATATCTGAAAAAACACTTACTTGCCCAAGTTTGGAATACAAAGACATTAAGTGTGGTATAATATAATACAGAACAAGAAAAACGAGAAATGATGTATAACACCTTAAGTATTATTGCCAAACAATTTATCCACAGATTCAAGATCCAAAGTGTTTATTGTCATTTGTACAATGAGAAATATGTTTCCCTGCACAATGAAATTCCTACTCTGCTGTCCACAATGAATGCCAGGTAAGAGGTATAAAAATGATAATAGATTTAAATAGCAACAAAAAAAATACTGAATGATACTAAATAATAGCAGCAAAAAATAAAAATAAAAAAAAGAATACTGTCCAGATATAGACAAGATGAAGACGGATTCCAACTATACAATATACATGTTTGAAGATATTATCACTGTTAAAGAATGGAACTATTAGGCAGTGGCGCAAAAAGGGGGTATGCACTATATGCGGCACATAGGGGCGCTGCGCTAGATGGGGTGCCAAAGTGATGGGGAAGAAATTATTTCAAATCTGTATTTACTGTAATGAACGGCAGTTTTTGCATGTGTCGATCAAGAACAGGCACGTCAGTGACTGATAGGGCGCCCTTTCACTTCTTCTTCACCCCCTTTCTCTTCTCACCCCCCACCCCTCATAGCGCACGCTCCAGAGAGCGCGCCCCCTGAAGCGTGCACTGGAGTAAGAGTGTTAGATTACAGAAAGCTAAAGATGGAGAGGCAAAAAGGAAAGCAATCAGGTACACTAAACAGAGAAGGGAAGAGGGAGAGGGAGAAAGATTTTAAAGGAATGAAAAAAAGCTTTTCAATTTTTCTTTTTTCACCGTGCTGTATTTCACGTGGACCAGTGGACGATTATTTGAGTGGCTCAATGTCCAAGTTTTTACTGTTACTACGATGCACAAATCATGAAGCAAGAAAGAAGCTGATTGATGCATTCAGACTTTTATAAATCTCACTTATTGACCCGACAGTTTTACAGAGGAGAGACATGCTTCATGTCGCCTCTCTCTCTCTCTGTCTCTCTCTCTCTCTGTCTCTCTCTCTCTGTCCCGTGTGGTAATGTGACAATTATGACCGATTACAAACTCACCCCCTTTGGCACATCTTTGTTTGAGTGTTTTTTGTTTTTTTCAAAATCCTTTGGTCCCCTGAAAAATTTAATAAAAGTACATTTTTGTGATTAGATGCTTCTTTAATAGAAACGCTATTGCTGCTAACAGTGACTGACACAGAGAGTAAATAGGTCAGAGGTCATCATCCAGTCAGGATTCAACAGATCACAGAGCCAGCTTTACAATAAAACCTGTTCCTAGGTCCAGATATATGGTGGTTGCAGAAACTGAAAGTGAGCACCCTTTGAGAAGTAAATCACATTTCTGGGATGTATTAGTCCAGCTTTCAGATATCATCATACTGTGTAGATAATGAAGAATTATAGAGGGGAAAATGTTGCACTAATAATTAAAGTAGAGGACGTTATAATAGTTGTGTCTTATTACCTAATGATAAAGAGAAAATAAATTTTAACTGCAATGTAAAAAATAAAGAATAAGCAGACAGAATTTCCTGAGAGATTATTCTGAAACCTCAGTTATGGCATGATCTAATAGAATTATTTCACTTTCCTTTACGTACAAGTAGTCCATGAGTACAAACTGTTCAGATGTCATGACTTAGAGTGGGGGTATTATGCTTTTTTCAAGGCTTTACACCATTGATCATCAACTGGAGGCCTGGGGGCCAAGTCAGGCCCCCCAAAGCTTCCTGTCTGGCCCCTGGAAGATAGTTAGAAAAAGAATCAAAGTCTTATGGTTAGTATTTATACACAAAAACAGGCTGATTGCGGGGGGGGCAGCCTGAGCAGGGAAGCCCAGGCTTCCCTCTCCCCAGCTACTTCATCCAGCTCCTCCCAGGGGATCCCGAGACATTCCCAGGCCAGCTGAGAGACATAGTCCCTCCAGCGTGTCCTGGGTCTTCCCCAGGGCCGCCTACCAGTGGGACATGCCCGCAACACCTCACCAGGGAGGCGTCCAGGAGGCATCCTAACCAGATGCCAGTCTGCCAATCCAGTGGTACTGCCCCCAATGTCCACGCAATGTTGCAGAGTTGTGTCAGCCATGACAGCCCCACAACATCCAGAGCCTTGAGGAACTCTGGGCGGATCTCGTCCACCCCCGGAGCCCTGCCACTGAGGAGCTTTTTGACCACCTCGGCGACCTCAGCTCCAGAGATAGCAGGGTCCACCACAGAGTCCCCCAGGTCTGCTTCCGCACTGGAAGACGTGCTGGTAGGATTGAGGAGATCTTGGAAGTATTCTTTCCACGATCCAGGACGTCCCGAGTCGAGGTCAACAGCGCGCCATCCCCACCATAGACGGTGTTGACAGCACACTGCTTCCCCCTCCTGAGACGCCGGATGGTGGTCCAGAATCTCTTCGAAGCCGTCCAGAAGTCATTCTCCATGGCCTCACCGAACTCCTCCTATGCCCGGGTTTTTGCCTTGGCCACCACCGAAGCTGCATTCCGCTTGGCCTGCCGGTACCTGTCAGCTGCCTCCGGAGTCCCACTGGCCAAAAAGGCCCGATAGGACTCCTTCTTCAGCTTGACGGCATCCCTCACCGCCGGTGTCCACCAGCGGGTTCGGGTGTTGCCGCCACGACAGACACCGACGACCTTACGGCCACAGCTCCGATCAGCCGCCTCAACAATAGAGGCCCGGAACAAGGCCCACTCGGACTCAATGTCCCCTGCCTCCCCCGCCACATGTTCGAACTTCGCCCGGAGGTGGGAGTTGAAACTCTTTCTGATGGGAGACTCTGCCAGACGTTCCCAGCAGACCTGCACAACATGCTTGGGCCTGCCAGGTCTGACGGGCATCCTCCCCCACCATCGGAGCCAACTCAACACCAGGTGGTGATCAGTTGACAGCTCCGCCCCTCTCTTCACCCGAGTGTCCAAAGCATGCGGCTGCAAGTCTGATGATACGACTACAAAGTCGATCATTGAACTGCGGCCAAGGGTGTCCTGGTACCAAGTGCACATATGGACACCCCTATGTTTGAACATGGTGTTCGTTATGGACAATCTGTGACGAGCACGGAGGTCCAGTAACAAAGCACCACTCTGGTTCAGATCGGGGGGGCCGTTCCTCCCAAACATGCCCCTCCAGGTCTCACTGTCATTGCCGATGTGAGCGTTGAAGTCCCCCAGAAGAACAAGGGAGTCCCCAGAAGGGCCACTCTCCAGCACCCCCTCTAGGGAGTCTAAAAAAGGTGGATACTCTGAACTGCCGTTTGGTGCATAAGCACAAACGACAGTCAGGTTCTGTCCCCCCACCCGAAGGCAGAGGGAGGCTACCCTCTCGCTTACTGGGGTGAACCCCAATGTACAGGCACTGAGCCTGGGAGCAATAAGTACTGCTACCCCTGCCCGGTGCCTCTCGCCATCGGCAACTCCAGAGTGGAAGAGAGTCAAGCCCCTCTCAAGAGGGCTGGTTCCAGAGCCCAAGCTATGTGTCGAGGTGAATCCGACTATATCTAGTCGGAACTGCTCGACCTCGCGCACCAGCTCAGGCTCTTTCCCCACCAGAGAAGTGACGTTCCACGTCCCTAGAGCTAGCTTCTGCAGCCGGGGATCGGACTGCCAGGGTCCCCGCCTTCGGCTGCCACCCAGCTCACACTGCACCTGACCACCTTGGCCCCTTCCACAGGTGGTGAGCCTGTGGGAGGGGGTCCCACATTGCCTTTTCGGGCTGTGCCCGGCCGGGCCCCATGGGCGCAGGCCCGGCCACCAGACGCTTGCCATCGAGCCCCATCCCCAGGTCTGGCTCCAGGGTGGGGCCCCGGTAACACGCGTCCGGGCAAGGGAAACTGGGATCCATTGTTGTGTCTCTCCATAATGGTCTTTGGGCCACGCTTTGTCTGGCCCTTCCCCCAGAACCTGTTTGCCTTGGGTGACCCTACCAGGGGCATAAAGCCCCCGACAACATAGCTCCTAAATGTACTGATTTCTGATTAGACCTCTGACTTTGTTTTAGTTATGTATTTTAATTTATTGTGTGTGTGTGTACATATATATATATATATATATATATATATATATATATATATATATATATATATATACACATATACACACACACATATATATATATATATATATATTATATATATATATATATTTTATCTGTTCAATCTAAAAAAAATCTTCTTTGTGGAAATATTTTGATTGTATGTTGCCAGATTTTGATTTCACTAATAAAGTTTGAATAAAAATATAGGCTACTATCGAGCTGTGTATAACAATAACACATTTCGGCTTTTGGATTTCTTTTTATACAAATACAGACTCAATATACAATACAATATATGATATATAAACAATATAGACTATAAATGTAATCAGCACAAGGTGCAGTCACACATTTAAGCTAAAATGATAACACAAAAAATCCTGGGGGCTTCTTTTTTATTGTGGTCTGTTTGGATGATTTTATCACCATTCTATTATTCTCATATTCCACCATTATTCTATTATTCACCTAAGTTCAACAGTTAAAGGGATTTAAGTTTTAAAATCGACTCCCTAGCATCACCACTTGATCGTCTATAAATTAAAGAAACTGACAAAAATAAGTGTGTGATACACACAGGCAGACAACAGCATCACTAGCATTGGTTTCTACCATACATTTCCAGACGAATTTAAGATCATTTCCAAATGGTAAAGTATAAAAGACAGATAACATTATCAAGAAAAAACAATAGTAAAAGGGAAAAAAGTATAAATGTTAACTTTATCTGTTGAATTTAAACAACATTTGTTGGATTCTGGAGCAGTGCATAGAATCTCTATGGAAGAAATCCAGCTGATACCCTGCAAATCGCTAACCCGGAAGTAAACCGGAAGTTGAGTGACATCACAGTAAATAATGTCTATACCAAGTATTCGGCAGGAGTGGAGGGAGGGGGTTACAATGGCAGATGATTAAACTTGCTGTTGTTGGCGAATGATATTAATAAAGAAAATAAGATAACAACATATTCATGCAAGGTAATTCATATTTTTATTAAATCAGAATGATGTGATAATATTGGCGGGTTATATTGGCTGGATCTGATTTTTGGGGGGGGTCATGACCCCCGTATCCCCGGTGCAAATTACGCGCTAGACCACTGTATTTTCTGGACTTTAATGCTCCTCTGATTCTGAGTCTCATCAGTCAAAAAAAGGTCCTGAAGAGGAGCAAACATGAACTTCCTGAGAGTCCCTCACACGCACTCAGTGTTCAGAGGAAATGGCAGCTGTTAGTGGAAACAGAAAGTCATCTAACTCTCTTTTTGATAGAGCGGTGGTTTGGTTGCATGAAGCTTAAACACAGAGAAGGCAGGGCTGTTGAGTCATGTTTATCCACCTCGTTGACAGTTACCAGGGTGTGGAGACATAACTGCACCGTTATCCAGCCTCTGCTGCAGCACGTTGTTCCAGCACCATCTGTGGACTCGTTCCTCCAGCTCTGGCCGTCTTACTTTAGCCTGTGATCATCTTTCTTTGTTTTCTTCACTGCAGTCAGAGTAACCTCTGCTTTTCTCCAGTCCCTCACAAGTTTCTCACTCACTCCAAACTTTCTCTCTGCCACTCCATTACTGTTTTCAGCTGCAGACTTTACTACCTGAAGTTTTCTATCTGCAGAATAAGATTTTCTTTTGGGGGCATTTGTTTGTGTTCAGTCCGTCTCAGCTGTCTTTAAGTTAATGTTTCAGTTCATTTTTTCAGTGACAGGAACAGTGTGTAGTTGTCATAGGCCTAGAGCGCCCTCTCATGGCTGTAGCCGGTAATGTTTACTCCTTGGTTCATGTCATTCAGTATGAATTAACATCTAAAAACATGTTAAATTATATACATTTGGATATTAACTTAATCTAATCAAAGTCTGGAAGTCCTTGGAGTTTCAAAAACACCTGTGAACCATTTATTAAGAGTCTAAACAGTGCACTGTTCTTCAGTGTCAATCAATCAATCAATCAAACTTTATTTGTATAGCACTTTTCATACAAGAATTTATAGCACAAAGTGCTTTACATAAGAAATAAAATAAAATAAAGTAACAATAAATGAAATAAAAAGTAGAAAATTGCATACAAAGAAAATATAAGACCTCACCCACCCTCACAATCCACATAAAACACACACACTAAATTAATCAAATGCACAAAGACATGAAAAGGAAATTCTGAACAGAAAACAGAATTAGAGGACTGAGGAAACGCTATCTTGAATTAAAAATGAAGAAACACAGGAGCTAAGACTAAAATGATGATTAAAAATCATGGTAAGAAATTAGGTAGAAATACTTTTGGAAAAGTAAGTAAATGAATAAGTTAATTAATAAAATAAAATTTAAATAAATCACATGGCAAAATGAGATAGCCTAACACCAGATGTGTCATAAAATCAGTTAAAGTAGGATAATAAAAGGAAAGCAGTTAACAGAGAATTAATTTTCAAATAATAAATCTGAGCTGAAATGTAGAAATAAAACTGGTCAAGAGGATTAAAACAAAAAAATATACAATGAGAAATAAAATAAATATAATCAGCTAAATTCCAGACTAAGAAGGCAGGTCTTGAGTTTCCTTTAAAATATGAACAGTAGGTGCTGCTCTCAGGTCCTCAGGTAGACTGATCAACAGACGGGGGCTGTAATGATGGAAAGAGGCTTCACCGTATGTTTTAGTTCTGACTCTGGTAACTATTAAAAGACCTGAAGACCTGAGGGCTCTACGGGGCTCATAGGGTAAAAGCAAGGTGGATAGATAAAAAGGAACACAAGACGGTTAAGAGATTTATAAACTAATAAAAGAACCTTAAAATCAATTCTAAACTAGAAAAGCACTCAGAGAGCGCAGACCTCCACCAAGCAGCTTCGGTCCACTTTGGTGAAAATGGTCCTATCTGGCAATGTTAAAGAATCCTTTAAAAAAATTCCTGGATCTAGACGGTGATCCGCATCACCTCCAAAATTTAATCAGTTCTTCCATATCCCATTTCCGACAATTCCTGAAAATTTCATCCAAATCCGTTCAAAACTTTTCAAGTTATTTTGAACACAAACAGACAGACAGACGGACAGACAGATAAACGCCAGCAAAAACATAACCTCCTTGGTGGAGGTAAAGATACAGGAAGCCAATGCAGAGCATTGGCCTGAGAAAGAAACTGGTGCACTCTGGAGATGTTCTTTAAATGATAAAATGACCACAGCTCTTTTAAAAGCAGCAGGAATAAAATTGTCCATCTGAAGAGAATAATGAAGATAAAATATTAAGAAGATCAGATTTAAAAAATGTATAAATTTATTTACAAAGGGATGCAGGGATGGGATCTAAAAGACATGTTGCTGGTCTTAGCTGGGAGACAACTTGGTCAAGCATTACAGCATCAACCAGGAGAAACTTCTCCAGTGTTTCCTCATTAGAGAATTAAATTGGGGGCGTGTTAAAAGTTTCAGGCTTGGTGTAGGATAAACCTGACCTAACTGACTCAGTTTTACTTTTTACTGCTCAGTTCTCACATGCTGAGTCTGTGGTCAGATGTTAGGGGTGATTAAAAACTGTAATGCTGGTTGAGTTTGTCGTGGATGTTGATGAGGACGACGTGGAAACATGTGTGTTGGCACCAGAGCTGAGCTTTGCTAATCCCCCTGCCTGCAGCCCTTTCATGGTCTGAGGGGGAAGTTATAACCTGACAAGTATGGCTCAGACTGATATGTAGCAGGATGATGTGTCTCACCCTGGCTTTTACATGAGTTGTGTTTGCCTGCTTTCTTGGGGTCCCTGTCAGCCAATGACCTGACGTGGGCGCTCTATAAAAGGTAGTAGTGGCAGCCTCCCTCTCCCTCTTGCTCTGGCCTTTCCCATCACTTCGCCTCACCTCTCTCCTCACGCTGTTACCGATGCAGGTAAGTCAGCAGTGGCTGCTAACAATGTCAAATGGTCAGTTATCGTGCTGATCTGCCTGTGATTCGGCTTGTTTTTAGATGAGAGGTTAATGGTTGCCATGCAAAGATCGCTGTCCTTACCAGTGTTGGGGAAGTTACTTTTAAAAAGTAATGTTTGCTTGTTACTTCTCAAAAAAGTAACTTGTTTGTCAGGATATGACCCAGAGAGTGTTTGTATAGTTGGACCCAAAAGCTCAATGACCAGGCAGGGTGAAAAGTTGAAGTGATTTTAATTAGAGGCTCAGGGGTAAGCACAAAAATAACAACAGTCCAGTAATTAGCGGTGGTGGGAGCTCAAGGAGACCTGGAAGAAGCAGAGGAGAACGAAGGTAAGTATTGTGAGAGAAAAAAATCACAAAATCACAAGCAGGCCAAAAACTCAGTAGTTACGCCCCTGTCCGAGGACAAAGGCTTAGAGCCAGAAGGCACAAAAAGCGAGTAAGAGCAGGACGAGCACAAACCAGGCGTAGTGTGTGCAATCCACCCGCGCTGCAGTCATCTGGAGAGGGGAATAAATAGGGAGCGACGATTGGAGATGATCAGGAACAGGTGGAGCCCCGCCTCCGCAGGAAGGTGAAGGAGAGGAGCAGTGAGGGAGGGGGAGAGAAACTGAAAGGAGCTGTGACTCTTCACATTGTTACTTTACTTAGTTACCTATGGAAAGTAACTGTAGAAGCCTTCGGCATCAAATAACACAGCGACAGAGTTTGACTGGTGCTCAATCATCTTTATTTGCACACCGAGAAACTAGAAGATAGAAAAACATCAAAATTTAATACAATAATAAATACAATACAAGTTCATTTGTTATATAAGAGTTAAAATACGATCATGAACAGTGTCAGAAAAATACAATTTTTACATGGAGCTATATGTGCATAAAAATACAGTTACCTCGATTCGCCTGCCAAAGGGTTCAGTTTTGACTGGTGACAGTTTTACTTCTAAACATTTGATCACTGCTGGTGATCAACAATACTATAAAACAGTTAAACAGGCATAAACATCAACAAAAAAAACACAAAACATTTTCATTTCAGTTTCATTTCCCACACACACACACACACACACATGAGAGCTCCTTGTTCCAAACAGCTGGCGTGTGACGACACCTCCCTGACCTTTATAAAAGTTCTGGAGCATACGTACTTCCAACCTGCAGGTGGCCACTTCCAGAAACTTTTTACATTACTCGTTACTTTTGCGTTGCTCGACTTTGGACAGAACCTCATATCTGTTCTTAAATGTGTAGCCTACATAAAGTTCTACGACAGAGAACATAACAGGTATTTCTTTTGTGCTCTTTATTTTACAGAATCATGTCACATACCATGTGGAATGAGAGCTCCTGTCCAGTGTTTCCAGATTTTTCTTCTGAAATAAGCCACCAGGACGATTAAAAAAGCCCAAAACAAGCAACATCCAGCTATTTCCTTTCCTAATGTGATATGTTACTTTTTAAAAAGAGGAATCTACATAAAGTGTGTTTTAATCTTCGTCTACATTACATTTCAATTTCACAGTGCCAAGCATCTATTCAAAACAAGAATGTTGCTTATAATTAGCAGACCTGGCAACTTTGGCTCTGGCGCATGCGCTATGAGCGTGGGTGTGTTTGGGGGCCAGGAAACGAGGAAGTGGACAAACTGCCCACCACACTCTTGTTTTGCTTTACTGTGGGGAGCTGGGAGATAATCAGGGGGATTCACACAGACAGAAGAGCCCCAAGAAGCAGCTGCTCGTTAAGAAACAAGCCCAAAAAACCGCAACTCACGAGATTTGCTCGCGACTTTAGATAGAAGCCCACAGACACTTATAACGAGCGGACTTGGCAGCGTTACTCGTGTCTAAAGGTGCGTTCACACCGAACGCGACTTTGGCGACCTTGGCGACCACTCTCCATGCAGAGTCAATGAAGAGTACGATCAGCCACGACCACGCGTGGCCAGATCTCACGCGATGTAATGCACGCATTCTGGGTGAGTTGGTCGCATCTTTGGAGACAAGGGGGCTGCGTCCCTGTTGCTACAGATGGGAACTCTGGGGTCGCTTTGGACGCAGAGCAGGTTGCCGTGCCCCATCGCCAAAGTTGAAATATTTTAACTTTTCAGGCGATGTCGCGCTGTGAGAGCCAATCAGGGTTGTGTGGGTGCATGATTGACACCCGTGACAGACTGTTTCTTTCCGGTCCATAGAGTGACAATCCATGTCCGTGTGAGGACATTAGTTTTGCCTAGACGGACCACAGAAAACTCTCAGAAGATGCTGCTGATATGAACTCCTGGATTTTGAGGTCAACTGCAGCCAAAATGTCTTTTCATTGTGAGCTATAATAAATAAATTTTATTGGTCTCATTATAAACTTGTTTATTTCTTCATCAGAAACTAAACTGATGCTGCAGTCCAGCAGCAGCCTCTGAAAGATTAAACTGTTGTCGACTGTCTCTGCATCGACACATCTTAATCTGTGTCTGCATCACAGTGTGTTGATAAAAGAAAATGTTTTTGACACCCTGAGTGATAATACTTATTTTACAGAGAGTTAAGACATTGTTTGTAGATCAGCTCTCTGGTCTGTGATTAGCAGCAGACCTTCATTCATTCCACTCTTCATCTCTCTGTAACTTTAATTTCCTTCAACAAGGAGCTGTTTTTTTGTCAGGTGTTTGTCTGTAAGCAAGATAACTAAAAAATGTAGTGAAGAGATTAAGGAAAAATGAGTTTGTAAAATGAAAAAAAAAGTAAAAATCTTTTTTTCCCCTCATTTCTTGGTTTCTGACTCCTTTTTAATGACTTCTTTTTGTCTGATGTCTTTGTCTCTGACAACTTTTCATGATTCCTTTTTGTGACATTTCTGTTTTCTGACTCACTTTAATTGACTCATTTATCTCACATTTCTTTGTGACATGAATGACTTGTTGACTCCATTGTTTCTGATGTTTTTTAATGACTCCTTTATGTCTGATGCCATTGTATCTGAAACCTTTTTACGACTTCTTATTGTCTTACTCCTTTTATCTAAATCCTTTTTCATGACTCCATTTTGTCCAAAACAAAGTCATGCTGGTCGTGTAACTTAGTTATTCTAAATTGTCTTTTTGGGCTCTAATTTTGTAGAACAGGCGCAGGTGGGGCGCACCTGCCCTGCGCCACGCCAACGGGGTGTGTCCAGGGCATTTTGCAAGTTTTGTGCACAGCGCAGTCTGGCGCAGGAAGGCGCACCCACGCCTCTGTCCCTCCTACCGGCGCAAGTAGCAGAGAGGGAGGAGAGGAGGCGTGAGTGGGTTTATCACAGCTGAGTGTGATCTTCACCAATCAAATGAACGCCTCTCCTCGCCTTTAAATGCGCCGCGGGCGAGGCGCAGTGACAATTTCACCTCGGTGGAGAAGAAGGTCAGAGCCGCTGTCACTTTTCAGCAACTGGGAGAGCGCAGGGGCCACCGGGCCGCGCATCGGAGGACACGATGCGCGTCACCGTGTGGACCACCTCTTGGGACAGATGTAATCTGTTCCTGTCTCATAATATGAGTACAAAATTAAGTGATAATTACATTTAAACACAGCAGCAGGCTAATCCATTCATCATGCTTGTGATTCATCCGCATTACTGGTCTGTCATCGCCAAATAGCAGAACGTTTGGTGAAAATATATCTCCTCCTCATCCTCCTTGTTCTCCATCTTTTTAGATCACGTTAAGAATAAAGATGAAAACAGAGAAATATGGGCAATCACAGGTAAATCCTGAAGACACTGAGTGATCTACATTTATTCAGCGAGCGTCTCTCTCTTTTTTCTTTTCTTTTGAATTTCATGAGATGAGAGAAGCCGGATACTCCGTATCAGATGATGTGGCTGTTTGTGGTTGGCTGAGAGATGTGAACTCGTTAGTTATGACAAACGTCTCTGATCTGACATCAGATGTGACGGGACAATTAATATAGATACAAATGTATGTGCTGGTTCAGACGGTTACATTAAATAGTGGTTGCTGTGATTGTTTATTGCATTGAAATGTGCCTGACACTCTGGATACCTGTCTGTGAGGTTTTGGTGATGTGTGCGCACAGCGCGCCTGTCAGCCAAATTACCACTGCCCGGGGTGCGCCTCGCCTGCGCCGAGAATAGACCAGGTTGGAGCTGGCGAGCTTTCAGCGCATCTTCTTCATTTTTTTGGCACAGAATTGGCGCCGCGATCGTCAGTGGGTTTTTGGGGTGCTGGAGGTTGATGGTAATTCCAGAGGACCCATTTTGAGACTCGTCAAGGATCGATCAAGGCAAACCCTCATCAGCCACATCCAAAGGCATATCAGACCTAGAACATCCATTCTCACAGATGACCGACAAGGGTCAGCTTTCCCAATATGGATATGGCCATGATTCTGTCTGCCATTAAAAGAACTTTGTTGACCCAGAGACTCGTGCTCATACTCAGAATATTGAAACATAAGTGTGAAATTTGACAACATAGAGGTAATCGCACCCCAGAATCACTGAGGGTTCACCTCAAAATGATAGAGTGGAACAACTGGTTAGGTATATGTAATTATAACGGTGTTTTGGGCCGACTTTTCCATTATGTTCAAAATCAGGTCAAGTAGGGAAAAAAAGTTTCAAATAATGTTTGATGATCCTGTTTGTTTTATCCAAAGTATAGTTAAAAATATGCTAAGGCTTGTCTGTGGAAGTTATCAAGTTGTGTGTTTTTGAATAAATATAATAGAAGAAAGAAAATAAATATTTCTTAACTTAATTGGTGCTTTGTACAGGTATTAATGTGATTTCATCTGACTGTATCATGACACTTAATGACATCTTAATAACTGGGTTAAAATGTTTCACTTTACTTCAGGTCAAGGAAATAAATCATTTTACAATGGTCCATTATAATTGTCTAATGACAGTCAATGTCAAGTCCAACCATTAATTTAAAGTTAAGAGATTATACTAAACTTTGTCTTTCTGTTTGATGATCAGGTCTGTTATGACATGTTAATGTCAAGTGGTCATAATGACAAAACTGGAGGTTATTTTATTCTGACAACCTTCATGAAGCCTTATTCAAGTTAATGACAGGTGTCATGTCACGATTATGACAGCCTAATGTCAGTCTTCTGTATACCCCTTCAAATAAAGTGTGACCAAATGTTTTATACTCTTATACTCTGTACTCCTAATTCTGTCACTGTTTGATGTCACAAAGAAGGATAGATGCCAAGGTTGTCTACAACATTTATAATGTGATGAAAAAGCCTACAAATCTTCAGCAAACATTATTAGATGTTTGTTAATGATGAACAGAGTTCACTTTAGATTAGGGGACATAATATCTGCAAATGACTTATAGATGTTTTATAAATGTCTAACAAATAATTTGTTAAACAAGTTAATTGCTTTATATCTGTATTCACAAAAGACAGATCCTTTCTAAGAGGTGAGTAAAAAACCCGCAAATCATTTATAAACGTTAACAAACATTTGTAAATGGAGGATAGTTTTCACTTTAGATTAGGGGACATAATAACATCTGCAAATGCTTTATAGATGTTTTAAGAATGTGTAACAAATCATTTATTAGACAAGACAAGTTAGTAATTGCTTTATATCTGTATTCACCAAAACTAGCTCATTTAAAAGAGGCGAGTAAAAAGTCTGCAAATCATTTATAAACATTACCAAACATTTGTAAATAGAGAATAGTTTTCACTTTAGATTAGGGGCCACAATAGCATCTGCAAATGATGTATTAATGTTTAATGAATGTGTAACAAACAATTTGTTAAACAAGAATAAACAAATGGTGGTACAGTGGGTTTTTTTTAACACATCTAAAGTATTTCACTAATAATTTACTAATCAGGTTGATCATATTGAAAAAAATAATCCACAGATCACTTATGAATCTTAAAGTAGCACATTTATAAACTATGCATTATTAAGTTGTAAATGTATAGAAATGGTTTGATAAAAAACAGTTAGGAATTGATGATTTTTTTCACAAATGCTTGGGCTGCAACAAAAACTTAACGTGATTTATACTGACTTATTACAAATCATTTATTAATCATGAAAAACACAATACATGTAGTTAAAGAATATTTCGTTATATTATTAAAAAATGTTTTCTTACACATAAAAATAACAGTAGTTAATGATGAATAAATCATGAGCCAATAATATTGATGCAGTGTTTTTATTAATGTATAAATCTTAAATAAATGTTGTGCAACTTTAGTTATAAATGGTTTGATAATCATTTATAAATGTATAAATATAGTTTACTCATTATTAGTTCAATATCAGCTAATAGCTTATAAATGTCTTGTAAGCTAAGTTGTAAATGATTTAATAATCATTTATAAATGATATAATAATCATTTATAAATGATATAATAATCATTTACAAATGTTTATAAGTGGTTTGTTCATGATTAGCTAACTGTCTACTAATATCTACTAATAGCTTATAAATGCCTTACAAATGATCATTATTCTAAAGTGTTACCCTTTTTTTTCCCTTCAATAGAGAGTCCAGTGAGGAGGCATCTTACCAACAGTCCTTTTCGGTTCAAAAGTCCTTTTCCCATGCACGTTTTAGAGTTTAAGTGGCTGCTTTTGCTGTCCTCCGCTTCATTTTTCACCAGCCAAATAACTGGTGCTCTGTTTTTGTTGTGCAAGACCACATTGTGCACTGCTGATTATTCTAGATTTCCTACACCTGCGCCGTAGATGAGCACACTGCCTGGAGCGCCATGGCCACTGTTGCATAAATATTTATTAATTTACTACTGCTGTTATTTTAAACAACATTTTGTCATACTGAAGTATCATTATTATAATATTTTCTTTGTACCCAAACAAAATGACCACCCAAACAGAGACACCGATATAAAAACAGAAAGTCTCCCTCATGTTTAGGCCTGGGACTCTCTTACAATGGCTGGTTTGACAAAGTAAAGTTGTTAAGTCCCAAGTTCTACCAGAGTTGATGAAATGATTAAATCAATAAGATCTCTATTTGACCAATTACTGGTGTTATTTTCACATATTTTTCATAAAATGAAGGTTTCTGACCAGTTCAAAGGTCACATTGAAACAAACAGGAGGAGTTTGATGGGTGCTAAAACATTATACCTAGAGAAAGTCTGGGTATGCTGATCTCAGTTTGGACAAACAAAATCAGACAGAAACAGTTATAGTCACTACAGGACTTCCATCCTTCATCTATGCTGATTAACCTTTGAGGTGGTGGGGGGGCTGGAGCCTGTCCCAGCTGACTCTGGGCTAGAGGTGCTCACACTCTCGGGACATTAAGCTAACAAGCATGCTTTTTTATTCAGTAGGAGGACGTCAGAGGCACACACACTACCTGCTGCTCCACTGTGCCGCCCAGAGCTTCATCCTGTGGCACATGCAAATGAATGTAGCATTTTAACAATAACTTTATGGCTCCAGAAGTTTATTTAGTCATTTTTAAACATGAATCAGACTAGAATCTACCTGAGGAAAAAATCAGTCTTACTGAAGAAACCTAAAAACAGGTGAATTACAGCATTTACCTGTTGTTTAACATCAGGATCAATAACTAGACCATGCTCTCTGCTGCTGGTTCAGGGCCCAGGTAACGTCAGTGCATACCCTCCATCCTGCTCTGAAACACTCATGACAATAAAGCTCTTGAACTGAGAGACTTGATGATCTTTATTTATCAGGAATGTTCCAGTTTAGACATCATCTCAGACACTGGAAATGATCCAAACTTTACACTCCTGACCTTTGACCTCATGTTTGTAGTTTGTTCCCTCTGAGAACAGGACCACAGGACAATGCTAGCATCAGGAAATAGCACAGGCGTCATTGTTGACAATGTTATGACGGAGAATCTGGCTTGCCCGCCTCTTCAGCCTCTCGTTATCCTCTTTCAACGTCTTCTCCATCTCTCTCTTCAGCCTCTCCTTCTCCCTCTCTACCTCCTCCTGCTCCCTCTCTCTCTCAGCCTCTCCTCTCTCCTCGGCCTCTTCTTGTTGCCTCACTTGCATTTGTTCTTCTCTTTCCCTCAGGATGCGTTGTCTCTCCTCCTCTTTAGCCTTCTCAGCCTCTCTGAACATCTCACTGGTGTAGGGGCTTCCTCCGTTCTTCTGGACTATGTTTCTGATCTTCTGGATCAGCTCTCTGACTTGATGTTGATCTTTTCTCTTGTTGTTGAAGACGTGGTACTGGCCGTTACATCGGCCCACGAGCTCCTGCAGGTCAGGGCTTTCATGGATAAAGTCCTTGATGTCTGTGCCCTCCATCTCCAGCTCGTCTCCCATGGTGAAGAGGACCATGCTGTGTCTGTGTGCTGCCTGGCCAAAGATTTCTTGGATCATTGCCACAGTCTTTATCTCCTCTTCTGTGAATCTGCCCAGCCTGATGACCACCAGGAACACATGAGGTCCAGGAGCAGAGTAGGAGATGCACTGAGAGAGATCTTGGGTGGTCTTGTTCACACCAAACCTGGTATCGAACAGGCCCGGGGTGTCGATGACAGCGACCTTCTGTCCATCCACTGTGCCTACACCCATCGAACAATCTTCTGTCATGGACTGTGAACTGAAACTTGTTTCAAAACACTCTCGTCCCAGGATGGTGTTCCCTGTGGCGCTCTTTCCGTTGCCGGTCTTTCCCAGCATCACCATCCTCAGAGCCATTTTGTCTTGTTCTGCATGGAAGAAGAAAAACAGTGAAACATGAAGGAGTGCTTGATGAAGCCTCCATATCATACAGGCCTTTGTTGTCCCTGAAGACCCTCATGACCAAGTGGAAAAATAATATATAAATATTTGTCTCCAATTTATTGAGATTAAAGTTTAAATAAAAACAAAACAGGGATTAGAATATTTAAAACAGGTTAAAAGGACAAAGTTCATAAGGAGTTCAAAATTAATTGAATGTTTTTTTATTTGATTTATTTTGTTGTAAAATTTAAAATCTTTAATTCTTTAAGAGATACCTTCTGGAGAAATGTACCTGGTCACAGACGTAGTGTGGTGAGTTTTGATTGGCTCACAGGAGGTGCATGCAGTGTTTTTGTTTGTGTTTGTGTGAGAGAGAGAGAGAGAGAGAGAGAGGGGGAGGAGATTTTGAAGGAGAATAGGAGTACAAAATTAAGTGATGATTACATGTAAACACAGCAGCAGGCTAATCCATTCATCATGCTTGTGATCCACCTGCATTCCTGGTCTGTCATCGCCAAATAGCAGAACCTTAGGTGAAATATCCCCCCCCAATATCTCATCCTCATTGCAATAATGTACTCCATCTTTTTAGATCACGTTAAGATTAAAGATGAAAACAGAGAAATATGGGCAATCACAGGTAAATCCTTAAGACACCGAGTTATTTATTCAGAGAGCGTCTCTCTCTTTTTTCTTTTCTTTTGAATTTCGTGAGATGAGAGAAGCCGGATACTCCGTATGGGAGTTTGCGTCAATCTTCCAGTTGCCGTCAGGTTGAGTTTCCATTATGATAAATGTCTCTGATCTGACATCAGATGTGACAGGACAATTAATATAGATACAAATGTATGTGCTGGTTCAGACGGTTACATTAAATAGTGGTTGCTGTGATTGATTATTGCATTGAAATGTGCCTGACACTGTGGATACCTAAGATTATTTTCCAGATGATGTGCAAGAAGACAAGTCTTAAAGCAGAACTTTGGTTCAAAGTTTTGACATGTTTGAGGACTATTTTTTGTTTGGTTGTTGACACAGCGAGTAGAGAAAACGTGATGGACAGGGCTCTGCTGCAAGATAACTCAGCTGGAGTAAGTAGCTTTGTTGGGAGTGTTTCACTCTTTGTTTGGATTGTTTTCAGGCTGGAAACAAGAAGAAACAACCAGATAGCACCGAGCTAACCCGGAGTTCCTCTTGCCACGCAGGAAAATCGCTGGACACTTGCCTCACCTGCCTGCTGTTTCCAGGATCCATCAGGAGAGGGTAACGCCTGGATAAACTTCTCTGTGGACCACACATCCTCTGCGTGGTTCTGCTCTGATCTTGATTTTGTTTGCACATTTTGGGTGAAGCGACTGCTACGTTTTTGGTCCCAACACACTTAAGCAGCGATACAGGCCTTCACCAAGAGGTTAATATAGAGTATTTAATCCTGCTGGCTTAGTATTGGGGTGCTTGGGAGTGTGTGGTTGGGAAAAGCTGGTAACAAAACTGGTACAAAATTTGAGTTTAAAGGGGACATTTTTATTTATTTTTACTTCTTAATTAAAATAAGAAATTGCTCATTTTTATACAGTTGCAGTGTTTTCCTGTTATGTTAAGGTATTCTTACAAGGTTAAAAGGTCCTGACAAATAGTCAAAGCTGAGGACTTGGTGATTCTAAGTTTAGAGAGTTTTATTATTTCCCAAAACTAATAATTTGATTGAGTTAATCTGAGCTACTCTACTAAAACACGAGGCTAAGGAACTCAGGGCCTCTTTCTACACTGTTACCTGGTAGATGGGCAACAACCAGATCACCCTTTTTTCCAACTTTTTTATTGGGTTTTGCAGAAGCACACAATTGTATAACAACATTTAAAAATAATTTTTAAAAATCCTTTATCCTTTGAAGCCTTTCAAAAAAAACAACAGAAAGTCAATGTGGTCACTTAAATATTACTGCATACCCAAACAACTTATAAAAAGTAAACAAAAACAGCCCCAAATAAAAAAAATAATAGACAAATTAAATCTATAAATATACATAGAACTAAGACAGCAATAGACAAAAAAAAGAGAGAGAGAAGAAAAACACAGGCACAACCGTCTGGTAATAGTAAACTGCAACAGACATCCTCAAAGTAGCGGCATATGTCCCTCATCACAATAGAAATAACCGTCTACCTCTCTCAGCTGTTTTAGTCGTATCAGTCAGGGGTGAGTGGAAGATCTGTTTTCTTAACAAGTTGAATGAATGGGCCCCATAATTTATGAAATTTACTGGAGCAGCCAGTTAAAAAAGTCTGATTTTCTCCAACCTAAAGGAAACATATTATGCAAAAAACACTTTTCTAAGGCTTTTGAACACATTTTTGGGTATTTGGCCTTCCTCGCGGCCCACAAAATGTAATTTTGGACAACAATACCTGTATTTAGCAGGCTGCATGAATGTAAACTCGTGGTATTTGGTGAGCTGTTGAGTCTGTGGGTATACTGTTATGTAACAGTATTGTGAGGAGTCTCAGCTCCTCTCAGTCTCTCTCCCCCTCCCTCTCTGCTCCTCTCACTCACCTTCCTGCGGAGGCGGGGCTCCAGGCGCGCTGCAGTTTCCTCACCTGTTCCCGATCATCGCTAATCACCGCTCCCTACTTATTCCCTTCTCCAGATGACTGCAGCGCGGGTGGATTTGTGCTCGTCCTGCTCTTCTCATCTCTTCGTGTGTTTCTGGCTTTCAGCCTTTGTCCCCGTTCAGGGGCGTAAGTAGTTGGTTTGGTGCCTGCTTGTTACTTGTGTTTTTCCCTTCACAGATATTAACCCTTGGTCTCCTCTGTTTTTTCCAGGTCTCCACGAGCACCCACCACCACTTACCTGGACTGTTGAATCTATGTTGCTTTATCCCTGAGCCTCTGATTAAAATCACTTAAACTATCTACTCTGCCTGGTCACTTGAGCTTTTGGGTCCACCTCCACAAACAATCTCTGGGTCATACCCTGACAAGTATATTTTTATTTGCATACCTAACCTGATTTATGTACCTGAGTAGATCTTGTCCCCTGTTTAACCTCAGACTTGCTGGACTACAACTGTGATCCGGATCAGTCAATGTTGTCAATCATCATGGTAACATCCACTGTCTTTGCAGCTGTGTGTAAGTTCAAAGGTCAGCAGGGGATTCAGGTCAAAGGCTGTGCTCCAAACCACCGTCTGCACCAACAGCTGTGCTGATATCCCAAATGTAGTTTGTAGGAGTGGGACACAGTCTTGATACGTGATCCTAGCACGTGCAAGTCAGTTGTCAGTGTTAAGTATAAATATTTGCAGTAAAAAATAGAGCGCTTCATTCAGATTCAGACTCATTTTTGTCCAACTATTTCATCCAGCGGCTTTCTTTCTGAGCACTCCTGTTTTTCTTCAGCCCTGATCCACACTGTAGCAGTTACTGACTCTTGAAGCTGACACAGCTGATACAGTTATGGGCTGATTTCCCTTCAGACCAGGTATTAAAATACAGAATCATGAAAACTAAAGTTCAGCAGTGTCCTGACTCACCGGAGTGTTGGTTTGTCTTGTTGCTCTTCTTCAGGCTGCTCAGTGGAGGTGCTCTGGACTTGTTGGTGTGAGGCTTCAGTGGTCTGAGTCTCTCTGCTGCTTCCCCTCCTCCTCAGACAGAGTCATGCTGCAGACCCCTCCCACAGACAGTCAGCAGCTACATCTATTTATCTTATTTATTTAACTTTATTTAAACAGGTCGTCCCACTGAGACAAACAGTCTCATTTTAGACAGAGCTGTACATGTGCAGTAAGAATGGGGATAGTAAAATACTGTAAAGGTAAGGGTTAGGGTGGGTATTAGGGTTAAAGGTTTCTCCAAAAAAACTTCCTATCCTCCCCATTCATGTTGCAAAGTTTGACACTTTAAGGACCTCACAATCTATGGATTTAAGGACTTTTCTCATTGACTTGTATTGGCAAGTCCCAAATTTCAAGATCTTGAAACTATGGCCCGAGTTCGATGCGAGGAATGGGTGAAGTTCATGAAGTGGCCATCAGGTGGTGCCATAGCTGCAAAAGGGAGTCCATAAATACAAGTTTAGAAGCCGTAATTACAAGGACAGTTACATCCTTCTCTAGGTGGGTGAGAGCGAGAGTCTGGGGTCCCAGAGCACAGCCTGGGCATGGGGGCCTGGCAAGAGACTGATTGGGGACACGAAGTGCCCACCCATAGCACCAAAAGTAAGTCAAAGTGACGGCACTTTGTGTCAGGTACATGGCTCCACATTCACCCCTCTATCCCTGGAACTTTACCCAGGATTGGAAAACTCTGTCTGAGGCCTTAGTCTCTGACAGCTGTTTATGAATCCTGTCTGTCACAACTCTTTGTTTCTGACTCCATGTTGTCTATAATGCCTTAGTCTATGACAGCTTATTTTGCTTAGTTTATGATTCCTGTTTACTGACTCCTTTTTTCTGGTACCTTATTTTCTGACTCCTTTATGACTGATGCCTTTGTTCTGACTCCTTAGTCATGACTCTTTTTGTCACATTTCTTTGTTTCTGTCTCCATTTCATTGACTCCTTTTTGCATGACTCCGTTGTTTCTGATGTTTTTTAATGACTCCTTTATGTCTGATGCCTTTGGATCTGAAACCTTTTTATGACTCCTTATTGTCTTACTCCTTTTATCTAAATCCTTTTTCATGACTCCATTTTGTCCAAAACAAAAAAAAACATGTTTGTCATGCAACTTGGTGATTCTAAATTGTCTTTATCTGTCAGCCCTGTGATTGGCTGGTGACAGATCCAGACTTTCCTTTGCCCCCTGCCAAATTTCAGCTAGGATAGGCTTCAGTCCCACCACCCCCACCACCACAAAAATGACACATGGATGGATGATGGATGGATGGATGGATAAAGTAAAACCTGTTCTGTGTCATTTCTGACATTTATGTTTCTTTATTTTACAGAATAAAAACAATTGAAATGATAAGTTGAGATTGCTGTGGACTAACTTGTCAGTCATGTTATCCAGCCCAATGTCCTTGGTCACATGTTCATCCTCACACCTGTAAATTCACCTTTGACCTCCCGTGTTCAAAGAGGGGGGTCATGAATCCTGTTTTTAAACTTTAACCAAATGTAATCAGACTTTCAGCCTGTTTTAGAAAGACTCACAGCACCACCAAAGTGTTTCCAGTGATTGTATTGATTAATCTGGATAATAAGCAGCATTGGGCAGCACCTTTTATCAGTCTGTCCACAGCCTCTGACACAGTGGACCACTCAATACTGACACACGTTGGTCAAAGCTTGTTTGTCTGAACAGAAAGTCTGTTTAACGATTATCTAACAGGGTGTTCCTGACGGGAGCCCAGAGGGGAGCAAAATGAGCCGCAGAGCTACAACCTCACACCCTCGTCTGTGCCATCAGTCCTGTTTCATACAGCACCTGCAGCTGCAGCATGATTCACTGACATGAGAAATCAAAGAAAGCCTTTCTCCTCTAACTTGGCACAAATAGGCTCAGAGGCAGCTTTGAGCAGCTTTAGCTTCATCTGACACCTCTGAAGGTGAGGGGGTGGGGGGGCGTCCCACCCTGCAGCCTTTTGAGGAGACAGACAGGCAGAAAAGATCACTGCTGACCCCTCACCCGTCCTACACTCTCAACATGAGCTGCTCCCATCAGGAGGGCCATAAAGGTTCCTGATCAAACACAAGACCAGATAGCACAAGTAGATCCAAGAAGTCCTCTGTCCCAGTATCAGGGACTCTCCTAAAGTCAGGTCACAGCACAGGGCTATGCTGAGGGAGGGCTGGGATGGATTCCTGCTTCACTGCTTCATGTTTCTGTGAGTCGCTCCATGTATTTACTCTAATATCTTAAACCACAGCCCTCTCAAAGGCACATTTCCCTCAGTCAAATAACTTCATCTTGACTGCACTAAACCGTGTAAAATCAGGACCATTATTCCACCAAAGCTTTGCTTGAACACCTGAAAAAAGCTGTTTTCCATTTACTGTGATGAATCCAGACTCTCAAAGGCTCAGATCACGATCAGCGATAAAAGTTGTCCTTGAAAAAGTGGTCATAAAACGTTAAAGTCCTCCAGAGTACGGCGGGAATACGTCAAATCCATGATCATAATCAAATGTTCAGGGATCATATTCTCTCTGGAAAACTGCTCATGTAAATGTATTTTCTCTTTAAAGTAAAAACACACGAGGCTGCTCATCATTCAGTCACTGAAATATGTAACTGGATGTGAAGATAAGATTGAACGTCTCCCTGCTATCAGCGACATCATGAAGCGTCTGCTTCACTTCAGTTTACTAAAATCAGTCCATGTGGGCCGGAGTGCAGATAAAAGGAGGTTCAGCAGCCAGAGTGAGCTCAGCGTCTGCACCTCCACTCCAGAATCAACGAGTGCACTCGTGAACCAAAGATGGACAGCAGCTCCTCGAACCCAACGGTCACCAATGATTCAGGTGAGTGATAATTCTGTCACTATAATCTGTGTAAATTAAGGAAGATTACGGTTAAAAGATGTTTCCCCTGGTGCAACTGTAGATTAAAACAGCAGTTTATTGTCAAAAAATACAAGTCCAGGGATTAAAGAGGAAAAAATAATCTGACATTTTTAAAAAGAAAATAGTTACAGCGGAGTTCCTCATGTATATTTTTAGTTATTAGTCATAGTGTCAGACTCAGAAATCTGAAAGACCTCAATTTCAGTTTTTTGTGGCTTTTTTTAAAACTGTGACACTTGAAAAGCCTGTGATATACCTTAACCCGTTGACGCCTGAATATATATACAATTGTACTGAAAAATAAATAATTTGTTATTTTGCTTTCAATCAGATGCTAAATTAAGTGGAGATTGTTAATTTGAGTCTAGCACACAGAATAAATAAAAATTTAGGTATGATGCAAATTAGCGACAACAGGCAATAGGGGAACAGGAAGAAGGATAATAATAACACCTTTTCCCATCTCAGGTATATGATTCACTGCTTTTGTTGCAACAACAAACAGTTCGGCTGTCTCTGCACTTTGAACAGTGTGTGTGTGTGTGTGTGTGTGTGTGTGTGGCTTTCAGCAGCCGTATCAACAGAACCTTTATGGCCTGTTGTCGCTAATTCGTGACAAACAGAAAACTTTGAATAACTTAAAAATATCCATCACAGGTAGTCTATACTGATATTTAAGCTGTAGAAGCAAACAGTAAGCTGGTGTGTATTTTTATCACAGAGCTACGTATCTGAAAAAAGGACAATTCCTCTCTTTTGGCTGTGTATACGCGGCCGCTATGAAACTGAACGTGTCTGCTTGCTTCAGCCAGATGTAGTTCCAATTTTGAAAGATCCCCCAAGAAACAAATGCTTGCAAAAGGTTCCTAGGTGCGTACTGAATACCCATGAACCAGAAATGGTGGAACTCATACACTATCTTGGATGCAATCTGAATGGAGGGGGTATGATGCTAATTCGCACTATTAGGCGTTAAGGGGTTAAAAACAGACAAGCTGTTGCGTGTTTACATGTATTCCTAAATAAAGCAAATGTTAAGGTGATTAAATGTGACAACACAAAAAATGCTGATGTAGGTCTGAGAGGGCCCCATCTAGAAAGATTTTTAGTCTGGATGCATGAAACCGACATATCGTCATCAGCAGATATTGGCATAAAATCTTTATAGTGAATCAGCTGAAATTGAAATTTTTGCTGATGTTTAAAGGTGATATATCAGTTAAGGATATTTGCCCTACACTGGCAGAGATATCAGCAAAATTTATGAATGTAATATACCGTGATGCTTCACCTTTTTGTCACTGCATGGGTACATTAAGATAAGGAAAGTTTTTAAGATTTAAATGTTTTGCTTGTCTTGCATCTGTTCTTCACACGAACAGTTGGTCACATTGAAAGCAATGTTTGTGATGCTTTATCATCTGATTACAATAAAACAAAAACACAGCAGGCAACCTAAGAAAAGAAAACAAATATTGTTGGTAAAAACCAGGGTTCCCACGCATCCTGGAAAACCTGGAAATGACTGACCAGTTTTCCAGTCATGGAAAAGATATGGAAAATGAGAAAAAAATATATATATCCTGGAAAATCTTGAACTGTACTGGAAAATTATTTACCTTCCTTCAACCTTGTTTGTGAACATAAATCAACAGGAAATTATAGAAACTCAACAATGGTAATAAAAAGAAATAATACAAAATGACAAAACAAAGTTGAGGCTACTTAAACTGTAAATCAACAAAATGTATTTATAAAAAAGCAGAGTAAATCAAAATAAAAAAATAGGTATAAACTATAAATTTATGATAGTGAGATGCTACATAAAAGCCGGACTGAAAAGAAAGCTAACAGACAATTTTTATGCCCGAGAGTTAGACAAATAGTAGGGTCACTGAAACGTGACTGCGGTGAGCGAAGGTCTGTTTGTCAATGGATTTGTCATCTAGGAGGGCTAAAAAACAAATTTAGCCAGAGTGTATTTTTCAAAATGGCGGAGAAAATGTTTTAGAGGTCAAAATCCAAAATGGCTGTCGTTGAAATGATCTTTTTAATAGTTGACCTACAGTGATGCACAATACAGATTTCAGACCTTATTTTTTGCAGAGGAATACATATTGCTGGTTTACATAATGATTTGACCTTTTTTGACCTTCAAATTCAACATGGTTTCCAATTTTGCTGATTTTAAGGGATTTGGGGAGGATTTTTTTTTTCCTTTTTGAGTATTTTCTTTTGTAATCTTCACAGAGTCTTCGTATTAGGTTCTAATGGGAGTTCTGCTCATGATGAATTGAATAATATACAGTGTAAGTACACAGAAATAATGCCTGAGGTCAATAAAACAGATGTTTACGTGTAAACAACAGTTGGTGATTTGCCATTTCCCATTAAACAGGATAGCTTACTAAGAATATAGTGCCCAGTTCATCCCATTTCGTAATGAACCAAAAATAATTTTGCACAACAGCCTTACATAAAAGTAGGTATGCAAAGGCAGAAAGGTTTTTTGCTTGAGCTGAATTTAAACTCAAAACAAACAGTAAAATCTTTTGTTAACTCTAACCCTAATAACCTAACGATACTTACTCTGCAATGCTCAAAATGTAAGTCTATTTAATTTTATATGTATCTTATCCACTCCTAATGTGTTACAAACACTACCATCAGTGGCTACGCCAGTTGCTTTCCCTCCCAGTGAAAGACAAAGAAACAAAAAGTCCTGCAAGCCCACAGATATTATAAATCCACACAAATAGGATAGCCTACAATTAAAAGCCCAAAACTGGTCAGGACTCGATAAATCTGTTGATGTATACACCACCACCTCCTGGGTGGAGGTGGTATAAAATGTGTTTGTCCTTTTCAAACAACGTTACCGTCACTGCTCACATACTTCCATGTGTCCTTTTCCATTGGCATTGCACTTAACCAATACATCCATGGGGGGTTGAACAAATCTGTCTCGCACAGACCTCCACTTATCCTTCACTACAGACCAACTGATATTTAATTGCTCTCCAGTCTCCTCCCAGCTGTTTTTTTTGTTGCATTTGTTTGTCCCACTGTACAGGCGAAGTAGCATCATACAGATGTTTGTCATTTCTAACTAACTCGCAGAGATTGTCTTCAAAAAGTTCCACCATTATTATTTCTTTTTCATGTCTCACTAGAGCTATGTATTGCATAGTACCAACAACACTGCCCCACAGTTTCCGGTGGTACTGCTCCGTTTGGTTCATATCTGTAAGCTTTGTGGAAATGTGCAGAAATACGGACAAAATGAACGCTGAGTAAGGACAGGAGGCTCCGTCCAGATCCAGATCAGTCTTTAATGTGGAGCATAAATGGGCCTTTACACTGTCCATGAGTTTGTCTTTGACTCTTTGAAAAGCTGATAGTTCCTTCACCTTCTCTGGGTTTAGTTTGAAGTGGTCAAATAAACGAATGATGGGTTCTGAATTTGTCTGACATGCCTGAATTTTTCCACAGGACAAATAACAAACAACGAGGAGCTGAGGATCGTGATGGTGGGGAAGACCGGAGCTGGAAAGAGTGCCACCGGGAACACCATCCTGGGACGGGAGTGTTTTGAATCAAAGTTCAGTCCGAAGTCCATGACCGTGGACTGCTCCAAGGCCAGAGGAACAGTGGATGGGCAGGAGGTTGCGGTCATTGACACCCCGGATCCGTTTGACTCCAGGCTTGACTTTAACAAGAAGACCACACATCTCATCAAGTGCATCTCGTATGCTGCTCCTGGACCCCACGTGTTCCTGGTGATCATCGGGCTGAGCAGGTACAACCAAGTAGAGATGAAGACAGTGCAGATGATCCAAGAAATCTTTGGAGAGGCAGCAGACAAATACAGCATGGTCCTCTTTACTCGTGTGGATCAGCTTGAGGGCAAAACCATCGAGGACTTCCTGGATGAAAGCCCTGACCTGCAGGAGCTCGTGACCCGATGTAACGGTCAGTACCACGTCTTCAACAACAGGAGCAAAGATCACTCTCAAGTCACCGAGCTGCTCCAGAAGATCAATGATATAGTCAAGAAGAACGGAGGAAGCCACTACACCAACGAGATGTTCCAGGAGGCTGAGAGGATCATTGAAGAGAAGAAAGAAAGCATCCTGAAGGAGAGACAAGAACAAATGCTCAAAGAAAGAGAAGAACTGGAGAAGAACCTGAGGGAGAAGTACGAGATGGAGATAAGTAAAATAACTGAGCAGCTCCAGGCCGAGAAGGAGAGGGAGAGGAAGGAGAGAGAGGAGTGGACGAAAGAGAGGGAGGAGAGGGAGAGCGAGATGAGACAACTGAAGGAACAGTATCAGAGTGACCTCAAGAAGCAGATGGAGAACCTGCAGAAGAAGAATGAAATGGAGGCTCGGGACGAAGCTGAGCGGTCTAATAGTGTACAAAGAGCTGTCTAATTAGTTCATCAAGTGATTGAAATTGTGGAAATAATTTATAAAGCATTTGGATTGGCCTGGAGGCTCGATCACTTTCTAGAAAAATAAGCCCCTGATTTCATATTTCCTTTATCTCAGAGAAACCATTTTAGGGACTTAAGCAAAATGTTTAAGTCACATTTAAGAATTTTTGAGGCATTTTTAAACCAAACCAATTAAACAGTTGTAGTTTTTGCTCCCTTGAGCATTAGTGTCTCTTGCACTTCAGTACCATCTACTCAAAGTCTTTTTTATCTTCAAGTCAGTTTTCCATTAACATGCATTTGTCTAACTTCCCTCCTTGATTCATGATTTGGATTTTTGACTCCTTGTGATGTGCTCGTATTTCACAACTGATTAGGGCTGATGTTACTGATAATACCAAGATACAGCAATGCTGCAATAATTGATATATGGCAAAAACATCATTAACACTAAACATCATTTTAATGTCAATTTTGTACAATTTGACAACGATTGAGATAACTATTTACAACTGCAACAACAAACTGATGTTTCAATACACTTTTTACAACAAAGACACACATCAGATATGAACATCTTTGACAGTCGTACTCAGCTCTTGTTTGTTGACCTGTAAACACTGTGCTTTTTCAAGGTGAAAATAAATACTTTATACTTATAAAGTCTTTCTATTTTTTGAGAACACCAAGTCTCTGTTTTTGCCAGTATATGGGAAGAATACATCACTTATAAATTCTCATTTTGATGCTGTTGTATTATTTAATATTAATGTAAATGTTAGATTATTACTCTTTCAATGATTATTATTAATTATACTTCTATAAAAACTATCACTACAATCATACAGACATGAGGACCCTCTAGGGGCTAACCTCTAATAAATTTATATTCAGCAGAGACAAATATGATGAAGACAGGTCTTCGATTGGTCCATGGATCTGTTACTCGCTTTAGTTCTTACGTTAGTCCACTTGTCTCGGCCCTCTTCCCTTCCTTCACCCACAAACCCAACACAGCATGGTGTGGATGGCTGTTCATCATGAGACTGGGGTCCACATTCAAGATTTTCTGCTGCTAAACAGAAGGTTTTTTCTTGCCATTATGATCGATTCATGTTAGTTGTTGGATGTATGTATTTATGTGTGTGTACTTTATATATGTATATATGTATATATGCATATATGCGTATCCATAAAAGGAAGAGTTTGTCTTCAGCCTACTCTATTGTAGAGTGTCATGATATAACACTTGTTATGAATTGGTGCTATACAAATAAAGATTGATTTATTCATTTATTGATTCATTGATTGACTGAATATGGCCGACATGTATGCATGTACATGTGAAGTCCAATACAGGTTCTCTGTTATGTTGATTCGCAGGAACTTAAAGCTGCTTACTTCTAAAAGATGGCTGATGTGGTCCAGCTATGAAGTCTCATCATTGTTGTTCTTTGTTGTTTTCCTAATTCCCCTGAGGGAGTTCCCCAAAGGGATTAATAAAGTTCTATCTAATCTAATCTAATCTGAAATCTGGCCAATGATGGAGGTGTCATCCGCGACCTTCACAATAGAGTTCTCTCCATGTTGGGGGTTGCAGTCGTTGGTGTATAGCGTGAACAGGAGGGGGCTGAGCACACAGCCCTGGGCGGCTCCGGTGCTGAGCACTAGAGTGGAGAAGAGACTGCTGATCCAGACTGACCAGGGTCTGTTTGTGAGGAAGTCCAGTATCCGGTTTCAAAGAGTGGTGCTGATGCCCAGAGTGTTCAGTTTTAGAATTCTGATGAAGGGCAGCGGAGATGGCATCCTCTGTGGACCTGTTGGTTCTGAAGTCAAACTGGTCAGGGTCCAGACTGACAGAGATGTTGTTCTGTATGTGCTGGAGAACCAGTTTCTCAAAGCACTTCATCAGGATGAGGGTGAGAGCCACAGGGTGGTCGTCATTTAGATCAGACACTGCAGACTCTTTAGGCACAGGGACGATGGAGGCTGTCTTTAGGCAGGTGGGAACACTCTCCTGTGACAGTCATATGTTAAAAATGTCTGTAATGACATCTACCAGCTGGTTGGCACATGTTTAAAGTACACAGCCAGTGATGTTATCAGGCCCAGCAGCTTTACTCATGTTCACTTTCAGCAGGACTTTCCTCACATCCACTGTGGAGACTGACAGTGGCTGGTCCTCTGGAGGCGAAGTAGACTTTACAGCTGACTCTGTTGAGGAGGTCAAAGTGAACATTAAATGTGTTTAGCTCATCTGGAAACGTGGCCTCACACATGATAGGGGCAGTCCTGTTTTTGTAGCCTGTAACACTTTTGACCGCCTGCCACATGTCTTTGCTGTTGTTGGTGTTGAGGTCTCTCTCCAGTCTCTGCTGATGCCTTGGCTTTGCCTCCTTGATGCCAGCCAATGCTCTGGCAGTGTTGTAAGCTTCTTTGACATCTGGGCTTCCTCATTTGGGAATGACTTAACTGTCCTTATTTTGATCACATACTGCACGTTTGCTGATGAATGAAGTCACTGATAATGTGTCTTCTTCCAGGTTGATATGGTTTTCCTGGGTGGCAGCATCTCCGAACATCTGCCAGTCTGAGCATTCAGAACAGTCCTGTAGAGCTGCTGCAGCTTAATCTGTCCACACTTTAACTGTTTTTACAGTTGGTTTGACCTTTTTTGTCAGCTGGATGTAAGTAGGCAGGAGAAGCAGGGAGATGTGGTCTGACTGTCCAAAATGAGGCTAAGCTGCCAGGAACATTGTTGTGGACATGATCCAGTGTGTGGTTTCCTCTGGTGGAGATGTGGACATGCTGGTGAAATCCAGGCAAAACAGTTCTGAGGGCGTTTGATTAAAATCCCCGGCAACAATGATAACAGCATCTGGCTTTTTGCCCTTTGACTGCTGATGGCCTCAAACTATTCCTGGAGTGTATTTGTTTTATTTGGGTCCTGGCTGAATGTAAACAACAAACACACAGGTGAATCCTCTGGGCAGGTAATATGACCGACATCTCAGCAGTAAAAACTCCACATCAGGTGAACATTTTCTGTCCACTCTGACTGCACCTCAGCACCAAGCATCATTGATGTACACACAGAGTCCCCCCTCCCTCATCTTACCAGAGTCTTGTGTTCTGTCAGCCTGGACCATTTGATTGTCTTGTGGCCGGACATTTGCCAGGAGTAAGCTGGGTCGTGGACAGCCTTGGGTCTTCAGTCTTATCCCGGCTCGTTTCCCTCTTCCTGGGTTGAACACACCGTTTGTGATGACGTCTGGTTCGGATGTTTCTGATCACAAGATGCCAAAAGCAGAGATCCTCTGCACTTCATCCAATCACTGCACTTCCTTTCCTGATGTTGAAGAGTGTATTTCTGTCATAGTGATATGATTCTCAACAATAAAAGCAAGAGGTAGTTGAGGAGGCCACCAGGTGCTGCATGTTGATACGCTGCCTTTGCCATTTTAAGAAATAAGGGAACAACAGCAAAAAAACAACCTCCTTGTCGAAGGGTATTAAAGGTACAGAGATGAAGAGTGGAATGGATGAAGATCTGCTGCTAATCAAAGACCAGGAGCTCAACTACAAATCAATGTCCTGACTTTCTGTAAATATCTTTTATTACTCAGGGTGTTACAGCTGGTGCCGTATGGGTTGTGTTGTGTGTGTGTGTGTGTGTGCACAGTTGTGTTGTGTGTGTCCTAATGCGTGTGTGTGTCTTGCTCTCTCCTCCTCAGGCTGCTGAATGGAGATGGATGATTGGAGTGTCCGGCGATTGGAGAGTCCAGTGTGTACCAATCAGGACTGGAGACGGAGTGGAGCCTGCTTCAAAGGCTGGCAGTCGTGAAGCTGCTGGATTTAGAGTGAACTGTCGCTCGACCTCGTCTGTGCTGGCACGAAATTGAGATAGTCTTTCTGAAATAGTCTTGTTTGGTATTGTTTTTTAATTTTCCCTACATAATATCATGCAGTATGGCCCTATTTCTGAGGATTGTTTCCAGCACTCTGTTAAATTCACGTCACAAAGGATTGAGGCAGATCTGAAAGCAAAAGAGACACCAGCTCAAGGTGTACCTAATAAAGTGGCCAGTGAGTTTGTATGAATGAGACATTATCAGCTCAGTCTCATTTAAGCTACTGTGGTGATGTGAAACTGAGTGTTAAAATGTTCGACCAGCAGGCGGTGCTGTGGACCATGGGCTTTACACACAGAGAATGAGTGTTGATCTGAGAAGAACAAGGTCGTGCCATCAGACTGTTTCGGCTCTCACAACAAGTAAAACATATAAATACACTCCTCCTGTGCTGCACTGAGACTGATCTCCTGTGAGTTACCACAGCTACACATTTGTGAATGCTTGTAAACACTGAGTTCCTTGTTGACTCTGCATTAGATGATTTTCTGTCTGCAGTCAGCAGAGAGCAGTGAAGTGTGTTATCTAACGGTCTGAACAAGAGCTGCTGCCTTTTCCTCTGAACACTGAGGCTGTGTGAGTGACTCTCAGGGAGTTCCCTGGGCTGAGACAGACACTCACCTGGGACAAAAGGAAAAACATCAAATATAAGTCTGAGCCATACTTGGCAGGTTAAAACTTCCCCCAGATATTGCACACTTTAATATCCGGTGATGACGTCAAACCCCTCCTTCACAGGGCTGTAAAACACTTTGTTTGTGCTGTTACGGTTTACTGATATTGTTTAATTATCACTCCATTAAACCCCTGCCATGTCTTTTTTCCCTTATATTTCTTATTTAACAAAAGGTAGTACACTTGTACTGGATTAGCATGGCTGTTATTGCAATGATGGCATCTCAGGCCTGATGGCGCCTTACCTGGTCATCATTTCTTGAAACATCTTCCTTGATTACCTGTTTCAACAGTCCTGTCGACCAAAAACACGTCTGAAATACCAATAAAAAGATCACATCCCATAGCCAGCGTTTTGTTCTTCATTTGAAAGAAGGATCATGCCCTGCACCTTTTTGGCCACTAAGGTGCACTCATATAAGCTAGCTTAACTGTGGGATAAATTAGAAAGAAAAACCTCCACAAGCAGTAGATGAACCTTGTTTCACCGCATCCAAAACAATTTTTTAAATAATTATTGCAGTTTAGAAAAATACAAATTCTCAATGAGGAAATGTAAACAACACAAACGATTCAACTGAATAACAAATAGTAGACAAAACAGAATAAATCATTGCTAGGGGGTTGAATAAAAATAAATTTAAATTATGAACAGACAAAAAAGCAAATATTCTTTAAGTCAAACAGGCTAAATTATAAGTCAAGGCTGTGTGAAAAATAAGCTTCACTGAAACAGAAGACAAAAATTCATTTAGATCAAGACAAATTTTGACCGGTCAGCACAGACTTTTCTTGTAGTCTTGCTAAAGACCGCTCTTTTCAGGGACAAGAAATACAATTTAAATTCATTCATAAAACATTCACAGGAGGGCTTTCCACCTCTTTATTAACTACAATGAACATGATATTTTCCCGTCAGTAGAATGGTATTAATCATGTAGCGTCTGCCTGATGGTAACAGTTCAAACAGAGCATGCTCCGGGTGAGAAGTGTCCTTCATGATGTTTTGGGCTTTTGGAGACAGCAGGAACTGTGAAGTTCTTCAAGTGTGTGGACAGTGAAGCGCTGGTCTTTGTGGCTGTCTCCTTAGCCTGGCTAGCTCACCGGCTCTACAGCCTAGCTTTAGCTTCTGCTCCGACGCTGCCTTTGTCTCCTTCCTGTGGGGATGATAATCCATGGAGATCTAATTGTTGCACTTTCAGTCTTATAGAGGAGATTCAGGGCCACTGAGTTTTGAGATATGGACTTCTTTCTCAAAGTGAAATGGTGAATAGACTTGAGCTAATGTAACATCCACCTGTTCTATCACATTCACTCTCATGTTCACTCCCTGATGGTTAACCTCCCAGTTAATGGTGGAGCATGTGACCAGACTGAGCCGTGATGCTCAAATTCAGAATTAAAGAGTAAAATCCAAATTATGAGGAAAGGACTTCTCTCACAATTCACACAAGTAAACACAGAAATTGTCAGTTTTCTAAATAAACACACCAACATTAACATGAAACTGATTCTGGATTTTCTGTTTTTGGTCTGTGGGGGGAAGTCAGGGTGTCTGGGAGGACCCATGCATGCACAGGGAGAACTCATGAAAATGAATTAAATAAACATGTCAGTCGATCCAACAGTAAGGGCCCTAAAGGCATTCACAGAGTTTTAAATCAGTGAACATCACACCAGGTCACCCAAATGAATATCAAATTCTCAGCATCTCATGTGAGCTCTCTTAGAGTGTTTATTAGTGAGTACAGTATTTTTATTTTAACGCTGTAGAGCACTTTGACCTGCTTCACATTTAGATAATGATCCATATCAATGGCTCTCAGCCGCTGGTGTGCCTTGAGTTAAGATTAAGATTTTTAAATTATTAAAGGATATACAGTTTTTGATCAGGACTAAAGAAGATTCAAATACTTTTAAGGAAAATATGTATACATCTATCTATCTATCTATCTATCTATCTATCTCTATATATGTGTGTATGTGTATGTGTGTATATTTTATATATATATGTATATATATATAGATATAGATATAGATATATAGATATATATAGATATAGATATAGATAGATATATATGTATATATATATGTGTGTGTGTGTATATATATGTATATATATATGTGTGTATATATATATGTATATATATATGTGTGTATATATATATATACACATACACATACACACAGATATATAGAGATAGATAGATAGATAGATAGATAGATAGATAGATAGATAGATAGATAGATAGATAGATAGATAGATGTATACATATTTTCCTTAAAAGTATTTGAATCTTCTTTAGTCCTGATCAAAAACTGTATATCCTTTAATAATTTTCACAATTTTACACAATTTTACCCTTTTAATGCCAGTGTATGTGATGACATCACCAATTTCTATTAAAAAAACACAATGAATTTGGAATAATTGCAATAAAATTGAATGCAAAGTGAAATTTTCTTGTGGGGATTATTACAGTCTTGGACATGTCATTAATAGGTAAGGTTGTTTTTATGGATATGTACTTTTTCTGCTAAGTCAGCATTTAAAAACTGTGTGCTTGTGTCCGTGTTAATCTCCCGTTGTTTCTTCATTTATTATAATTTATTATAATGGATGTCTGTGGGAGCTGTTTCTTTAATCTGACCTTAAATAAAAACTAAAAATCCATAAAAATCATTGATATAACTAATCACTGACATCAATCAATCAATCAAACTTTATTTGTATAGCACTTTTCATACAAAATGTAGCACAAAGTGCTTTACATAGAAATGTACATACAAAATAAATTAAAATAAATAAAAAGTAGAAAACTGAATACAATGAAAAAAATAAATAAATAAATAAAAAATACAACCCCACCCCCACCCTCGCAATCCGCATACAGCACATGCACTCACTTACGCACACATATAAAAACATTAGGAAAAGATTCTAAGAGAAAACATGATGAGAGGACTGGGGAAAACACCATCTTTACTTAAAAGGAGGAAACACTGAAGCTAAGACTAAAATAACAATTAAAAAAAAAAATCCTGATAAGAAATTAGATTAAAATAAATAAACAAGCATACAATAGGAAAATAAATAGGTAAATCAAGTACAATTTTAAATAATAATGTGGTAAAATGAGAAAAAATGTACTGAGGTAATGTAGTGGAATTATTACATGTCCAAGACTGTAATAATTCCCCCCCCCCAAAAAAAAAAAAATCCCTTTTCCTTTCATATATTGAACATGCATACACCTCAAATGTTAAACTTGACAATTAAATAGTTCAAATAGGAATCTAAATGGTTAAAATTATGACAATTATTGTATATTTCATTGTTATGACCAGGACTGAAATGGATTTAAATATTCACGATTAAACCTTTGATTAAACTTTTGGAGCTGCTGTCTTGTGGGAACATCTCTGCTAAAATAAAGGTTAAACACATGAACTTTGGCCCCCAGTGAACAGTGTGTGACCCTCCAGAACAGAAGGGGGCGCTGTTGCAGCACAGAGCTGTTTGTCAGCCTCTCAGAGACAAAGAGGAAGGAGACAGCTCAGCAGAGGGGGGACGAATGAACGGTAGGAACAGCCGCTGTTTGTCGAGAGCTTTTCCTCCAGGAGGACTTTTCTGGTTCTTGATGGTTTATTGAAACATTTATTGAAACGTTTGTCGGGTTTCTGCTCATGATGACGGCTCTGCGTGAGGACGCTCACCTGCTGAGATCACCTGAGTCACTGCAGTGACCGGGTCAGATTAACCCAGGTCAGATTAACCCGGGTCAGATTACAGTTTTTCTCCTCTGGTTTGGCTCATTTCTTGAAACAGAAATTACATTCTCAAAACTCTAAGATCGTTTGACTAACAGTCTTCAGCACAGCACCATAGCCCACCTGCAAACGCTCATCTCTCTCCCAAAACACTTCACTCGTGTCAAAACTTAGTGCCCCCAAAATGCCTCGTCCCTTTGGCATTGTGTGAGCACTGGTCAAAATGTTTAGATGTTTTGTCACTATGGCAGAGGACCACTGAAATATCCCTCACGTCCACCTCTCAGTCTGAGTCCAGTCCTTCACTGACAGTGATTACTGTACTAGTTTTTTGTCCTGCTAACAGAAAACAATTGTGTATGAAACTGGAGAAAAAAAGATTTTACAGTAAGAGTAGCCTCCAAGGTTTGACATCACACACTGCACTCATACTGCCAAAGAAATTATAACCTTTATTACAGTTTTTCTAATTGTGAAAACACAGTTTTGCAAACTGGTTTTTATCAAAATGCTGAACATGATAAACAAAACCACACACCCAAACTTCATTATACCTCTCATGTCCTGCAGAATGAAGCACTACATCCAAAACTACATATAGCATTATAAAAATCAAACTTTAGCACCAAATGGCCCAAACTTCATTCATATGACCTGATTCTTGTCCAACTCCACACTGTTGTACTAAAAATATTCAAATTCTAAAAAAACCCTTCAGATTGTTCACACACACAGAAAAATGGGCAGATACCCACACATACTGTTAAAACATTATTTTTCTATTTTTCACCAAACAAGTCAGTGCAACATATGCACAGCTGATATATTTACATTGGAGTGAACAAAATATGCTTGGAAAACAGTAAACTGAGAAAGAAAACTGCAGAAAAAATGTGCAGAAAGAAAATAAAGCCTAAAACCAAGAGGCTAAATATTAATGAAGAAGCAATGTTTCAAAATGGCAAAGGTAACTTTATGTCAGATTGTTGTGTCTTATACAGAAAATGATGTTCAGTGCATTTACAGTAAAAAGTGCCGTTCTGAATTGCAAAATGTGTGTAAAACAGAAAATGTGTTTTGAGTTTTGGAGACTTTAGAGGAGGTTTTGCTCTCTGTTTACCAGCTTTAATAATTGTTCTATGCATGTAATTTAACGTGTTAGAAATTGGAAAAACCTGTTTTGACACACACAAAGCAACTTCCATACATCAGAGTCAAAGAAAATGTACACAGCATAATATACTGTAATATAAACACATAAACAAAAAACAAGGAACATTATATGTATCCTACAGCGCTGTAAATAAAGATGGAGTTTCACAACTAAGACAAGAACTATTATGTTCTTGACTAATTTGACAATTGAACAGACTGTAGTGCATGTGAAGACTGATACAATGAAATGTTGCTGAGATGTTTTGGAGAGAACGACCATTAGACTGAGAATCAATGATCAGTTTAGATCAACAAGATCTATTCACTTGGAAATTGTGCTAACTGTAGGCTACCGTACTTAATCATTTGCAAAGATGTCCTGAGACATTGAGACATGTACTAAGACATTTGCAGTTTGATGAAATGAATGAAAAATACAATTCTGTTGTGAAGAATTGCCAAGTGGTTTGGAGGTTTGTCCATGTTATTTTGAGAATGTAATTTCTGTTTCAAGAAATGAGCCAAACCAGTGGAGAAAAACTGTAACCTGGATCAGATTATAATAATAATAACAATAGTAATAAAAAACTGAACATTTTCACAGTGTATGATATAAACACTCACAGATATGTGTTTATTTACAAATACATGTTCTTTATGTTGAGCATCATCATTTAGAAATGTCTTCATATTAAATTCACAGATTTATTCATATAGTACCACACAGGTTAGTCATCTTCACCGTCCTGTCTATAAAACTAAACACGGTCAGTTTTCCATCAGATATCGTGGTGTACAAAGAGGCTATGGGATGATTAAAGACATGTAACAGAGATCCTCATCATTACAAACTTTAAAAGAAAACTGTCTTTACATTCATTCATGAAGCCTAGTTTGGTTTTTAAGTCTCAATTTGTTCAAATCTTGTCAACTTTTTTTATACTCATCATATTTCTGTTTGTTTGTTGAACCTGTTTATTTTTGTCTCATTGTTGATTTTTTTTTTTTTTCTTTTTAAACATGAGTGAACACATGTAGGTGTATGTATGTATTAGTTTGTGTTCTCACTGAAATCTTGATTGTTCTTTATTTTTTATTTTTCTTCTCAGAGAAAGGTGAAGTCCCCTGAATAAGCCTGATGGCTTCTTGACCTCTCCTGACACTTTTCTTTTTAAGCATTTCCATTTTGATCTTATGTAATCACTTATCGTGCAGACTCAATAAATAAATAAGTAAGTATAATAATATAAGATGTTATTAAAAATAGAAAAGATCCATTAGATCAGGGGTCACCCACCTTTTTGGCCTGAGAGCTCCCCTAAATGTGAGGAGTATTATGGAGGTCTGTTTGCTTGATTTAATGTTCTTAAGTAATAAAAATGTTATAACTTGATGTAAAATAATCAATATTATGTCTTTGGTAGGTTACATATGACACTGTATCTTTACTTTTTTACTTTTAATTAATTAGTTATTATTAACAATAGTTGTTACCATAGATTATTATATTATAACAGATAATTATACTTACATGCATCTTCAATTATTTACTTTTCTGTGTCAGCATCAATGTAAACTTTGACCCCATGCAGGTCAAAGTTTAGGACAACTATGTTGTTTTTGTATTCACGTGCGATTTATGAGCAAAATATACAATTGAAATTTTAAAAATATATCTGTTTATTTCAGGCTCTGATGGTAGGTCCTTGTTGGACACCCCTGCCTTAGAATATTCAAAGAACAGGACTGAAGAGCTGAAGTTAATAACAGTGAGGTGGCTGCCTCACCGACCACTTTATTAGGTACACCCTGCTCGGTCCAGGTTGGAAAGGCACTAAATTATAGAGCACCATTCACACATGCAGCAGTTCATAGAGCTTTAGTTACAAACAAAAAATGACATAAATTATCAAAGAAGGCCGTCCTTAATTCTCTCAGAGCTCCTTCATTCTTGGTGTCAAAGATTCAACAAGCTGCTGAAACGTCCCTCAGAGATGGTTGTCCATGTCTCCATGACAGCATCACACACCTGCTGCAGGTTTGTTGACTGCTTTGACAACAACAGACAGAAACTGAGCTCAAAGGAAACAAACCAAGAACACCAAAAACTCAGACAAGTTAATAATAAGATAATACAGGGAGATAAAAGCTCTAAAAAAGTGAATAAAGAGAATAAAATCATAGAAAACATACATGTAAATGTAAATGTAACAATAAAACAGGCACATCGGGGTGATGTGATGTCGTCTGTTTCAGCCAGTTAAGGCGGGATGGTGATTTCCGACTGAGAATCTCCTGCTCCACCACATCCTAAAGGTGCTCTATTGGATTGAGATCTGGAGACTGCAGAGGCCACAGAAGACCTGAGAACAGGCATGAGGGTTTCCACGAGTCACCTGCAGCAGCTCACCATCTTCACCACCGTGCTGACCGGAGGAGGGATCGGCACCATGTACTACCTCCAGCAGAGTGAGTGTGGAGGGTCTGGCCCCGCGCTGACTGGGCGTAATGTAAATGGACTGTATCATATCCAAACATTAATTTAACTAAGGATGGGCGAGACAATTTTTTCCCAATATGTAGATATTTCCAAAGTCATTATTGCCGATATCAATATTTAGAGTCTAGAGCACAAAGTCTCTTTACTAGATCTGATCCGTTCCTTCTATGGTGACAGTCCCTCTGTGTTAGAAATGGATGTGAGGCCAGAAAAACAACATTTAATTCTTTAATAAATTAAACTTTTGAAACATTAAGGTGGGCATTTACTGATGAAGAGTGAAACCATTATAGTACAATAATATTGTGCAAAATTTTTCCAATATTACAGTGAATATTTGTGAAATTTATGGTCAAAATATCAGCAAAAGATTTTTAGATCTGCTGATACAGATAATCAACTTTTTAGGCAAATATCTGCTGATATTGATATTGGCCCAATAACATCATTCATCACTAACATTTAGGTTTGTCATAGGCAGACATCCGTGCAACATAATACAATAAAAAATATTTTAGTAGATTCATGTGTTAGTAGAACTTTATCAAGTTTTAATTATTTTATTGAACAATCAATTTTAGTTTCCTTGTTTTGTAGTTGATGGACTCAAATGTGTGGTTCAGAGTTCTAGAAATCACCCGTGCACGTGATGGAGGGATGCACAGTGCACGTAGGGGCGTGGCCTTAACACCTGCAGTCAGCTGTGTGCATGTGGTTGAGGAACAGCAGAGATATTCACAACTATACCTGCAGGAAATCTGGTCGTTTTAGTCAAGATTGTAATAAAATTATTGTCCCAACTGTATTTAAAATCCCTGTTAAGAGCCGAGCTTCAGTTTGAGAATTCCAGGTTTATTCCCATAAGTTGGAGAAGCGTGTGGCTGCAGAGGTGGAGGCTGCACCGTCAGGACTGCAGATCCAGGACCCTTCAGTTTCTGCTACAGTGACACCTGGTGGATCAATAGAGTAACAAATAAACATACAGACTTATTTAAATACTAATTTACAAACATCTTAATCACAGGACAAATTTTAATATAAAAATTAAACTATCATAAGATTTGAGACGCTGGGTTTGATCTCTGTTTTGTTACCTCTGCCAAGGAGGTGATCTTTTTGCCCACATATGTTTGTTTGTTTGTTTGTTTGTTTGTTTGTTTGTTTGCAACTTTAGGGAAAAACTACTGGATGGATTGACATAAAAAATTTTTACCAGAGCTGTGCTTTGGTCCAAGGAAGACTACATTAAATTTTGGTGCTGATATGTTTATTTGTCTGGATGCAAAAGATTCCCAAAATTCTAAAAAATCCCAGAAGTCAACATTGGATGGAAATTTTAAAAAGTCATATCTCTGCCAGTTTTTTATTGATTTCAATTTCACAGGATAATATGGGCTCCATGTCTCTGTCATCAAGGTAAATTTCATCTGGATCTGATCCAGATTTATGTCACAAAAAAACATTGAACTTCATAATGGGAAATCCCATTGACGACATTCAATAATTCATATAAAGTCAAAATGTTAAGCGAAGTTCCCAAAACTTGTGTTCATGCAGGATAACAGCCTCCATGTATGTGCTGAGTTTGGTCTGGATCCTGGCTCAGGTCTGGATCTGGTGATCCAGACTGTATCTTTACAGGGGTTGTGGAAAAGCCACTGCTGAACTGAGCTGCTTGGTGGAGGTCTGAGCTCTCTGAGTGATTTTATAGTTTTCAGTGAATTTGAAGAAGCTTGAGCCGTCCAGGCTTTACTGTCCTCAATACTCTCCATCAGAGTTTTGGTGCAGCTGCCGTCGTTCTTCAGTCGCTCAGATTGGACATGTGAGGCAGCTCATGGCTGTCTTTATGGAAATGCTCTGACTGAACATTCATCTCTAACTTTTCTGATTTTGTCTTTGTGCATCAGAGCGCTTCAGTGAGTCAGACTTTCACAGACTGGCCCTGCAGAAGTTGGAGGAGTGCTCGGTCGCCATGGAGAGTCTGGGAGCGCCGCCCCTGAAAGTCCACAACATCCATCTGACTGACAGACACAACCGCGTGGACCGGCACACCTCACAGGTACGGTGGTTTGTACAGACGGAGGAAACACGTTCAGACAGATGAGTTTGTTTGTGTTTTAATACAGACGCAGCAGAAAAAGGTCCTTGGGTCAAGAAGGACTCTTGAATGTTTCCTGTGCTGTTTGGGAAACTTCATCAGCCAAGGTTATCAAACCATCATCCATTATCTACAGCGCCTAACGCTGGGGTCACGGGAGCTGGAGCCTGTCCCTGCTGTCACTGGGCAAGAGCCGGGGTACACTCTGAATCAGGCGCCAGCCAATCACAGGGCCACACAGAGAGACAGACGACTAATCACACTCACACCTACGGGCAACTTAGAGTCACCAATGACCTAATGATCATGTTTTTGGTCTGTGGGAGGAAGCCGGAGTGTCCAGAGTGAACCCATGCATGCACGGGGAGTACATGCAAACTCCACACAGAAAGGCCCTGACAGACACGGGGATCAAACCCGCGACCTTCTTTGTGTGAGGCCCATGATCTGTACAGTTAGCACTCTAACACCTGAGACCTCACAGCATGAAGAAGCAGATTGTTGGACCTTTAAATTCTGACCAAACTCCTGCTTTTGTTCACTTTGTGTGTTTGTGTCTGCAGATAAAGATTCCTGTGACCGGGAGCAAAAATGGAGGTTACCTTTACACCACCTCTGTCAGAGACCCTGAGACCAACGCGTGAGTGCTGCATCAGAAAGATATAAAGTTTATCTTCAATCTGAATATACTATAGCCTGCTGTAGTATACACTCATGGCCACTTTATTAGGTACACCTTGTTGGATCCCTTTCTTAGTTCTTGGTGTCTTAGATTCAACAAAGTGCTGAAACATCCCTCAGAGATGTTGGTCCACATCTCCAGTGGCTGAACATCCATGATGAGAATCTCCTGCTCCACCACACCCCAGAGCTGCTCTATTGGATTGAGATGTGGTGACTGTGGAGGCCACTGGAGTACAGTGAAGAAACCAGTTTGAGATGATCTGACCTTTGAGACATGGAGCTGCTGGAAGTCTCCATCAGAAGATGGTCCACTGTGGTCATAATCATGCTCAGGTGGGACTAAGGGACCACCAGCAGCAGCCTGAACCGCTGATCCAAGGCAGGATGGATCCATGCTTTATGATGTTCACACCAAACTCTGAGCCTACATCTGAATGTGGAGCAGAAATCCAGACTCATCAGACCAGGAGACACTTTTACAATCCTTTATTGTCCAGTGAACCTATGTGAACTGTAGCCTCAGTTTCCTGTTCTGAGCTGACAGGAGTGGCACCTGGTGTGGTCGTCTGCTGCTGAAGTCCACCTGCTTCAAGATTGGACATAATTAAAGGTCTTCTGGTGTGCCTAATGAAGTGGCCGGTAAGTGTTTAGACATTGAAAAGATGCAGAAATCATGTTTTAATCCTGTTGAGTCCTGAAGAAATGCTGAGAGGAAACAGAAGACTTTGAACAGATGTGGACAACAATGTCAGAAATACTGAAACATGATCAAAGTTCAAATAAAAAGTTGTTCAGTTTTATTAAAACCTCTTTTTAAGTGTCCAGGGTGATCAGGCTCTGCGTCCTCACTCTTCACGTCCTCTGATGTGTCCGTCCTCGCTGCAGGTGGAGTCTGAGACAGGCCGTGTTGAGGCTAAAAGACGGACACCTCATAGACCTGCTGAGGCCTCCTGCTGCACAGAGTCCACCAGCAGAGGACGTCCTGGGACAGGACGCAGAGGGGCTGGACACGGGCCGCTGGCACTGACAGACTGTTAAACAAAGACGATGAGAGGATGAGGACTTGGACTGATCCATGGAGCTGCAGATGGACTGATGAAGGCTGTTTCTGTGTTGAATAAATTATTTGACTTAAATATCACATGGACTCGTTCGTTACTCATGATTTTGATCTGATTTCCAGGAGTGAGTCACAGTTTTCAGCCTGTGGCATGTCTCATGTGTCTAAGAGTCCATTAGTTGTGTTGGTGTCCCAGCTAAAGTGGGCAGGAAATTATTTGTTCTTCAGAGTTTATTGTAGTATTCACTCCCTTACAAATGTCTTCTGTTTTTCCTTTTTTGTTACACTTAGATGTTTCAGATCATAAACAAGTGTTAATATCAGATAAAGACAGCCTGAGGAAAGACAAAAAGCAGTTTTTGAATGACTCTTTCATTTATGAAGGGAAGGAAACCGTCCAAACTGACTTGGCCCTGTGTGAAAAAGTAATTGTCCCCCTTCTTTAATCTGGGATTAGCTGTGATTAGCCACTTTTGTTTTGTAAAGCTAAGTTCGATTTCAGAAGCCACACACAGGCCTGATTACTGCCAGACCTGTAGAATGAAGAAATCACTTAAACAGGACCGGTCTGACAGCATGAAGTCTGCTAAAAGGTCTCAAAAAGCAACACCTCTAAAGAAATTCAACAGATCAGAAACAAAGTGACTGAGATCCATCAGTGTGGAAAAGGTTACAAAGACATTTTAAGGCTTTGGGACTCCAGTTAACCAGGTCACAGCCATCATCCACACATGGAGAAAATGCCCACCAAAACTGCCCCAAGAGCAAATCCACGATTCATCCACAAAAGAACCCAGAACAACATCTGAAGCACTACAGGCCTCACTGGCCTCAGCTAAGGTCAGAGTTCATGGCTGTTTCTCATTATCTGTATTTCAGCGGACTCGTGATACGTCCTCAATCACAGCCAAAGTTCTGTTCCAATTCAAAGTCCACATCGAAACAAGTTTGGTACCAGACTTTTAGCAAGTCTGCTACCAAACGTAACTTGAGCAGATTTGTCACAGCTACAATCCCACAATGCAGTTCACGCTGTTCAGCAGGAAACTCCAACATGTCGGAGGAGAAGTCACACAATTGTAAGTAACCGTTCTTGCTTCGTAAAATTATGAACAAGATTCTTAGTGGTGATAGAGTTGTGTTTGAAACCTGAGCCTGGGTAAATTCTAAATGGGTGATGTGAGTGGTTACCGGCAGACTCAACTCAACTCATCTTTATTTATAAAGCACAGCTGAAACAAAGTGCTGTACATATGTCACAGTACCAGCTAATGATTTATTCCTTGATTTTAACTTGTGTGTTTATTTTGTGATTCTTTAGGGTGGTTTCATTAAGTTTAGCGCATGGACTCAAGGTAATAATTGTCAGCTGGGACTGATGGCACCGCACCCGCCTCAAAGGTGTGATTGGACAGAGGCGACATTTAACTAGATGCAGGTGTGACTGAGCAAAAAACGAGGGACAGGCGACAGCGGACTCAGACAAAGGAGCAGTGAGGCCAGAGACAGGGGAGAGGAACAGCGGAGCCAGAGACGGAGCAAAAATAACAAAAGTCGGGGTGCCAGGAGCCACCAGGATCCCAGACGCCACAGAGCAGCGCCCGGCGAAGCTATATCGGGGAGGGTCGAGACGCAGAGGCTTGATATGACGCGCACTACCAGATAAGTGAAGGAAAGTATCAAGCCTGCTGCCCACTGAGCCTGTTTGGTGTGTCTGCATGCCTGGTGTAATTCTTTGTGATACTGAAGCGGTTGAATCCACCCCTCCACAGCTTCGCCGGCACAAGGAGGGACGGATGAGCAGCCGAGCCGAGTGGGCAGCAGAGACGCGGAGCGGGCCTGCCAGCGACGTCGGACAGCCCAGATAGAACGCGCTCATAAAGATAAGTGAAGGGACGTGATTCCCCCTTACTGACAAAACTTGGTGTGAGAGTCTTCTGTCGTCCCGTGCCAAGACTGAGCTGCTCTTTTTCCATCCCTCCTCCCACAGGGCAGCAGCACAGCAGAGGAATCGTCAGGAGGAGGAGCGGTCTCAAGAGGAGCGGCTGCTGTACAGAGGCTCTAGGAGGACGTGACGCTTCACCTGCAAAGCCTCCCTCGACGCCAGGACAGCAAATTAGTGACTCTTTTAATGAGACCTTTAGCCGGTTTTAGATTCTGGGACTTTGGTTTTATTGTTCTTAAGAACCGTTGAAATTCTTGTTTTATTCTTTACTGTCTGTAAAATCAAAATTGTTTTAGCAATAAAACAATTTGGCGCCTTACTGCATCCTCATCTTTTAAACAGTGGAAACAATTTTTTGCTGGTGGTTTTACCTTGAACCAAGTATTACACATCAATTAACAAAACATAAAACAATGGATACAACTAAGCAAGTTTAAACACTAAATAGTTGTTTCATTGTTTTTAAAAACAATAAAAACAAGTTACTAAAAACAAACCATAAAACACCAAAACAGGAGCAGAGTCTTGAGCAGGATTGAAAGCAAAGGAATAAAAATGTGTTTAAGATGAGTTTTAACAATGGACAGTGAGAACCTTATCTAAAGTGTGTGGGGGGGGCTCGTTCCACAATTTAGGCGCAGTAACAGAAAAAGCTTGGTCCCCTCAGAGCTAACATTTTGACCTCAGTACCTCCAGTAGCAGCAAATCAGCTGACCTGAGGCACAGAGCAGCAGCGTAGGGATGAAGGAGCTCAGAGAGGAAAGACGGGGCCAGAGCATTTAAAGATTTAAAAACAAAAGAATCTTAAAATGGACTCTAAAATGCACAGGCAGCCAGTGGAGGGAGGCCAGGATAAGAGTAATGTGCTCCCTCTTACGTACTCCAGTTAAGAGACAAGCGGCTGCAGTTTGCAGCAACTGGAGACATCAGAAGGAGACCAGACTGACTCCATAATACACAACTGGACGTGACGTGTAGGTGCATGGAAGGGTTGGGTAGGGGTCGGCTCTGATACCAACTGTCAGACTTGGTGGTGGTCTGATGGTCTGGGCTGCTTTCTGCTTCAGGATGGAGGTGACTCGGCCACCAGGGCATCACATTAATCTCAAGCACACTTTGGATATGCAACAAAACAATGATCTGAAGCACAGCATCAAGTCCTCCTCTGAATGGCTCAGAAAATCAAAATGAAGGTTTTGGACTGACCGGGTCAAAGTTATCCTGATGAGATGCTGTAGTATGACCTTAAAGAGGTCGCTCATGCTCAAAAAAGGCCTCGATGGGGCTAAATTAAAACTATTCTGCAAAGAGGAGTGGGCCTGAGCCCCCCCATGTAAAAAACTCAATGGCAGCCAAAGCACTTACTTCTCTTCATAAATGATGAAGGGTACCAACAATTTTGTCCACGTATGTATGTCTTGTAAAAAAACACACACACACTCTTATGTATTATATAGTGAGTTCCTGACAGCATCAGAGGAATTAAAACAGGCTGGTCTGTGCTGTTACCTGTGCTGTTGTCATTCTACTCCTGTTATACTAAAATCATGAAAACTAAAGTTCAGCAGTGTCCTGACTCACCGGAGTGTTGGTTTGTCTTGCTGCTCTTCTTCAGGCTGCTCAGTGGAGGTGCTCTGGACTTGTTGGTGTGAGGCTTCAGTGGTCTGAGTCTCTCTGCTGCTTCCCCTCCTCCTCAGACAGAGTCATGCTGCAGACCCCTCCCACAGACAGTCAGCAGCTACATTTATTTATCTTATTTAACTTTATTTAAACAGGTCGTCCCACTGAGACAAGCACTCTCATTTAAGACAGAGCTGCACATGTGCAGTAAGAATGGGAGTGAGGGCAGATTGATTGAATCTGCTGTTGGGTTATTTCTGCTCTCAGCTTTCCCTTAAGGCAGAATATATCACAACAATCAGTTTAAGTGATACTAAGATCATCATCATTACACATGATTACTTTAAAACTGCGCACTCAGTTCTTTAACGTGTAACACTCTGAAAAACAATAATAAGCAAAAAGAATCACAACGATTAAGAGAATGAAACAACAAATCACAAAAAAACAAAACAAGACAAATGAAAATTAAAAAAAATGTCTTGTGTTTTAATTTGTGGTCATTGTCTTCATTTTTATGCGACAGTGTAGTGGTGCAGCAGGTAGTGCACAGGCCTCACAGCAAGAAGGTTGCTGGTTCAATCCCCGTGTTGATCTGGGCCTTTCTGTGTGGAGTTTGCATGTTCTCCCTGTGCATGTTTGGGTTCACTCTCGACACTCTGGCTTCCTCCAAACATACTCATTTGGTTGATTGGTGACTCCAAATCACCCTTAGGTATGATTGTGAGCCTGAATACTTATCTATCTCTCGATGTGGCCCTGTGATTGGGTGGTTCAGGGTGTGCCCTGCCTCCTGCTTAATGTCAGCTGGGATAGGCTCCAGCTCCCTGTGACCCCAAAAAGGAGAAGCCATATAGATTATGGATGGCTGGATGATTATCGTCTTTTGCAACAATGTACAAAGTTAAATTCCTTGCATGAATAAATGCACTTAACATTTGATACCAGTTCTGATTCTGATTGTCCTGAACTAAGGCCGTTTTGAAGACAAAGGGGTCCAACTCAATACTTGTGAGATGTACCTAATAAAGTGGCCAGTGAGTGTGAATCTAAATTAAGAATCATTATCAGACCCATCATATTTATGAATGCTTAAAAACACTGAATTCTTTTTCATGCTGTATAAATGATGATTACAGGAAAGGCTGTTTCTAAAGACATTTTTAAAGATGCTCTTCTCTTTGCCGTCAGCAGGGGGCGCTGTGACCAGTATTATAAAATGGCCCTGAAGAGAACTGTTGCCTTTTCCTGTAAACACTGAGGAGGTGAGAGCACACTGTGAGGGAGACGAGGGGAGCTCCCTGATATATGGACAAAATTACAGATGTAGAAATTCTGCAGGACTAAATTAATGCAGTCCAAACACCACAGGGAGTAAATCTGTTTGATAATCACTGAAAACAAACTTAAAAACACATGAAAGCAAACAAAACTGTTTTACAATGCAGAAGTGCTGAAAATGTCCAGATTAGTTAAACATGCAGGACAATAAACAGCCAATGCTGCATTTTTATGGTCCACCTCCACAACCCATAAGTTAACCTGACATAGGTCCACATTCAGTATTTTATCTCTAAAAGAATAGTTTAAAAATAAAAAAAAGTCAAAATGAACTCTGATTATATCAAGGCCACAGCACTACCATGAGAAAATCATAAATATCCATATTCCCACCCCTAAAAGGCCAACATGATGATAAACTGTACAGACTCATCTCTGCTGATATTGTCTTCACACCAATAAGTTTGAGTTTCCCTCCTGACCATGTCCTCATGAACTTCAGTCCTGACAGAGGATTCACCTTCCACCTATAACCCCAGCATCAGGAAATCAAAACTCTGACAGAAGTTTAGTCACAGAAACACACATTTATTTATTTTTGTGAGTCACATACAGACATTTTTCCTGTATATTGTTGAATCAACAACAGAGAGAACAAAATGAATGCTGTAATTAGAAATAAAAGATCTTACCAATCACAATCCTTAGAAAACATCTGATGAAGTTCACACAAAAGCCTTAAAGCCATCAGACAGCAGAGATCATCAGAGTAAATTTTCTTTATAATCACCATGTCCCAGACTGTTATAAAAAAAGAGAAAAAAATTCCATCTTATTCATGAGAAATAATTCTCTTTTTTGTGATTGTCCTTAAAAAGTACTTTTGTTGTAAAGAACATAAACAGGAATTTAACCAAAGTTATGAAAACATACATTTTTGATTTTCTAACAGGACTGAAGTTGCTGAAAATATTAAATCAAAGATGTAAAAGTATATATTATTATTATTACAGAAGAGGGGTGTGCAAAAATATGGATACATCAATATATTGTCACACAGTTTGTCGTGGTACTGCGTTGATATTCTATGAGACAAACAGATATTTTCTTAGAATTAATAGAAATTCAGGACATTTATTTTGCAGAGATAAAGAGCCCTGATTTGATGATTATCAACCATTAAATATTGAGAAAGCATTTAAACCACCTGTACACATTTAAGAAGGTTTGAGATGAAAGATTTAGTTACTGGATTTCTGCTGATATCTGATGGGCTAATAATTATACACTCTGATTTTTAAATGCAGAAATTCAGTGATAAAGAGGAACATTATTGTACATTCACACATTGGCTGATTTATCTTATGATATGTATGGCAGATATGTTGACTGTCAAAGTTGAACACCAATGATCACCTTTTTAAGTTATTAACTGCCGACTGCATTTTCTTAAACAGTTTCTGCAGATATTTGTCTTCAAGTTAAATTATTGGTATCAGCAGATTGACCATATATTTCTCATATGCTGGCTGCAATATAGGGAGAACAAAGAAATGCACCATGATGTTTTACCTCATCATCACTGAATGTCCACTTTTCTTTAACAAAATTATAGTGAACAAAGAATTAAATGTTGTTTTTCTTGCCTCACACCTGATTCTTACACAAATTGACCATAGCCATGAGAGAAAGAGGTGCATTTTAGTTTAGGTGTTGTTCTCTGGACAAGAAATATCTGTATCAATCCAGATGAAAATGAGTTTGGAAATGTCGGAATATTGGATATCAGGGAAAATTCAACATTGTGCAATAATGAGCATCCGTATTTGAACCTACCATATTTTGTAGGGATGCTCTATCTAATGCAATATTGCAATATACTGATGCTGACTGCATGTTCCCACTCAGGTCAGCACATTGAAAGACTCTGTATTCAGAATTTTACATTACCTCTTTGTGAAAAGGTGGGGCCAGTGATCAAGAAAGAGTAGTGACAAAACATTTTTAATGTCAACCCCTAATTGACAGTTTCCTACACCCTAGTAGAGAAAAGGATTAAGGCTGATTCAAAGTGGTTTTATTGGGTCAAGCGAATCATGTGATGTGTTTTTTTATAAAAATGTTGGTTCACCTTGGAAGCAGACATCAAATAAAACATTTAGTTCTGAAAATGATATTTTTCTTAAGGCTCCACATTTGGAAAGTATGATTTAGTGGAAGAAGAAAATAGCTTTAGTGTAATATTTGAAGACACTCAGTGGTGTTTCCACTTTTGGAACCTTTTGTGCGTTTCTTTTTAAAAAGGACGCCAGGTGAATGCACGACTGCTCATTTGAATAAGGCCCTGAACGCTTTTCCAAGTTCCTTAAAAGCCATAAAGAAATGTTCACCAGCTTTTGCCAAATGGTAAATGGGGTTTGACTTCTCAGCTTCCTTCCTGATCAAGGCTTTCTGCTCCTTCCACAGGTCCTTCATCTGCTCTCTGAGGTCAATCTCAAACTGTTCCTTAATCCTCTTTCTCTCCTCCCTCTCCTCCTCCCTCTCCTTCTTCCTCTCCTCCTCTCTCTCTTCCCTCTCCCTCTTCCTCTCCTCCCTCTCCTCCTCTCTCTCTTCCCTCTCTCTCTTCCTCTCCTCCTCTCTCTCTTCCCTCTCCCTCTTCCTCTCCTCCCTCTCCTCCTCTCTCTCTTCCCTCTCTCTCTTCCTCTCCTCCTCTCTCTCCTTCTTCTCCCTCTCTCTCTCGGCCTGGAGCTGCTCTTTTATCTTATTCATCTCCATCTCAAACTTCTCTCTCAGGTTCTTCTCCAGTTCTTCTCTTTCTTTGATCATCTGCTCATGTTTCTCCTTCAGGATTTGTTCTTTCTTCTCTTCGATGATCCTCTCAGCCTCCTGGAACATCTGGTTGGTGTAGTGGCTTCCTCCGTTCTTCTTGACTATATCTGTGATCTTCTGGAGCAGTTCGGTGACTTTAGAGTGATCTTTGCTCCTGTTGTTGAGGACGTGGTACTGACCGTTACATCGGGCCACGAGCTCCTGCAGGTCAGGGCTTTCAGCCAGGAAGTCCTCAATGGTTGTGTCAAGCTGATCACCATGAGTGAAGAGGACCATGCTGTATTTGTCTGCAGCCTGGCCAAAGATTTCTTGGATCCTTTGCACTGTCTTCTTCTCCTCTTGGGTGAACCTGCCCAGCCTGATGACCACCAGGAACGCGTGGGGTCCAGGAGCAGCATATGAGATGCACTGGGAGAGATCTTTGGCCGTCTTGTCCTCCTCATATCTGGTGTCAAACAGACCCGGAGTGTCGATGACAGCAACCTTCTGCCCATCCACTGTTCCTCTGCCCTTTGAGCAGTCCACAGTCATGGACTTTGCACTGAACTTTGACTCAAAACACTCCCGTCCCAGGATGGTGTTCCCGGTGGCGCTCTTTCCAATTCCAGTCTTCCCCACCATCACGATCCTCAGCTCCTCGTTGTTTATTATTTGTCCTGTGGAAGAGAACAGGGATTAAAGTTCTCCGTCTCTGTGATGGATATCTGTCTTTTCATGTTCAAATTCATGCTGAAAGAAAATCGAGCAGCTGTTTTGACGATGGCCACATATGAATTTATCCTGCAGTACAAATGTGATGCTGTACAGGTGTTTCCATGTGCGTGTTGTTTATTTGATCTCATTACCTACAGGATGTCCCGTTGATGTGTCCCACCAACTCTGTGTACTGAAGCTTTTATTCTGCCTCCATGCTGCCTACAGCTGAGGCAGCAGTTTGGTTCTGACAGCTAACATGAACATGTATGATGCCTCATCACCTGCTTCTGTGCCTGACTGTGTTCATACAGGAGAACAATTTATTTATTTATTCACTTAAGTAGAGGACAGTGCACATTAATGAACATTGACATGTAAATGTACCAGACTATAGCCACAGGCTAATTTCCATCTGTACTCCCCGGCAGGTTGATGAAATGCATTTGCACAATCTTAAAATACATAAAATACATAAAACAACAGTAAAAGGTAGCAGCAGGATAACAAATACACATAACAACATGAAATTTACATCAAATTACAGGATACACATACAACAATACAAATATGCTGAAGGCAAACTATGACAAAAAGATCCTCAGAGTTAAAGTGCGTGAGCTGTTTAATGTACAAAAAGCAGCGTTAGGGTGCTGAAGTGCTCATGTGCTGTTATATTGCGCACCATATTAAAAGTGCTAATGCATGATTGCACACTTGCCCACACCATTTGTATTGCACAGGTTTTGCATTAGCAGATATGTTTATGCACAGTGTTGCGCATGGATAGCATCCATAGATGTAATCATGTATGCAAATTGCACTTAGATTACATACATAGAGGTGTTTATGTACACACATTAAAGATAGATGTTTATAAAGGTCTGGTTTGTCCTCAGCCTATGCAGAACTTTATAAAACATACAGGCAGTTTTGAATTTCTGGAAGTTGTCAAAGCTTAACATATTGTACTTGGAAAAGATGTTGCAGTGGTGATGTGAGAGAGGTTTTTTTATCTAATACTTCCATTGCTTTTTTGTACAGAGATTCAACGGATTTGAGAGTCGTTACTAATGTAAGTGACCAGGTAGTTATGCAGGAATCAGTTTGTGAGAGTATCACTGAGTGCAGGAACATTAATGCAGCACTTGTAGTCAGAGAATGTCATATTTGTTTAAAACTGACCAGGTTGAATTTTACAAAATTGGATACTTTTTTGATGTGGCTCTTTAAAGAAAGAGAAGAATCCAACATGCAGTGTTGTTTTTGTCAACGATGACGATGACGACATCATTTCATTAACGCCCCTTTTTTTCATGACGATGACGAGACCATGACGAGTTAAACATGGCTCTTTGATGACTAAAACATGATGGGAGTGTGTGAGATGAGAGATGTGTGAGTTTTTCTTGACGAGACGAGACTGGACTAAAACGTAAGTGGGTGGTCTGTCAGACATTCAAAATGCACAACATTAATGCCTATTTTGCGTGTAATCTGTCTGTCAAAAGCTAAAAAGTATGAGCAGTGCTGCTGCATCCTGTCCTTGTTCGGTCACGCCCACCACCTGGCATGCAGCGCACATTCTGCACAGCACACCTGCGGTCGGTCGTCACACACACAGACACATTTAATAATTCACTGGAGGACCATGGCGGCAGCGCCAGCAAAGGGGCTTGGGGGTCGGAAACAACGAGATGATCTTTGGACATTCTTTCAATATAATCCAGCAGAAAGAAAAACAGAGTGCACTGTAGAGGGAGACGGCGGTCCTGAGAGATGATCATTTCTGTGGCGCATGCTGCTTCCGCTGCTGATACCGCACTGTAACAAAGCCGTGCGAGGCGGATTGTAAAACTATGGAGGGACAGAGGGGCAGAAAAAAGAGACTCCGCAGAAGAAAGGACAGAGGGTATCCCAAGTGTGGGATCACTACAAGTTGAAACAAAAAGGCATCATAGTGCAGGGTGTCTATTGTAAAACCGAGTTAGCTTAGCTTAATAGCACGTCGACAAAGCTGCAGCACCTCAGCTGTAAACATCCGGTCTGTGAATCAAGTCTGCAGAGCGGACACAGGTGTAGGGCACCCATTCATATATTTAATAAATTTGATTTTGCTCGTTATAATATCTTAGTATCTAACTATGGTATTAATTACAGCCTAGTAACAAAAGATGATAACAATTATAATAGTATAGAGTTAATAAAACTAAAAAAAAAAACTTGCTATAATAGCAAGTTATGGACCAGAGAAAAAATAAAACTGCAAGTACAATATAAATAAAATAAACTCAAATGTTCAAAAATATTGACATCATTGCATATAGGGAAATATCAATATCATTTGATCTGTGAAACTGGTTTAGTGCTCACTGCAGAGACAGTTATCATAGCACCTATAAGGGCCTGTTTATCCATTTAGGTTTTTACTGTAAAAGGTTTCTGCCCATCAGCAATGAAGTACAGCACTGCAGTATTGCATCAATGGGAACGTCTAGGCTAGAGCTATCAATCTGGTAAGGAATCTGATTATTATACAGAAGCAATAAGGTTAACTGTTGTTTATGAATTGCGACACTTGATACAACCTCTCAACCTTGATTCCAATTTCCACTACTTATTGACATAAATTAATTTGTTAAAAGACTAATACCTTTTTTTTAATGAAAACTGACTAAAACTAGACTAAAACCTTTTTGAGTTTTCGTCAACTAAAACTAGACTAAAACTATCAGATATGGAAATGACTAAAATGTGACATTTTACATTTTCATCCAAAAGACTAAGACTAATACTAAATCTAAAATGGCTGCCAAAAATAACACTGCCAAAATGACACCCAGGTACTTAAATTCATTAACAAGCTGTAGTTCCTCATTTCCCAGAAATACATTAGAGTAAGAGATCTTCTCAGGCTGCTTAGAGAACATCATGCACACAGTTGTCTTGTTGTTTAGGAGGAGACATGATTTGGTCAACCAGTCCTGTGCGCCAATGCTGATGTAAGTGTTTTGGCCGCTTCTTTTGTATTCTTTGCTTGGGTAAAGATTACAGCATCATCTGCATAATTTTGGAAATGAACATCAGGGCAAATATTTGGAAGATCATTTATTTATAAAGAAAACAGAAGAGGTCCGAGTATGGAGCCTTGTGGGACTCCTATTGGACATTCCAGGGGATTTGACACCGTTGACCACAACACACTGTTTCCTGTTTGATAAATATGATTTGATCAAGGTTATGGCTTGTATGGAAAAGTTGTAGTGTGTCAGTTTCACTATTTAAATTTGATGGTCAACAGTGTCACATGCCCTTTTCAAATCTAAAAATACAGCACCAACACAGCCGTTCCTATCCAGAAACCCTTTGGTTTTCTCAACAAACATGGTGAGAGTAGTTTCTGTTGAGTGGTGTGTACGGAAACCACTGCATGGGATGTAGAGAGTCCTTGCTGTTGTTTAGGTGGCTGGTTATTTGTTTTGCTACCCATTTTTCCAGATTTTTGGAGAAGAAGGGTAAGATGCTTATCGGTATGTAGTTATTCATGTCTGTTTTATAACCTGATTTGTGAATTGGACTGACCACTGCTACCTTCCAGGCTGCAGGGACAACTGAAAATTTGATAGATAGGTTTATAAGCTGTGTTAAAGGGTGTACCAGAGAGTCTTTGTGAGCTTTTAAAAAGTTAGTGTCAAATCCGTAGTAATCCTTTGCTTTGGAGTTGTTAAGGGAGCAGATGATTTTGAGTACTTTAGGTTCTGATATGTCATTTATGGTAAACACAGGTTGAGAATGGTCAGTAGGACAATGGCTAGATTCAGGTGGGATGAAGAGTTTTGATATTTCCTGTACAGATTCTATAAAGGACATGTTTAACTCTGTAGCAAGGATTACAGGATTTTTCACCAAATGGTTGTTGGTTTCAAGTTCTAGTTCTTTGTTGTCCTGTTTTGTTTTCTGCCTGCCAGTTAGTTTATTAATGTTCTGCCATATTTTCCTTCCACCCGCCTAGCATTTACAATAATATTCAGAAAAATAAGCTTTGTCTTTTCCCAATATCTGGGTAACTTTATTTATTGCTAATGTGAATTCTGTCGATCTATGATCGTTGGCCCGACGAAAATTATTCTGAAATTAATAACAAAAGTCCATTTACTATGAAACAAATACTTGTAGTCTTATAGCTTACTGGCTTATCAAGAAAACCAGCGGGCATGTTACGTTACTTAGACAAAACTTAGAAAAAGATATAGGAGAGGATATAGGAGAACTAGGAGAACTGTGTTGACAAAAAAAGAAACACAGGTGACCATAAAAGAGGATGTGTAGGGATGAAAGTCAAAGAAGAAGAGAGATAGGAATGTGTCTCTCTGATTTTGACTTCTAAGGAGGGTCTCACAGGAGGAGGGCCTTAGATGAGTAACAAAGACTTTATCAACTTACGTTTGGCCAAAATATTAAGTTGTACTTTGATAACCACCCTATATAAACACTCCAACTGAGTAGAAAATCTTACAATAAATTGTTTGATACCAAATAGTCCATGGGCTCTAATTTTGTAGACCAGGCGCAGGCAGGGTGTGCCTGCCCTGCGCCGCGCCAACGGGGTGTGTCCAAGGCATTTTGCAAGTTTCGTGCACGGCACAGTCTGGCGAAGGGAGGCGCACCCACGCCTCCGTCCCTTCTACCGGCGCAAGTAGCAGAGAGGAAGGAAAGAGGAGGCGTGAGTGGGTTTAACACAGCCAAGTGTAATCTTCACCAATCAAATGAATGCCTCTCCTCGCCTTTACATGCGCCGCGGGCGAGGCGCAGTGACAATTTCACCTCAGTGGTGAAGAAGGTCAGAGCCGCTGGCACATTTGCATCAACTGGGAGAGCGCAGGGACCACTGGGCCGCGCATCGGAGGGCACGATGTGCGTCACTGTGTGAACCACCTCGCGGGACAGATGTAATCTGTTCCTGTGTCATAATAGGAGTACAAAATTAAGTGATAATTACATTTAAACATAGCAGCAGCTAATCCATTCATCATGCTTGTGATCCACCTGCATTCCTGCTCTGTCATCGCCAAATAGCAGAACCTTTGGTGAAAATATATCTCATTCTCATCCTCCTTGCAATAATGTACTCCATCTTTTTAGATCACGTTGCGAATAAAGATTAAAACAGATAAATATGGGCAATCACAGGTAAATCCTTAAGACACCGAGTGACTTACATTTATTCAGCGAGCGTCTCTCTCTTTTTTCTTTTCTTTTTAATTTCATGAGATGAGAGAAGCTGGATACTCTGTATCGGATGATGTGGCTGTTTGTGATTGGCTGAGAGATGTGAACTCGTTAGTTATGACAAACGTCTCTGATCTGACATCAGATGTGATGGGACAATTAATACAGATACAAATGTATGTGCTGGTTCAGACGGTTACATTAAATAGTGGTTGCTGTGATTGTCTATTGCATTGAAATGTGCCTGACACTCTGGACACCTGCCTGTGAGGTTTTGGTGACGTGTGCGCACAGCGCGCCTGTCAGCCAAATTACCACTGCGCCGAGAATAGACCAGGTTGGAGTTGGCGGGCTTTCAGCGCACCTTCCGTGCAGTTTTTTGGCACGAAATTGTCACTGCGCCAAGCTGAATCTTTCGACACCTCCCCCTGGTGCACCGTCACACCCATCTCGGCGCAGCCGGTCTACCAAATTGCCAACTTGGCGGTGCGCCGGACAAAATTACCACTGCGTGGGGTGTGCCAGGAAATTAGAGCCCTATATCTAAAGATAAGAAAGAATAAAACGTGAAATTCTTCTTAAAAATACATCCAAACAACATATATGTGGTTAAAACTTAGATATATAAGTTTGCATGTCTTTGAGATGTTATTCTGTTAAAACTTAATGTATAGAAAATGTATAATAAACATTTCATCAATAGAAACAGGCAATAATGCAGATATAACAGATGCATTCCTGGAAAAAGTTCTGTCCTCAGTCTTCCACTGAAGAGCGCTCTTGGTTCCTTAGAAGAGGCTTTAAGAAGGTTAATGCATTATATTCATAACTTGGGCATTTGTAAAGTTAGAGAAACAGAAATCACATCATCAGAATGCATTTTTCATGACAGAATCAAATATCACATTGTTAGATGTGTCCATTGTTTCATTAAAGAGTTTATAAGGTTGTGGTTTTCTGTTGGCTGAAAAACATCTGTTCTCTACACTTGGGCAGCAATGAGGGGTCCACTACCCAGGAGGTCAAAAGTCATCTTAGGTGTCACAGAAGAATCTTCTGGGAGTAGAACAGAATTATTTAAGTCTCTGGGAATGTAGTCTGTTCGAACACCTTATCAGGTCTCGGCCAATCATTGTTTAGTCCAGGAAGTTCAGGGCAATAAATACATCTTTAGCGTCAACAAAGATGTCTGCTGGTCGTAGATGGCGGGAAATAAAGAGAGACTTTATGGCTCCACATGTCTCTTGAAAGTTACAACCAGGCCTTAGAGAGAGGAGAAAGGAAGGAAGGCATTCTTGTCCTTTAGAGGAGTTTAAATCTTTTAATGGGATTTTCAGTAAGTTGAAAAGGTTAAAATGATCTGTGATAAGCTTAAGATTTTTCCGATCTTTGTGGTCATCCCAGTTAATATTGAAATCTCCACAAAGGTGATCTGTTTTCTATTATTAATATGATTAAGGAGTGCTTTTAGCTTTTAGCTGCCTCTCATAGAAATTTGCCTTAGTTGAAGGTTTTCTATATAGACACATAAGGGTGATTGACATTTCCTTGGAAAGTGACACAGAAAACCCAACACACTCAATTGGATGTGTTAGGCAATTCAATCTGGTTACACTTTTAATTTTTTTTTTAATATTCAATAAAACCCCAGCTCTTTTTCTTGGCCCCTATCTTTCCTGAAAACGTTAGAACCTGGTATATTAATAGCAGCTTCAGGTGAAGAATATGATATCCAAGTTTCAGTTAAGCCAAGAAAATCAATATTAGAGTTGATTAGCAAGTTCCTTAGTTGTTCTCTTTTTGGAATCAAGCTCCTGATATTTAAGTGGCCACCAACAAACCCTTTTTTTCACTCTGTGACTCCCAAATTGTCTTTGCCTGGTTCAGTGTTTGAGAAATTTGTCAGGACTGGTATTTCTTCAACACTAGGTTACTACACGTACTTTTGATCTTGCAATTATTATGATCAGCTTTTGACTGTAATATACCTGGCGCAATAGATGAGTGTGACTGTCCTGGTATCGCTGCCGGGGCCACTGGTGAGGTGCTGCCCAATGGCCGTTGCTCGGTGTAGGTGTCCAGCTGCTGGGCTTCATGCCGCTGGTGCAGGACCGCTGGTGCCACCACTGCTCCGCCGCTGCTGTACGGGGACCGTGGTTTGGTGTAGGTGTCCAGCTGCTGGGCTTCATGCCCTTCATGATTTGCCATAACTCCACAGAAAGAAGGAGAGAGTTGTAGAGTGCCCTGTTATTACTTTGGGAGGAACACTCAACAGGTGATTCAATGAAACAATAACTGCTTCACAGGGACACAATCGATATCACAGACAGATGCAGCCACTTCAGACTCCCCCACTCTCCCTGACAGGCCCTTTGCTGGTCCTTGGCTGGTCCGTCATGGGGCCAGCTCTCCCAAACAGTTATAAATTATAAGCTTTAGGCTGTGTTTGTGTCAATTTCTGGTGTTAAGTTTCTCTCTGTTGATTTGGCAGCTACTCAAATAACCACGTTAATGGTTGAGAGGCTGTGTAATCTCATAAGTGAAGCACCATCTCATGGAGGCACCCTGCAGAAACATGAATGAGCATTTTTCAGTGGAATTCAAGTGTAACCCCAGGGAGGTGGGGGATTTCCAGTGGCTGATAATTTTCTGGTAACTGGTTGGAAGCTGTCAGGCAGCTGGCTGGGAGGGGAAAACTGAAGCGTCTGGATCTGTAGGAAAAGGCTGCTTTGTCAGCTCCATTCAGATATATTAAATTAGCTTATTGAGGCAGCTCTGATTCAAGTTGCTGTGTTTTATGACTGAATGAAAAATACACACAAATATTATCACATCATTATATTATCACAAATTCAAATCGCCGTCACAAAGACTACTTTATTGCACTTTACTGATCAAAGTCATTATTTTAGTAATCATACGTATTATTATGTTTTTTATCCTTTTATTTAAAATATTTATTTTTAACAGTTTTTAATTGTCATTATTTGATACACAGCTACCTATCAAAGCAGTATATTTTATGTTGTGTTTATGTTTTCATTTAAAGTTCTTGCATCGATGTTGATAAGTCAGTGTGTAATTGTGCCCAATAACTGCCATCATAATATTAAATAATAGTCTATTTTTTTAAATAATACAGCAGCCATACTTTGCATTTATTGCACACAATTTCTTAAATATTTCTGTATTGAAACATCTCTATCTTGGTTTTACATTGTGTTCACATACTTTCCTATTTTAAGTATGTTTATCCTGATCTATATTTTTACCCTCATTCCTAAAGAGGACAATTCTGTGTACTTTCTTTAATCATTCTGAAATAGATCTGCTTTTCCTCAACATATGTGGTACATGTGTACATTTTTCACTAATTTTCATATTTTAAACACTAATCCTCTCACACCTTTCGTCACTGTGTAGCAAATAATTGTTACACAGAGCCTGAGAGGGGAGCTAAATAAAACTATGTATGTATGTGTATATATATATATATATATATATATATATACATATATATGTGTGTGTGTATATATATATATATATATATATATATATATATATATATATATATATATATATATATATATATATATATATATATATATATACATATGTATGTGTATGTATATATATATATATATATATATATATATATATATATATATATATATATATATATAAACTATGTACAAAGAACTGATGTGAATTTTTTCTGGTGACCTTTTACGACATTTACTGCAATATTTGTCATCTTAGAAATATCTTAAAATAGTTAAATGTAAATTTTAAATGTCACACATAAATGCTTAATATAGATATAAATTTTAAATATAAATATAAATGTTAAATATAGACATAAATGTTAAATATATGTTAATATAGAGAGACTGTAGCACTACAGTCTAGCACTACAGTCGAACTAAAAACTTATGCTGAGGTGAAATTGCTTTTAGGTTGGATATTCCACAGATATTTACTCCGGTTCCAGCCTCGACTTCACTGAGGCCCTGTTTACACGGAGACGCTCTCACCTGAAAGGCAAAGGTTTTTCCTTTGCGTCTTCAAAAACAATCTGCGTTCAGACGGAGACTCGAGAACGACTGAAAACGCTGTAGCGTGCATGCCAGTCCAGTAGGTGGCGATGTGAGATTGCAGAGAAACAGCGCTGTTACAACACACGTACTAAGAAGAAAAACTTTTCACAAATAACAATGGCGAGTGGATGCATGAAGACGCAGGAGTCTCTTGTCGGGACAACAAATCTGTCTGCATAGTTTTGTCTGGATAACAAACCGAGCATGGTAAGCAGCCCCATGTTACTCGGTAGATGGCCAAAGCTGTTGTTGTTCCTGGTATGCGCGCACAGCCTTCATGTGAAAGAGAACTGCGCATGCGTAGACGCCAGCGTTTCCCCCTGAAACGATGAATCCTGTTTAGATGAGGCCGGGTGGTGATGCGTTTTGAAAACTCTCTACCTTGGACCCCCGTTTCAAAAGTTTGCAGATTCAAGCACTCCGGGCCTGAGGTATTCCCAGTGTTAGCAGCTGGAGAACGGTAAGATCACCTCCCAGAGCCTCATCAGCATAGGCAGATTACCGCATGGGCAAAGTGGGCGTGTGCCCAGGGCCCAAACGCCAATAGGGGCCTTTGCGTTCAGGGGTTTGTTTTTTTTGTACAATAAAAAAAAATATCGGAATGGATATGGTTTTGAAAATGTATAATAATAAAATAATTTGAATGTTTTAAAAATGATAAGAGTAACCCAGTAATGTGCGACAACACAATGATGTACGCCAGCCCAGTTCAAATGTACAGTGCTATTTCAAAATGGAGACGCGGGCGCTCAGTGGAGCAGCTAAACGAAAACAAAAGGTAGAAAAAGAAGCCAAAGATGCTGCTTTGGGGCAGCATATACCACCCATCTCAACATTTTTCATCATTAAACAGAGGCAAAATGATGGTACTCATAACAGCGGTGCCAGTATGACACCTCACCGCTCAGATGAGCAGGCGGGCAGACTACAAGCTGACACTGTGCATGATAGGGGCCTCTTGGTCAGTAAATTTATTCGTGTAATTGTCCTAAAATAACCCCTGTGATGCGCATTGAGCATGCGCGCCCCCAATTCTATCCCGTCTTTACAGCATCATTAATAATCAGCGGTTGAAGTTAGTGTCTTGCTGTTTTTGCTGATTAAACTACAGCTTAAGATCTTTTCAACTGTGTGTAGTGTAGTCATCTTAATAACCCCGTGCGCAAAAGTGTGAAATACCTTAATCAGCCTGTTCCCTGGTGCACTTCTGCATTGATTTGCAACAACAGTGTTTGATCCATGTTAGTAGTGTATAAAACTAACGAATGGAAACTGTAAGTCAAGTTTACTGTGATATCCTCTTTGAAATGCTGGCATGTTTAAATTTTAATTCAGAGACAAAAGAAATGAATCATATTTCTTTACGCTTTTTGTATCATAATATCTGATAAATTTTGTTTATTAACTCTGCACCAACATCTTTAATGGGGTTTATCAGGCGGAAATAGCAGTTTTCAGGACAAGGAAAGCCAAATGTTTTTATTCATTTATTGGAATATTCATGCTGAAAGCAGCTTTTAACAACACTCCATAAAAATCAGACAAATAATTCACAGTCAGCGTTCATACAGACGTGTTCCTGAGCTTTTATAATTAACAGATCACTGATGATCCACTGCTGGCCATTTCAGCACTACTTTATGTTTCTATGAGACAACATCAGTCAGTGACCAGTCTGCTGTCTGATCTGCTCTCAGATAAACTAACAAACATCAGAAAAGATGATTAAACAAAGTTTTTGTCTTTTTTTTCACCTGCTCTATGGCTCACTCCGTGTGTTATGGCTCTGTGACATCTTATTTCTCTTCTGCAGCATTTCCCATCAGGAAAGAGTGGCTGCCTTTAGGTTCATAATAAATAAATAGCCCCGGGGCCACTGTTTGCCGACCCCTGCGCTATCTTATATGGCTGTGAGCAGCTACTGTATGAACACATTTGTTGTGAGTTAAAGAAATACACAGGTATTTACCTTGGGCTTAATCAGAGTCACCCACATGTGCCCCAACACCCCTGAGAGAGCAGAGTCTGTTCAAAAGGGGCGGGCCCTTCTCCTGCCCCCCCCTCTCCTGAGATGTTGGCGGCCAGCGGGAACGAACCTGAGAGTGCCATACAGCCCAGGATAAAAAATGAACTTCTGACGAAAATGACCCAGAGGTGCCTTAACAGTTTATCACTCATGGCCATAGAAGCTGAACTGATCCAAGAGTTGGACTTTGATGATTATCCGGGACTTTTTCTGGAAGAAAGCCAGGAAAAAGATGGTGGTTTAGGTGAGTAGTTTCACTGCTGTTTAGTTTTGTGTGATTGTAGCTGTGCCTTTTCCTGATCTCACTCTGATTCAGCTGAGTACCCAACATCACCGTCTGTATTTCAGGGGTGCAGTGATGACGAGTATGAGTGTGTGCTGTGAATTAACAAGTCTGATGGAGAATGAAAATGAAGTCCCATTGTTGTGTGGCCATGATACGTACATCAGTGCCGGTATAGATGGTTCAGGGGCTGAGTGTCACAGCATCATGGACAGCGCCAATGCTGTCTTTTTTTGTGCGTGTGTGGTTGTGTGTTGCCCGGTGTTGTTTTGTGCATAATGGGAAGTGCGCCTTTGCACGTGCACTGTTTGTGTGTGTAGGCATGGGCAGGGGGCCCTGGCAAGTTTTTGTCCAGGGTCCCAGGCCATGATAATCCGTCTATGCTCATCAGGACAGTCATAAAATAACCTCACATAAATATACGAATACAAAGGAATTGCAGGGTATTTTTCAATAGTTTCCATGTCATGTGACCCATTGACTCCAAACCAGTATCTAATTGTATTACTAAACTGGACAAATAAGACACACCACTTTTCATGTTTTTTCAGTGCTTCTTCTGGGAATGTATGCAAGAAATTAATGTTAGTGATGCTGCTGCTGTCTGCCTGTGTGTATCACAGACTTATTTTTGTCAATTTCTTTAATTTACAGATATTCAAGTGGCGATGCCAGGGAGTCGATTTTGTTTTAAAACTCAAATTCCTTTAACTGTTAAATTTATTTGAATAATGATAGAATAGTAGAATAATAGAAGAGATAGAATCATTCTAACTCATCATGGTTGTATATTTATGACCACAAAAATTATCATTTTAGCTTAAATGTGTGACTGCACCTCTTGCTGTTTACTTTTATAGTCTATCTTACATATTGTATTGTATATTGAGTCTATATTGGTATATAGAGAAATCCAAAAAGAAGTCAAGATGTGTTATTGTCATACACAGCTGGATAGTAGCCTCTTTTTTCCAACTTAATTAGTGAAATCAAAATCTGGCAGCATACAATCAAAATATTTCCATAGAAAATATCATATCTTTTTGGACTGAACAGCTACGAAATATCTGTATGTATATATATATATGTATATATATATATGTGTGTGTGTATGTGTGTGTGTGTATATAAATATATATATATATATTATTAATATTATATAGATGTGTGTGTGTATATATATATATATATATATATATATATATATATATATATATATATATATATATATATATATATATATATATATATATATATATATATATATATATATATATATATATACATATATATATATATACATTATTAATATAATTTATAATAAAATAAAATACATAACTATAGTCAAAGTTAAGGGTCTAAACAGAAATCAATACATTCAGTTTTTCATAAAAGGTTAAGGCTTGTTTGGTTTTGACACATTTCAATATTTTTTTAAAGTTCCTTATCTCATTAATGTAAACTAAAAACAGTGGATGACTCTTCTTTAATCTGCATCTGTGTATAAATTGTTTGGCAGTAATAATGAAGGTGTTACACATCATTTCTCATTTTTTGTATTGTATTATAATACCATACATAATGTCTTTGTATTACAGCTTGGGCAAGTGAGTGTCTTTTTCAGATATCCAGTCTTGAAATGCTTCCCAAAACACTCTGGTATTAGTGCAGTTAAAAAACAAGTGTTCTAAGGTCTCAATGCCAGAGTCACAAAAAACACAATTGTTTTCATCGATGCTGAATCTTTGTCTCAGAAATTCATTACAAGGATCGAAGTTCTTTGACCAAGAGTTAGAGGTATGGTGATTGATTATACATTGATATTAAAAGGAAAAACATAATGCAGGGCTGCCAACTTTTCAAAAAACTTTAGAGTGAGATTTGGTGGAGCCAACCAAAAGTTTGCTGCATATACGGCAGGAAGACATTTGACACAGAATATCTGATTTTGTGTGGATTTACTCATACTATATAGCACTCAGAAGTACCAAAATGATGCAAGTGCAATCAACTCAGGCAAAAGTTAAAAAGTAAATTAAGAATAAAAGCTATAGTTTTTGCTGTGTTGTCTGATACTTCCTCAAATGCCCTACATAGTGATATTAAACAATAACTGTAATTATGTTATTATTCCTTTTAATTCTATATCCCACCTGTCTAAAGGTTTGTTTCTGCTCAACCAGCATTTCCAAGACTGGTGTTTTGTTTACCAAAAACACTGGTCTGATCACCACTACAGCAGCTTCACAAGAACTGAAAGCTCAATACAAGTTAGGAAACTAGAAAAATACTTAAATGAATAACCAAACTAAATCAAACTATACTTCAAAAAGGTTTTTTATCAAACTTTCTTCAAGCAGCAAAAAAACAAAATCTGAATATGTCACATAACTGAAAAATACACAAACCTTTACACAACTAAATTACAAGGTGCAATTGAATATGCATAATTAGATTTAATTTTTCTTCAGTAAATGAAAAATGTTTTGGCATCAATTTGTAGGCTACAAGTTCACAACACTAACTATCCAGTATAAAAGCATCTGACTTGAAAATTAATGTAAACAGTGGTGATTTTAATTGGAGGACAGTAAGGAGTGGACATTAACAGTCAGAATGTAATTAGAAACTGGATCTGTTCAAGTGAACATCTAAGTCAAAGTTATAACTACTTAATTTTTAAATCAATAAACCTAGAATAGAACATCAAACTCAAAGTAATAATAGCCTACATAAATAAATTCATAAATATGGACAATGATATCGCTAAACAGTGTTATATGTGTATCATAAATGAGAGGATGAGGATGTCAGACTCTCTGACTGTCACAGCCTGTATCATCAGGCAGAGGAGAGGCTGTTTGCAGCATCAGTAAGAAACTCTGGACAATTCACAGATTCACCGCAAACCAAAATGAACAGCTGTGCTATATACAATGCAAATTTTTGTTTTAGTTTAACGGTTAAAACCCCGTTACTTATCTTAAATACTGTGCTGAGTTTATTTAAAACATGCCGGCAGACTTTGGACAAAGGAGCTGAGATGTTGCTTTTCATGTTCTGAGTGTGCTTGTTGAACAAGTGAAGTGACAAAGAACTTATTAACTGTTCAGTGTTTTAATACACTCACCTAATCACTATCTTCAGCGCACTGTGTGTGTGCATGTGTGAGCAACAGGAGCCACACTGGACCAAACTACGAGGGGAGGTTGGAATCTGTCTCTTGTGTATTATGGCCAACTTGGGCTTCCATAGATCTGACACCGCAAAGGATTGTGGGGCGTCATTGTTTGTTGACGTTAGTTACCATGCCGATGTGACATGTGCCCGTGTTCTCCCGCTAATAAACGACACTAAGGTTCAGTCGCTGTACGAGTCTTATGTGCTACCTAGCTTAAGGACATAACACTTTCAGTATAAAATTGTCAAATAATGTTTATAAATAGCATGACTTGTATTGTATAGTCCTCAAATGTAACTATACTGTCAGAAAACTTTTATTTGTGATTACAACTGGGATTTTTGGGGGACAACTTTGTGGAAGGGGGGACACAACCAGTGGTATAGTCTGGTTTATTCTAGCATACTCTGACATACTCTGATGGATGCTTTACTCTTAGGGCCTCCATACACTGAAGACATTTTTGCCACATCTTTACCTGATTAATACACCGTCCACTGAAACCCATGGGCCTCCACACACAGGTTGAGAACCACTGCACTAGTAGACTGTATTTGAAGCTTGATCCTTCAAAGATTGTTCTTATATCATGGAGACTAAGTGATGGAGGATCGCTCAGGATGAACTCATTATTTAGAAAACAGTGAGCGAGTGAAAACAAGAGCTGGACTGATAAAGAATGTAGAGTTTTGATTAATGAAAGGCTGACTCGTCAGTTTTTTTTTTTTTTTTTACTTTTTATTTATGAACTTTTCTCATTTAAAAATACAAACAGAAAGAACATAACAGGACAAGCAAAAAAAAAACAACAACAATAATGAAAGCCCTTATCAAGGAGATCATGGAGTGAGTTTTGCCTTAAGCACAAAAAGGTCCACTTCGAGTGTGATATCATTAACAAGCACACAAGCATACACCTGTCATGTAACATTACTCATATTACACTACCTATCACTGATATCTGTTCTCATTGGCTAAATACATACACCATTTTTCCCACCGCTTTTCACCTTGTTCTTTTTGTAATCGTATTGAGTAAGTCATCTGCTCCATGAGATGTAACTGTTTAACAATGTTTACAAAAAAGACAGCAGTAGGGCATCTTTTCTGAAGCCAAAACTTTGTAATAGCCTTTTTGCTGGCAACTAATAAAATCTTTAAGAGGTACATGTCCTCTCTGCCGAGTCCAACAAGGATGAGTCCGAGGTACAAAGATATAAAAGATGTACTGATACTGAAACCCAAGACTTCGGGGATAGTGTTTTCTACTTCCCTCCAGAAAGGCTTTATAACAGACCAAGACCAGAAGATGTGAGTATGGTCAACCATGATGTCTCCACAGTCCCTCCAGCAGCCGAGCTGAGTGTCGCTATATTTGGATTTTTGTTTGGGTGTGATAAAGACACAAATCAGAATTTTCCAACAGAAGTCTCTCCATGTCCATGAGTTTGTTGAGGAAGCCCGGGTCTTCCAGGCCTGCTGCCACATTTCTTCAGTTATATCAATGTCCAGTTCTTTCTCCCATTTTTGCTTAATGTAGTCTGTGTTGTCCTTCTTCATTGAAGTAATGCTACTAAATAACTTACTTTTTAAACCTTTATTATTACCTGAGTTGTAAGCATTAATAAAAATTTTAATGATAGTTGGTAACTCCAACATACCAACACCCTTCACCTTTTTATTAAAGTAGTCACGTAGCTGCAAGTACCTAAAGTCATGGCCTCCTAAAGATAATAGTCCCTTAAAGATGGAAGAGCCATGACACCCCTCTCCACCGGCGGCTGAAAAGTACAGAATCTCACTCTTGGTTTTTTCTTATCCCAAATTAATTAGAAATATGTTTGTTTCATTCTCTGAACTGTTTTTGAGGTATTTCCACAGGAAGTGATAAGAAAAGGTATAATAATCTTGGGAGAATATTCATTTTTATTGTTCTAATTCTGCTGCCAAGATCCAGGGGAGCATACTCCAGCTATCAAGATCATCATAGATTTGTTTATTAATGGGCTCATAATTAATGTTGTACAGTTGTGATATGTCTTTGGGCAGGTTTACTCCAAGAAATTTGATCCGGGTGGAGTGCCAGTTCAATGTATATTTTCCACTAACTTCTTTTGAAGGGATACAGTTAAATGACAGAATCTGGGTTTTCTGTACATTAAGCACATATCCTGAGTATAGCCCGTATGTTTCATTAGTAATGGTAAACCTGAATTTGGATCACTTAGTGTTACCAACATGTCATCCGCATACAGACTTATTTTATATTCCTCCCCACCCATCATTATTCCCTTTGATTCTGATTCCTGTGTAATCATCTGGGCGAGCAGTTCAATAAATAAATTAAATAGGCTTGGGCTGGCTGGGCAGCCCTGTCTACAGCCACGTTGTAAGGTTATGGGGTTAGAGAGGCTACCATTTACCTTTATTCTTGCTGTGGGGGAAGCGTAAAGTACCTAAATACAATGTATGAAATTCTCACAAAAGCCAAATCTTCTCATAACTAAAAAAAGAAATTCCCACCCAACTTTTCAGCATCTAAACTAAGATTAACTGAACAAATTTTCTCTTTTTTATCTGTTCAATTATGTGTAGTGCTCTCCTTATATTGTCTTGGGTTTGTCTGTTTGTCATAAACCCAGTTTGATCCTCATCAATTAACATAGGTATCACTGTCTCCAACCTCTTTGTTAAGATTGTTGCATATAATTTATAGTCTATATTCAGGACACTTATAGGTCTATAATTTTTACAATTCATCCTATCCTTTCCCTCCTTGGGGATGACTGATATGAAGGCCTCCTTCCAAGAGGGGGAGATGATGATTCTTTTAATATGTAGTTGAAACATGTTTCCAGTAGGGGAAGCAAAGGTTTTCTCATTAATTTATAATATTCTGGTGGCAACCCATCTGTGCCGGGGGACTTGCTACTATTTAAACTTGAAATAGCTTTGTCTATTTCTTCTCTTGTTATTGGTGTACTAAGTTTATCATTTGCTTTTTTACCTAACATTGGAAGGTCTAAAGAATTTAAGAATTCAGTAATAACATGATTATTAACCTGATCTGGTTGGGAGTATAAAGATGTAAATATGTCTCAAATGCCTTCTGTATGCCATCCAGGCTACTAATAGCTTAATGTGTTACAGGATCCCTGATTTTATAAATGGTATTTTCTGCCTGTTGTCTTTTCAGTCTCCAGGCTAAAAGCTTAGATGCTTTTGGACCTTTTTCATAATATCTTTGCTTCATAAAGCGTATATTTTTCTCAACTTCCTCACTTAAAATTTTATCTATTTCCTGTTTTATGTTTCTGATTTGTTGTATTGTTGTTGGGGTATTTTGAGTGATGTGTGTTTGTTCTAAATTTCTTAGTTTTTCCTGTAAACTTGCCAATTTTTGGGATCTAAGTTTTTTTCAGAAAAGCCGTCCTGGCTATAATCTTTCCCCTGATTACAGCTTTAGCTGCATCCCACAATATACAAGGATTTACCTCTCCATTATCATTATCTTGCAGATACAGGTTTAAGTCTTTCTCTACCTCACCTCTAAATGTTGGGTCATTTAACATTCCAGTATTTAACCTCCACAGTGTTTTTCGTTTTCTGGCATCTAAATGTAATGTTATATATACTCCTGAGTGGTCTGACTAATCCCTCTAACCTATTCTACACTATTTTTATCTATGTAATTCCTTATTATACATAAGGAAATAGTCTAATCTTGAATGGGCTGCGTGCCGGGTAGAATAAAATAAAAGTAAATCCTGGTAATGATCCATCTACAAACATCGTTAAGTCCGAGATCCTTCAGTATCCTTTTTATTTGTTTTTCTATTGGGTTCCTTCCTCTTTTACTATTAGTTGAGTCTGAACTGGGGTTTAGCAGCACATTGAAGTCTCCCGCACAAATAAGGGTACCGTTGGTCTCTGACGCTATTAAGCCGAATATCCTTCTGAAGAAACATGTATTACTTCCCGGAGGAGCATACACATTTCAATATGTAACATCTTTTCCATCTAATTTCCCTTTTAAGATAAATCTACCCTCTTTGTCACTTATTTCAGATATGAATTCAAAGCAAGTTGCATTTGAGATTAATATGGCAACTCCTCCTTTTTTTACCCTTTTTATAAGATGAGAAGAAGGTGTTTCTGAAACCTAATTTTTTGAGTTTTTTGTGTTCAGCATGTGAGAGGTGTGTCTCCTGCCAGAATGCTATATTTATACTCTCTTTTTTAATTTTGGCTATCATTTTGCTCCTTTTAACTGGGTTATTTAGCCCATTTACATTCAGCGATATAATATTATAATACTGATAATGCACTAAATGTGTAATAATGTGCTGCCTTTATCACACTCCAGGCCTCAGACTTGAAATGAACTATAATACAAAGCAAAGAATTGAACTTCCAACAAAGTGGGTACCATGTTACCTCTAACAGTGAGGGGAACTAGCCACAAGGTGGGGCCCCTCGTTAAGTCAGGAAAAAAAAGAAAAAGTCTTGTGGCCCTTTAATACAGAGTTCGTATGCACCAGCCTCCAACTGTAAATAGGATTAATGGGCATATGGGCTGCATAAAGGACATACACACAAAGAAAGAGACTGTATAGAGTTTTCAGTGTTAGCATCCTATTCCTGCATGGAGGAAGGGCATCCCAGCGTCGCTACGCTGTAGTTTCAACCAGCACAAAGTGGACAAATCTTTCACTTATCCCCCTTTGCCGTTCCAGGCTCCATCCTGCGATACTCCATGAGCTGTTCTCGAACCTGCCGCTGGAACCGATTTTTGTCTGTATCCCGCTGACCATCTGTTGTCTCCCACGGCATCAGTCGCATCAGCATCTCCACCGTTAGAGTTTTCCCCTTGCTTTGTTTAATTTCACCTACGATGAAGCCTCGTTTATGCAGGTCCTCTGCTGCCTAAGGTGCACTGCTGTATTGGACTGTGCCAGTTTCACAGAAGACCTGAATTCTGGTTAGAGGTGTCTGGAAACGTATGCAGTTTTCTTTCAGCACCTTCTTCACTGGGATGTATTCCTTCCTTTTGTTTTGTACCTCTGTGATGTAATCATGATCAAAATACACCCATTTATTCTGTACCTGAGGCTCCTTCCTCTACACAGTGTGAAGTACTTTCTCCTTCACTGCAAAGCTCAGGAAGCAGACAACAATAGATCGTGGAGGTGCACTTGTAGGTGGTTTTGGTGCCAGGGTTCGGTGGGCGCATTCTATTCCGAAGGCACAGCCCGGGCCTAAGTCCTCTCCGCGTTCTGATTTTACCATGTTTTCCACAAACCCAGCCACTGACGTCCCCTCGGCATCCTCTGGTATGCCGTATACCCTGATATTCTTGTGCCGCGAGCGTCCCTCGAGGTCGGCTACTTTATCCTGTAATGCTCGTTGGTCGTTCAGCAGCTGTGCCAAGGCCTCCTTTACTCCAACATCCCATCGCTCTGCCCCCGCCATGCTTTCTTCCAACTCTCCGACACGTTTAGCGACCCCCTCTATTTGGCATGTTGCATCTTGTATCTTTTTGTTTATTTCGGCCGCAAGTTCGTCCATTTGTTTTTTCACATCCTCCTGGAAACATGTTCTGAAGTCTGTAGAGTCTCTTTACAGTTCGGCTTGTAACACGGCCATCCTTGCTGTAACTGCTTCACTCACCACTTTGCGGATAGAGGCCAAAGTTTCGTTTTCCATTTTTTGTTTCCATCTTGTCCTCTAGGCGAGTGCCTAGCCGTCTCCTCATTGTCTGTTTCTCGTTTGCAGTTACTTCTCAGCCCATATCCCCGCTTCTTATTCTTGTCCCCATTATTGAGATGATGTGCGTAACCTTTTTTAAGTTTACGAGTTCTTGGATAGAGTATTTTCAGGCTGGTGTCGGAGCTTGCTTTCTACGCTGCCATACTACTCAGAGCACCACCGGAAGTCTGACTCATCAGTTTTTTAAGTCTTTGTGTTCACTTAAACCGGGCACATGAGCTGTCAAGACACCGTGTGAATGATAAAATCACACAGAGTGACTGATGATACCTCACTGTCCCTGCGATGCGCATCTATCTGCATCTTTACGCTCACCGGCAGATCGAGGAGCGCACACACAGACGCTGGGTAAAAGTGAAAGTTAAAGTCACACAACCATGCTATACGTATCTTTGCGCATTTTGTTGTGGTTATATGGTATTTGGGGGCATTTTCTAGTGGGTATATGGCGTATACCTGCGTATGAAGTAGACTACACGATCCCTGCGTCCCCCTGGGAACTGGGTGACGCCAGATGACTTGCACAACCTGATGAAATCTGGTTCACAGATCAGGGATGGGGTCTTTGTAAGAATTCCAGTGTCAAAATGAAGACACATCCAAAAAAGCCTCCATAGCACCCCCAAGAATATTTCAAAAATTCAGCACCAGCCCCTGCGTTTGACCCACACCTATAATATTCGGTGGATTTATGTAGGACTCTAAGAAGCACAACAAAGCCTCTTGGACCTATGGGCCACGCCCATCAACAAGTCTGCCATTTTGCATTGAAAATCCAGCATTTTGCCATTTCCTGCTATTTGTCAGGTATTTTCAAAAAGATTCTTGTCCTAGGGATTTAATGCTATCAAATTGAAACTTCGATTCCAAGTACCCACAACAATGTACTACAAAACTATTGGGCAACTTTTTAACAGGAGGTCTAGTTTTTAAATGACACCTCCTCAAAAAAAGTGGTCCTTTTTGCAAGCACTGACAAATGCCTGCTTCTAAAGAACACGGTTTACACTTTCCACTGTGTTTTTCTTCCTGCCTGTAGTTGAGACCTGGAACAACTTCAAGTTACAAAACCATGTGGCTCCTGCAAAGGGTGTGACCATGGCACCGCTTAGAACTTTCATGTTTCTCTGAAGCATACTTGTGAACACATAAATGGCTCTAACGCTGTCATTGTTTGCCCAAACACCACACATTCTTCCACATTTATAACACAAACACTCCTGAGCCACATGATATCAACATATGTCACATATTTTATAGCGCCACCTACTGGTAACAGGAAATGCAGTCATCCATTTATGGCCTTCACATCAAGCTGCATTGATTCTATGCAGCTAGATCTTGCAAATGACAGAGTAACTGCCATGCTGATGCTACATTATGGATAGCAGCAAGTTTTGTGAAAATATACCAAGGTGGTGCTACAGAGTTTGCCAAAACAATGGAAGTTCTTTGAAACACATTTAGAAATCTGCAAGCCTCATGAAAGTTGCTACACCTGTCAGGAGGACCATCATCTTGATACTTCAGCTGTCAAAATAGGAACACACCCAAAACGGCTCCACAGCATCCCCTACAAAATTTCAAACATGTATCCCCGCCCCTGTGTTTGACCCACAGCTATGAAATTCAGTAGTCTTAAGAGGAACCCCAAGACGTACAAAAAAGCCTCTTGGACCTAAGGGCCACGCCCATCAGGAAGACAGCCATTTTGCCTTGAAAATCCAGCATTTTGCCATTTCCTGCCATTTGTCAGGTATTTTCAAAAAGATTCTTGTCCTAGGGATTTATTGCTATCAACTTGAAACTTCGATTCCAAGTACAAATGCCTGCTTCTAAAGAACACGGTTTACACTTTCCACAATGTTTTTCTTCCTGCTTGTAGTTGATACCATTTATTACACAGTTACACAAACACTCCTGCGCCACATGAGGTCAACATATGTCAGGTATTTAGTAGCTCCACCTACTGGTAACAGGAAATGCAGTCACTTTCTCATGGCCTTCAGATCAAGCTGATTCTATGCAGCTAGATCTTGCAAATGACAGACTAACTGCCATGCTGTATAATGGATTTCGGTGAGTTTTGTGAAATTGCAACAAGGTGGCGCTACAGAGTTTGCCGAAAAGTGGGAGCCGAAAAGTGGGAATTCTATATTTATATTTAGAATTTAATATTTACATTTAACTATTTTATATATTTCTAAGATGACAAATATTGCGGTAAATGTCGTAAAGGGTCACCAGAAAAAAATTCACACCAGTTGTTTTTACGTTGTTTGAAGCTAAGTGTGACAAAATGTTGCTGTTTTTTATAGCATGAGCTGCTTTACAAACAGCGCCCCATAGAAAAATGTCACCAGTCCCTTTAACGGTAAGTTTATGACAATAAATAAAGAAAAAAGCTGCTGTTTAAATCCCTGACTCCCTGAATATTTATCAAAAAAATGACTGAACTTTAACCGTGAATATAGTCAGAACTTACCTGAGATAGTCATGGTGATGTGGCTGTGAAGGTAAAATCTCTGTTCCTGTAGAGGTCAAAGGGTCAGGAGTGTCTCTGTGCTGCAGCTGCAGTGGAGGTGTTCTGAGTTCAGGGAGTCTGATGAAGCTGTATTTATACTTTACTGCACCTCCCACCAAACAGCCCAGAAACAGAGCGAAACTTTAAAAAAGTGCAGTTATTTACAGTGTACTCAAGAATACTGCTCAGAAGATCCCTCTGTCTGTCTGAGTTATGACAGGAATAGAAAACTGATTGATGTGATAGCAACATTAACGTAATCCTCACTGTCTTAGGGCCTCATCATCATCATTCTCAGGACTATATGCCTGATAACTGACATAAGAAGCCACTGAATCAATACTCATATATATTTATTAACTCAAATGCATTTAGAACTTCTTGAATGAATACGCCATCATCATTTTTGTTTCTTATCGTGTCTTTCTGCACTCCTGAGTCCATGATCTGCAGATAGACTTCTTTCTTTTGACTGTGCGTGCAGTAACAAGGAGGAGATAAAGCTTGAACTATGCTATCTTATTATCTTCTCTTTCTCTACTGGTAAACAATCAATCAATCAATTAAACTTTATCTATAAAGCGCTTTTCATACAAAGAATGTGACTCAAAGTGCTTTACATGGAAAAAATAAAAACATTCCCTCAAACCCACCTTCCCACCCCTATTTTACAAAAGCATCTAACTTGCACACATTCACACAACGTTTCACTCATGCACAAATACACACACACGCAAATACACAAACACACAAACAAACACACACACACTAAAATAGTGGATGTTAGGCTAAGAACAAAAGGATGTGTACAGACGGACCAGTTGAAGAAGTGCCATCAGAGGAGCCGTCTGCACCAGGAGCAGAGAGTCAACCACAGCCACAGGACACCAACGCAGAACCCAGAGGAGTGAGGATGGACCTCAAAACTCCACCAGGAACCTACAGGACAGAATCCTGCAGCCGTAGCCGACCATAGCTTGTGGCGCAGAGGGCTCCTACAGAGGAAACACTGGAGATCCTAAAGATAAAAGAATAAAAGTATGTAAAAACTAACAGACGAATAAAATCTAAGAGCTAGAACATAAAATAGTACAACTAAAACACTAAGGTAAGAAAAGAATAAAATCCATGAATAAAAACAATGTAAAGATCTAAAATAAATAAATGTCTTAAATAAAGCCTTAATTAAAAGCTAAGCTAAAAAGGTGTGTCTTGAGCCTGCTCTTAAAAACATGAACGTTCTCTGTGACCCTGAGGTCCTCTGGCAGGCTGCTCCATAGCTGAGGGCCGTAAAACTGGAATGACCCCTGGTCGTGAGAGGCTTGTTACCTCCGCCAAGGAGGTTATGTTTGTCTGTCTGTGTTCAAAATAACTTGAAAAGTTCTAAACAGATTTGGATGAAATTTTCAGGAATTGTCGGAAATGGGATATGGAAGAACTGATTAAATTTTGGGGGTGATCCGGATCACTGTCTGGATCCAGTAATTTTTAAAGTATTCTTTAACATAACCAGATAGGACCATTTTCGCCAAATTGGACTGAAGCTGCTTGGCAGAGGTCTGCGCTCTCTGAGTGCTTTTCTAGTTTTGTTTTGTTGACCCTCTTACAAGTAGGGCAATCTCTGTCTGAGTTATGTCTGAGTTATGACAGGAATGGAAAACTGATTTATGTGATAACAACATTAACGTCATTCTCACTGTAAGGGCCTCGTTATCATCATCCTCATGACTAGATGCCTGATAACTGACATAAGAAGCCACTGAATCAATACTCATATATATTTATTAACTCATATGCATTTAGAACTTCTTGAATGAATACGCCATTTTTATTTTTGTTTCTTTTTGTGTCTTTCCACACTCCTGAGTCCATTATCTGCAGATAGACTTCTTTCTTTCGACTGTGCGTGCAGTAACAAGGAAGAGATAAAGCTTGAACAATGCTATCTTATTATCTTCTCTTTCTCTACTGGTAAACAGAGGCTTGTTTTGTTTCATTGACCAAGTAGGGCGATCCCTCTATCTGTCTGAGTTATGACAGGAATGGAAAACTGATTTATTCGATAGCAACATTAACGTCATCATCACTGTCTAAGGGCCTCATTATCATCATCACCACTGTCTAAGGGCCTCATCATATTTTACTTGTATTTTTATTATTTGACAAATGCATAAAACAGCGTCTCAGAAACCATACCACCTTGAAAACAGGGGCTGGTTCCAGTGAGTCGGCCTTCTTGAAGGTGGTTTGAGTCTGGATTTGAAGGCAGAGAGAGAGTCAGAGTTACTCATGTCTGGAGTCAGAGAGCTCAGAGCTGGAGAGCAGAAACCTCCCAAATGTAATCAGTTCACTGTAGGGCACACGAACTCGATAAAGAAGAAAGACTTGAATCTTTTCAGTAACAAAACTGATAAAAGGAGGGTATTTATGTTTGAAAACAGACCAACTCAGGTTACCAGATATGAGCATCACAATAAAAATAAAAAAATAACTTTTTTTTTTTTTTTTACTTTTATTAAAACAAATCCTTGACAAATAGTCACACACTTAAAGATACAACAATATTGCCTTAAATATACAAAAAATATCATTTCTTCAAATTGTTATCTCTCCTCAGTCTCAGTATTGATGTAATGTTCTCCATACAGTTCACTGACTTTAGTCTTTGAGTCCATTGTTCAGGTGTTGGTGAACATGGTTTGAGCCAGTTTATGGTAATTCATTTGTGAATTAACAGAAGAACTTTTAACATGCACCTATTGTCCTTGTCCTAGCACCTTCTGTCACTTGTCCTGTAATTAGGGATGTTGAATTAATGTTGAATTTTGGATAAAGATTTAAGAGTTGTTCCTGTAAACAACTGATTGAAAAATTTTAGTCCTTTATCAGTCCACCTATTAAAGCCACCATCTAGTCTCACAGGTGTAAAATTGGGTGGTATATTGGTATATTTGTTATTTTTAATGCTCTTGATAAAGATAGAGGTAATTTAAACTGTTTTCATACTTTTTCCCCAAAAAATAACTTTTTAATTAATTTGCATGTTGTCAAAAGAAATTATAAAGAGCAAAAGGAGAAATATTGTAATGTTGGATTTTTTTCCACTGTCACTCAAAGAGGTTCAGAGGGATTTTCTTTACATTTTACAGCAATGTCTGACTCAGGGATGAATCTCTAATACTTTGGAGGGACAAAGTCCTATGTCCTTGGCTTTATGATCTTTTCCTTGTCAATAAAAAGTAATATCTCAAGAACCCTTAAGTCTGACTGATGTGGCATGTTCAGTAAGGGAGCGTCCGTGATGACCCATCAACAACATTCCAAAGGTTCATCTGAAAATCTAACAGCTGACTTCACATGACTTTGTCAAACTATTTCTGCAGTCTTTGGCAGGAATGGGTGACTTTGGTTACCACAAGGGCCACTTTATTATTAACTTTAGTTTCAGAGGGCCAATCTTTGCAAATAAGAAGATCGAAATAACTGGAAATAAAGTCCTATTTTTTTTCACCAGAATTAATATTATTTTTTCAAGCTCAAAGCCAAAGGGCAAAACTAAATCTAAAAGAAGAAATAAAGGTACTTTTTCAATTCAGTAAAGTGGTATATTTAGTTTTTTCTTGATTAATTTAACCCTTGTGCATCCCTTTAATAAAGGCACCAAATAAGTCCCTAAGGGTAAAATTTACCTGCCAAGAAATATTGCCATAAAAAAATTATGTATTAATATAGCATTCCAATTTTTTTTACATGGCCACTCTCAGTAACTTCAGCTGTAACCATACATACCAAAGTTTTACTTTGTTTCAAAATTTGAACCCCTGAAATGCCAGTTTTTGTGAAAAAAGTTGACTTTAAAAAAATACAAAAAACACAAAAAGTGAATTATTTTCAGTCCATTGCATGAAAAATGTCATGTGTTTTGGCTGATTATCAGAGCCTGGGAGTGTCAAAGACTGGTAGAAAAATTATTTTTGATGCATGTTTATTTTTCGTGCAGAGTCAGATTTTCTATAAAAGGCACCGAATAAGTCCCTTAGGGTAAAATTTACCTGCCAAGAAATACTGCTATAAAAAAAATATGTATGAATATATCATTCCAGTTTTTTTTACATGGCCACTCTCAGTAACTTCAGCTGTAACCATACATACCAAATTTTTACTTTGTTTCAAAATTTTAACCCCTTAAATGCCAGTTTTTGTGAAAAAAGTTGACTTTAAAAAATACAAAAAAAAAAAACCCACAAAAAGTGAATTATTTTCCATCCTGGAGGCTGCATAGTGTTTGATACCAGGACTGGTAGAGATCTGATAATAACTTTACACAGATCAACAAAATGTAATTCAAAATAGTTCCTACAAAACAGCACACATATATTAGTATGACCTTGACATACAATCATGGATGACCTGCTGCTGTGGACCAGCTCGACTCCATGTGCTCTGTCCTGCATCAGCCACCAACGGAAACGACTTCATTTGACATAAATTCATAGTTTAGATCAGTTAGACCCATTTTAATGGTAGTTTAGCTAGATGCTGCTATATTAATCAACATCAGTCCTCTCCAGATTATATTCATTACTGATATTAATGCTAACGTTAGATTGGCCTCTCTATCCGTGGCTTTATTGATTATTCATCCATAGTAACTTTCTTTACAACCACAGAGACATGAGGACCCCCTCAAAAACGAGATGCCACATCTCAAGGGTCTTACCTCTGATAAATTTATATTCAGCAGAGACAAATATGATGAGGAGAGGTCTATGATTGGCCCATGAATCTGTCACTGCCTTCAATTCTTACTTTTGTCCACCTGTTTCTGCCCACCTCCCTTCTTACAATCACATCACCTACACAGTCTCTATGGATGGCTGTTTAACATGAGACTGGATCTGCTCAAGATTTCCAGATGCTAAACAGGTTTTTTCTTGCCACTGTTACTGTAAGCTCCCAACAGAAACACCTTCCTGTAGTTTGTTTGGCCCAGTGCTGCTCATGATGGATTCATGTTGGGCTTTGGATATATGTGTATATGTGTATTTTTAATTGTATAGGTGCATATATGTGTATCCATAAAATGAAGAGTTTGTCTTCAGCCTGCTCTGTTGTAAAGTATTTTGAGATAACACTTGTTATGAGCTGGTGCTATACAGATCAGGATTGATTAACTTATTGATTGATTGGTTGATTGACAAAGAGTCCCAGCTGGCTGGTACAGGACTGTGTCTGTATTAGTAGGAGACTAAGCTATCCTAGTCCTTGACTCCCATCCAGACAACCACATGCTGTGTCTTTCCCCTCCTCTGGTCCACATCATCCTCTGTGTCTCCATCTGAGCTGACTTCATCAGAGGGTCTTCCTCATCTCCCAGTCCAAGGAGGTTGAGGACTTCAGCAGTGCTGTAGCTGTGTCAGCTCATCTTGACCAGGCAGAATGAAATTAGACCCCAGCCAATGGACACCTATATATGTGTTTATCTGCCGTGGCACCTGTGCAGACAAAGCCAGACTTTTGGGGTCACTGTGGGTCAGCTTTTGAAGTGCCACAAGATGCAAGATGTTTATATCATTGGACAAAGGGCACGTGTAAACATGGGTCTGTGAGTGGGTACATGCTGAGGTCAGGCTTTGAGCCTGTTTGAAAAGTAAACATTTGTAGCTGCCCACCCCCACCCCACACACACACACACACACACCAACACATCCCCACACACACACAAAAACACCCATGCACACGCATATGCACATAAGCCTAAACTATCTTACAAGCACTGAAAAGTAGATTTTATCGTTTTACATTGAAATGACCACAATTTGATGGCTGAATTTTGGCTCATCATATATACACACGTACACAAAATTGTGTTTACATACACATGCACACCACACTATGACATCCCTAGAATACAACCAAATCAAAATAATTGTAAATATTTATTTTATTGGCTTTCAGTGTATGATTTTATACGATAATGGAAATATGCTGTCATGAGCTCTTAGTCATGGATATACAGTACCTGAGAAAATAGCACCATCTCCTGTGGAACAAAAAGATATATATTTTGAAGGGATTTCAACACCAAGGAATGAAAATAATACTAATAATAAAATATCAAACTGCAATGTCAGTGTATTCGAAAACTGTGGTTTGAATGGGAGTCAGTCAGGTAAAAAATACCCTTAGGGACTTCCGTGGGGCTTTTTTATTTTTAAAGTGTATTAAAGACTTAAAAAAAAAATAAAAATCCTGAAATATCTAAAATCTTCAGAATATACACAATCTGACCAAATTTGATGCCATTTGCATCAACACAACCAAAGTTATCCACAAAAGAGTGACCAAAAAGGTCAAATTTACTCCCAGGGATGCACAAGGGTTAAATAAAAACAAAAATTTTACCAGTAAGTCCCTCTAAGAAATAAAGTCCATTTGCAAAAGTGATTACACTGAAAAAATTCCGATCTAGGCAAGTGTGTTTGAGTAATTTCATGTCAAAAATATCTCAAACTCTTATTCTAATCCACAATCACTTAACATAAATATCTTACCACAAGGAATGAAAGGCAAAAATAAGCCACTGAATTGTTTGAAACAAGCAAAGTTTGACTCCGTGAGGATCTTAAATTCAGATTTAATATCAACTCTGGATAACAAAATAAAAAGATATTTAAGACACCCTTCAAGTTAAATTTTGAAGATAATTGCCTGTAAGTAAGATAACTGAAAGGGCAGTTAATTATGAACAAATTATAAAAAAAAAGTTTCTAAAATCAAGAAAAAAGTGAAAACAGACCTAAGATTTATTTTTCATCTCTTTTTTTAAGTTTGAATCTTCATTCTCTAAAGTTTAAAATAGAGTGCTCTTTTACATAATACAAGAAAAGAATATTTATTAATTAAATATTGCTGTTATTTTAAACATCATTTTGCCATGTTGAAGTTTAATTATTATAACATTTTCTTTGTACTCAAAAAAATGACCACCCAAACTTGAGAGATGATCTAAAAAATGAAATCCAAGGTTTGTTGTCACCTTTTTCATGATTTTAGAAATTTGTTGTTAATATTTCTTTATAATTAACTGCCTTTTTAATTTATCTTGCTTCCAGTCAAACACCAACAAAGAAAATAAGATCCATGTTGAAGGTAATTAAAGTTACAGAGAGTTGAAGAGTGGAATGAATGAAGGTCTGCTGCTAGTCAAAGACTTAGACTTGACTCACCCATTGTGATGCAGACAGATTAAGATGCTTCGATGCAGAGACAGTTGACAACAGTTTAATCTTGCAGAGGCTGCTGCTGGACTGCAGCATCAGTTTAGTTTCTGATGAAGAATTTAACAAGTTTAGGAGGATGAGACCTATGAAATTTATTACCTCCGCCAAGGAGGTTATGTTTTTGCCGGAGTTGGTTAGTTTGTCTGTCTGTTTGTTTGTGTTCAAGACAACTTGAAAAGTTATGGATTTGGATGAAATTTTCAGGAAATGTGTGGAATGGGATAAGGAAGAAATTATTAGATTTTGGGACTGATTTGGATCACCATCCGGATCCAGGAATTGTTTAAAGGATTCTTTAACATTGGGAGATAGGACCATTTTCGACAAAGTGGACTGAAGCTGCTTGGCGGAGGTCTGCGCTCTCTGAGTGCTTTTCTAGTTTATTATAGCTCACAATGAAAAGAAATTTTTGCTGCAGTTGACCTCAGAATCAAGGTGTTCATATTCATCTGATTGCATGTATCTTTTATCAAAAAAGTACCATGGTGCAGAAATATGAAAAATCAAGGATACTACTCACTGTGCTGCATCACGAGATCAAATCAAATCTTTGACTCAGTAATCGTAATCAGAACGAACCGTGACACTAGTGAATTTGCACAGCTCTAATTATTACTATCATAAACAGGCGAGATGTTTGTACAGGATTTTACACATTTACCAACTGGAAATCCTGTTAATCACTAAATTTTCATTGAAAGTATGCCAGGTGATGCTCTGGTTAAAAACACTGATCGCCAAAAACAGCTCAGGGGTCATCATTGGCCACGGTTACATGATGTTTTTTTAATTCGGAATCAAGTATTCATAATTAAATAATTCGGAATAAAATAATTCTCCTTCGCATTTACGTGGAAATAGTAATTTCAAATTGAGGTTTACATGGAAAACACGTTTATCTGCCTTTATTCAATTTATCAGATTATTCAATTCATTACTGTGTTCTTCTGGGCCTTATTAGTGAGTGCTCTAGTTTCTTTTGTGACTAATTTCTTTTTTTTTGTGATTAATTTCTTTTGGGGTTTATTTGTGATTCCGTTCCCCCTTTTGGGGGTTAAGTATTTTTTTTTTTTCCCTTGTCTGCATTATCTTTCTGGCTGAGCACTGTGGCAGATGACAGCATTGGAAAGACTAATGCATTTTTTTCTTTGCAGTGAGAGATAAGTAAGTATGATTCACTGCTACCAGTGACCATCACCAGCCCTCCCTGTAGGCTACTCCATCAAATCAAACTTTATTAAACCCCGGAAGTGAGCTGAAGGGGAGGGCTGTGTTACACCACAGTGTGAAAGAAGGGGAAATAGTGACAGATAAGACGAGACAAGACAAACGGGGAGGAAGACAGACAGGTGATGCTGTTAATTTGAAATAGCAGTCCAAGTACTGTGCTGATCTAAATTCATGAGGGAAGTAAAGGCTGTAAGAAACCAGGGACACCAGAGATGTGGGGTCTTGATAGTAGGGGGTGGGCCCATAGGGATGGGACAGGGAGGGAGCATGCATCACAGGACATGAGAAAATGTGTGAGAGTGCCCGACTCAGCATGTTCTGACGGAACAAATCACTTCTTTACGGTAAGTCTCGACAGGAGCTTGAGTATCTGTACAGGCATGCATGTGAGGTGATCACCGAATACCCAAATAGTTGCCCATACCCAGGGAGACCACGGCCGAGGGCACCACCTGAGCCACCAGGGCACCTGAAACCCGCTACACGGGCCCCCAAAGCTACCGGACCCAGGAACAGCCCCAGGACCCAAAGGGGCACCAACCCATCCCCGCGAAGGCACCAAGGACACCACCAGGGGGTCAGAGGCAGCGGCCCCCGCATACAGCACCCGCCCCGCCAACCACCCGTCCACCTGGCCCCAAGCCACCCCCACCCCCTACATCCAGCCACCCCCACCCCCCCAACGGCAGGCCAGTGGCCCCCAGGAGCCAGATTCCCCGGGACCAGGCAACCCCCCTGGAGAAGAGGGCCCCCGGTCGATCCTATGTTGGTCCGGGTCCCAGTCGCAGCAAGGTTTTGGGTGGGGTGGAATGGGGCGGGATGTGTGGTGGTGAGGTCGAGCCAACGCCCCTCCCTCCAGAGGAGCCAGGGCCAAGAGAAGCATTGGAAACTGATGCCCAAAGGACCAGGGAGGCCCACAGAGCAGCAAGCCACAGGCAGCCACCCACACCGAGGTCCCCAGCGAGCGACAGGCCCATGGATCCCGCACCACAGGTCACCGAGAGACATGAAACCCAGCAGGGGGCACCCGACCCCCAGGAGACGCCCCAGGCCCCCACCTGCAGGCACCAGAGCCCAGCCGCACCCAAAAGCCACCGACACCGTCCCACTTGATAGATAGCCGCTTCCCAGCACAGAGTCCCAGCCATAAGAGGCCGGACCCCACCAGCTGCACCAAGCCTAAACTAGTGATCCACCCCTTGTCCCCCCCTATTATTCTGTATCTTTGATCCCCGACAAAGATACATTTTCCCTTCACCGTGCAGCTCTAAGTGTGATGTGGTGCATTAAAACTGGGGAAAAACAGGTCGAGTGGGAGCCCTCCGACCCCCCCTCTCTCTGCCTGCCCCAGACAAGTGGATGTCGTGGTGCAATAAAAACAGAGGGCAGGTGAGGCAGGTGAGAGGCCGGCAGAGAGGGGTCACAACCTAAACCAGATTATGCTCCCCCTTAACTCCCCCTTTGGGTTAAGTATTTGATTTATCTATTTGCTTCAGGGTTTTAGGGGTTTAGGTTTTGGTAATTGAGTATATTTGTTCATTTATTTAGATTGAAATATTTTGAATTGATCTATTGTTTCTAGTCCTTCTTTTGGGGTTGTCTGTGGGTTGGGATATATTGATTTTTGTTTTTTTGTTTTATTTATTGGTTAGGGGGATTGGTTATTCCCTTTAATTTATATTATTTTGACTAATTTGGGGTATAGTGGGATATTCTTTTCTTTGAATAACTTGAGTTTATAGTGTTGTGTTCAATTTCCCCCTCTAATTTTGTTTTCCTTGCCCTTTCAGAGCTGGGAGCCACAGGTGAAGAAGTTGGTGTTTAGGGTGGTGGTGTTCCCCTCCTTGGTGTGCTGTGTTTCCCTGGCTTGGGCTCCCCCTTCCATGTCCCTGAGAGTGAGTGTGTGTCTGCCACGAGTGTCCGGGGTGATTTTTGGTTACTTTAGGTTCTTTTGGGATACCCCTCTCCCCCTCATCAACCCCTCTTCACCCCTGGTATGTCTCAGCCTCTGGTTGGCCCCCTTGGTTTTCCCCCATTCCCTTTTTAACTGGGTTTTAATACATTTTATACATATGCTTGCTCAATAAAGATTATATATTTTTTGTTTATACTGGAACCACGTCTCCTGCCTGTTCAATAATGGACCTGTGTCCTTATGGTCCTAATGCTTTGATTCTTTTGGTGCAACTCCCAAGGTGGAGTTGTCGGACATCTACCTTTTATGGTCGAGTTATTTGAAGGGGAGTGAGGTCCAAGCCCTCAGCTCAACATACCATACACCCCTCTCCCCGCTTGGTGCTGCCACAATTAGATACAGCTTTAGTGAAATGATGATTAGCAGATGTAAAGAAGCAGTGAGCAGTTTAATATGGCAGGTGGGAATCTGAGTGAGTGTCCTCTTTACAGGGATAGCAAACCTTCCGAACAGACCCCAGCAGACAGAACTTTAAATTTAAGTGTTTATTAAAAACTTATACGACAAAAACTTAAGAAAGAATAAATGGCAGAATCATACTGATCAATGATGCTTGGAATAATTAAAGTTATGATGGAAAGATATATGTATATTGAGTGGTTATTGAGGACTAATTAAATTAATCGAATTAATTTTGAAAGATCAAATCAAGAGTAGTTAATGAATTGATAACAAACCAAGACAGTCAAGCCCATCTGGAGGAGAAGTCTAGAACCACAGAATAATCCTACTGTGACACAGTTTGAGTTGGGTCCTCCTGGTCTGTAGCTACTGGGTCTGATGGACTTTTGGTCCGGTGTGGTCTCACAGGGTCAGATGGGCTCAGCTCAGCGCCATAGATCCAGGGAGGAGATGTCCCAACACGTGGTCCTGTACTTTAACGGGAGATGTGGCGTCTTAAGGTGTGTTCACACCGAACGCGACTTGGGCGACCAAGATCATGTTGCTTGTCCATAGCTCATTTTGTAACTGTCCCGTGGCTCAGTGATGTCTCGCGTGCTCGAGTTTCACTGCAATCAAATCATATCATATAATAGGATGTATTAGCTGACATTATTCCAGCTGTATCCTTTTCACTGACCTACCAACCACAAAAAACTGCAGCTGATTGCGCTGCAGCAGCATCGTCCGTGAGTTTACTGTGGTCCTGTCTGATACCGAGCGCCGCAACCTAGGAGCATGTCCAATGTGACCCCAGAGTTCCCATCTGCAGCAACAGGGGCGACGCGATTTGTCTACCAAGATGCGATCAAGTCGGCCAAATTGCGTTCATCGCACTGCGTGAGAGCTCTTCGTGCCTGGTCACACTTGACTGCAGCTGTGTGCTGACTCTGCATGCAGAGTGGTGGCCGAGGTTGCTCATGTCACATTCGGTGTGAACGTACTGTTAGGCTGGACTTCTGCAGGCTCCGTCGTTGGATGAAACTGGAGCTTGGAGGTCTTGATTAGGATTTATTTATTTATTTAGGAGTGATTTGTTTTTTTTTTTTTAAATGGGACAGTATGCATTAATGAACATTTACATGTAAATGCATGGGATTATAACCAAGCGGCTAATTTCCATCCCCAGTCCCATTAGCAGGTTGGTGTTTCACACATAAAACCAAAACAAACTTCAATAATAGGTATAAAACAAACAGAGCATGTTAAAAGACAAAGCAACAATACAGATGACATACAGTCCAAAAATAAAAACAGGCTGAGTGTTGGGGGACCATTATACACAATGAATTATAAAAGTGCTGGAGTGCTAACTAAAGTGCCATAGTGCTAAAGTGCCAAATGCTAAAGTGCACAGTGCTAGCTGCCAGGGAGCTCAGGTCTCCATTATATTGCACATTGCCCAATATTGCACAGAAATGAAAGTGCCTGTTGCATTGCACATCACCCTAACTACCCAGGATAAGAAAGTGACAGCAGGAAAAGGAAGATTCTCTTATTTAACTCACAAGTAACTTGTTAGCCTCCAACGTAAATAAAAAAATATTGACGATTTGGCAATAATCAGGCAAAGTCTTTAGAGTTTCACAGCTTGCTGGCTTACGAAGAAAAGTTAAGGGCGCGTTTACAAAAAAACTTGGATGCGAAACAACAGATGAGGAGATCCGAAAAAGAAGGTAGGTTTTTGTGGAGTTATATGCACACATGCCGAAAATGGTCCTATCTTCCAATGTTAAAGAATCCTTTAAAAAAATCCTAGATCCAGACGGTGATCCACAATTCCTGAAAATTCCATCCAAATCAGTTCAGAACTTTTCAAGTTATTTTGAACACAGACAAACAAACAAACAGACAGACGGATAAACGCCGGCAGCAACATAACCTCCTTCGCGGAGGTAACAAAGGAGGAAGAAGGAGAGAACTGCAGACTGAAGAAGAGACAAGACTGAAGTAAAAAGCAGACTGACTGCTGAAAACTCCATGGGAGTCTTTTGTTTCTTGTTTAACGAATTTAAGGGGCATATCACATTGGAGGTGGATTGTTGTTTTTTTTTTTATCAACTTGTATCAAGTTAAATTGGCCAAAACTTAAGTCACGTTATAAGAAAGACAATTTCTGGTGAATATTTTGAGACTACACTGCAAAAACTGAAATCTAAATTAGATGAAATATCTTATATTAGGGTGAAATTTGCTTTTTTTTTGTCTGATAAGATATGTCTTCTCACTAAGCAGCTTTTATGTTAGAGTGTTCCACTTGTTTTAAGTGTTTTGGTCCTTAATTATCTCAGTAAGATATTACAGCTTATTACTTAGATTTTTTGACTTATATGGAGTAATACAGGCTTGAAACTAGAATATAAACTGTTACAAAGCTTTCTCATCAACACTCACAAGTATAAAACCACCTTTTCAAAGTAATAATTTCTTATTTCAAGCATGAAATGAGAAATCTTGACTTTGACACTTTAATCCCTTCACATAATTAAAACAGATGACAAATGCCAAATGGAATCCACTGTTTTATTTTAAGTGAAACAACAGAAAATATGCACCTATATTTTAGTACAGTTGGCACAATACTGTAAACTGACACTTAATATTTAAGCATTTAACATGTACAATCTCAAACAGTTTGAACCAGAGATAGCTTCAGACAAGGCAGCTTTAAAGCAAGTCATGTGATATCTGGGGAGCACTGTGAATTAATTTTCACTTTTGTGTAGTTCTATTACATCCCCAAGATGGTATTTTACCTGTACAAAAGACTGACTCTTGCTGCTGATTGTGTAATAAGGGGTAAAATCCACCAGCTTTTCAGCATCCACTAACTCATTAGCCTTTGCAAGGTGAGGGACCTCAACTTGATATGCCATGAGATTTCTCTCAAAGTGTATTGTTTGAAATGATTGGAATTCCAAACAATAAAGCTTAGAATCAACAAGATATATGTTTTTGACCAGTCCAAATTCTGGCATATTACCACTCACTATTTAGGCAAGGATCATTGACTTCTGAGTTATGTATTTATTGCCATTTATCACAAGCCATTTGACTGACAGAGCATGATTTACTTTATCATAACCTAGGAAGTCTCTCAGTTTTCCTTGTAAATACTGTAGATCTTTGACTTCTGACACAGGTCCCATCTCCCTTTTAACATTTTGGCAGCTTTCATATATTTGATTCTGATTAACCAAAGACTTACAAATATTTTTAAAATTGAGCTTTGAAGCCCATTGTTTAAAGTGGCAATGTTTAGATTCGAACCGCAAACACATATGTCTAACCATTGGACCTAATGATTTAATCTCGGAGGCAAATGTATTAGATAATGCTGTTTAGGTGTAACATTGTGTTCTGGGAAAAGGTCCCTCCAATGCTTCATATGAGTTTCAATTAGTGACTTCAGTCTAGAAACAGTTGCAATCAGTGGCGGCTGGTGCCAAAAATTTTAAGGGGGCGCAGCCTTGGAGGAAACAAACCAAAGAAGCGCTCCATACTATAGTGAAAAGAAACTAAAGACAAAACATAATCACAATACAACCTACTTTGAAATATGCACTATTTGAACAGAAGTTTTGCCCTCCTTTCCTTCGGGGCTGCAAATTTCTCAGTGACCCTCTGACTGAAGTCCATCATCTCCGTCACCAGTCTCTCTTCCATTGACAGCATGGCCAGTGCATTCAGCCTGTCCTGGTTCATGGTGTTTCTGAGGAAAGTTCTGAGAAGCACCTCAGCTCCTGCAGTGGTCATGGGTGTGGTGATGAGGATCTTTAGCAGAGTGACAGTCTCTGAAAATACCTCTCCAAGATTATTTTCCATCAACAACTGGATAAGATCCACAGCTCCACAGCAGGCCTTGAACTCCTCCTTGCTGTACATAAGACTGAGCTCTGTCTTCAGCTTTAGTTGAGCACTGGGTCGGCCTTCAAGGTGCTGCTGAGGGAATCTTCAGGAAACATGGTGTAGTACTGTGTGAGTCTGCCATTAAAAATACAAGGAAAAGCACATTTTATTACCAAAAGTTAACATCAGTATTTACTGAAAAAAATCAATAAAACAGCCAAAGTTTAACCTGCTCCCATAAAATAAAGCTGTAATTTATGTCAGTTTCACCATTTTCTGAACATTTCTTGTGTCACCTGAACAGTGTCTTATCTTATACATGATGTCTCATGGCTCAAGATTGTAAACACAAACAGAATCTTATGTACCACTAAACTGATGCTTTAAAACTAAAGGTAAAACTTTGTGATACAGTTTTGGTATAGATTAACTGTAAAAAGTATGAACAAAACAAAACACATGAGAAAAAATAAATCAGATACAAGAGGGCAGACGGCTCACACCAGCTGACTGATTCTCACAGCTGAAATGGAGGCTGTCAGTGTTTGGATGACATTTATAATTTTCAGCAAAATTACTTCAAATTTTAAAAAGTCAAAAAAATAAACTTTACATTACAGGAGTCTGTTTCCATCTGCTGGAGCTTTTGAATACTTTAACTTTGTACCGTTATGTGCAGTATTCAGTCAGCAAAACCACCAACAGAATGTATAATGTCTGTATCCAAACAGAACATTTTATTATAGCAACTAAACATATGATATACAATTATGTAAAATGAAAATACTATATATATTTATATTGATATTTATTATTTTATATCACATGTTTAGTTGCCAAAAAAACTATAACATTTAGAGACAAGATGATACATTCTGTTGGTCTGTTTTCGTTGATTTTATACTGTGCACAATGGTACAAGCTGGAAAGGTACAAGGTAAGTGTCAAATCTAAAAGCTCCAGTAGATTAAAAAATAATTCTGTAATGGACATACACCTAAGAGGTAAAGAATTTGTGTTGTTTACACTTTTGGGACTAATAAAACCCCACTGATTTCACCAGTAAACTGCAACACATAACTTGATAGCATTATCAATTCTTCTTTTTGTAATTTTTCAAAGGCTTTCACACAATGTAACAGAAATATTTAATGAGCAGTGCAATAAACCTCAGACTTTCTGTGTATCTGTTTTTAACTCTTCAATTGTGTGCATTGTTCCTGCTTTGCCATGGTTTTTAAAATATATATATTTTTATAGGTCCATTAATATAATATTTTCATCAAAATAATGCATTAATTTTGTCAATTAAATTGAAAATGAACTTCTGGAGGGTAAAAACAAACTTACCCACCCAATAAAAGCACCAATACCTCGTATAGTATGTTGTTTTTGTAAAAATATGCAAGAATTAAAAACTATATAGATTTTTTAGAACTTAAGTCTGTAAAAGGATAATGTTCTACTGAACAAAGCATTTATATCCTCTTGGCAAACTCACTTTGTGGCTCCTGATCTATTGTTTAGTGCCATGTGTGACATAAAATGGAAAACTTTGCCCCCTGAATTATGTTATGTCTACTAGGAAAGACACATCCTAATCTAATCTTCAGTGCAGCCTCTTACTGATTTTCTTCTCTAATGCAATCTCACCTCTACTGTGATCCTCTGATGGTTCTCTGGACGGAGTACCTGACGCCTCCTCGGTGCATGGGAGTGTTGGTCGGACGCGTGAGGATACGTGAGATACTTGTGCATGAGTAAATCATATCTGCTGCAGTGACATGTCGATATGACATGCTTCGCAACAGCCTGACAACAACATATGGGATCAATCGAAGAAGCAAATTAGTTGAATTCCCTGCTTTTGACATTATACAACAAACTCCACAAGACATTATGCATGTCATTCTGGAAGGTATAGCTCCTTTGGAAATCAAAAGTGTGTTACGTCATCTTGTTCAGTCAGGACTGATAGATCTGGACTCTGTGAATTCTGCAATCCTGGGTTTTCCTTATTCCCCTCTGGATGTCAGAGATCGACCATCCCCAATTTCACTGAGTACATAAATGTCAAGTGATGGTAAATTAAAACAGTCATCTGGGCGAATTCTTGTCCTGCTAAGGATATTACCATTTGTTTTGGAGAGTGTAGAAGACAATGCATATTTACATCTAATACATGAGCTAATAGAGATTGTGGCACATAGTGTTTGCACCTGTTCTGACCATTGCAACCAGTGGCGGCTTGTCAATAGGGGGCGCTGGGGCGCCGCCCCCTCCAAAATTCAACAGAGAAAGTCCACTTAAACACAACATAATTTGTCTTTAAATTATAAAAAATAACGGATAAAAACATTTATTTTTACCACATAGTAATATTCTGTCAGCAGCACCTGTCACCATTCAATAAAAGGGGTTTCACAATGTTTTTACGTAGTAACTCTGTTGTGAATACATAGTTTATGTACAGAGGGGTGCCGGCCTAATGGGTGTCGATGCAAGTCCTTAAACTTTTGCTCAGCATGTGACCTGAGGTGTCTTTGGGATTGGCCGCTTCAACTTTGCCCCCGGGGCGCAGGCCGGTGCGCCCCAGACACTCCCACTTTGACTGGCAGCACATCAGTATTGTTCTGGTGTTTCTTTTCCTCCTGTGACTGGACAATGAGCGCTGTCAATCACATCCACACGTCACCGCAGCAGATATGATTTACTCATGCGCAAGTATCTCACGTATCCTCACGCGTCCGACCGATGCTCCCATGCACCGAGGAGGCGTCGTCCAGAGATCCGTCAGAGGATCACAGAAGAGGTGAGATTGCATTGGAGAAAAAAATCAGTAAGAGGCTATGCTGCACTGAAGATTAGATTAGGATGTGTCTTTCCTAGTAGACACAACATAATTCAAGGGGGCAAAGTTTTCCATTTTATGTCACACATGGCACTAAACAATAGATCAGGAGCCACAAAATGAGTTTGCCAAGAGGATATAAATGCTTTGTTCAGTAAACATTATCCTTTTGCAGACTTAAGTTCTCAAAAATCTATATAGTTTTTAATTCTTGCATATTTTTACAAAAACAACATACTTTTAGGAAGAATTGGGGCTTTTATTGGGTGGGTAAGTTTGTTTTTACCCTACTAGTAGTTCATTTTAAATTTAATTGACAAAATTGATGCATTATTTTGATTACAATATTATATAAAGGGACCTATAAAAATATATTTTTAAAAATCATGGCAAAGCAGGAACAAGATAGGAGAAATTGTAATACACAAGTGCATGCAGATTATTGCAGAGGTTTTATTGCAGTGCTCATTAAATATTTCTGTTACATTGTGTGAAAGCCTTTGAAAAATTACAAAAAGAAGAATTGATAATGCTATCAAGTTATGTGTTGCAGTTTACTGGTGAAAACAGTGGGGTTTTATTAGTCTCAAAAGTGTAAACAACACAAGTTCTTTACCTCTTAGGTGTATGTCCATTACAGAATTATTTTTTAATCCACTGGAGCTTTTAGATTTGACACTTACCTTGTACCTTTCCAGCTTGTACCATTGTGCACAGAATAAAATCAACAAAAACAGACCAACAAAATGTATATCTTGTCTTTAAATGTTGTAGTTTTATTATGGCAACTAAACATGCGATAAAAATAATAAATATCAATATAAATATATACAGTATTGTCATTATATATAATTGTATACCATATGTTTAGTTGCTTTAATAAAATGTTCTGTTTGGATACAGACATTATACATTCTGTTGGTGGTTTTGCTGACTGAATACTGCACATAACAGTACAAAGTTAAAGTATTCAAAAGCTCCAGCAGATGGAAACAGACTCCTGTAATGTAAAGTTTATCTTTTTGACTTTTTAAAATTTGAAGTAGTTTTGCTGAAAACTATAAATGTCATCCAAACACTGACAGCCTCCATTTCAGCTGTGAGAATCAGTCAGCTGGTGTGAGCCGTCTGCCCTTTGTGCTGCATGCTTGGATCTGATTTTTTCTCTTATTTGTTTTTGTTTTGTTTTGTTCATACTTTTTACTGTTAATCTATATCAAAACTGTTTCACAAAGTTTTACCTTTAGTTTTAAAACATCAGTTTAGTGGTACATAAGATTCTGTTTGTGTTTACAATCTTGAGCCATGAGACATCATGTATAAGATAAGACACTGTTCAGGTGACACAAGAAATGTTCATAAAATGGTGAAACTGACATAAATTATAGCTTTATTTTCAGTGAGAAGGTAAACTTTGGCTGTTTTATTGATTTTTTTCAGTAAATACTGATGTTAACTTTTGGTAATAAAATGTGTTTTTCTATGTATTTCTTAATGACAGGTTCACACAGTACCACACCATGTTTCCTGAAGATTCTCTCAGCAGCACTTTGAAGGCCGACCCAGTGCTCAACTAAAGCTGAAGACAGAGCTCAGTCTGAATCTACAGCAAGGAGGAGTTCAAGGCCTGCTGTGGTGCTGTGGACCTTATCCAGTTGTTGATGGAAAATAATCTTGGAGAGGTATTTTCAGAGACTGTCACTCTGCTAAAGATCCTCATCACCACACCCATGACCACTGCAGAAGCTGAGGTGCTTCTCAGAACTTTCCTCAGAAACACCATGAACCAGGACAGGCTGAATGCACTGGCCATGCTGTCAATGGAAGAGAGACTGGTGACGGATATGATGGACTTCAGTCAGAGGGTCACCGAGAAATTTGCAGCCCCGAAGGAAAGGAGGGCAAAACTTCTGTTCAAATAGTGCATATTTCAAAGTAGGTTGTATTGTGATTATGTTTTGTCTTTAGTTTCTTTTCACTGTAGTATGGAGCGCTTCTTTGGTTTGTTTCCTCCAAAGCTGCGCCCCCCTTAAAATGCCGCCACTGCATTTTATTACTTTTACTTAAAGGTTGATTGTATTTTGCACTGTTTGTGTTATTAACGTGTTTTTAAAATATACACAGCTGCTGACCTGATGACAACATGCAGGCTAAGTAACTGGTCGAATCTCTTAATTGTACTGCAGAACAAGGTAAGTGAATAATATCAAGGTAAGTACGGCAAGGACCATATGCAAGAGGAACGGTAAAGCTAAGGTATGGTAGGTACACATTAAGCATAACATCGAGTCTAATCACTTTATCACCTGGTATGGGGAGTATGCAAATGGTAAGTAAATAATTAAGTGTAATATTAATGAATGCAATAGTTATGGCAAGCCCTTTTAACATTTAAAGGCTAAACTAGATATCTGTTGCTGATATCTGTAATTAAGTTCTTCCTAGTCAAAAAGAGCTTTTCAGATATCCGCAATGTCTTTCTTCCTACCCACAATTTTCATTCCAGATATCCACAAATACATTCTTCCTAGGACAAATCATTAACAGATATCTCCATTTCAGTTGCAGATATCTACAAAATGAATTACAGATATCTGAAACTTAATTACGCCTAGCAGTAATGCCAGTTTCATATATCTACAATTTAATTCTGGCTAGTCACAATTTCAGTTAGAGATATCTTCAATCCCTCTCAATTACAGATATCTACATGTCCCATTTTGGATATCTTTAATTAAGTTTTAACTACTCAGAATGTCATTGTAGATATCTTAAACTAAAATAAATCCTAGTCAAAATGTTATTGTAGATATCTCAAACTGGAATTACAGATAATCATAATTTGATTTTAGATATCCATAATCAATATAAGGATATCTTTAAATAATTTTGATTACAGATATCTGAAACTGGAGATATCTTTAATTAAAACTCTGTCTAGTCAGAATGTAATTACAGATATCTTCATAGACAGTTTTGACTAAGCGAAATGACGTCACATTGACGTTGTTTTTACTGCCTCCCTGAAGCCGTAGATGAAGGTGGTTTGTTGCTAAATAATGGCATCTATTGGGGAAAAAAGATGCTCTGTTGTATTGCAATAATCATGAAACAATGTAAGTCAATAAATGCAATTTTCCAGATCTAAATTTTAATCTATTATTGGAGTTCATGTCTTTTTAAAGCTGCTGTTCATTTTCAACATTGTCACTGTTCGCACTGCTGCTGCATTATGACATTAATTATATTATTTTATATAGAACTTAAAGTTAAAAGTGAATGGAATAAAATACGTATTAATTATGTATTAATGCTAAAAATTTCAAAAGTAGTAAAGAAAAGCAAAATAATGATCTTATCATAACCTCCCAAAGATTTTATATTAAAGTTAAATCACAATTTTTTTTTTTTTTTGTAAGAAATCTGACACTAAACACTTAAAAATAATCCCACATATTAAGTTGATTCACATTTCCTGGCATTTTCTTGTTATTTCGTCAAGTACATCTAACACCATGACTGCTAATAAAAAAAATAACCGGCTTCTTTTTCCTTGATTTTGGCAGGGGGAGGATGTGTCATCATGACGTTTGAGATATCTTCAACTTCCATTTTGTCTAGTCAAAACTGAATTACAGATATCTGCAACTGTCATTAAAGATGTGGGACGCGTTTAATGTTGTTTTCTGTGACGTCATTGCAGATATCTGTAATTCAGTTTTGACTAGGCAAAACTGAAATACAGATATCTCTATCTGTAGTTTCGACTAGTGAAAATGACGTTATAGATATCTTGAATGAAAATTCCAGATATTCAAAATGCAGTCGCGACTAGTAAGATTGACGTTGTTGATATCTGCAGTGTTGATTCCAGATAGTAGAATTTGGCCATTAAATGTTAAAAGGGCTTGCCATAAATAGTTTTCATTGCAGACGGCTGTTAAAGTTCAAATTGTCTTCTGTTATGTCACAAATATAAACTAATCAAATAATCATTTCTGATGACAGGTTGAAAATGCTGTGTCCAGTGGGGTAACTGGCATATCCTGCACGGATGAACAATGGCTCTGGAATGTGGGGACCCAGAGGAACCTTGGCCCAAAGCGGTTGATGGACATTACCTTTTCCCATCACCGAGCCACTGATGTGCTTCTGACACCAGAGGTAATGCCCAATCATGTGCCTCTTCCTCCCACCCCTTCATTTAGGATGAGCTAAGAGAGGGCTTCAAGCATCTGAGACTGCCTGTGTCAAGCCTTCTTAAGAAGTGTCTGAATGCACGGGGACATGAGCCAGAACAGCCTGCAACCCCACCTCATGCTGACCATGATGGCACCAACATCTGCCAGAGGTGTATGCTGTTTTACAACACTTTTGTGGCCATCAGTCCCAACAAATGTGCAACACTGGAGCATGTAACTCTGGAGCAGAGTGCTTCTCACTTGTGGCATGACTCCTGCAAGATTAGAATCACTGCTAGCACAGCAAAGAAGGTCCCCATCAGAGGCAACCCTGAAAAATTTATTAGAGAGCACCTCTACCCAAGGTTCCATGGGAATGCTGCAACTCACCATGGCTTAGAAAGTGAAGAATCTGCCTTCCATTGGCTTGAGGAACGTGGATATGCAGTCAGCCTTAGAGGGACAGTTGTGTGTGAAAGTGAGCCATGGCTGTCCGCAAGTCCCGATGGAGTTTTGAATGCAGAAGAACTGCTGGAAATCAAATGCCCTTTCCTCAGGTGCGATGAGTCTCTGGAGGATCTGATCAGAAGTCAGAGGTACGACGTGAGGATGGTAGAGGGGATGCCTCAGCTGCAGCAAAATGGTTCACGGGGCCTCTACATGCTGGGCATGTTCTGCACAGGACTGAGGTCCTGTAAGCTGCTCCTCTGGGCTCCATCACAGCAAGTCTTGATACAAGTCCCATATGATGAGCAGTTCTGTGCCAAGACTGTGGCTAGGCTTAAAACCTTTTATTTTAAGCACATTCTCCCCCAGGTGTCTGATGAGTTTCAGGCAGGCAGCCTTTTGCTGTCAGCAAAATTCATGCAGCTTTGCAAAGAATAAGAAGTAAGACTAATTAGGCATAACATTATTGAAGTAACTGGAGTATAGTTTAATAATTATAGGAAAAGATCAAAAATAGTTAAATTAGTTATGAGTTAAATTCATGATCTGTTTCAGTAAATGCAAGTTGTGTAATATGTGTGTTTTTTGGCTTAAAGGAGCAAAAAATATGTGTTACTGTTTAGGGTTGAATGATTTCAGGAAAAGATCTAATTGCAATTTCTCTGGCAGATATTGCGATTTCAATTTGATTCACGATTTTCTTTAAATCAAGCTTCAGTGCAATATTCACTATGTTTGCAGCATAGACAAAAGTAAGGAAATTAGTGATCAAAAGCACACAACACACCATTCATCATCAGATATTAATGATGAATAATCTGTTATCATTATTTAAGGGATACTCATCTGTTCAAACTCTCCGACTTCCTCTGATCTTTTGCGCTTTCTTTGTATTATATTGTTTTTGTACCTGTTTTATGCACTTTTTGTACCTTTTGTAAGGCGCCCTTAAATAAAATGTATTATTATTATTATTATTATTATTATTATTATTACTTGTACTCCTTAACAGAGTCTTTGTATTGTTGACCTGCTTACCAGCACTTCAGTAAATGCAAATTACCTGCAAATGTGTAAAATATTATGTGTAAAACAGTTGACACAGCAGATCCTGGGTCTGCAAAAAATTGCAGCTTTGGCGATCACAAAATTGCCTTGCCTGAAATTGCGATTTCGATCTGAAAACGATAAATCGTTCGGCCCTATTACTGTTCTTTATGTTCAATGATTAATGTATGCTTTCTGTCCTACCTTGCCTGCCTTCTTTTAGCTTATATTCTGTGTGCACAACAGCCATTTCTTAGCACATGTAATTTCTAGTGGGCCAATCCCAGTTTTTCACCACTGAGTACCGATTTCCCGTTCAAGTTAGTTTTGTTCCTAGGTTCCTTGTTTTTTTAGACAACATTGCTTTCTTATTTATGTATTCTGACACTCACCATTTTTCCCTCTGCCCTAGGACAACTGCATACCTGTCTTGTCTGTCTGCCTGCTTGCCAAACCCACCTCTGCTTCAATCCAGCCAGCATCCTGCATAAACTCTGTTTTCCTCCTACAAAAATGCAGTTTTTCCTTTATCTCAATCTTTCACTTCAGAAATAAATTCCATTACTTTTTTAAACCAAATTCTGTGTTGATGTCTACATTTAGGGCCACACTCAGTCATTTCAACAGTAAGTTTTTAAAAAAGTATTTGTAACTTAAACACATTGTTAACATTTGTTAATAAAAAACAATTTACAAACAGGTCAGATTATTCCATATTGTAAAGATTTATGACAATTACAATTTACAAATGGGTAAGAACATTTCATATTCTAAAGGTTTATACAGATAAGTATTTGCAAACAGGTAAAATCATTCTTTACAGTAAAGATTAATAAAAATGACTATTTACAAACAGGTAAGATTATTCTATATATTGTAAAGATTCAGAATAAACATTCTATAAAAAAGTAAAAACTATTTATCTATAAAATTGAACTTATGTACAGGTAACATCTGGTCATCTTAGTAGCAAAAATTAATGTCCTCATTCCTCCTCTACATCAGAAATGATGTCACCTCTAAGGTTGCACAGGGCTGCACATATTCTTAAAATTTTGTCAGCTTTGGGAGTAAGGGTGATGGGAAATGTTTGACAAAGGATTTTAAAGTTTTTTAGTCGGCGTATGACCCGCTCAACATGGACCCGTACATTTGCAATACGCCTTGTGCTGGTGGTGTCCTCTTCAGACAGTTGCATGCCCCTCTTGGTGAATGCTGGGATGGTCAGTTTCACCTTCCTTTCATACAGAAGATCTTCAATAGTGAAGCCTCTGGCAGCCATTACCTCATCACCTGGGCGGAGGTATTCCAAGAACCCAGAATTTGAAGTAATAAATTTATCACTGCACCTTCCTCCATACGCAGCTGAAATAAACATGATCAGACCACATGGTGCAACGGCGACGAGGTACTTCATGATGTTCTGGCCATAGTAGTGGCTGTAAGACTCACCTCTCGAGTCAAGATTGCGTGGCTTTTGAAGGGGGGTCTCTGAAAAGTCAATCACACAGGTTGTTTTGGGGTAGTGTTCTTTGAAACACTGAGGCATTGTTTCCTGAATGATCTCTCTGGGCAGCCAGGGAATGTAACACCTCATGTTTTCCTCCATTAGATCAAGCCAGCAAGCCATGACTTTACTCACAATGGTTTGTGAGACACCAAATCTTTCAGCAAAGTCCCCCTGCAGCAAATTGAGGTGCAGCTTCATCGGGGTCATCAGGAGCTGATCCCAGGGGTGTAACTGGAAGCTGTTGTGGTACTTTTCTGTAAGGTGCTCAGCAACACAATTAAAAGCCTCCAGAGACAATCCTGTATACAGCTGACATAGGTTATCAGTCCTGAATAGGGTTGAGTACAACGCAGCTGACCCAACATACTGCATTCCAACTTCAGATGTCAGGGGCTTCAGATGGAGTGATGATCTTGCAGCATAGCTGTGTTCAGAGACAGACAGATCCTCCCACTGAGTTTCCACATCACAACGTGGAGGCATGTGAATGTGGTCATCCTTGTCCTCTGCATCCTTGACGCTGACTGTCATATCTAATTTACAAAAAACACAATCAAAATGTTTTTTATTAGGACTTAAACTTCAACCAGAAGATCCACGGGTCATGTGAGTGTTGCTAAGGGCCACTATAATGACAAGTAGTACAGACTAGCAAGAATTAAAAATACTGAGACTGGCATACGTTGCAAACTGTAAGTCTTACAAGTATCCAGAAATAATGTAAGCTACATTAAGACTGATCACAGTGTTCAAAACCACCATCTTGATAAAATTTAAAATGTAATTTTAGAAATTGTTTCATTCAGTTAATTATTCATAACTGATCTTTAAATGTAATCACAGCATGGATCATGGGAACTTAACGTCAGGCAAAACAATATCTCACTCACCCCTATCTGACAACCTCTTCAAAGCCTGCCGTGGCTTCTTTACCGGAGCATCATAGCCGAGCCATTTCTCGGGGTAACGGTGCTCCTCTGTCAGCTCCCCGTCCACAAAATGAAACGAACATACATAAGGGTGCTTCGGTGGGCACTTCAGGTTTAGCGCTTTCAGCCACAGCCGTATGTGCTCCTCATCTTTGGGCGGATGTAGATTATATGGTGCCCCACAACACTCCGATCTCTCCACATGATGTTCAAAACAGGTCTGTTTCAAAAACTCTCTCCTCTTGGCCCAGTTATTATGGCAGCCTCTGACTGAACACACAATACTAGACATCTTGATGAAATAAAATCGCTTGCTGGTTAGTTTACACTGCTCGTTCCTTTTGTTGATAACTGCACTTCCGGTCTGAAGCGGAAGTCAAATGACAAAATGCTGTAATATGGCGCCGCCCTGGCCATGGTGCAAAATAAGGTGAATAGACCTATTTACAGCCTACGTCATCAAGAAGCTGCGCACGCATCCTGGCAACGGAAGTACTGGCTCGGATAGTGAATCCGGTGTTGTTTACGAGACGAAGCTAGAACGAAACAAAATAAAGAAAACAAGATAAAAGATATAGCGTTGAACAGCAGGCATCATGATGTCAGGTTGTTACGTTTACGGTTGTACGAACCAATATTCACAGCAGGGACATAAGTTCTACCGCATACCAAGGGGCTCTTGGCCGTTTCAGAGCCACCGAAGGCGGCTGTGGCTGCAGGCTATCAAGCGGGTGGATTGGACTGAGGACACGATCAGAAATGCATGCGTCTGCCGTTCCCATTTCATATCAGGTAAGTTGGGTTTTCATAAAACAATTGCTTGGAAAGCGTGTATTCACCATTTCATGCAGTCAAATCTGGATATACAGCACCGTTATTTATAAACAAACACTTGTGTGCCCGCAGGAGAAGCATTGCTGGACTGGCGCAGCCCTGATTTTGTGCCTTCTGTCTTTGTGTACAGCACACAAAGACAGAGACCCGAGGCAAAGATAGAAAGGTAAGGAGAAATGGCACTCGCCCCTCTTTGTTTTTTTTTTTTATTTATTATTATCTCTGCCAAGGAGGTTATGTTTTCAATGACGTTTGTTTGTTTGTGTACAACATAACTTGAAAAGTTATGGATGGATTTTAATGAAATTTTCATGAAATGTCCAGAATGGTAAAAGGAAAAAGTGTTAAATTTTTGAGGTGATCCGGATCATCATCTGGATACGGGACTGTTTTTGAAGGATCTTTATCATTGTGAGATAGAGCCATTTCAGTATATGTGTCTATAACTTCGCAATTAATGGCCAGATTGCTGACACTGAGCTGCTTGGCAGAGGTCTGCGCTCTCCGAGAGCTTTTCTAGTTTTCACTTCAATTGCCAAGATACAGACCCTTTCCAAAAAATTTGAAAACAATAGAGTATCATGGAAAAGTTTATTATTTCCATAATTCCATTCAAAAAGTTAAACTTTCATAGATTATAGATTCAGGGCCCACAATATAAACAATTTCAAGTATCTATTTGTTGATTTTTACATAATTTGGGCCTCCAGCTCATAAAACCCACTTTTTGAATGGAGCTGTGGAAATAATAAACTTTTCCATGATATTCTAAGTTTTTCTAATTTTTTGGAAAGGGTCTATATATTATATACTTTGATGCTGGCTTTGAAATACTACTCTGTAAAAAAAAGGTAGATGCTAGTGCAAATGTTTATCCACAGTGAATCTCTCTACACCTTCATGTATTTTTATTTTAGGTACCTTTGTAAAAGGAGGAGGGATGACAGGACACCCAATCCACCAGATCAACCTGGTCCTTGTAACACTCCTGAAGAACAAGGAGAATCTAGCATCGGACATTGTCCAGGTAAAAAAAATATTTTGTTGCTTAACTAATTGATTGTTAGGGATCCCATGGTAAAGAAATTCCAGGAAAGGTTAGTAAATTATACACTAAATTATAAACTAATTTCCAGGTCTGAAAATGGTAAGGAATAATTTAATGTTGAGTAAAAGTTGCATTTTGTCAATACTTGTTTTCACTCCTACTCCTGTTGTCCAACTTGTCTCCTGCACTGTGGTTCAGTGTTTACCTACTGCCTTACATTTTACTAAGAAAGTAACATTTTAAGTATATATCCCAAGACATATTATTTCAGATGGAATATCTCTAAATTACTAGGATGTGCTCTTACATTCCGGTCACATTTTACAATATTTAAGCCAGCATTTTTTTTTTCTGGCTAGCCTGACACATCCACTGTAGAGCTGAAGACTCATCATGTGACTTTAAGTTGTGAGAGAACAGACCAGTCACACCTCATGAAAAGTACAATGAGGAGGAAACTAAGCATATGTCCCTGTTTTACTTAGAGTAGGCATATTATGTGTAACAGCAGATACATCATTTTGATAAGTAATGTTTTTTTTCTTGCATATGCTAACTGTCCCCTTTTCTAATTATTTAAGCACAAGAAGATCTCCCAGTCCCAAGGAGTGTATATGATGATCTCTCAGGCACCGTCAACTTCAGGATGAATATGTCAACCTGCGGCAGGAGTTTGACACACTGCGGGCTGAGAATGAGAATTTAAAAAAGGATCTGGAAAAATCTAAGTTTTCCTATGCATCTGTTAAGTGTAACATTGGTCAACTGATTTTTTTACAGGACTTACATCTGCTATCTTTCAATGGCTGCTTACAAAAATAGGGGGCAGTGTAGAGAGAATAAGCCATAAAATTAGTCAAGAGGATCACTTATTGGTTGTCCTTATGAAATTAAGATTAGGCCTAAGTAACATTGATTTGGCATATAGAATTAATGTATCAAAAACTACTATATCAAATATTTGTAGAAGCTGGATACCTGCTATGGCTATGACCCTTAGGCCGCTCATCAAGTGGCCAAGCAAGGGAGCCATACTCAAAAACATGCCCAGAATCTTCAAGCGCAATTTCAAAAGATGCCGATGTATCATAGATTGTACTGAAATTTTTATAAACAGACCCAGTCATTTGTCAGCCAGGGCTCAGACATGGTCACACTATAAACACAACAACACAATTAAATATTCAATTGCCATCACTCCAGCAGGGGCGATTTCATTTCTGTCTCCTGGTTGGGGTGGGCGGGTATCAGACAAACAGATCACTAAGGAATCTGGTTTCTTAAATCTTTTGGAGCCCAGGGATGAGGTATTAGCAGATAGGGGGTTTCTTGTTAGAGATGAGCTTGCAGCTCATGGTGCAACACTTCGCATCCCTCACTTTACAAAAGGAAAGAAGCAACTCTCTGCAAATGAAGTAGACACATCTCGACAGCTTTCACATGTTAGGATCCATGTTGAGCGAGTCATTGGTCGGTGGAAGAAATTTAAGATTTTACAAACTAATTCCACTGTCACAAGTTAACATGTTGGATGATGTTGTTGTTCTATGTGGTGCACTGACAAACCTCTTTGAAACTGTTGTGCCAAAGAAGTAATTACTGAGGAACTGTGTACGGAAAATTATTTAATGTATTTACCAGTTCACACCTACATTATGCAAGTAATTAAAGGGATAAGCCAGCATAAATTTAACCCATGGCCTTGCATTAGACCATGGGTTAAATTTATGCCGGGATATCCTTTTAAATGCATCTTTTTCTAGATTATTTTATTTTATTGTGTACAGGGTTTCATTTTCAGTCATGTAAAATGTATTTGCTTCTTACATATATTACAGTTGGTGTCTGAATATTTTCTTAAAATATGTACTATTTGATAAATGTGAACTGGATATGTATAGTATGGATCAAAAAGTTAAATGCCTTGATTTGCTGAAGTACACCAATATACATACAGTAGTGAATAATAAACAACAAAAAATGTAAGGAAACTGTTACTTTAGTGTTTATTTTTCCACAGTGTAAATAGAGGTAGGGCAATAGAACAATATAAAAAAATACATCAAAATGATTTCATGTTAAACAAACAACATCAACAATTTAGGAGATAACATGTAAGTGGATAAAGGTAAATAACAGACCACCTAAAACAGGTAAGTCCACCACAGAACTCATGAAAAATGTGAAACTAATTATATCATTATATTCAAACTCTTGTAGCATATGACATTCAGGCCTCAACTCTCTGACACTCTCCACAGGACCATGTTGGTGGCTTTCTTTTGATTTTTGCACAGCTGTAGTGCAGGTTGCTGTTGCATTTTACAAAGCTGATCATTTTGCCAAAATCTGGCCTTTTACAAATTTTGCAGGCTCTCTGGGAACCCAAGGCAGGGTCATGTCTTGTAAGGAGTTCAGGCAACACATTCAAGACAAAAAAATTCTGTGCCTTTGGCAAGGCCTCCTGCAGAAACTTATGGTTTTTGAGGATGCACTGCACAATGAAGTTCTCCTTCGACCACGACGCAAAGTCACAATAGTTAACATCACACACAAACATGTGGAGCTGTATCTGATGGTAGTATGGGTGTGATTGTTTTAAATTGAAAGATTGATCCAAACAAAACTGATTATCTTGTGTGCATCCATGGAAGCTGTGACGATATTTGTATTGGCACTTTATTTCTACCACACCTTTGCCACAGCAGGCACAGCTTGCAATGCCATCTGGTGATGAGCCAAGGTGTGGCTCAGATGGCAGCACGACTAAGCCACAGGGACATACACAGAAATCTTCATGACTTTTGGCCATAAAATCTGTGTAGGCCTGTCGTGCCGTTTCCTCCATGTTTTGTCCCCACACCACAGAAGGGACATTTAATTGCTATCTGCTGTACTGCATTATTTCCATCAGGTAAGTTTTGCTCATTTTGTCAGTTGTGATTGCATGATTAAATTTAGTGCTTGTGATCCGACCAGCCCTATGGATGTGCCACTCTCTTGACTTCGACTGTTGCCAGGTTACAGATTCCAGTCTTTCACACTGATGAGGCTGTAATTTAGTTTTCAGTCTTTGAAATGTTTCCTCACTTCTAACCTGTAACTCCTGAGGTGAAAGATCCCTGTGTGATGGGTTAAATAAAGCTGTCAATGGCTCAGGTAAGCTTTGATGTTCATCTTCATTGTTATCAGATGATGCAGTGTCTGTGTCACTGTTCTCCAGGCTGGTCAGCACTGCAGCGTCTGGTCTCACAACCTGCAGTTCCTTTATGTCCTCATCTGTCAGCACTGATTGAGCAAAAAAAACAGAACAGTTATTGTGGCTTATAATATCCACATTTTAAAGAGTGAGGAGAACATTTGAAAGCAGGGCCCCAGACTGTCCCTAACTGGGCTATATTTTGCCACTAAAATTAGAAGAAAATTGTTCATCCACTTGCCCATGTTCAAAAAGTAAATTTACTTCTTTTTCAACATTGATGAAACATGGAAGGGGTGATTAAAAGACCCTGTAATCTGCCACTAGAGGTGGTAGGCCAATGTCTGTGGGCATCATGATTTTTTTTATTTAATTGTATTTAACCTTTATTTAACCAGGTAAAAACCCATTGAGATCAAGATCTCTTTCACAAGGGTCCTGGCCAAGAGGTCAGCAACAAATACCATTTAAAAAAACTCATGACAATGTACAGTAAGTTATACCTTTTTTTGTGAGTGCAACAGAAAATGAAAGGAAATGTGAATCTGAACTGGGTTACTGGTAAAGCAACAAAAAATAGTCTGGAGCCCCAGAAAGCTAAATACACTTTAGAAATGGGACTTCAACTCTATAGCCTCTGTAGTACTATATACCTCTAGGTCTGATGATGTTCTTCTGAGCAATTTCTGAAGCTGCTGGAAACTTCCTGGCTAGCGTCTTTGGTTTGTGGAAGCTGATTTCCCTCAGTGGAGCTGGCTCGACTTCTTTCCTACTCTCTTTCCACATGCAAACACCAGAAGTAACTGCTGCTTTCTCTGTCCTTCCCATTCTAACACACAGCTCTATCTTGAATAGTATTGCAGCTGCATGGCTGCAGCATGATCCAAGACTGAAATGTAAAAAGACGTAAAAAATAAAGTCTTCTCCAATAAATTTGAATAATGTAATAACCTGAGCCTGCAAACAACACTTGCTCTCATGTAATTCTTTAGAAAACTAAATTATATATAATATATATATGTATATAATGTAATGTTCTATAAAATGTTCATAGCTTCTAAATCTACACACATTCTTGAATGTATCCTATCAAGTCCTATCAGGCTCTGGCTAAAAATTAAAAACATTTGTGATTTTTATACGCCTTCTGAAATTCTTGACACTGTTGCCCTTGTACAAAGACTACAACAAAAACAGTTTCAAACCCTGATTATGACAAAGTTAACTGATCTATGCATTTTATTTTTTCTTATGGCAATGAAAGTGAAATCAGCACAAAATAATACTTACCCTGCCATACAGGTGCAGTTGGCTGTGTGTATGTAGTTCTCTTCTTTGTTTATTATTACCCACGCCACATACATCGATGTCTTTTGTCCTTGCCTTTGGCTGGGTAGGATTTCAGACATTAGGACACAAAACTCTCCATCAATGTCGTGGTATTTCACCTCCTGTACATGTCCGCAAATCACGTAGTCATACGCATCAAGGGATTTGTATGCTCTCAGCTTCTCTCTTGTATACACGCTAGGTTTTTCGACTAAGTACAAGTAAATATCAGGCCACTGAATACTGGGCCACTTAGTAACGTCATACTCCCAATTTGTGATAGTAAAAGGATCTGGAAGTCGGTTGCCATTTGTTAAAATTAGCTTTTCGAAGTAAGCTTCGCGATCTGTCATTGATAATGTACCGGCGTAGCTTGACAAACCCTCGCTACCCACCATACTTCCGTTGCCAAGATGTGCGCGCAGCCGTCCGTGTTTACAAACACTGAACGGGTCTATTCTATTCTATTCTTAAGATTAGATTCTATGATTAAGTTTATCGATTTGAGGGTCCATCCTTTGCCCATTATCACCAAAAGTATATATTTTTTCTAGATTTTAGGATCAACCAATCACAGCTTTTGAAATGATGACTCATACCTAGCAACGGGGTGAACCACACCTCCTCACTAAGATAAGAGTTTTTGTCCTTTCCTTGCTCAGAGTTCTCTGAGAATGTTCTGGAATCACTACTAAGCTAAGACTCCTTGCTAGGAATTTTTAGGTTAAGTTAGGAGCTCTCTGAGGGGATTCTCAGAATCTTTAGGAATACGGCCCCAGGTTTCTGACCTGAGGAGGACTTTTAATGACCTCCTAAAGGGTTCTGCTGCAGGATGCAGGAGGGGCATGAGCGCGAAGGACAATGGGCCAAGGTGTCACTGTCCTCCATCTTAAGGATTATTTGATCAGAAAAACAATAGTTTTATTTCTCAATGCTGTTTAAAAGCTCAATCCATCAAACTGTTATTTGGCTGTAGATATAAACTAAAGGTTAAAGACACTGGTTTCCTAACCAAAACAAACTGAAGCATTCTTATAGAGATCATCAGAGTCTTAAAATGGAATTTGAATCAGGCACAGCTGGGAGAAACTGAGAAACTGTATGAAATGCAAACCTGTTTAAATGATACATGATAAAGGACCTCATTTAAGATTCAATCACATTTTTTCACCTTTTTCTTGATTTTAGAAACTCATGTTTACTAATCTCCTTAAAATTAACTTTTAAAGCATTCATTATCTATACTGCATATCCCTTTTGGCCTTGCAGGGGGCTGGGGTCTATCCCAGCTAAGATTGGGAGAGAGGCTGGGGGTACAGCTTGAACCAGTTGCCAGCCAATCACATGGGCACATAGAGAGACAGATGACCATTCATGACAACATCGCTTGGAAAATATCATTCCAATGTGATCTTGACTTTTTGAGTTATCTTGCTTACATACATCGATAAAAATACCTCCTTGTTGAAGGTAATTAAAGTTACAGATAGATGAAGAGTAGAATGGATGAAGGTCTGCTGCTCATCAAAGAGCAGAAGCTGATCTAAAAATCAATGTGTTGACTTTCTGTAAATACAAATTATTACTCAGTGTCAAAAATAATCTTTTTATAAATGCATTGTGATGCAGACGCAGATTAAGATGCATCCATACAGAGACAGTTGTAGTGATTAATTTTCTGGATGATATTGGATATTAATTTAAAAAAAAAATATTCATTTATATTTCAGTAGCTCTCATTAATTAAAGGGGCACCATCCTGTTTATACAAAAAAATGCAAAATTTAATTAATTAATTGATTTATTATTTTACTTAAATCAGATAAATCAATTAAATCAATTAAATCAGAATTTATCAGTTTCGTCAGTCTCAAGTCTAAAGACAGAATTCTCATACAGTGATGTGTTGCAATTATTTTTCTGGATATTAATTAACATTAATTAAAGAAATTAATATTCATTTAATATCTCATATGCTCTCGTTAATTAAAGGGGCACCATCCTTTTTATACAAAAAATGCAAAATTTATTTCAATAATTGATTTATTAATTATTTTAAATTTAAAATCAGATAAATCAATTAAATCAGAATTTATCAATTTCGTTAGTCTCAAGTCTAAAGACAGAATTCTCATGCAGTGATGTCAATCTTCCAAACAGAATACCAACAGACAGAACTTTAAATTTAAGGGTGATTTATTAAAAGCATATAATGACTATATAAGACAATATAAAATAAAATAAAACACTTAAGAGGGAATAAATGTCAGAGTCACACTAATCAATGATGCTGTGAATAAGGAAAGAAGTTATGAACCCTCAAGAAACATTTGAGTATATTGAGTGGTTATGAAAGATTAATTTAACGAATTAATCTACTTTAGAAATGTCAAATCAGGGGTAACTAATGGGGAATTAAACCAAGACACTCAAGCCCATCTGTAGGAGTTCAGAACCGCAGTCTTACTATGGCGTTGCTTCTGGTGTCGGATCTGAAACTGGTCCGGGAGTTACTAAAGAGCCTTGTAGGACTGTTCTGGTTTGGAGTCGTCCCAAAGGGAGGCTGAGAAGTCCACACTCAATCCAGCACGAAGGGGATCCAGAGAGGGGATTTTGCCGACATGAGCTGGTCCCGTAGCTTTCACGGGAGAAAGGTGCCGTCTTAGATTGGACTAGCAGGTTCTGTTAAAGGTGAAGCTGGAGCTGGAGCTTTGAGGTCTCGATCAGATGAAAAAACGATTCCTAATTAATTTCAAAAATTAATTATTTGTTGCCCGGACGAAAATTATTCAGAAATTAATAACAAAAGTCCATTTACTATGAAACAAATATTTGTAGTCTTATAGTTTACTGGCTTATCAAGAAAACCGGCGGGCGTGTTACGTTACTTAGACAAAACTTAGAAAAATATATAGGAGAGGATATTGGAGGACTAGGGGAAGATATAGGAGAGGATACTGGAGAACCGTGTAAACAAAAAGGAATACGGATGACCGTAGAAGAAGACATAAAAACAAAGTGTAGGGGTGAAAAGTCAAAGAAGAAGAGAGAGAGGAATGTGTCTCTCTGGTTTTGACTGGTGAGGAGGGTCTCACAGGAGGAGGGCCTTAGATGAGTAACAAAGACTTTATCAACTTATATTTGGCCAAAATATTAAGTTGTAATTTGATAACCACCCAAAATAAACACTCTGAGTAGAAAATCTTATGATAATCTGTTTGATACCAAACAGTCCATATCTAAACAATAAGAAAGAATAAAACAGTTTCAATCTTATTAAAAATACAAACAAAATATATGTGGTTAACACTTAGATATATATGTTTGTATGCCTTTGAGATGATATGCTATCAAACTTAATGTATAGATGTCCTGTAATAAACTTTTCTTCAATAACAGGAAATAATGCAGAGTACAGAGTACATTTCTGGAGGAAAGTTCTCTCCTCAGTCTTCCACTGAGGGGTGCTCTTGGTCCATCAGAAGAGGCTTCAAGAAGATTAATGCATTATATTCATAAATTTGGCATTGGCAAGGTTAGAAAAACAGAAGTCACATAGTCAGAATGCATTTTTTAGAACACCTTATCAGGTCTCAGCCAATCAAGGCTTAGGAAGGCAGTCCGGAGCAATAAGTAATATCTTTAGTGTCAACAAAGTTGTCTGTTGGTAGTAGATGGCAGGTAATATAGAGATATAGAGAGACTTATGGCTCCACATGTCTCTAGTAAGTTACAACCAGCCCTTAAGAGAGGGAAGAAGGAATGAAGGCATTATTGTCCTTTGGAGGAGTTTTAATGTAGCTACACAGTCGATAACAAAATCCAGGAGTATTCATCTGACTGCTTTTATTTATTTATTTTTTATCTTAAAAAGTAGTCTGGTGCAGATATAATAAAAACCAAAGATACTAGATCAAATCAAATTGAATCCTTGATTCAAAATTCGAAAATCGAAATGAATTGTAAGACTGGTGAAGATGCACACCTCTAATTAATACTATCTTAAATATTGCAAAATACAGCCTATCAATGTTTTGTCACACCCCTACATAATATTAAGTTGATGTGGACCTAAATCCCGGGGATTGTTTTCAGCACTCTGTTAAATTTATGTCACAAAGGAGTAAGGCAGATCTGGAAGCAAAAAAGACACCGACCCATACTAGTGAGGTGTACCTAATAAAGTGGCCAGTGAGTGTTTATCAAATAAAGGGACATTATCAGCTCTATCTGATTCGAGCTACATATTTGTGAATGCTTGTTAACACTGAGTTCCTTGTTTACGCTGCATTAGATGATTTTCTGTCTGCAGTCAGTAGAGAGCAGTGACCTGTGTTATCTAACATCCTGAACAAGAACTGCTGCCTTTTCCTCTGAACACTGAGGCTGTGTGAGGGACTGTCAGGGAGTTTCCTGGGCTGAGACAGACACTCACCTGGAACAAAAAGGAAAAACATCGAACATAAATCTGAGCCATACTTGGCAGGTTAAAACTTTCCCCTCAGACCATGAAAGAGCTGCAGGCAGATCAGCAAAGGTCAGCTCTGGTGTGAACACACACGTTTCCACATCGTCCTCATGAAACATCCCCAACAAACTAAACCAGCATTACTGAAGAACAGGCCACTGTTTGGACTCTTAATAAATGATTACTGGCTGTTTTGAAACAGCTCGAGGACTTTCACATTTCAGAGGGAACCTTGTTTTTTCAGAAATGATGACATTGTTGGGTGAACTCTGGTGAAAACATTGCAGAGAAATACCAGATTTTTAACTTTAAAAACAAAACAGAGCCTCTGATTTCAGTGAGAGCTCAGTGGGGGCACAGTGGTCATAAGTGACAAACCACAGACCAGGGGTGGGAAGCTGCTGGTCCTCCAGTTAATTTCAAGCTTCAAAAACTGCATCCAAAAAAGATAAAATGTCCACTGACATATTTTACTCTAATTTGCCATTACAACACCACAAAAAACTGCATTTCAACAAGAAAACAAAACTGAAAATATTGTTTTTGTAACAGTTGTTCATAATTGTAATTGTTGTTGTTTTATCTGTTAAAGAACGCATTAAATATTATTTTCTTAAATAGTTTCAATAAAGATTTTTTATCAAGCATTATTAATATTTTGGGGAGAAAATTGTGTCAAGTTAGTTGTAAAGATTTTTACACAGCAAAAACTCAGGTGTAGGTGAAAATATTTGTCCAATTTCAAGTCAAAAATTAGGATCCTATTTGACGATATAAAAAATAAAAATAAGGTCTGAGCTGGTTGTTATGGGTAAAATAATCTGCCAATGAGACAAATTTAACTTGAAGGGCGTCTTATATACATTTTTATCCAGAGTTGATATTAAACCAGAATTTAAGACCCTCACAGAGTCAAACTTTGCTTGTTTCCTGTCTGCTTGTTTCATTGGCAGATATTTTCTTATCATTGCAAACAATTCAGTGCCTTATTTTGCCTTTCATTCCTGTAGTCAGACATTTATCTGGACTTGTTCAGTGAAGGCAGATTAGAATAAGACTTTCAGACATTTTTGATGTGAAATTACACAAACACACTTGCCTTGATCAGAGTTTTTGTCAGTGTAGTAACTTCTGCATTGGCCTGGTCACATTTTCAAATGGACTTTATTTCTCAGAGGGACTTACAGGTAAAATCGATTAATCAACCAATACAAAAACTACATAAACTAATTTACTGAACTGGAAAAGTATCTTTAACCCTTTACCTACTAAACTGTTTGGCAGAGGTCATCGATAAATTCAAGTATATTTATTTCAACAGAACAAACCAAATCATTGAATGATTTCATTAACATTTCAGGGAACAGAGAAAACTACAAACAAACCAAGAAACAGATAATTTCTTGGTGTAGAATTTAAACGCTGAAAAAGCCAACAGTTGATTACATGATGACATAAAGTTGCACAAACATCTGGAACAAAATCAAATAAGAAAATGCAGAAATGTTTGTAAATAAAGTAGAAATAAAAAAATAACTTAAATAGATGGTATTGAGCTTGACAAACACAAAAACATATTGTTTTTGATGAATGACATAGGTATTTACAAATGTATGAATCATTATATTGGAAAATGGTTATTTTAAGTTAAATTTTATGTAATTAAATAATCATAATAATTGTAATAACAATAATAATAAAATAATTAAGATTTACAATAACATTTAAATATATATGAAGTAATACACACATAACTATTAGAGCTCTGTTATTCATCAAAAACATTCTTTTTCTTTTTCAACTCAATAAGTTATTTTTGATAGCTTTTTTGCTTACAAACATTTCTGCCTTTTTCTAATTGATTTTGTCCCAAATGTTTCTGCATCTTTATCTTATTACATAATCAACTATTAGCTTTTTAAACCTTCAAATCCCACACAAAGAAAATATGGTTTTTTTTTGTTTGTTTTGTTTGTTTTGTGGGGGTGTCTGCAGTTTTTTTGTACACTTTAACATTGACAAAAGCAAACAATGATATGTCATGTTTTCTTTAACACATTAAATATTCCTGAACTTATTGACCTCTGCCAAACAGTTGGCAGTTAAAGGGTTAATTCTTCTTCAGATTTAGTTTTACTCTTTGGTTTTGAGCTTGAAAACATAATATCAGTTCTGATGACAGCCAAACAGGACTTTCTTGCCAGTTATTTTGATCCTCATATTTGCAATGGTTGGCCCTCTGAAACTGAAAACAACAATGAAGTGACCCTCGTGGTAACCAAAGTCGCGCATTCCTGCCACAATCAGAAACTGTCAGACAAAGTTGTATGACGTCAGCTGTTTGATTATCAGATGAACGTTTGGAATGTTGTTGATACTGAACATGTCAGATCATCTTTACTTTAGATCACACTGCCCACGCAGGAAGAGGCCATGCTGAGGTGGGACTTAAAGGTGCAGTGTGTAGAAATTGGCATTTTAGCAACATCTGGCGCTCAGATCTTGATTATAGTTGGCCGCATTTTCCCGAACAGAAACGGTGAATTAAGGATATAATGTTTCTATTTGTATGTAAAGTCTGTCAAAATAGGAGTACAATCATCCCCATAAAACGTTTGTTTTCTTTTTATTTAGTCAGAAAAGCTTCAGAGAATTTACATTACCGCGGGCTGCGTTCGTGAAGGCCGACACAGCGATCCGCAATGTTGTCTACGGGTGGGTTTTGGGGACAAAAAGAGTGAAACGTGATTTTTTAATAAGAGTCTACAAAAGTTTGCAAAACCTAAAATCATCATCTTAACTGACCTCTAATCTATGAAAATAATAATTACAAACGTGAATGAAAAAACTCTCACCTCCTAACTATTGTAAATGATGCCTTGTTCACGATCCTTTTTGGTCCTTACTGGCTCCCGTTGCATAGCAATCTGCTGTTTTGACAGCGGACGAGCTCATTCCAAAATCTGAACGCCAGATGTCGCTAAAATGCGAATTTCTACACACTGCACCTTTAAGCTGTGGGGTATTCCTCGAAGCTGGCTTAGCTCAAAGCCTGGCTTATTTTGATTAGCCTCGCTAACTTTAGTGAGAGTTCGTTTCCACAAACGAGAGTTAGGGCTGGCATGGCTTGGTAACCATCGTAAATCAGCCAGCGTGACAAGCCTGGTCCCGGGCAGGCTTACGGTCAAGCTTACCTTAGCTGCGTCTCACAAAAGGTCTGAAAGACGCCTTGTGAACTGCATGTCTCACATTAAATTCATCTTGATCTGTAATGAATGATGTTCCTGTCCGGAAACATAAATTGAAACCTTTTTTAAACAACACCGGAATGACCGTGAAACAAGACATGTCAGATACTGCACTATTATCCCACCTCACAAGAAAGTAAGTGGATGAGTGGTCAGAGTTCAGGGCGATGAGTTGCAGTAAGCTGTGTTTTTCACTGCGCCATGGGTTCGATCCCACCTGCGGTAACTATTTGAAAAATATCTGATTTTCTTTTTTCTGTCACCCTCAAAGTGCAGTCAACACGTAACAGAATAAAGGCACTAATTGTCTTATAAAAAAAATAGAAGGTGACAACAGCAGCAATTTTCCATAAAAAATACCTTCTTTTTACCAGCGGTCATTTCTGATCATGATGACAATCTAAAGATGATACCAAATGATGAGATAACTACTTTATTTGTGAACAAGCTTATTTGTGTCTTCTCCCTTATTTAAATGAAGGGCACTGTAGCACTATCATCCCTAATAAAAAAAATACATCTCCTCTATACATGCTTTTTTCTACTGTTTTATTCAGTGTTTGATGAAACATCACCACATGAAGTAGCCCATTTTTTTAAAAAGTCGGTAATGCTTTGCAAGGCAGCGTCTCTGACTTTATTAATTGCAACCATGTTGCTCTTTTTTTATGATTTTCCCCTTGTACTCCTCATACAACTCCATGAGGAGTTTTTGCTCCACCGACGTCTCCACTCTAGGTTTTGACATGATTTCGTCATTTCAAAATTCGACACGTAGGCTTTTTATCAACCCTGGACCCAGGCTGATCCAAGCTCGCCTAGCGGCAGCTTGGATCAGCCTGGCCTCATTAGTGGAACGAGTTGCAGCTGAGATTGAAGTGGCCGCTTATTCAAGCCACACTTACCGGCGATAGCCCAGCCGTTTTTAGCCAGCTTCGTGGAATACGTGGAATACCCCCCTGGTCTGTTCAATATTGACAAACATGAGGTCCACTGACCTTGGCCTTCAAGCTTGTACCTCCAAAATACAATCAGTTCTCAGTCAGACTGAAAGGGTTCCTGAGATATTACTTTTATTGGCAAGGAAAGATCATAAAGCCAAGGACACTGGACTTTGTCCCACCAGAGTATTAGAGATTCGTCCCTGAGTCAGACATTGCTGTAAATGTAAAGAAAATCCATCTGAACCTCTTTGAGTGACAGTGGAAAAAATCCAACATTACAATATTTCTCCTTTTGCTCTTTATAATTTCTTTTGACAAAAACATGCAGATTAATTAAAAACTATTTTTTTCTTTATTGTGATGCTCATATTTGGTATCCTGAGTTAGTCTGTTTTCAAATATAAATCCCCTCCTTCTATCAGCTTTGTACCTGAAAAGATTCAAGTCTTCCTTCTTTATCGTGTTCGTGTGCCCTACAGTGAACTGATTACATTTGGGAGGTTTCTGCTCTCCAGCTCTGAGCTCTCTGACTCCAGACATCTGTAACTCTGACTCTCTCTCTGCCTTCAAATCCAGACTCAAACCACCTTCAAGAAGGCCGACTCACTGGAACCAGCCCCTGTTTTCAAGGTGGTATGGTTTCTGAGAATCTCTTTTATGCATTTGTCAGATAAATAAATAAAATATAAGTGAAATATACTTGATAACAAATAATCTGTTACTTGCACCACAACAGTAGCTCATTAAATCAACATAATTTAATGAGCATATCCTCAGTCCTGTGTCCACGACAACCAGGTAGACAGCGCTCTTTCACTGTATGCAGTAACAATGAAGAGATGGGCAGAGCTCGCCATACTGTTAAGAAGGTCAACAAAAAAAAAAAAAAAAGCCTCTGTTTACCAGTAGAGTAGATGAAGATATTAAAAATGCTTTGTTTAAGCTTTGTTAATATTTTCCTTGTTACTGCATGCCCATTCAAAAGAATGAAGTCTATCTGCATATCATGGACTCAGGGGTGCAGAAAGACATGAAACAAAAACAAAGTTGGCGTATCCATTCAAGTATTTCTAAAACATTTGAGTTTATAAATATATATGAGTGTTGATTCAGTGGCTCCTTATGTCAGCTATCAGGCATATAGTCAAAAGGATGATGATAATAAGGCCCTTATTTCGGATGACGTTAATGTTGCTATCGCATAAATCAGTTCTCCATTCCTGTCATAACTCAGACAAAAGAATCGCCCTACTTGTAAGAAGGTCAACAAAACAAAACAAGCCTCCATTTACCAGTAGAAAAAGATCTTCAGATAGCAGTGTTCAAGCTTTGTTTATCTCTTCCTTGTTACTGCATGCACAGTCAAAAGAATGAAGTGTAACTGCATATCATGGACTCAGGAGTGCAGAAAGACACGAAAACAAAGACACATTAGCGTATCCATTTAAGTATTTCTAAAAGCATTTGAGGTTATGAATTTATACGTGTTGATTCAGTGGCTTCTTATTTCCTCTATCAGGCATATAGTTGTGAGGATGAGGATGATGATGATAATGATGGGGCCCAAAGACAGTGAGGATGATGAAGATGATAATGATGATGAGGCCCTAAGACTGTGATGATGATGATGATGATGAGGATGATGATGAGGATGATGATGATGAAGATGATGATGATGGGGCCCTAAGAAATTGAGGATGATGATAATGATGGTGTTGGGGCCCTAAGACAGTAAGGATGATGATGATAATAATAATAATAAGTTTATTTATATAGCACCTTTCAAGAACAGCAAAGTCACATAGTGCTTCACAAAGCAAGTAAAAACAATACAAGCAATTTTTAAAGGTACAATAAAAGAAAACATAGCACGCAAAACATATTAAGAAAAAGCCAACCAAACAAGTCGGTCTTAAGTTGTTTTTTAAAATAATCAACTGTTTCAGCTGATCTTAAACCCAAGGGGAGTGAGTTCCACAGAGTTGGAGCCATGACACTAAAAGCACAGTCACCTTTAGTTTGAAGTCCGGAGTGTGGAACAACCAACAGGTTTTGCTCAGTGGACCGGAGAGACCCACCAGGAATGTAGTGATTTAAGAGTTCTGTAATGTATGCTGGAGCCTGACAATGGAGGGCTTTGAAAGTGAGCAAAAGTATCTTAAAATGTATTCTGAAATGTATGGGAAGCCAGTGGAGAGAAAACAGAATTGGTGTGATGTGTGACCTTTTTGGAGACCTGGTAAGTAGTCTGGCTGCAGCGTTTTGTAGTAATTGTAGGCGGTTTATGGATGTTTTACTGAGACAGGTCAAAAGTGAGTTACAGTAGTCTAGACTGGAAGAAATGAATGCGGGAATGACCATCTCCATTTGAGCTGGAGAAACAATGTATCTGAGTTGTGCAATATTTCCGAGATGGAAGAAACAAGAACGGACCAGGTTGTTGACATGATGATCTAGAGATAGTGAGTGGCTGAAAGAAACACCAAGATTACATGGAGTTGGTTTTGCAAAAGTGGACAGGGTTCCCAGTTTCTGGAGTATATCTGGCACTAAGCCACCTGGAGCCAAGACAAGGACCTCTGTTTTTTCAGAGTTGAGTTGTAATGAATTATCTGACATCCAGTCTCTAATGGCACTTAAACAACTGAGTAGGCTTGACAATAATCATTAGGTGAAAAGCAAACATGTAGCTGGATATCATCTGCACAACAATGATACAATACATTTTTTTTTTTAAACTGTTGATTGCGTGGCTTAGTGGGAGCAAGTACAGAGAAAATAACTTTGGGCCAAGGACTGAGCCTTGAGGAACTCCACAAACTAGGAGGGAATTAGAAGAGGTGTGGGGATTGACAGTGAGAGAGAATGTTCTCTGTGACAGGTAGGAGGTGAACCAATCAAGGGCTGAGCCAGAAATGCCCACCCACTGCCTTAGTCTATTAATTAAAACACCATGATCCTCAGTGTCAAATGCTGCACTGAGATCCAATAAAACCAACACAGAACATTTTCTTTTGTCACTGCTAAATAGAAGGTCATTGAAAACTCTAAGAAGAGCTGTTTCTGTGGAGTGAGACTGACGAAAACCAGACTGAAACTTATCCAAGATGTTATGAGCGTTCAGGGCAGTTGAAAGTTGATTGGCAACCACTTTTTCTAAAATTATTGAGATAAATGGTAATTTTGAAATGGGCCTATAATTTTGGGGCAGAGAGGGGTCCAGATTTGTTTTTTTGAGAAGTGGTTGTCAATCAGTCAATCAATCAATCAATCAATCTTTATTTGTATAGCGCCAATTCATAACAAGTGTTATCTCAAGACACTTTACAATAGAGCACAAAGCTCTTCATATTATGGATACACATATATGCATAGATACATATGTACATATAAAAATACACATATACATATATATACAAATATATACATCCAACACCCAACATGAATCCATATAGCCAATCATGAATCCCTCCGTCATGGCGGCAAGAAAAAACCTTCTGTTAAGCAGCAGGAAATCTTGAATGTGGACCCCAGTCTCATGATGAACAGCAAATCCACACCATGCTGTGTTGGGTGTGTGGGCAAAGGGAGGGAGGTAAGTGGAGACAAGTGGACTAAAGTAAGAACTACAGCTAATGACAGATCCATGGACCAATCATAGACCTGTCGTCGTCAAATTTGTTTCTGCTGCAAACAAATTTATTAGAGGAGGGTCCTCGTGTCTGTGTGGTTGTGGTGATAATTTTATAGAAGTATAATCAATAAAAGTCTTACTGAAAATAAGAATTTATGGTAGTGACAAACTCATGGGTGCTCAGACCACAAGTGCATCCCTACCATATTTGTCTCCGTTAAGTAAAAATGTATTAATGGTAGACCTCTTGAGATGTGACACCTCATTTTCAAGAGGGATCTCATGTCCATGTGGAGCTAGAGATAGTTACTATAGATGTATCAACCATGGATAGAAAGATCATGCTAATATCTACATTAACAGCTATAATGATTATGAACTGGAGTGAGATGGCCAAATATGTGTTATGTCTGTAATTGTAGTAATTAAGGCTTCGTGACTCCACAGCAGCAGGCAGTCTAAACCAAGGATCCCAGGCCACCTACAAGACAAGAGCCAGAGACGAGTACAGTTTGATATACGAAGGTACACAACCAGATTCTAATGACTTGTTGATAATTGAAAGAATATAAGGGCTAATTGAATCAATTTCAGATTTTAGTAGATGGGTGGGCAATATGTCAAAGGGACTAGAAGAAGTTTTCATAGTTCTAACCAGATTCTTTAGTTCTTGTAGGGAGATGGGGGAGAACTTGTCCAGGACTGTTAGGCGAGGAGGGCTGTGAACAGCAGAAGAAAAAGATGGAGTGATCAGTGCTTGGATGTCATTAATCTTGCCAACAAGTAAGAAAGAAATCTTTCACATTCATCATCAGAGGATAATGGGATACTGGGTGATGGAAAAGAGATAACATTATTCATAGTTTCAAACAGGAACCTAGGATTATGTCTGTTCTGAGTGACAAGATTTGCGAAATATTTATCTCTGGCATCCTTAACCATACAATTAAATTCAGCTAAAAGGTCTTTTAGATGCTGGTAGTGGACATGAAGACGGGTGGATTTCCACAGCCGCTCCGCTTTACGGCATGTCTGCTTAAAGGAGCGAATATCATCATTCAACCAGGGGGGTGATTTTTTCAAAGGGGCCAGTCTGGATTATAAAGGAGCAACTCCATCCAAACCAGAAAGACAGTGCTCATTAAAAGACTGTACGTGTGTATCCACATCACCATGCAAAGAAAAATTGCAAGAGTGGGAGGAAGCAGAAAACTTTTCTGCAGTGAGATGGTTGAGGATGCGAGATTTGATTTCATGCCGGCAGGGCCAAAGCTCTAAGTTTAAAGACAAATCAAATAAAATACATTTATGGTCAGAAATAAACAGTTCCTCAGGGACAACAGAATCAGCCTTTAAACCAAATGTGAAGAGAAGATCTAGTGTATGTCCTCTGTTACATGCTGGGTCAGATTAAATGACTCAGTTATGCTGAGAAAGTCAGAGGCAAACTTATTAGAAGCATCATTAATGTGAATGTTGAAATCACCAAGGAGTATGAATCTTGAAAGTTTTAGGATGGAGGATAAAAAAATCACTGAAATCAGTTAAAAAGTAGCTATTTGGGCCAGGTGGGCGGTAGACTAAGATGGCATAAAAGGGGTTGGATTGGCTGATTTTGATCATCTGCAGTTCAAAGGAAGAGAAGGAACCAGTGTTCACCAAACGGCAGGGAAACATATTTTTAAACACAGCAGCAAGTCCTCCACCATGGCCTGAAGTTCTGGGCGAGCTAATGAAGGAATAATCAGGAGGGCACAACTCAATTAGAGGGGCATGTTCATTGCTCCTTTGCCAGGTTTCTGATATGAACATAAAGTCTAATTTTTTAGATTGGATGATATCATTAAGCAAAAATGATTTATTGATAATGGAGCGAGCAATGACCAGTGCAATCCTGAGAGGTGCTGAGGTGTGAGGCACTGAAAAGAGGGCAGGCTTTATTTGGATTAAGTTATTTGTGTTTCTGCTAGGGATGTGATGGTATGAAAATTTCATATCACGGTTACTGTGACCAAAATTATCACGGTTATCATTATTATTGCGGAATTGTTGCAGTGTGCTCAAAATGTTCAAAAAGTACTTTTGCACACACTTGAAATCATTTAACCTCTTTAATATTACAATTATAACAGGTCTTTCTGTCTTTTTTGTCAATAAATTTGTCAGGAAATGCCCTTTTAGTTAATTTTTTTACCCTTTTTTTCATGAGAAATAAAAGTAAACAATTCTGGCAAGTATTTGTCATTATTATGTTATAAATGCGTAAACTATGTGTAATTACAAGAAAAGAAAAAAACAGATTTGAATTTTAAACAGGATTCTCTTCATTAACAATTGTAAATGAACATGTTCAAAGTTTCTGAGATGACCAAAAAAAAAACGTAACCTATTTTACATACACTCACACATTTTGTTTGCCTACAGCATTAGTGTCCATGTTGCAGCTCGCTATATTAGACCATGTCCAGGCGTTTTTTCTTACTGACAATAGTCCCTGAGGCAGTTCCTGTCCAGTTAGCCCCCTTCTATGACTCTACACTGGTCTCCCCTCTCCCTGGCAGATCTCCACATTTCCTCCTCCATTATTTCCAAATTATGATTGATGAATTCAATTAAACAAGAACTATGACGGAAAAAAACACAGCGAATAGAGAACGCCAAAAGAACGGCAAGAACAAACTCCAGAATGATACTAATGCTATTATTTACAACATTTATACATTATTTACACAGAAAATACTGATAAACCACCTATAACTCACTCATCTATGGCTAACTGAATCTTCTCACTCTCTCCGGCTCAGTCAGCTCACTTAGTCAAGGAATTACAGCAGTTTAATCACGCACATCTTTTTCTTCCGCCGCAGCTTCGTGTTTAGACAGGGTGACCGTCTTCAATCAGTTTACCCTCGTCATCCTTGTAAAATCCAAAATTCAACCAGACTTTTTCCATTTAAAGAGGAAAAATCGCCGCTATAGTGTCCATGCGGGCACCAACTGCAGCGGCCAGACTTTCACTTTCAGAGGCCAAACATTGCAGACTGCACCTCCGTCTGTGAGGGACTGCGGCTGCTTTACCAAGAAGCAGACACATAGTTCTGGCTTTTCCAGGCAATGAGCAGCATCACCGTGACTTATTGACACATTGTGGTAATCAAACGCGGTTTACCGGTAATTTAAACAGGGCACAGTAATACTAACCGTCTGAAATTTTACTGCGATTTACCATTTTACCGGTAACCATAACATCCCTAGTTTCTACTATGAGATAGTATAGCTGGAGTATAAAAAGGCTCATCAAGCCTGTCACTAATTCTCACGGGAATGGGCAAAGGGGTGAGAGAAAATGACATGGGAATTTTGTTAGGAGCAGGTTGTGGGCACTGAGAGAAAAGTGTGGTTTTCACAGCATAAGGACCAGATTTGGGAGGGTCAGGTTTTGAAGGATGTAATGGCTTGTGTAACCAGCAGAGGGGGGTATGATTAAAAGTACCTGTGGGGGACAGTGTAGGGGAAAAACTTTTGGCCAATGAGAATTGAGTATTCACAAAGGGGGCTGGGTCTGTCAACGGTCAGTGAGGACAGAGTGTAATAGAAAATGTTTGATGACAACATTCATGAACCCAAATTGTTTGGGTGCAACCCATCTCCCCTGAAGAAAGTACAGCGCAGCCAAAATAAATCATAAGTTTGGGATAAATGTAAAGTTTAGCGCTCTACACTGAGCGTGAAGCCACTCGTGCAGACTCAGGAGTCTGCTGAAACGCCCCACTCCCCGACCCAGCACAGGTATCAGGCCGGATAAATAGACAATCCTCTCACTGGCTCGAAGCAGCTCAAAAAGTTCAGTAAAATCCCTTTTTGTTAGCTCGGATTGTTGTCGTCCGGTGTCATTCGTGCCAACATGAAGGACAACCTTCTTCACAGACAGGTGATCTGCAAGCAGACCAGGGATGACCCGAACTATGTCCGAGACTTTAGCTCCCGGAAAACAGAAAGTCACAGCCAGCTTAGACCTTATATTCCTAATGATGGAGTCGCCGGTTATCGTTGTGGACGGAGATGATGGCACAGAAGCCTCCCTGGACACCAGCGGTGGATGTGCGGCTGCAGCCACTGCGGGCTGCGGCGAGGGAGTCACAGTGGACTCCACAACAGAGCCCCCAGACTTCACAAGGGAAATGGGTCCAGTAGAGCCTCTTCTGGTCACTGCCTCTCTCAGCAGCCTGCGTCGAGAGGATGCCGATGAGACCTGATTTCTCGGTTGTTCCCCCAGTGGGGGAAAATCGTCCATGTCCAGGATCTTGAACCTGTTGGTCAACAGGATATCCAGGGGTGGAGGAGAGGTAGGTGGAGACGGTCGCACTGTGCGGCACCTATCCCTCCATGTGACCGTCCAGAGCACCTTTTGACACGGAGTGGAGTTTAATGGGGGGTTCACTCCAAGTCATCCAACAGCTTGACGTGTCTCTGGGGAAAGATGAAAAAATGACCAGCAGGTCGATGTTTTGGGTTTTGCTCCCATATGGACCCATGGGTGATCGGGGTGAGTCGACACAGGTGTCGGTCGCAGGGCAGGAACTGCAACCGTGGCGGGAGCTACAGTGCCGGGGAAAATGGGAGCTACATCTGCGGCGGAAAGCCCAACTCAGCACTTGAGGAAGCTGGTGCCGGGTCGAAAATAATTGTGTCCAAATACTTCTCGGCGTCCTGGATTTTGTAAAGAGTGGAGATTCTGTGCTCCAATTCACAGATCTTCTTACTGAGATCGGCGCAGCTCTGACAGCCAGGTGGTGAGGTAAGCGGAGCGATGGCCCCTTGTGAGTGTTCACTGTTTGTTTCACCTAACAACTTTAAGATCCAGAGAGCTAAAAAGTTAAAGACTCCTCCAAAATACACAGAGACCACTGAGAATTATGCGTATCCAGGAGTCAGGACAGAATAATTGCTTAAAACCAGTTAAAAAACTGCCGAAAAACCAAAACAGCTCAACAGCGTGGCTCAGCGTGGCTCAGCGTGGCACGCTGTAGTGGAGAATGATGATGATGATGGGGCCCTAAGACTTCGAGGATGATGATGATGAGGCCGTCAGACAGTGAGGATGATGATAATGATGATGGGGTCCTAAGGCAGTGAGGATGATGATGATGATGATGATGGGGCCCTAAGACAGTGAGGATGATGATGATGATGATGATGATGATGATGGGGCCCTAAGACAGTGAGGATGATGATGATGATGATGATGATGATGGGGCCCTAAGACAGTTAGGATGATGAAGATGATAATGATGGGGACCTAAGACAGTGAGAATGACTATGATAATGAAGATGGGGCCCTAAGACTATGATGATGATGATGAGGAGGAGGAGGAGGATGATGATAAAGATGGTGATGATGATGGGGCCCTAAGAAATTGAGGATGATGATAAAGATGATGATAGGGCCCTAAGACAGTGAGGATGATGAGGATGAGGCCCTAAGACAGTGAGAATGATGATGACTGGGCCCTAAGACAGTAAGGATGATGATGAAGATGATAATGATAGGGCCCTAAGACTTCGAGGATGATGATGATGATGAGGCCCTGAGACAGTGAGGATGATGATAAAGATGATGGGGCCCTAAGACATTAGGGATGATGATCATGATGATGGGGCCCTTAGACAGTAAGGGTGATGATGACTGTGATAGGGCCCTTAGACATCAAGTATGATGATGATGAGGCCATAAGACAGTGAGGATGATGATGATGATGATGGGGCCCTTAGACAGTGAGAATCATGATGATGGTAATGATGATGATGGTGACCTAAGACAGTGAGGATGATGATGATAATGATGGTGCCCTAAAAAATTGAGGATGATGATGATGATGATGGTGATAGGGCCCTAAGACATCAAGGATGATGATGGTGAGGCCCTAAGACAGTGAGGATGATGATGATGATGATGGGGCCCTTAGACAGTGAGGATGATGATGATGGTAATGATGATGATGGTGGCCTGATACAGTGAGGACGATGATGATGATGATGGTGATAGGGCCATAAGACATCAAGGATGATTATGATGAGGCCCTAAGACTTCGAGGATGATGATGATGAGGCCCTAAGACAGTAATGAAAATGATGATGGTGATGGGGCCCTAAGACATTAAGGATGATGATGATAATGATGATGGGGTCCTTAGACAGTGAGGATGATGACGATGATGATGATGATGATGATGACAGGGCCCCTAAGACATCGAAGATGATGATGATGGGGCTCTAAGACAGTGAGGATGATGATGATGAAGATTGGGCCCTTAGACATCAAGGTTCATGATGATGATGATGATGATGATGATGATGATGTTGATGAGGCCCTAAGACAGTGATGAAGGTGATAATGATGATGGGGCCCTAAGACAGTGAGGATGATGATGATGATGGTGATAGGGCCCTAAGACATCGAGGATGATGATGATGATGATTATGATGGGGCCCTAAGACATCAAGGTTGATGATGATGATGATGGTGCCCTAAGATAGTCAGGATGATCATGATGATGACAATGATGGGGCCCTAAGACAGTGTGAATGATGAGGATGAGGCCCTAAGAAAGTGAGGATAATGATGATGATGATGGGGCCCTAAGACAGTGAGGATGATGATGATGATGGTGATGGAGCCCTTAAGACAGTGAGGATGATGACGATGATGATGATGGGGCCCTAAGACAGTGAGAATGATGATGATGATGGTGATGGGGCCCTAAGACAGTAAGGAAGATGATGATGTTAATGGGGCCCTAAGGCAGTAAGGAAGATGATGATGGTGATGGGGCCCTAAGACTGTGAGGATGATGATGATGATGATAATGGTGCCCTAAGACATTGAGGATGATGATGATGATGATGATGATGGGGCCCTAAGACGCTGAGGATGGTAATGATGAAGATGGGGACCCAAGACAGTGAGGATAATGATGATGATGATGGGGCCCTAAGACGGTGAGGATGATGATGATGATGATGGGGCCCCAACCAGTGAGGGTGATGATGATGATGAGGATGATGATGGGGTCCTAAGACAGTGAGAATGATGATGATGATGTTGATGGGGCCCTAAGACAATGTGGATGATGATGATGATGATGATGAGGATGATGATGGGGCCCTAAGACAGTAAGAATGATGATGATGATGGTGATGGGGCCCTAAGACAGTGAGAATGATGATGATGAGGCCCTAAGACAGTGAGGATGAAGATAATGATGATGGGGCCCTAAGACATGAAGGATGATGATGATGATGATGATGATGATGATGGGGCCCTAAGACAGTAAGGGTGATGATGATGGTGATAGGGCCATTAGACATGGAGGACTATGATGATGAGGCCCTTAGACAGTGAGGATGATGATGATAATGATGGTGCCCTAAGACAGTGAGAATGATGATGATGATGATGATGGTGATAGGACCCTAAGACATCAAGGATGATGATGATGAGGCCCTAAGACAGTGAGGATGATGATGATAATGATGGGGCCCTTAGACAGTAAGGATGATGATGATGATAATGATTGTGATAGTGACCTAAGACAGTGAGGACGATGAAGATGATGGTGATAGGGCCATAAGACATCAAGGATGATAATGATAAGGCCCTAAGACAGTGAGGATGATGATGATGATGATGATGATGATGATAGCGCACTAAGACAGTGAGGATGATGATGATAATGATGGGGCCCTAAGACATCAAGGTTGATGATGATGATGATGATGATGATGGTGCCCTAAGATAGTCAGGATGATCATGATGAGGACAATGATGGGGCCCTAAGACAGTGTGAATGATGATGATGAGGCCCTAAGAAAGTGAGGATAGTGATGATGATGATGGGGCCCTAAGACAGTGAGGATGATGATGATGATGATGGTGATGGAGCCCTAAGACAGTGAGGATGATGATGATGATGGTGATGGGGCCCTTAGACAGTGAGAATGATGGTGATGATGGTGATGGGGCCCTAAGACAGTGAGAATGATGATGATGATGTTGATGGGGCCCTAAGACAGTAAGGAAGATGATGATGATGATGGTGATGAGGCCCTAAGACAGTGAGAATGATGATGATGATGGTGATGGGGCCCTAAGACAGTGAGAAGGATGATGATGATGTTGATGGGGCCCTAAGACAGTAAGGAAGATGATGATGATGATGGTGATGAGGCCCTAAGACAGTGAGGATGATGATGATGATGTTGACGATGATGATGATGGTGCCCTAAGACATTGAGGATGATGATGATGATGATGATGATGATGGGGTCCTTAGACAGTGAGGGTGATGATGATGGTGATAGGGCCATTAGACATGGAGGATGATGATGATGAGGCCCTAAGACAGTGAGGATGATGATGATAATGATGGTGCCCTAAGACAGTGAGGATGATGATGATGATGATGGTGATAGGGCCCTATGACATCGTGGATGATGATGATGAGGCCCTAAGACAGTGAGGATGATGATGATAATGATGGTGCCCTAAGACAGTGAGGATGATGATGATAATGATGGTGCCCTAAGACAGTGAGGATGATGATGATGATGATGGCGATAGGGCCCTATGACATCGTGGATGATGATGATGAAGCCCTAAGACAGTTAGGATGATGATGATAATGATGGGGCCCTTAGACAGTAAGGATGATGATGATGATAATGATTGTGATAGTGACCTAAGACAGTGAGGACGATGATGATGATGATGGTGATACGGCCATAAGACATCAAGGATGATAATGATGAGGCCCTTAGACAGTGAGGATGATGATGATTATGATGGGGCCCTAAGACATCAAGGTTGATGATGATGATGATGGTGCCCTAAGATAGTCAGGATGATCATGATGATGACAATGATAGGGCCCTAAGACAGTGTGAATGATGATGATGAGGCCCTAAGAAAGTGAGGATAATGATGATGATGATGGGGCCCTAAGACAGTGAGAATGATGATGATGATGGTGATGGGGCCCTAAGACAGTTAGAATGATGATGATGATGATGTTGATGGGGCCCTAAGACAGTAAGGAAGATGATGATGATGATGGTGATGGGGCCCTAAGACAGTGAGGATGATGATGATGATGATGATGATGACGATGATGGGGCCCCAAGACAATGAGGATGATGATGATGATGATGATGATGGGGCCCTAAGACAGTGAGAATGATGATGATGATGGTGATGGGGACCTAAGACAGTTAGAATGATGATGATGATGTTGATGGGGCCCTAAGACAATGAGGATGATGATGATGATGAGGATGATGATGGGGCCCTAAGACAGTGAGAATGATCATGATGATGGTGATGGGGCCCTAAGACAGTGAGAATGATGATGATGAGGCCCTAACTTAAGAATGCTTAGATTTTAATGTTGATCCAGGTAACCAGATTAGTGAATGATTGTTTTGTGTTCAATAACTGTCAAACTAATAATGCTTTCAATATGGTTCTGAGTGCTAGGTGTGGGTTTTCTGTGTCAGGAATCATTATCGTGGCAACTTTATTGCTTATAGACCAATCCTACGGCTGATTTGTGGGCGCCGTCATTATAAGCCGCCGCCATTACTGTGGTGGAACAGCGTGTCTACTGCCACCTGCTGTCTGAGACAGCGGCAGAGATGTTTGTAATCACAACGATTCAGAACCACAAAAGTACTGTAAACAGAGGGTGAAAACTTTAGATATATTTCACAGATTAATGATTTTGTTCATGTGAATTATCTATTGAAAACATAATGTAAAAAATGTGAAAATAGGTTAAAAGCTCACGCGAGGCTCTCGTAGCTGACCAACCTCAGAATTCACTCAAAAACAACTATCCGAGTTAAGCAGTGTCCAACAGCAGCAAAACAAACAAAAACACTGATCCAGTATCATGTCTCACAGGCAAAAGAAAGTTCGAAAGTTCACCTGAGTTCAAGACGATAACAAACCGAACCCAACCTCAGCCCAAGCTGACCATCCTGTTTCTACAGCCGTCTTTGAAGATATATTACACACGACCAGAACTCCAAAATGACTGGAAAAACTCATAATTCCATCTATTTGCTTGCAAGTTGGATAGAATAGATCATTAAGTATGACAATCTGCTTCTTATCTGTGTTTTGTTTCATTTCACACATTAAGCAACCAGCAGCTTGAGTAAACTCCCATTTAGCCCACAGCTTATTAGCTCTGATTAGCAGCTCACAGCCTCATATCCTTCAAAACACCAACACAAAACTCTGCTTTTTAAATGAACTATGCTGCTCACCCATTGACGATTCTCATCTTCGTAACCTGATGAATTCAGCTGCAACCGCTGTTCACCTTAAACTTTAACATCCAGCCGTGAAAAATGGGTCCTCTGGTTCAGTAATAATTAAAGGTGCACTGTGTAGAATTTGGCAGCGTTCATAACGATCCGCCATGTTGTCTACGGGTGGATTTTAGGGACAAAAAGAACGAAACGCGAATCTGTCCGCTGGTTCTAAAATCTACATGGAATGCTTTAACAAGCTTTAACTGTAAAATAAACATAATTTAAATCCCTAGTGCAGAGCAACAACTGTCTCTACATCCTCTCTCCTCTTAGATTTCAGGTAGATTTCAGAACCAGCGGACAGATTCGCGTTTCGTTCTTTTTGTCCCTAAATTCCACCCGTAGACAACATAGCGGATCGTTGTGTCGGCCTACATGAATGCGGCCTGTGGTAATGTACATTTTTTTAAGCTTTTTCTATCTAAATAAAAATAAAACAAACCTTTAATGAGGATGATTGTACTCCTATTTTGACAGACTTTACATACAAATAGAAACATTATATCCTATATTCACCCTTTCTGTTTGGCGAAATGCTGCTACATTCTACACACTGCACCTTTAAGTGTTGTCCTCTGTTTGTTGGGAGTTTAGTGTTGTGACTGTCCTTTTGTTGTTTATCCCCTCCATCAGATTTACGTCTTCACTGCTGTGAGCCTGGATAGCCTTGTTGAGAGTTGAGAGGATGTTTTTTTTACAGTGATAAAACAAAAAAACTTTGATTTTTGTCGATTCTGCTGATCACTCTCATTCAGACATATGCTAGTCACAGGACTTGTACCACCGCAGTAATGGCGGCTCATCAATTTCCGGTGTTTCTCAGAATTGGTCTATAGATGTAACAGCAATATGTGCGCTACCTTGATGGGGGTTTGTGCTCTCTGAGTGCTTCCTAGTTTTCAACTGTTTTTCTTCATAAACTTTTTGATCCACTTCAGTCCTGATCAAAACTTAAAAGCTTTAAAAGATTTTCACTATTTTGACTCTTTACACGCCAGTGCATGAGGTGACACCAACAATTTCTTCTAAAAAACATAATAAAATTAAAATAACTGCAATATTAAATTCAAAGTGAAATTTTCTGGGTGGAATAATTACAGTCTTGGACAGGTCAGATTAAAGAAACAGCTCCCATTGACATCCACTGTAATAAATAAAGCAACAAGCAATTCGAGATTAACAAAGACACACACATACACACGCACACAACTACCAAGATTGCATATCCTTTCAACTATTAACGTGGTTATTAGAGTAGCTGCCAATCAACAGAGAGGAAACTAAACACCACAATTTAACACAAACACGGCCTAAAGCTTAGAACTTATAACTGTTTGGGAGGGCCGGCCCCATGACGGACCAGCCAAGGACCTGTCAGGGAGAGTGGGGAAGTTTGAAGTGACTGCAACTTCAATTAATCAATCAATTAATCAAACTTTACTTATAAAGCACTTTTCATACATAAAATGTAACACAAAGTACTGTACATTAAAATAAACAAGCAGATAAGAGTCAGGGGATACAGAATAAAATAGAAAACCCTTTCCACCCTCCCAGCCCACATTTAACACAGACAGCCACTCACACGCACACACGTACCCAAGCACACACACCCACGCACAAGGACTCTAAGCCAGGACTCTTCAAAAAGCCACAGAGGACTGACGAAATGCCATCTTGAATTGAAAATGAGGAAACATGGGAGCTAAGACTAAACTGACTAAATAAATAAATAAATAAAACCATGATAAGATATAAAAAAGTTAATAAAATGCTAAAAGTTGATTAAGATAAAACTGTTTTAAAACCAAACAGTAAATAAATATGAAGTGGTAAAAAAGTGGTAAAACATAAAATAGTAACTCTGTAACTGAAATGGAGTGAAATCCATATGGTGCTGCTCTCAGGTCTTCAGGTAGACTGTTCCACTGACGTGGGCCATAATATTGAAACGATGCTTCACCGTATGTTTTAGTTCTAACTTTGGGAACTGTTAAAAGACCACTACTTGAAGACCTGAGGGCTTTACTGGGCTCATATTGTAAAGGCAAATCAGATAAATAAGAGGGACCAAGACCATTAATAGATTCAAAGGATAGGTTCAGTTTTTTGACACCTGGACCTTATTTTTAGGATTACATACGCTCGTAGACTCACCCAGACAATTTTGGCGGAGCTCGGAGCCGTTTTCGAGCAATTTAGATCCATCCAACGGCATTTTTCCTCATGCCGTAGTAGCAGACGGGGCCAGAAATCGAAGCCCCTAAATTAGACATTATGTGCTGCGAAACTCGCTCATTTCAGCTACATTTTATAAATGAAAGGTCAGTGTTATCACCATGTCAGCTCAACTTCTTTGTTATGGTCAACCGGGGCTTTACAAGGATGGGTAACTTTTGGTGACGTCATAGACAAGAACATGAGTAGAGCCTCTTTTGTTGCTAGGCTACACGGCTATTTTTGTGCAACATGGCGGAATATTTATCCGATGTAGAAGTGTCTGACGACGACTTTGAGTACAATGGATGCCTGTATCGTTTTGAGCCAGAATATAGCGACGAGGAGCTATTTGAAAGGAGGATGCAGAGGGAAAGAGCCGAACAGCTGGCCAGAGAATAAGCAACCACTGCACGTCCACGAATGGGGGCTAACTGGTGGTGTTGTTGTGGACATTGCACGGCAAACACAACAGAGGAGGAGTGCCTTTGCTGCTCAGAGTGGGACTTGAGACCAGAGGAAACACGTATTGATGCCCCCCAAAATGCGATTTCTGGCCCCGTCTGCTACTATGGCATGAGCGAAAAACGCCGTTGAATGGATCTAAATTGCCTGAAAACGGCTCCGAGCTCCGCCAAAATTGTCTGGGTGAGTCTACGAGCGTATTTAATCCTAAAAATAAGGTCCAGGTGTCAAAAAACCAAACTTATCCTTTAAACACCAATAAAAGAACCTTAAAATTTATTCTAAAAGATACAGGAAGCCAATTCAGAGACTTTAAAATCTATTATGGGTAATATGGGCTGTCCTTCTGGTCTTCATCAGCATGCGAGCAGCTGAGTTTTGAAGGAGCTGAAGCTGGGAAATGTTCTTTTTAGGAAGACCATAGACCAGAGGTTGAATGCAGGGGGGCCCTCTGTCCAAATCTGGTAAGCGCCAACCGCCAATACGAGTCTTCATGGACGATTTAACGGTCACAGCAACATCAGTGACAGGATGCCACTGGCTTCTTCAGGGACTGGAAAGGCTCTTGTAATGGGCAAGAATGGCATTTAAACCAGCCAAATCCAGGTCTCTGGTCCTCAGGATAGGGAGAGTGGAGGACAAGTACCGCTTTTACTTGAATGGAGCATGAATTCCATCAATGGCTACGTTTATATGCAGTCAATATTCAGGTTAAGATCAATATTCCGGTTTCTGAAACATTCGGAATAACCTAGTTTACATGCGTGAGCAAACAGGGTTATTCCTCTATCAATAGTATCCTGAATGAAACAGCGACGCACAGAGAACGTCATGACGCAATGCGCGTCATTTCCGCTTCTTTTTCCTGTATCCAATAGCAAGGAGAACAACAGCAGCAGCAGGGCGGGTAATGAACAGCCCAGAGCAGCTAACAGTCGGCTTTGTTTGTGCTTTGGTGCTGGTACTGACCCAACACCAGTACTTGACACTATTCTTTGTCAGTTTCTTCATTAATGGAAGGCAAGAACGTGAAGAATTAGGAAATCGAGCCGGAGCTGTGTCATGTTACAACAAGTACTTCCTGTACTCAAAAGACCAAGATTCCTTGCTAAAAGAACCTGCACAGAACATAACTCAATGTTCCTTTTAATGAGGATATCCTGATCGGCATATACATGACCAAATATTCGGGTTAGAAAAGGAGTAACCCAGAGGTGATTTTCGGGTTTTTAAAAACCAGAATATGAGCATATTCCGTTTTTTCAAAAGGTTTTTTGGTGTTTACAAGACTGCACGCAACCGGGTTATTGCTAATATTCCGGTTATGAAAGGTTTAATGACTGCATGTAAACGTAGCCAGTGTCTGAAAAGCCCATAAGGAGCTTGGGGACATTGGCGTCACCCGGCGTCATCTGGGGCTTTAGCCCGGAACGGTTTTTCAGTAGCCCCGGATATTTCCACTTCAGAAATATAATAGAACTTTACATTGACTGAGCCACTAAAGAGGCTGTAGTTTCCCATCTACAGTGAATGCAACACATGATGACCTGGTGACGCTAGGAGGAGTTACGTGAAGCTTCTGTGTTTTGAAAACTCGGCTGAGGCTCAAGTCTCCCGAGAGCCGCCACCAGAAACAGGTAAATGAATAATTAAAACTCAGTTTATTCCTTCAAAATTATGTGACATGTAGCGCTGGGGGGCGCGGGGCTGCCAGACAGCCCTGCCTTGGGAGACGCTCTTAGACGCGATGAAAATCCTTGAAGATCGATGAGACGGTGAGACTGTGAACGATCAACAAAGTACGAGTCAGCCTTTTGGTTAATTAAAACCCAACACTCCTGAGCAGTCCAGCTGTTGTTTTCACTTAATTTTTCTAAATGATAAATTCATCCTGAGGTATCTGCATCACTTATTCTCCATGATATAAGAGCAATCTGTAAAGCATCAAGCTCCTAATGCAGTGTACTACTGCAGTGGTTCTCAACCCTGTGGGTCGTGGCCCAAAAGTGGGTCTCAGAGCTGTTTTTAGTGGATGGCATATAAATCCAATTGTATCCGACTGCAGGCCACAAGACAGAGGCGCATCGCAGAGTACAGTAGGCATGTCGCAGAGTGACGTCACTTTGACTGACATCACTCTGTGACATGCCTACTACATGCCCTTCTTAAAGGGATATAATAACAGCTTCCTCACGGTCCAGCCAAACGTCAATATTTTTGCTTACCCATTCTTTGCCCTATAATAAATGTATTCAAATGCGTACAAATATGATTAAGGTTTAGGGTTAGGGTAAGGCGTTAGGGTGAGGGTAAGGGTTAGGTAATAATGCAACTAAGTGCAGCAACTGTTTTACATGAAATATGCTAACACTTACAGTCTGGACACGATCTGCCATTATTCATCACTAAAACTTTGCACATCTCGCGTGGTTCTATGTGATTTCCCATTAACTAGTGTCTCCCCTTTAAGTAGTGTGTCTCAAAGTAGGCGTGTCGCAGAGTGGCATCACTTGAGCAACTTCACTCTGCGACACACCTACTGTCCTACTCTGCGACAGGCCTCTGTCTTGCAGCCTGCAGACAGACCCCTCTCTATACATCGGGTAAAAATGTGGCAATTTTGTCTTCAGTGTACAGAGGCCCTTAGCGGACGAACTTCCATACATTTATTTTATTCTGTTGTGCTGTATCAAGTAAACCTTAGTTCTCTCAGGATCTCAACATATCCTGTCATTTTAACACAGACATCAGGGTTTTCCTATCATGAACTTCTGACTTGAGATATCGAGAAAACAACCAACATAAATGTTATGATAAGAAACATAGTGAGTAAGATATATTTATGTATGATCTCACAGGGCTCTGACTTTTTTTTGGTTTTTCACAATTTTCTCTCCAGTCTCTTTGCACAAAAATATATTTTCTTCCATCTGAGGTCCAAACTGCCACATTTTTTCATTAAACAAATTAAAGTGGTTGATTTTTTTGAGATCATGATGGCCGCTGAGATGGTGTTGTTTCTCAGGATAGAGCTGTAAGAGCCATCCCTTCACTGTATGTTTTATCTAAAAAGTGGAAATATCAATGTTTCCTTCCACTTCCCAAATTAACCAGTGATACAAGCTTTTATACATTTCCAGCAAAAGGACACAGTCACCCCCAGAATTTACCTTGTTTGACAAATTTATAATCATACTGGACATCAGTGATCATCAACTGGTCGCCTTGAGGTCACATCAGGCCCTCCACAGCTTCCTAACCGGTCCCCAGAATATTATAAAGTTAAAAAAATGTGAGGTGGGGAATTAGATGTAGTTTGAAAAGTATATTTTTTTCATTGATTCCCTATAGCTGTAAATGAAAGTATTGGGTCTGTTTTACAGAAATCCACTTGTCAGCCAACACTAGCCAACATTCAACCAGGAAAACAAATATATTTAAGTCAAACCCAGTGATGGACAACACGACAGACCAAAGAGAAGCAGCCAAGATAGACTCGAAAAAGACTCGAAAGGACTCGAAAATCCAACTGTAGGACTTAGGACTTGACTGGGGACTTGCCTGTCTTGACTTGAGACTAGACTTGGGACTTGAGGGCAATGACTTGAGACTTACTTGTGACTTGCATGACAATGACTTGGTCCCACCTCTGGCTACAGGTAATATATCACCAGAAGAATTAAAGCTGCTAAAAAAGGCATCTTGTCATTGATGCATAACGTTAGCTAACACAGCAGGAGAGGTAACACAGTTATCTTAACGCCTCCAGTGGAAATTAATTGTTCACTCATTTCATGACAGAAGTTGTCAGTCTCATTTCTAATATAGCATTATGTGACCATTTATAGATAGATACTTTATTATACAATCATACTGTCCTGTAATTCTGCTTCATGTTTCTCTAAAAATGCATCAGACTGATGCTTTTAATATAAAATTTCAACATTTTCTTCCAGGGGACCATGCCCTGGGGACCATACCCTGAACCCCCCTAGACGGTTCATATCCTTACCTTTTTCACCTCTGACCCGTTATCATGCCAGCATGTTGCAGTACTTGGCAGCAGACAAGACACCACAATGCCCCAAAGAAAGCATAGTGACAGAGCTTTTTTCCCAGGTAGGATTCCAGACTTCCCTTGAAGGATCCAGGCTCAGCTCCCAATATTCTCAGCCCCAAGAAATTCCCTGATTATTGTTCAATCTCACTTCTTTGTAAAAAAATAACACTGATGATCTGGTTTTATGTTGCTTCCCTTTCCCCCCAACGAGCCGGGCTGTAACAGTCCGGTCATGAATCCTGTTTCTAAACTTTAACCAAATGTAATCAGACTTTCAGCCTGTTTTAGAAAGACTCACAGCACCACCAAAGTGTTTCCAGTGATTGCATTAATTAATTTGGATAATAAGCAGCATTGTGCAGCACCTTTTATCAGTCTGTCCACAGCCTCTGACACAGTGGACCACTCAATACTGACACACATTGGTCAAAGCTTGTTTGTCTGAACAGAAAGTCTGTTTAACGATTATCTGACAGGGTGTTCCTGACGGGAGCCCAGAGGGGAGCAAAGTTAGCTGCAGAGCTACAACCTCACACCTTCGCCTATTCCACCGAAGCTTTGCTTGAACACCTGAAAAAAGCTGTTTTCCATTTACTGTGATGAATCCAGACTCTCAAAGGCTCGGATCATGATTAACGATAAAAGTGTCCTTGAAAAAGTCTTCATAAAATGTTCGAGTCCTCCAGTGTATGGCAGGAATATGTCAACTCTATGATCATAATCAAATGTTCAGGGATCATATTCTCTCTGGAAAACTGCTCATGTAAATGTACTTTCTCTTTAAAGTAAAAACACACGAGGCTGCTCATCATTTCAGTCACTGAAATATGTAACTGGATGTGAAGATAAGATTGAACGTCTCCCTGCTATCAGCGACCTCATGAAGCGTCTGCTTCACTTCAGTTTACTAAAATCAGTCCATGTGGGCCGGAGTTCAGATAAAAGGAGGTTCAGCAGCCAGAGTGAGCTCAGCGTCTGCACCTCCACTCCAGAATCAACGAGTGCACTCGTGAACCAAAAGATGGACAGCAGCTCCTCGAACCCAACGGTCACCAATGATTCAGGTGAGTGATAATTCTGTCACTATAATCTGTGTAAATTAAGGAAGATTACGGTCAAAAGATGTTTCCCCTGGTGCAACTGTAGATTAAAACAGCAGTTTATTGTTAAAAAATACAAGTCCAGGGATGAAAGAGGAAAAAATAATCTGACATTTTTAAAAAAGGAAAATAGTTACAGCGGAGTTCCTCACATACATTTTTAGTTGTTATTTGACGTATCAGACTCGGAAATCTGAAAGATCTCAATTTAATTCTTTTTTGTGGATTTTAAATTAAACTGCAACACTTGAAAAGCCTGTGATATACCCAAAAAAACTGACAAACTGTTGTCTGTCTACATGTATTCCTCAATAAAGAAAAATTTTAGGAGATTAAATGTAACATCGAAAAAGGCAGATGTGAGTCTGAGATGTCCAACATTTAGGAAGATTAGAGTTTGGATACATGACATCGACATGTCGGCATCAGCAGATATTAGCATGAAATTTTAATATTGAATCAGCTGATATTGAACTTTTTGCTGATATTTAAAAGTGATATGTCAGCTATACATATTTGCCCTACATTGCTAGTGATAGCAGCAAAATATACAAATGTAATATTTACCTTATTTTGCACCGTGGCCAGGGCGGCGCCATATTACAGCATTTTGTCATTTGACTTCCGCTTCAGACCGGAAGTGCAGTTATCAACAAAAGGAACGAGCAGTGTAAACTAACCAGCAAGCGATTTTATTTCATCAAGATGTCTAGTATTGTGTGTTCAGTCAGAGGCTGCCATAATAACTGGGCCAAGAGGAGAGAGTTTTTGAAACAGACCTGTTTTGAACATCATGTGGAGAGATCGGAGTGTTGTGGGGCACCATATAATCTACATCCGCCCAAAGATGAGGAGCACATACGGCTGTGGCTGAAAGCGCTAAACCTGAAGTGCCCACCGAAGCACCCTTATGTATGTTCGTTTCATTTTGTGGACGGAAAGCCGACAGAGGAGCACCGTTACCCCGAGAAATGGCTCGGCTATGATGCTCCGGTAAAGAAGCCACGGCGGGCTTTGAAGAGGTTGTCAGATAGGGGTGAGTGAGATATTGTTTTGCCTGACGTTAAGTTCCCATGATCCATGCTGTGATTACATTTAAAGATCAGTTATGAATAATTAACTGAATGAAACAATTTCTAAAATTACATTTTAAATTTTATCAAGATGGTGGTTTTGAACACTGTGATCAGTCTTAATGTAGCTTACATTATTTCTGGATACTTGTAAGACTTACAGTTTGCAACGTATGCCAGTCTCAGTATTTTTAATTCTTGCTAGTCTGTACTACTTGTCATTATAGTGGCCCTTAGCAACACTCACATGACCCGTGGATCTTCTGGTTGAAGTTTAAGTCCTAATAAAAAACATTTTGATTGTGTTTTTTGTAAATTAGATATGACAGTCAGCGTCAAGGATGCAGAGGACAAGGATGACCACATTCACATGCCTCCACGTTGTGATGTGGAAACTCAGTGGGAGGATCTGTCTGTCTCTGAACACAGCTATGCTGCAAGATCATCACTCCATCTGAAGCCCCTGACATCTGAAGTTGGAACGCAGTATGTTGGGTCAGCTGCGTTGTACTCAACCCTATTCAGGACTGATAACCTATGTCAGCTGTATACAGGGTTGTCTGTGGAGGCTTTTAATTGTGTTGCTGAGCACCTTACAGAAAAGTACCACAACAGCTTCCAGTTACACCCCTGGGATCAGCTCCTGATGACCCCTGATGAAGCTGCACCTCAATTTGCTGCAGGGGGACTTTGCTGAAAGATTTGGTGTCTCACAAACCATTGTGAGTAAAGTCATGGCTTGCTGGCTTGATCTAATGGAGGAAAACATGAGGTGTTACATTCCCTGGCTGCCCAGAGAGATCATTCAGGAAACAATGCCTCAGTGTTTCAAAGAACACTACCCCAAAACAACCTGTGTGATTGACTTTTCAGAGACCCCCCTCCAAAAGCCACGCAATCTTGACTCGATTTTAAGAATTTGCGCAGCCCTGTGCAACCTTAGAGGTGACATCATTTCTGATGTAGAGGAGGAATGAGGACATTAATTTTTGCTACTAAGATGACCAGATGTTACCTGTACATAAGTTCAATTTTATAGATAAATAGTTTTTACTTTTTTATAGAATGTGTATTCTGAATCTTTACAATATATAGAATAATCTTACCTGTTTGTAAATAGTCATTTTTATTAATCTTTACAGTAAAGAATGATTTTACCTGTTTGCAAATACTTATCTGTATAAACCTTTAGAATATGAAATGTTCTTACCCATTTGTAAATTGTAATTGTCATAAATCTTTACAATATGGAATAATCTGACCTGTTTGTAAATTGTTTTTTATTAACAAATGTTAACAATGTGTTTAAGTTACAAATACTTTTTTAAAAACTTACTGTTGAAATGACTGAGTGTGGCCCTAAATGTAGACATCAACACAGAATTTGGTTTAAAAAAGTAATGGAATTTATTTCTGAAGTGAAAGATTGAGATAAAGGAAAAACTGCATTTTTGTAGGAGGAAAACAGAGTTTATGCAGGATGCTGGCTGGATTGAAGCAGAGGTGGGTTTGGCAAGCAGGCAGACAGACAAGACAGGTATGCAGTTGTCCTAGGGCAGAGGGAAAAATGGTGAGTGTCAGAATACATAAATAAGAAAGCAATGTTGTCTAAAAAAACAAGGAACCTAGGAACAAAACTAACTTGAATGGGAAATCGGTACTCAGTGGTGAAAAACTGGGATTGGCCCACTAGAAATTACATGTGCTAAGAAATGGCTGTTGTGCACACAGAATATAAGCTAAAAGAAGGCAGGCAAGGTAGGACAGAAAGCATACATTAATCATTGAACATAAAGAACAGTAATAGGGCCGAACGATTTATCGTTTTCGGATCTAAATCGCAATTTCAGGTAAGGCAATTTTGTTATCGCCAAAGCTGCAATTTTTTGCAGACCCAGGATCTGCTGTGTCAACTGTTTTACACATAATATTTTACACATTTGCAGGTAATTTGCATTTACTGAAGTGCTGGTAAGCAGGTCAACAATAAAAAGACTCTGTTAAGGAGTACAAGTAATAATAATAATAATAATAATAATACATTTTATTTAAGGGCGCCTTACAAAAGGTACAAAAAGTGCATAAAACAGGTATAAAAAACAACATAATACAAAGAAAGTGCAAAAGATCAGAGGAAGTGGGAGAGTTTGAACAGATGAGTATCCCTTAAATAATGATAACAGATTATTCATCATTAATATCTGATGATGAATGGTGTGTTGTGTGCTTTTGATCACTAATTTCCTTACTTTTGTCTATGCTGCAAACATAGTGAATATTGCACTGAAGCTTGATTTAAAGAAAATCGTGAATCGAATTGAAATCGCAATATCTGCCAGAGAAATTGCAATTAGATCTTTTCCTGAAATCATTCAACCCTAAACAGTAACACATATTTTTAGCTCCTTTAAGCCAAAAAACACACATATTACACAACTTGCATTTACTGAAACAGATCATGAATTTAACTCATAACTAATTTAACTATTTTTGATCTTTTCTTTTTTTGATCTTTTGTTTGAGTACTCCAGTTACTTCAATAATGTTATGCCTAATTAGTCTTACTTCTTATTCTTTGCAAAGCTGCATGAATTTTGCTGACAGCAAAAGGCTGCCTGCCTGAAACTCATCAGACACCTGGGGGAGAATGTGCTTAAAATAAAAGGTTTTAAGCCTAGCCACAGTCTTGGCACAGAACTGCTCATCATATGGGACTTGTATCAAGACTTGCTGTGATGGAGCCCAGAGGAGCAGCTTACAGGACCTCAGTCCTGTGCAGAACATGCCCAGCATGTAGAGGCCCCGTGAACCATTTTGCTGCAGCTGAGGCATCCCCTCTACCATCCTCACGTCGTACCTCTGACTTCTGATCAGATCCTCCAGAGACTCATCGCACCTGAGGAAAGGGCATTTGGTTTCCAGCAGTTCTTCTGCATTCAAAACTCCATCGGGACTTGCGGACAGCCATGGCTCACTTTCACACACAACTGTCCCTCTAAGGCTGACTGCATATCCACGTTCCTCAAGCCAATGGAAGGCAGATGTTGGTGCCATCATGGTCAGCATGAGGTGGGGTTGCAGGCTGTTCTGGCTCATGTCCCCGTGCATTCAGACACTTCTTAAGAAGGCTTGACACAGGCAGTCTCAGATGCTTGAGGCCCTCTCTTAGCTCATCCTAAATGAAGGGGTGGGAGGAAGAGGCACATGATTGGACATTACCTCTAGTGTCAGAAGCACATCAGTGGCTCGTTGATGGGAAAAGGTAATGTCCATCAACCGCTTTGGGCCAAGGTTCCTCTGGGTCCCCACATTCCAGAGCCGTTGTTCATCCATGCAGGATATGCCAGTTACCCCACTGGACACAGCATTTTCAACCTGTCATCAGAAATGATTATTTGATTAGTTTATATTTGTGATATAACAGAAGACAATTTGAACTTTAACAGCCGTCTGCAATGAAAACTATTTATGGCAAGCCCTTTTAACATTTAATGGCCAAATTCTACTATCTGGAATCAACACTGCAGATATCAACAACGTCAATCTTACTAGTCGCGACTGCATTTTGAATATCTGGAATTTTCATTCAAGATATTTATAACGTCATTTTCACTAGTCGAAACTACAGATAGAGATATCTGTAATTCAGTTTTGACTAGTCAAAACTAAGAAAGTAAGATGGGAATAGAGACTTCTGGGTCAGCTAAGCAAACAAGAAGGTTGTCAGCATACAAGGCTACACGGGTCTTAACACTGCCCAATTTGATTCCTCTAATATCTAGGTGTTCCTAATGCCAATTGCTAAGGGCTCTAAAGCAATGTTAAAAAGCAAGGGGGACAGCGGGTCCCCCTGGCGAACTCCACAGTGCAAACAGAATGGACTGAATTTATCTCCATTGGTTAAAATAGAGGATTTGGGATTAGTGTATAGTATTTTGATCCATTCTATAAATGTGTCACCTAAACCAAACCTTGCAGTATGATCATCTTTTCCATAATCAGCATACAAAATATTGAGAATTTTCTGAACGTTACAGAAGGAGTATCTTCCCTGGATAAATCCAGTTTGATCTGGGTGATGATAGTAGCTACATACTTTCCTAAATGATTTGCTAATACCTTAGTGATTATTTTTAATCATAATTGAGTTAGAGCGATGGGCCTGTAACTGCCAGGATCTGTCTCATCTCTATCTTTTTTTAGTTAAACACAGATGTTTGCTTCACTAAGAGAAAATGGGAGTTTCTTATTTCTTAGAGTGTTTTGAATCATTCTTAGCAATATTGGTGAGAGGATGTCTTTGAAAGCTTTATAGAACTCTGGCCCGAACCCATCCGGTCCACCTGCCTTTCCAGTGGGAAAAGCTTTAATTGCATCCTGTAGCTCTAACAGTTAGAATTCTACATCCAGATTCTCCCTTGCAGCTTCATCTAATTGTGGGAGGTTAAGTGAGTCAAAAAACTGATTAATCTCTTCCTCTGTAGCTGTTGCTTTGGAGGTGTAAATATTAGAGTAAAATTCCTTAAGACGTGTATTGATGTCCTTTAAGTCTGTAAGTGTCTGACAAGAGTTTGATTTTATTTTGTAAATAGCTCGCTTTGTCTGTTCTCCCTTTAATTGCCTTGCCAATAATGATTGTGGTTTGTCTCCCAGTTCATAGTGTCTTTGCTTGAGTTTAAGGAGTAGATTTCCAACTTGCTCGTTTAAAATTTGATTACATTCATATTTTAATTTAAGAATATTGTTATAATCTGACTGAAGAAGAGTGTTTCTATACGTTCTTTCTGCAGCTGGTAGTTCTTTCTCAATCATTTCCAATCCGTCTCTTTTAGCCCTTTTCAGTTTGCATCATAAGAAATTATATGACCTCGAACATATACTTTAAGCATTTCCCACAATATTGAGTCATTCACCTCACCATTGTCATTGGTCTTAAGGAATTGCAGAATGTGTGTCTTATAGTTTGAAAGTGGTTAGAGATAAAGGCAGACTGTCATTGAGAAAACTCTTCAGTATGACCCAAAATTTGGAATGGAAGTAAATAAACTCATCTAATTTGCATATTATGACATCACCAGGTGGCGGCCATATTGGAAAATGTACACAAATGAAGTGACATGAAAGCTTTCATCTCAGGGACTGTAACATCATACCAGTCATGAAATCTGGAGTTTGATTTGGGGTTTTCCCTCTCTAAGAACTGGTGGGCGTATCTGTTTGTCTCATTTGTGATTAGGCTCCAGAATTCGCCATCCAAAAAAAGAGACAAGAAAGTCATTGAGCTCAAAATTTGTCAGATCCCTGTCTCCACAATACCCAACAGGGTCACCAAAATGTCTGATCCACTTTTGATACTCTTCTTCCATCCCTTAGTAAACCCAGTGCATCATCATTGTTATTTACGGGCCGAGCATGAACGCCCCACCGCTATTTTGACAGTGCTTTTCTCCTCGGGCTTCTCCCTCGTACTCGCACTCGCCGATTACCTTCACTCTGGCCACACAGAGGCAAAGCATCGGCCTCGGTATGTGCTGCTTGGGGACTGTCATGGCGCATGGACCCGGTGCCGCTGCATATCACCAGTTTCGTCCTCACTGGATGACTGAACGTTATCTCAGAGGGTAAATATCACTCCTCGGAATCAGAGTCAGCCAGTACTTGATGAAATACTGTCGGCATCGCGAGTACTCTAACTCACTCTCTATCTCACTCTCTCTCTCTCTGTGTCTCTCTCTCTGCTCCGCTTTACACTCACTGCAGCCACTAGCGCGTCTCCCCGATCTGGAGTGTGTGTTTCAAAATAAATATACGCCAAAACTTTGAATAGAAACGCCCACAAATGCTGCTCGGGTTAAAATAACACATGTCCACTATCTCCTGGTGAAAAGTAGCAACACTATTCAGCACCATATTTGCAGCTATGGCCTGTTTTACCCAGCAATGTTGCTTGTCGCAATTTTGCGACTTTGGCGCCTAAAGGGTCAATATATTCCTTAAATGCCTGGTCTGCAAGCAGAGAAGGATTGAAACACCAGCTATAAATTTTCCCAGGGAGAGATAGATGAAGGTTAAGACTGACTGGACTATGGTCTGCTATAATTATGTTATGATATTTGGTGTGGTCTATGTCAGAGATAAGTCTGGAATCTACTAAAAAGTAGTCTATTTGTGTAAATGATTTGTGTACATGGGAGTAAAAGGAGTAATCACGATCTGAGGGATGTTGAAGTCTCCAAATATCTACAACTTTCTTAGATTTCATTAAATTATTTAGAGTTTGCACAGCAACAATGTTCGGTGCTGGGGCAGAAGACAACCTGTCCAGATGAGGATCGAGGTAACAATTAAAGTCACCCCCAATCAATATATGATTTAAATCATCATCTGAAATCATATCAAACACCTTACGAAAACACCTCAAAATAAATATTTACCAATGTGATGGGGAATTGATTAATGTGCCCACTTAGGATAATAAATCTGTCATTTGGATCAATAGTGGATGAGTGAAAGCAAAAAGGTACTGTCTTATGGAGAAGTATAGCTACACCTCTGGCTTTGGAAGTAAAAGGGGAGTGATAGACCTGTGAAATCCAATTAGCTTTAAGTTTTCTATGTTGGATTGCTTTCATATGTGTCTCTTGAAGAAATATAACATCAGATTTATGTGACTTTAAATGTGCAAAAACCTTGCCTCACTTTATTGGGTTTCCTATGCCCCGCACATTCCAAGAGACCAAGGATATGAAGTCAAGCATATTATTCATTAGTGATAGTCAGACAAACTGAAAATAGAGGCATTTTGTTAAAGCACTTACAAAGTTTACAACTGGCAGCCGACAACAACAAATACAAACTAAAATGAACAGATATCAAATATGTGAACAAGTCCCCCACCCTGTGCTTCCCCAAACAAAGCAGTGTTGCCCTCATCCGCATCTAGGGTCGCCAGCCAAAAACAGAGGAAACACCCCTCCATCACAGCCCCTCTCTGGCGCACACATGGCAGATCAAGTTGGGATGAAAACTAAACTGCCATAATAAAAGTCATTTCAATGGGAAGTTGATCTTTTCAGTTAAGTCCTGTAGATAGGCTATTAAAGCTCTTGTTTAACAAAGTCCTTCGCTTGAGCGGGATCGGTAAACACTTTTACCTGCCCTTGGTAGTGTACCTGAGGCCTGGCCGGGAAGCGCAATGAGTGCCGGATCTCCTTCTCTCTCAGGCGCTGCAGCACCTCACCAAAATTCCGATGCTGATCCATGACCTCCGTGGTGTAGTCGCAAAAAATCAAAACACGGTTACCTCCATACTCCAGTGAACGCTGCCTCCCGAGCCACAGGATCTTCTCTTTCTCTTGTGCCAAATGCACCCTTGCAATGATCGTGCGGGGTCAGGAGCCATCCGGTGGTTTGGGCTGCTGCGTGCAGTGCGCTCTGTCAATGACTACCGGCTTTGTAAAGTTGTCGTCACCCAGCAGCTTGGGGATCAGATTAGAAACAAACCCTGTCGGCCTCCCTTTCTCCTCACCCTCCGGTATACCAACAATCTTAACGTTGTTATGCCTTGATCTCCCGTCAAGATCAGAGAGCTTGGCGCACGGCCCTTTGTTTTCTTCCTGAAGCTCGGTGATGGAGGTCTCCATGGCGTAGATCCATTGCTCGTGCTCCGTGGTGACATACTCGGTGGTGGACCGCCTCTCAGTGAATGCTTGCTGGGCGGACAGAAGATTCTGAAAGCTCCGCTCAAACTTGTCAAACCACTCATTAAAAGAGCACAGGAGGCTATCTGACATTTTCTGCCAAATGAGTGGGAGTTCGTCATCTTCCTCTGTTAACAGCATGTCAGGTGGTTTGGTGCTAGCATGACTGCGGCTAGCTGCACCGGCTAATGTTAGCTGCCGAGTTGATCCTTTTCCACCTCGTGAAGTTTTACCCGACGTGCTCATATTACACTTTGCAGTGGTTTGCAAAAAAGCTGATCTTCTTGTAGTGAAATAAAAGGGTCTTGTGTTCAAAAAGGCAGTTTAAATTAGTAAAGCTCGGTGTGCGCAGAGGAGCTCAAGAAAACACATCTACTCTCAATTTTGCACATTTTGACAAAGATGGAGATAACACAGTTTTCCTGAATAAAACAAAATTCTACAACTGCAAAAACAAACTGATGTTTCAATACATTTTTTACAACAAAGACATAAATCAGATATGAACATCTTTGACAGTCCTACTCAGCACTTGTTTGTTGACCTGTAAACACTGTGCTTTTTCAAGTTGAAAATAAATACTTTATACTTTTAAAGTCTTTTTATTTTTTGAGAATGTCACAAGGCAGAGGGATGGGTTTATAAATTGCATGTTTTTATACTTTGTGTTTTTATACAGGTTTTATTTCATTTAACTGTGGGTTTTACCTGTTTTTAATTAAGATTTTAGTGCATGTTTTTAAACACTCTACCTTGCCAACATTTGACTGCACACACCTGGAGCTGCACACGAGGAGAGGGGGGTAATTAGAGCACCTGTGAGGTGCAGCAAGGAGCCGCTGCAGCGGCCAATCAGAGGCGGTCAGGAGGACTCAGGGCAGCCAGAAAAGGAGGTCAAACGGAGACACAGGGACACACGACCGAGGAAGGAGGAACATGACAGAGGAGGAAGAGGACATGACAGAGTAGGGAGAAACACGACCGAGGAGGAAGGGACGCTGCGGAGCCGATGGGAGCCGACGGGAGCTGACAGCAGGCTTCGAACGTGGAAAATCCAGAGTGTTACAACGTGGAATACACGCAGCGGCAGAATGAGGAAGCTCTGCCGGCGTGGTGAGTATCCTTGGGATACAGTAACACTCTGGTACTTTGAGCGCGGCTCCTAAACGTTTAGCTGTGGGTACACAGTACTGGCAGCCCCTTTCTTTGCCCTCGCAGGTGACGAAGGAGCAGGAGAGCAGGCGGAGAACGACGGCAGCAGCATGGTGAAACCCTCCAGGTGCAGCAGGAGAGCAGACGCAGGAGGATGGTGGCGGCATGGCAAAACCTACACATGGAGCAGCCAGGCCAGACCAGAGGCCGCGCACCCCTAGAGTGGTCGACTCGTTATCTCCCTGATATCCTTCACCTTTTAGCTTTTTTTTCTGTTTTCCTAATTCCCCTGAGGGAGTTCCCCAAAGGGATTAATAAAGTTCTATCTAATCTAATCTAATCTGAAATCTGGCCAATGATGGAGGTGTCATCCGCGACCTTCACAGTAGAGTTCTCTCCATGTTGGGGGTTGCAGTCATTGGTGTACAGCGTGAACAGGAGGGGGCTGAGCACACAGCCCTGGGGGGCTCCGGTGTTGAGCATTAGAGTGGAGGAGAGACTGCCGATCTGGACTGACCAGGGTCTGTTTGTGAGGAAGTCCAGTATCCAGTTTCAAAGAGTGGTGCTGATGCCCAGGGTGTTCAGTTTTAGAATTCTGATGAAGGGCAGTGGAGATGGCATCCTCTGTGGATCTGTTGGTTCTGAAGTCAAACTGGTCAGGGTCCTGACTGGCTGGGATGTCGTTCTTAATGTGTTGGAGAACCAGCTTCTCAAAGCACTTCATCAGGATGAGGGTGAGAGCCACAGGGCGGTCGTCATTTAGATCAGACACTGCAGACTCTTTAGGCACAGGGACGATGGAGGCTGTCTTTAGGCAGCTGGGAACACTCTCCTGTGATGGTGACATGTTAAAAATGTCTGTAATGACATCTACCAGCTGGTTGGCACATGTTTTAAGTACACAGCCAGGGATGTTATCAGGCCCCATACTTTAATGCCCACTCTCCTCTTCACTTTATCTTTCACTTGGTAAGGGCCGAACAGGTCGACAGACGTGAATTGAAATGGTGCAGCTGGACTCGACCTCTCTTCAGGTAAGTTTCCAATCATTTGCTAACAGGTCCTTGCTTCTGCCTTTTTGCAGACCACACACTTGTCAGCAACTTTTTGGGCAATAATTCTTCCTCTGATGGCCCACACTTTCTTTCACATCCACAGCAAAGTTCCTGCCACTCAGAAAGAGAGCCCACATTACACCAATTTTAAAATCTCTGCATTGGCTACCTGTATCTTTTAGAATTGATTTTAAGGTTCTTTTACTAGTTTTTTAATCCCTGAATGGTCTTGCTCCTTTTTATTTATCCAATCTGCTTTTACCCTATGAACCTAGTAGAGCACTCAGGTCTTCAGGTAGTTGCCTTTTGATAGTACCCAAAGTCAGAACTAAAGCATACGGTGAAGCCTCTTTTCAATACTATGGCCTTCGTCTGTGGAACAGCCTACCTGAAGACCTGAGGGCAGCACCTAATGTTCATATTTTTAAAAGCAAACTCAAGACCTACCTTTTTAATCTGGCTTTTAGGTGATTATTATTATTATTATTATTATTATTATTGTTCAATCGTATTTATGTATTCATATTAACCCTCTTAATATGTTTTATTTCTCAATTTCAGCTCAGATTTATCTGTTTTTATAGATTTTCTTTCCACCATCTTACCTCAGTATATTTTATCTCATTTTACCATATTGTTATATAAAATTGTATTTTATTTACCTATTTATTTTCCTTTAGTATGCTTATTTATTTATTGTAATCTAATTTCTTGACAGGATTTTTTATTGTTCTTTGAGTCTTAGCTCCAGTGTTTCCTCATTTTTAATCAAAGATGGCATTTCCTCAGTCCTCTTATTATGTTTTCTGTTAGAATCTCTTCCTCATGTCTTTGTATGTGTGTGTATAAGTGAGTGTGTGTGCTGTATGTGGATTGCGAGGTTGGGGGTCGGGTAGGGTTGTATTTTTCATTGTATTCAATTTTCTACTTTTTATTTATTTGAATTTATTTTGTTTGTACATTTCTATGTGAAGAACTTTGCGCTACAACATTTTGTAAGAAAAGTTCTATACAAATAAAGTTTGATTGATTGATTGATTGACTCTGTCGTGTCCTTCACTGTGTGCTGCTCGGACTAGAAGAGTGGAGATGCGAAGGTCTGGATCCTGCCACCACAAATCAGGAGTCCACTTGTTTCATCTTTTAGACAACCAGTCTGTTAGTTGTGTTTGGAAAGTGTACACCTTCTTGGGCTACCCAAGTTCATGTGACTCGGGAGTGTTGACATGTATCTTGAGGAGGTAGCGCTTAGTTGCAACAGATACTTTCATCCCACCGATGCCGTGGACCACCAGTGTCACGTCTTCACTTCTAAGGTACAACCTGCTTGCAGCTCTATGTGCAACGTCTGATGCCAGGTCAAGAGGGTTTCAATTCTTTGTCCATCGTTGACTGTGAGGAGCACCAGGATAACTGGGTACTCATTTAAGCCATTTTCCTCCAGAAGGCTTTTCTCAGCTGCAGTGGAGTTGTATGCCCTGGATGAGACTTTGCAGAAGGCATCTTGACATTGTTGCGCCAGCTCAGGTGGAAGTTTGGAGAGGAACTCTTCTTGGGCTTCGGTGTATCTTCTGCCCTCAGCTCTCACTGGACCAGATTTTGGCGTTCTTTGGTGCTGGGGTCTGGCAACTGGACACAGAAGATAGTGGTGTTGGTCTTTGCATACTGAATTCCCACTCAGGTAAGCAGTTTTTCTGCAGTAGTCGCTGCTGTGGACTTCGAGGCATCTCTTGCAGGCGCCGAGTTGTTGTACTGCATCCTTCTCTTGAATCTGCAGAAGTACAGTTTCTTCCTGTGCTTTGGGTCACCACAGATGATGCAGCCTGCTGTGTCCCTGCTGGACTTTGCTGTCTTTGTTCTGGCGTACTTTAGGAACTTCGTGTAACCCAGGTAATAAAATCTTACTTCAGCCTTATACATTACTCCTGTCTCGAAATCTCGCAGTAATTCCCGTTAATCTCGTGAGATGATCACATGGGCCAGTTGGCCAATCAGTGTTTACGCCTGCGGTGACGTCGCACCGTCATGTGGGTCGACGCGGCCAATTGGGTGCAGATATTTGGCATGGCACGTCAGTTTGAGTTCAGGCAGAGCAGGGAGAGCATTATCCGAACGAGCTACAGGAGCCCTCTACCACAGCCGATACTGAGAAGAACGAGTCGCGTTTGTGTTAACGGACGACCGGCCAGGTTTTTGATCCTACTGATGGTGAGCTGAATGGAGCCTATTTAGGACCCAAGAAGGATTGAACAGTGGAGAGCCACTCCCCTCCTGCCAGGCCGGGGGCTCTCTGTAGCCCAACAGGCTAACTCTTACCCTACTCACTTCAGCCACAGCCCCCTGCAACCCACTTTTCCCCATAACTTTTCACCATCGCTACATCCCCCTGGACTCAATATAAACCCAGACGTGGGTTTCCCCTTTTTTCCCCCAATGGACTGTGGGCAGGTTAATAGGTCTCATTTTGTGATTGTGTACTGGGTTTGAGAGTTTTGAAAGTTTTCCCTGTTCTCAAGATCCAAGTGTTATTTCTTCGAATTGTGAATGAAATTACTTTTGACATTTTTTTTCTGAGATTTTTTTTCCTAAATATAATGGCAATTCCAAGTATCTATTCACTGTAAATACTGAGCAGTGTATTTTTTTGTATGTCACTTGCTTTTTCCTTCAATACATGGTACCATCAAACACAAATCTCAGCCTCTTGTCCACTCCCTCCATGAGCAACTCCTAATCTTCTGGTTCAGTCCATTTCCAATACTTATGTCATAAATTGTGTAGACAAAAAAAACTTATATAGTACTTGCTAGTCCATACTTGAATACATAATACTGACACAGGTGCTACATTGGTCTTCTCTTTGGTGGGCTCGACGATGTCTCTCAGCTGATCTAGTTGGTCATATATGGATTCTTGGGATCTCAGAAACATGATGAGCTTGTCAAAACTATTCTGGTGGTTAACAGTGTTTCACTCACCTGCAGCATAGATGAGCCAGTCTTTTTTCAGAGTTTCTGGGAGCTTGCTCTCAATGGATTTAGTCACTGGTGGGTTCTTTATGGCGCCTGCATTCCTCAGGTCATTTAAATCATACAGGGTCTTTTCCACTGCTTGGATGAGCTCTATGATTCTCCTTGTCTGGCGGCTCCTGACTGGTGGAGTTACTCTTCGACGATCTCAAGAGCGATGGTGGCTTGGTTCCCAAACCGGTTGTCCAAGACTTGGAAGATCTCATCTGATGAACTGATGTATGTTGACAGGCGTAGATCTTTGGCCACCTTCTCGTTGAGGCTATCAAGCAGTTGAAATTTCTTCACCTCTTTCAAGCCGGTTGGTTCGCCTTGCTTCTGCAGGGCCTCCCATTCTTTCTTCCATCTTTAGTAGTCTCATCTGTTGCCAGCAAACTTTGGTAGGACTGTGGCTTTCAACTTCATCAACTTTCAACTTTCTGCTACTGGGGCTAGGCTGTGAACTGAGATGGATTCTTGTTCAGTGTCCTCCTTTATACTTGCTTTGTTGAGGATGGCCTTCTGCGACACTAGCTTGTAAAGGAGCACTTTGAGCCTTCTTATCCGGGAATCAAAATCCTTTTGCTCAGCAGGTGGAGCGCAGTGTTTCCAGTTCTGGTGCGCTTCTTTTGCTTTGTGCACCAACTTCTCTAGGTGGGTCAGCATGAACTCGTATGCCTCCAGAGTTGCATCTGGCTGAGTGGAGGAGACATTCTCGCTTTCAGTCTCTGCAACTTGAAGATCCAGGGACAGTTCTTTTTCACCACATGTGGTCCACAGTGTTTCTTGGATTAGGACTTTAACTTTTTGCAAACATTGCTCTTCTGTCTGAATCTCTAAATTTAAACTATCCTCTAATTTTTTTAACTGAAATGAAAAATGTTTTAACTAACATGGAATCAAGTATTTTATCCCATTTTGGTGTAGGTTTAACATTGCATTTTTAACAGGAATACTATATATATTTTTTAATTAACATTTTAATAAAAGAAGAATGCAATACATTCAACCAATACTATTTATATATTTAATCAACTTAACTCAAAAAATTCAACTTGACTTTCTAAAAAAAAATTCTAAGTCATGTTGACAAATGCATAATAAACCCAAAACAAAAGATCCTCTTTTCTTTTTTTCCCCCTTCAATAGAGAGTCCAGTGAGGAGGCATCTTACCGACAGTCCTTTTCGGTTCAAAAGTCCTTTTCCCATGCACGTTTTAAGTGGCTGCTTTTGCCGTCCTCCACTTCACTTTTCACCAGCCAAATGACTGGTGCTCTGTTTTTGTTGCGCAAGACCACATTGTGCACTGCTGATTACACTAGATTTCCTACACCTGCGCTGTAGATGAGCGCGTTGACTGTCATGTGCGTGGGGCACCATGGCCACTGTTGCATGAATATTTATTAATTTACTACTGCTGTTATTTTAAACAACATTTTGTCATTCTGAAGTTTCATTATTATAATATTTTCTTTTTACACAAACAAAATGACCCCCCAAATAGAGACACTGATATAGAAACAGAAAGTCTCCCTCATGTTTAGGCCTGGGACTCTCTTACAATGGCTGGTTTGACGAAGTAAAATTGTTAAAGGATAAGTTCGGTTTCTACAGCTTCCACATAGTTTATAGAATGAAGTAGAACAATATACTCACCCAGAAGGCTTTCCTGATCCAAACAGTGCTTCGGGAGATATTTAGATCCAAAATCGAGCGGCGGACATCCGTATAAATGGTAGCAGACGGGGCATCTATAGCGCCGCTCCTTAAACTGCATTAATCGTCCAAAAACTCATTAGTTTCACCAACATTTCATCATGGTCCGCTCGCGCTACCCCTCCACGACAGTCCGGTGTCACTCCACCCATGTTTTTGTGACTGTGCTGACCTCTGAACTAATAAGTTTTTTTCGGTTGCGCGCGCATGCGCAGTACGGCTCATTGTTTCAGCGGCGAGCGGTGGCTACACAATAACTTTCTTCTTCCAGTTTTGTGCAAAATGGACGAATATCTATCGGATGAAGATGTTGTGGACGAGAACTTTGAATATGATGGGTGTCCTTACAGTTTCGAGCCAGAGTATACAGATGAGGAGCTCATCGAAAGGAGGACGCGGAGGCAAGAAACTTTTCAGTTCAGAGGTCAGCACAGTCACAAAGACATGGGTGGAGCGACACCGACCTGTCGTGGAGGGGTAGCGCGAGCGGACCATGATGAAATGTTGGTGAAACTAATGAGTTTTTGGACGATTAATGCAGTTTTAGGAGCGGCGCTCTTGATGCCCCGTCTGCTACCATTTTACAGATGTCCGCCGCTCGATTTTGGATCTAAATATCTCCCGAAGCACTGTTTGGATCAGGAAAGCCTTCTGGGTGAGTATATTGTTCTACTTCATTCTATAAACTATGTGAAAGCTGTAGAAACCGAACTTATCCTTTAAGTCCCAAGTTTTACCAGAGTTGATGAAATTATTAAATCAATAAGATCTCTATTTGACCAATTACTGGTGTTATATTCACATATTTTTCATAAAATGAAGGTTTCTGACCAGTTCAAAGGTCACATTAAAACAAACCGGAGGAAAGAATGGTTTGATGGATGGTAAAGCTGTATACTTAGAGAAAGTCTGGGTACACTGATCTCAGTTTGGACAAACAAAATCAGACAGAAACAGTTATAGTCACTACAGGACTTCCATCCTTCATCTATGCTGATCAACCTTTGAGGTGGTGGGGGGGCTGGAGCCTGTCCCAGCTGACTCTGGGCTAGAGGTGCTCACACTCTCGGGACATTAAGCTAACAAGCATGCTTTTTTATTCAGTAGGAGGACGTCAGAGGCACACACACTACCTGCTGCTTCACTGTGCCACCCAGAGCTTCATCCTGTGGCACATGCAAATGAATGCAGCATTTTAACAATAACTTTATGGCTCCAGAAGTTTATTCAGTCATTTTTAAACATGAATCAGACTAGAATCTACCTGAGGAAATGATCAGTCTTACTGAAGAAACCTAAAAACAGGTGAATTACAGCATTTACCTGTTGTTTAACATCAGGATCAATAACTAGACCATGCTCTCTGCTGCTGGTTCAGGGCCCAGGTGACGTCAGTGCATACCCTCCATCCTGCTCTGAAACACTCATGACAATAAAGCTCTTGAACTGAGAGACTTGATGATCTTTATTTATCAGGAATGTTCCAGTTTAGACATCATCTCAGACACTGGAAATGATCCCAAACTTTACACTCCTGACCTTTGACCTCATGTTTGTAGTTTGTTCCCTCTGAGAACAGGACCACAGGACAATGCTAGCATCAGGAAATAGCACAGGCATCATTGTTGACAATGTTATGATGGAGAATCTGGCTTGCCCGCCTCTTCAGCCTCTCGTTATCCTCTTTCAACGTCTCCATCTCTCTCTTCAGCCTCTCCTTCTCCCTCTCTGCCTCCTCCTGCTCCCTCTCTTTCTCAGCCTCTCCTCTCTCCTCGGCCTCTTCTTGTTGCCTCACTTGCATTTGTTCTTCTCTTTCCCTCAGGATGCGTTGTCTCTCCTCCTCTTTAGCCTTCTCAGCCTCTCTGAACATCTCACTGGTGTAGGGGCTTCCTCCGTTCTTCTGGACTATGTTTCTGATCTTCTGGATCAGCTCTCTGACTTGATGTTGATCTTTTCTCTTGTTGTTGAAGACGTGGTACTGGCCGTTACATCGGCCCACGAGCTCCTGCAGGTCAGGGCTTTCATGGATGAAGTCCTTGATGTCTGTGCCCTCCATCTCCAGCTCGTCTCCCATGGTGAAGAGGACCATGCTGTGTCTGTGTGCTGCCTGGCCAAAGATTTCTTGGATCATTGCCACAGTCTTTATCTCCTCTTCTGTGAATCTGCCCAGCCTGATGACCACCAGGAACACATGAGGTCCAGGAGCAGAGTAGGAGATGCACTGTGAGAGATCTTGGGTGGTCTTGTTCACACCAAACCTGGTATCGAACAGGCCCGGGGTGTCGATGACAGCGACCTTCTGTCCATCCACTGTGCCAACACCCATCGAACAATCTTCTGTCATGGACTGTGAACTGAAACTTGTTTAAGACTCCTGTCAATCTGTCTAATTTCTACAGACAAGCTCTAAAGTCTTGGTTGATAAACAAACACACAGATGTTTAATCTGGAACAACAAAGACATCAGATACAAAAATAAGACACTGTTTCTTAATAATTGGATAGAAAATGATATTCTGTTTGTCAAGCAGCTACCAAACCGAAACAAACACCTGTTCAGTTATACAGAATTTCTAATGAAATATAAAATCCCCGTCACTCCTAAAGAGTTCACAGTTGTGTTTGATGCAGTTCCTGATGGTCTGTTAACATTACTGCAAGAGGGAGGGGAGGACATCATACAATATTCTTCAGAGCTCAAATTGTAGGTGCTGTACAGTTAATACGCAAAAAATGAACTAATAAACACATTAGGAAACTCTACCACCAAATATCAACTCTGCAATCAAAATCCATCTAGAATTCAAAATTTGATAACATTAATTTTAAGTCTGTGTGGAGTTTTAATCAGAAATACTGTGTCAGAAATAAAATCAAGGAAGTGGCGTTCAAAATAATGCACCTGATTTATCCAACGAGTCAAGTTGTTGATAGGTTTGGAGTTGTGGAGAGATGCTGTGTTTTTGGTAACTATTAAATTGAAAATATTTGCCATTGTTTTTTGACTGTCTTCATGTGTTTTGGTTAGATGTAAAGCAACTCTATAATGCACAGACCAGGTCCAAGGTTCAACTAACTTTTCATGTTTTTTTTTTTTTTTTATGATAGTGACAATAGAGACCGTCAAAAGATGTATTTTCTTAATTTACTTATATTATACGGGAAATATGATATTCATTAGTGTAAATAGATACAAAAATTACAAAAAATACAACAATTCAAGAAGGAAATAGAAAATTAAATGAGCTTACTTAAAGGAATGGAGACAAAAGAGCAAAGAAAACTCTGAACATTATGAGATCCCTTAATATGTTTAAATATTTTTGAGATGCCTCTTGTATGTATGTATGTATTTATTTATTTATTTATTTATTTATTTATGTATTTATGTATGTATGCATATATGTAAATATGTACATGATGTAAAGTTTGTATATACACGGTGTTGTAAATCTGTGCATATGGGGTATGTGCTTCACATAAATCAATTTTTTTTAAAATGCTGGCGGTCACTACAAAAGGGAAGTGAAACGAGTGAATTAGTAAACAAAAAACATGGAGGGTTTAATCAGCGTTGACGCCGCAAAAAAGAAGTTCTTGTGTAGGTATATTATATATAAAACAGCCTTCATCAACAAAGGAAACAGGCATATAGGCAAGATATATCTGTTTTTATCTGTTGTCAAGCTCATCAATGCCTTTTGTGGGAGCAGATCGTTGTTTATTTTATTTTTTTTAATAAAAAGTCCCAAAGCTGCAGTTGTAATGATTATGATGCATTGCTGTTAACAAAAAACAAAGGGCTGTCCCATTCCTGTCTATAGCACTTCTAGCCCTTGCAGCCTCATGCACTCAATCACCTTCCAGGTGCAGTCACATAAGTCAATGAGAGCTCAGGGTTCAGGGAGGAGATTGAGATTCAGCCTTTGTGTTTGTGGAGTTTTCCAGAAGTTGAGCACAAAGTTTTTTTGTCCTAGATTATGTCTAAGATTATTTTCCAGATAATGTGCAAGAAGACAAGTCTTACAGCAGAACTTTGGTTCAAAGTTTTGACATGTTTGAGGACTATTTTTTGTTTGGTTGTTGACACAGCGAGTAGAGAAAACGTGACGGACGGGGCGCTGCTGCAAGTTAACTCAGCTGGAGTAAGTAGCTTTTTTTGGAGTGTTTCACCCTTTGTTTGGATTGTTTTGAGGCTGGTAACAGGAAGAAACAACCAGATAGAGCTCTGAACTGTCCCTGAATGCTCGGAGTTCCTCTTGCCACGCTGGAAAATCACTCACACTTGACTCTGCCTGCTTGCTGTTTCTGGAATCCATCACGAGAGGGTAACGCCTGGATGAAGTTCTCTGTGGACCACACATCCTCTGTGTGGTTCTGCTCTGATCTTGATTTTGTTTGCTCACTTTGAGTGAAGCGACTGCTACGTTTCTGGTCCCAATGCATGCAAGCATGCAAGCGATACAGGCCTGCACCGAGAGGTTAATATATACCCCTTTCAGACTGGCCAAAAAACCTGTTTAAACCCAGTAATAATTGGCTCCTGTTGGCAGTTTGAAAGGGTCTAATCAGCATTTCGACCCAGATCGACTGACCCTGCAAGCGACACTGGTTTTTATTGGCTCGCCTCAGATTGGCTTCAGTGAGAACATCACACCCGGGTCAACCCGCTAATTTACGTCATGACGTCGGCGTAACGTGCCCAGGGCATAATATGGCACCCATCCCCTCTGTCTGTAACTTACGTGACTCTTTGCCGTCTCAGCAGCAAATTCCATCCACCTTTGTATCATCAGCGCTCAAATGTCGTTCAGTCAGCGCCGAGTTTGTACATTTTTAAAGAGGGACAAAAGTACAAAGTACGGAAAACTGCTGACTAACGTGTCCACAGCCTCTATGCTTCTGTCCATTTTACATGGTCATGTTTCATCACGCTGATGTCATCAACGTGATGACATCAGGTTGACGCATTAAAGGAAAAAAAACAGCCACGCAGCTCATCTGATGGCGATTAGACCCAGGTCTGGTGGCAGTGGGAGAGGAGTCACTTGCTGATTGTTGGCAGGTTAACCCGCTTTGAAAAAACCTGCGTTGACCCGCCAATTTTAGTGTGAAAGCAGTAATAGAGTATTTTATCCTGCCGGCTTAGTATAGAGGTGCTTTGGAATGTGTGTTTGGGAAAAGAACCCGTTTGTGTACAAAACTGGTACAAATTTAAGTTTAAAGGGAATATTTTTATTTATTTTTACTTCTTAAAGTAAGGAATTGCTTATTTTTATACAGTTACAGTGTTTTCCTGCTATGTTAAGGTATTCTTACAAGCTTTAAAGGTCCTGACAAATAGTCAAAGCTAAGGATTTGGTGATTCTAAGTTTAGAGAGTTTTCTTATTTCCCAAAACTAATAATTTGATTTAGTTAATCTGAGTTACTCTACTCAAACATGAGGCTAAGGAACTCCGGGCCCCTTTCTACACTTTTACCTGGTAGATGGGCAACAACCAGATCAAAAAAAAAAAGAAAATAATAAACAAATTGATTCTATAAATATATAGAATTAAGACAGCAATAGACAAAAAAGGAGAGAGAGAAGAAAAACACAGGCACAACAGTCTGGTAATAATAAACGGCAACAGACATCCTCAAAGTAGCGGCATATGTCCCTCATCACAATAGAAATAACCGTCTACCTCTCTCAGCTGTTTTAGTCGTATCAGTCAGGGGTGAATGGAAGATCTGTTTTCTTAACAAGTTGAATGAATGGGCCCCATAATTTATGAAATTTACTGGAGCAGCCAGTTAAAAAAGGTATGATTTTCTCACACCAAGGTCCCATATTATGCAAAAGACACTTTTCAAGGCTTTTGGACACATTTTTGGGTCTTTGGCGTTCCTCCCAGCCCACAACATGTGATAGTAAACAACAAAACCTGTATTTAGCAGGCTGCATAAAAGTAAACTCATGGTATTTAGTGAGCTGTTGAGTCTGTGGAAATTCTGTTACATAACAGTATATTTTTATTTGCTTACCTAACGTGATTGGTCTACCTGAGTATCCCCCTCCCCTCTGCTGGAGAGATTCCTCTGTGAAGTGCAGCCATGTTGTTTTATGTTCAGCATGTCTAAGCTCAGAAGCTGTCACTGCTCAGTTGTTGGCTGTAAACAGCCACATATATCTTCACATATAGGCTACCAGCCTCAGAGGACCAAAGGGCCCAGTGGATTAATTTTACTTTTGAAGGGAATGAGCAGCTACAGTCGGCTAAAACCTGTATGTGTGTGCCAGTCACTTCACGTCCGACTGCTTCTTCAACTTCAGTCAGTTCAACACAGGACTGGGAACTGGACTTTTCCTGAATCCAGGCTCAGCACCAACAGTCTGTCGCCAAACCTGATGATGGAAATGTGAGTATTTTAATGCTGTGTAGTATTTATTTTGCTCATTGTTACGAGCTAATGCTAACAGCAGTGGGAAGTGAACTAGACATAACTGCACAACATGTTCGTCAATGTTCACGTTACTTGTTGAAAGTCTGAAGGGTAAACTTCAGAGTATGAGCATTCTTACATTAGTCAAGAGAAGTTTAACAGTTGGCTGAATATAATCAGTCCTTTACCCACCACATTACCCCTCGGTTTGTGCTAACGTTAGCCCAGAAGGTAGGCTAAGTTGCGGCTGTGTTCCACTGCAGTGACTAGGCTGAGGTTAGCATGTTGTGTGTTAGCCTGTGATGTTTGGGGGAAACAAGATCGCTGTTATCTGTTAAACGGCATGAATTTGCGGTTCGTGTGTGTTCAGGACTGTAGGCGGCATGTGGCTGGAGTGCCCACTTCGCTCAAGTTACGCTGCAGGTCTATCGTGAATTCCCCGTTTGTACACTGCTTTGCTCTGGCTCATATGAAGGTGACCGCCCTCAAACCAGCCGTTCTGAACAGATGGGTTATGTGAGCAGCTGTGTTTTCTTCAAAGGCTTTTTGGACCAAAGCATGTTATTAACATTTCATGAAGACATCAAGGATCCATGTTAAACTGCAGAAAAGGAGCAAAATATGGGACCTATAAGAAAATAAAGGGTGTCTTTGATCCAGTGGGTGTGACAAGGGGGTATTGGTGATTTCCAATGTAATTACAATTAATCTTCTGGCTAGCAGGGTAGCAAAAGCAAGTACATCCTGTTTGGATTTAGTGAGGGAAGCGGGTAGAGATGGACAATGCCAGAGCATGTGTATTAAGTTTGCAGGAGACTGCTGACACCTATCACAATTTGGAGTTCCACCATAAATCTTGGCCAGTCAAGCCTTAGTGTAGTAGGTACAGTGTACAACTTTGCTCTGAATAAGACTGTGTCCAGCACAGATAGAAGATTTATGTACCCGTCTCAGAATCTCTGTCCAGAAGATCACCCTTTTTCTACAACTGGATCAGACTACTCAAGAGGAATCTTGTCCCCTGTTTAACCTCAGACTGTCTGGACTACAAGTGTGATCTAGATCAATCAGTGTCATCAATCGTCATGGTAACATCCACTGTCGTTGCAGCTGTGTGTAAGTTCAAAGTTCAAAGACAGTAACAAAAAATTTTGTTACTGTTTTACAGAAAAACTGCATTTTAATGATATTTTTTTGACTATCATTCCCATATTTTTGAAAGAAGAACATGACAGTTACTTGGTAGGGGAAAGGTGTTTTCAGTGATTTGACCAAAAAAAACAAAAATGTGATTTTGCTTCCAATGTTCCACTGCTCACCGTCTTCCTCTTGTAGCCCCACGTGCAGGTTTAATTAATCTCCAAAACTGTCTGCTCACAGGTGATGGCATTAGATTTGTGGTCAAAAATACATATATGGGGCCATATGGAAGAGAAATTTGAATTAAGAAATGTTTAGTTTAGTTTAGTTTATTCACACATCACCCAGGGAATACAATATAATACATGGTGTATACAACAAGTATTTTTTTGCACAATCGGATGTGTGAAAAGGGTCACCCCAAGGAAACTATTGAAAGCTTTTAATTGGGGGCCCGGTTTTCCATGAATATAAGATACCAGTCAGATACCCTTATAATATGGACAACATACAGATAGATAATAGACACAATAAACAATGGACAATCTCAGTATTCTGGTTACATTGGATTTGATGTGAAGTACCGTAGCAATGTTAACCAAGAGAAATTAATAGATGCAATAAGATACAGGTATTCATATAAATATTAATCAGCACATTAAACATGCTTTGCTAGGAGTTGAATTTTTAGTTTTTTCTTGAAGGTGGAGATGGAATGTGACATTTTTAGTATTTCATCAAGCTCGTTCCAAATCTTTGGTCCTCTGCACACAATGCTAAAGCTTGTACACTTTAGCCTTCGTTTTTTTCCAGTGATTAGATTTAACTCCTGGTGCTATAGGTGTGCCTAGGAGTACAGATTGGGATGAGGTCACATAGTTTATGGTTTACTTTTTGGACAGTCTGGTACATTACACAAGCATTCTGAAAGTAGTTGTATGTTTTGCAAAACAAATAAACTTAGTGTTACCAATACATCGTATATAACATATGTGTGTAATTGTAAGTTTATTACTGAGTGCGATATTTTTTTGTCAGTATTATAATTGTATTAGGGGCCTCTCTGGGCCCCTGTCAATCATGGGCCCCTAGGATCCTCCAGATACTCCCCTTTTCGCGTCCCTGCATGAAAGCAACCGGTGTGGACTGACGCTGTTTTCACTCACTCACTGTTTTCTAAATAAAAATTTCATCTTGAGGTGTCCTCCATCACTTATTCTCCATGATATAAGAACAGTCTTTGAAGGATCAAGCTTCAAATATGATCTACTAGTGCTGCGATTCTCAACCTGTGGGTAGAAGCCCATAAGTGGGTTTCAGAGCTGTTTTCAGTGGACGGTGTATAATCAGGTAAAACTGTGACAAACGTCTTCAGTGTATGGAGGCCCTAAGAGGACAAACATCCATCAGAGTATGTCAGAGTATACCCACTAGAATAAACCAGACTACAGCACTGGTTAGATAGATAGATAGATAGATAGATAGATAGATAGATAGATGAATAAATGAACAAAAAATGATTAATATAGAGTGATCGATTAATGAATAAATAAAAATGATTAATATAGATAGATAGATAAATAAATAAACAAACAAACTGATTAATATAGATAATCCCGAATAACGGACCCCGCTCATTCCCGCCCAGGCACCCCCCCTTCCCAAAGCAAAAAGGTTAGGGGAAGCACTGCAACTGTAAATGTTAAGTATAAATATTTGCAGTAAAACATAGAGCACTTCATTCAGATTCAGACTCATTTTTGTCCGACTATTTCATCCAGCGGCTTTCTTTCAGAGCACTCTTGTTTTTCTTCAGCCCTGATCCACACTGTAGCAGTTACTGACTCTTGAAGCTGACACAGCTGATACAGTCATGGACTGATTTCCCTTCAGACCAGTTATTAAAATACAGAATCATGAAAACTAAAGTTCAGCAGTGTCCTGACTCACCGGAGTGTTGGTTTGTCTTGTTGCTCTTCTTCAGGCTGCTCAGTGGAGGTGCTCTGGACTTGTTGGTGTGAGGCTTCAGTGGTCTGAGTCTCTCTGCTGCTTCCCCTCCTCCTCAGACAGAGTCATGCTGCAGACCCCTCCCACAGACAGTCAGCAGCTACATGTATTTATCTTATGTAACTTTATTTAAACAGGTCGTCCCACTGAGACAAACAGTCTCATTTAAGACAGAGCTGTACATGTGCAGTAAGAATGGGAGTGAGGGCAGATTGATTGAATCTGCTGTTGGTTTGTTTCTGCTCTCAGCTTTCCCTGAAGAGTCAGAGAGTGGCAGGGAGAGAGGGCATGAGAGGGCCCTTTGTGCTGTAGGGCTGCTCCATCAGGGCAGAATTTATCACAACAGTTAGTTTAAGTGATACTAAGATCATCATCATTACACATGATTACTATTAAACCTGCACACTCAGTTCTTTAATGTGTAACACTCTGAAAAACAGTAAGCAAAAAGAATCACAACGATCAAGAGAATGAAATAACAAATCACAAAAAACAAAACAATTTAAATAAAAAAAATGTGTTGGGTTTCAATTTCGTGGCCATTGTCTTCATTTTTGTGGGGCAGTGCGTTGGTGCAGCAGGTAGTGCACAAGCCTCACAGCAAGACGGTTGCTGGTTCAATGCCCGTGTTGGTCAGCGCCTATCTGTGTGGAGTTTGTATGTTCTCCCCGTTCATGCGTGGGTTCACTCTGGGCACTCCGGCTTCCTCCCACAGCTCAAAAACATACTCATTAAGTTGATTGGTGACTCTAAATCACCCTTAGGTATGACTGTGATACTGAATGGTACTCTAGCTCTCTATGTGGCCCTGTGCTTGGCTGGGATAGGCTCCAACCCCTGTGGCCCTGAAAAGGAAAAGCCATATAGATTATGGATGGATTTATGTTGATCGTCTTTTGCATCAGTGTACCAAGTTAAATTCCTTGTCCATGTAAATGCACTTAACATTTGATACCAGTTCTGATTCTGATTATCCTGATCTAAGGCCGTTTTGAAGACAAAGGGACCCAACCCAATACTTGTGAGATGTATCTCATAAAGTGGCCGGTAAAACCATCATTATCTGGCCCATCATATTTATGAATGCTCTAAATAATATAATAATGATAACTTTATTTATATAGCACCTTTAAAAACAGATGTTTACAAAGTGCGTTAACAGACAAAGCAAAGGCAGAAAAAGGCAGAACTCTGGGTACAATAAAATCAACAATCAGGTCAGAGAGACCAAAAGAGTCAAAGGAAAAGGCACAGAGGGTCATGTTAATTAAAGCAACAAAAGAAAAGAAAATAGAGAAAATGGTAAACTGGTGAGCTGGACACGGCTAAAGTATTCTAGGAATATACTAAGTTAGTACACCTAATTATGTTGTCATGGACATATGAAGAGAATCAGTGAAGAAGGTATTTTGTTTTATTTATAATGATAAGGAGACATTAAGACAATACATAGATAATAGATTTAGAGATACATAGATAAATTGACAGCAGTTGAAAGCTGACATCACATCAGGGAGATGGAAAAGAAGAGGACAGATAGGGGATGGATAAAAGACAAAAAAATAAATAAATACATAAAATTGTTAAGGAATTGACCCTATTAATGTTTTAAAGTTAGACCCAAAAGCTCCAGGTTGACATTGATTTTATTGTTGACACAATCCAAGGTAGGGTGAATTCAGTGATCCAATATATACAGGTGATTGCGGTGGTGGGGGCTCATGGAGATCACTGTGAAGAGAGGAAGCAGAAAAAACAGGTAAGTATCTCAGCATGGAGCAAAGCATTCAGTAACAAAAAGCACATTAAAGGCAAAAAACTCCAGAGAGGAGACATGAAAATGGCTTAAAGGTGCAGTGAGGGTCAGGACAGAGGAAACCATGGATGCACTTAAAAATGATTTACTAAAACATGATTGGGATTTGATATATAAAGAAACTGATACTCATAAAGCATATGATGAATTTCTCAGGGTGTTTAATAATCTGTATGATAAAAATTGTCCAATTAAACAATACTGTAGAAAACAAAAGTATAAAGATAATCAATGGATGTCAAAAGGATTGCAGAATGCATGTAAAAAGAAAAACACACTATATAGAGAATTCATAAAACACAGAACTAAGGAAGCTGAAAATAAGTATAAAATATATAAAAAGTAAGTTGACAAATATCATGAGAAACTGTAAAAAGGATTATTATAATAGGTTACTAGAGAATAATAAGCATAAAATAAAGTGCATATGGAATATACTAAACTCTATAATTAGAAACAAATCGAGACAGATACAGTATCCAAAGTATTTTATGGAAAATAACAAAACTATAAATAACATGAATGATGTAGTTAATAAATTCAATGATTTCTTCGTAAATATTGGGCCAAATCTGTCAGAGGAAATTCAAGATCCAGTGACATCCAATGATAATCTAATAGCCAGAAATTCACAGACAATGTTTCTTAAGCCTGTAGAAGAAAAGGAGATTATAGATATTGTTAATGAATGTAAGAGCAAGTCATCCACTGATAATAATGAAATAGATATGATAATAGTAAAAAGGGTAATTAATGGGATCTCCAAACCACTAATGCACATCTTTAATTTGTCACTGCAAACAGGTCAATTTCCTAACAATATGAAAATAGCTAAAGTTGTTCCCCTGTATAAAACTGGAGACAAACACCATTTCACAAACTACAGACCTGTTTCACTTCTCCCACAATTCTCAAAAATTCTGGAAAAAGTTTTCAATAACAGATTAGACAGCTTTATAGAGAAGAACAGCTTACTCAATGACAATCAATATGGATTCAGAAGTAACCGGTGAACATCACAAGCTCTGGTCAAACTCATAGAAGAAACCACAAACGCCATAGATAACAAGAGATACGCTGTTGGGGTATTCATTGATCTAAAAAAAGCATTCGATACAATAGATCATGATATTTTATTTAGTAAACTAGAAAAATACGGGATCAGGGGAACGGCACTAGAGTGGGTGAGAAGTTATCTGAAAGGCAGGAGGCAGTTTGTGAAAATGGGAGAATACCAATCAAGATGCTTGGACATTGTGTGTGGTGTTCCACAGGGATCAGTGCTGGGTCCTAAATTATTCATCATTTATATCAATGAAATATGTAATATATCACAAATACTCAAATTCATTTTATTCGCAGATGACACAAATATATTTGGATCAGGTGAGAATTTACAGCAACTTTTGGACACCATCACTTCAGAATTTATCAAGATTAAAAACTGGTTCGACAAAAACAAACGATCACTAAATTTAAGCAAGACAAAGATAATGATATTCAATAATAGAAAAAAAAAATCATCAGGCACAGGTACAGATACAGGGCGTCGATATAGAAACAGTACATGAAATTAAATTCCTTGGAGTGAAAATTAATGACAAAATCTGCTGGAAACCTCACATTAAATACATCTGCACCAAAATATCAAGAAGCATCTCTGTAATGGCCAAAGCAAGGCACTTTCTGGACCACAAATCACTGCACATTCTGTACAATTCACTCATCTTACCGAACTTACAATACTGCTCAGAGGTGTGGGGCAATACATATAAAAACTCACTAGAGCCGCTATTTATACTACAAAAAAGAGCCATCAGAATAATTAATAATGTTAGTTACTAATGTTAGTTAGTACAACTATTTATATAAGTACTTGTGTTTTATATATATGTATGTATATATATAGAAATGTATATGTATACCGTCTTTGTTCTATTACTATTTTGATATTTATGTAAAACTTTGTTTAAGAAATTATAATATGTAAATATCTATATATCTGACTCTTTATATATATATATATATGGATACTTTTGTTTTTACGTATATAGGTACATATATATGAAGATATGTATATGTATACCTTTGGCCTTTCCGTGCATTCTTAACTACGTCTATGCGCAAAAACTATAAAGGAATGAATTTACTTTTACTATTATAACTATACTATTACTATTTTATTACCATTTACTATCCACTATTACTATACTACTATATTGATATCTATATAAAACTTTGTTTAATAAATTATAATATGTAGATACCCATATATCTAACTATTTATATAAATGTTTATGTTTTTTGTATATATATATGTATGTGTGTGTGTGTGTAAGTATGTGTATGTGTATATATATATATATATATATATATATATATATATATATATACACACATGTATGTATGTATGTATGTATGTGTGTGTGTATGTATGTATGTATGTATATGTATATATGTATATATATATAATATATGTATGTATGTACAAACCCCAAAACCAGTGAAGTTGGCATGTTGTGTAAATCGTAAATAAAAACAGAATACAATGATTTGCAAATCCTTTTCAACTTATATTGAATTGAATACACTGCAAAGACAAGATATTTAATGTTCGAACTGAGAAACTTTATTTTCTTTTGCAAATAATCATCAACTTAGAATTTAATGGCAGAAACACATTGCAAAAAAGTTGGCACAGGGGCATTTTTACCACTGTGTTACATCGCCTTTCCTTTTAACAACACTCAGTAAACGTTTGGGAACTGAGGAGACCAATTTTTGAAGCTTTTCGGGTGGAGCGTCCAGGGGCGTCCATGAAAAAGACGTTGCTTGGATGGCAACATATGTTGCTCCAAAACCTGTATGTACCTTTCAGCATTAATGGTGCCTTCACAGATGTGTAAGTTACCCATGCCTTGGGCACTAATACACCCCCATACCATCACAGATGCTGGCTTTTGAACTTTGCGCCTATAACAGTCCGGCTGGTTCTTTTCCTCTTTGGTCCGGAGGACACGACGACCACACTTTCCAAAAACAATTTGAAATGTGGACTCGTCAGACCACAGAACACTTTTCCACTTTGCATCAGTCCATCTTAGATGAGCTCGGGCCCAGCGAAGCCGGCGGCGTTTCTGGGTGTTGTTGATAAATGGCTTTCGCTTTGCATAGTAGAGTTTTAACTTGCACTTACAGATGTAGCGACGAACTGTAGTTACTGACAGTGGTTTTCTGAAGTGTTCCTGAGCCCATGTGGTGATATCCTTTACACAGTGATGCCGGTTTTTGATGCAGTACCGCCTGAGGGATCGAAGGTCACGGGCATTCAATGTTGGTTTTCGGCCTTGCCGCTTACGTGCAGTAATTTCTCCAGATTCTCTGAACCTTTTGATGATATTACAGACTGTAGATGATGAAATCCCTAAATTCCTTGCAATAGCTCGTTGAGAAATGTTGTTCTCAAACTGTTTGACAATTTGCTCACGCATTTGTTCACAAAGTGGTGACCCTCGCCCCATCCTTGTTTGTGAATGACTGACCATTTCAGGGAAGCTGCTTTATAATAAGTGTTTGATGAGCATTCCTCAACTTTCTCAGTCTTTTTTGCCACTTGTGCCAGCTTTTTTGAAACATGTTGCAGGCATCAAATTCAAAATGAGCTAATATTTGCAAAAAATAACACAGTCTACCAGTTTGAACGTTAAGTATCTTGTCTTTGCTGTGTATTCAATTGAATATAGGTTGAAAGGGATTTGCAAATCATTGTATTCTGTTTTTATTTACGATTTACACAACGTGCCAACTTCACTGGTTTTGGGTTTTGTATATGTAGAATGAATTTACTATGATAAAAATTATAATAATAACAAAACAGGGATAGGGGTAGGATTAAATAAGTTTTTTTACTTCTTCCTACTCCTTTTCAAGCATGTTGGACTTATTATTAGGGTCCTTGCCCAAAGGGCAAGGATCCTATTCTTCCTGCTTTGAAAGTTTTTGTTGCTCAACCAGACGCGTTACGCTTAATTTGACCCCCTAAACATGCTCAAAAACTCACCAAACTTGGCACACACCTCAGATGTGGTGAAATTTTTCATGAAATGAAAAAATTAACCCCCAACATGCCAAAATGAGCTCTCTAGCGCCACCTATGCACCAAAAAAAAACTTCCTGTAGGAATGTCGTAGAGGGATCAAACCAACGCCGAAACTTCCTCGAGCCGCAAAAATGTTGTTGACCCTCCATGGGTCTATCTGCAACAGGAAGCCGGTAATTTGCCTTTCAATTTAAAATTCTAATCCAGACAGAAAATGTGTCTCTTAAATGGAATCAGCTTGAAACCCGGACAGATGACAGAGGAGTCATTGCTGATCAAATGTTCCGAAGAAATTTGTTGTTTCTCAAACGGTTTCCGAATGACAAGCCCTCAAAGTTGGTGAACCCCAAAGAAGCTCTCCCAGCTCCTCCCATTGAAATGAATGGGGAATGAAAATATAGCTCTGGACAACCTGTGCAAGATAAGCCTCTACAGACAAAACTAAAAGTCCTAGAGCTTTGAAAATTACACGGATGGATTCCTGACAAAATTTCCATTCCACACATATAACTAGGAGGTAAATGGTAAATGGACTTGAGCTTATATAGCGCCTTTCTAGTCTTTCACTACTCAAAGCTGCTTTACACCACAGGTCACACTTACCCATTCACACACATTCACTCTCACATTCGCTCACTGATGGTTCAGAGTTTCTGTGTGAGTTATCCATCAGTATCAACTAACACTTTCACACCCTTTCATGCCCATTTACACGCCACTGACGCAGCAGTGGGAGCAACTTGGGGTTAAGTGTCTTGCCCAAGGACACATCGCCATGTATCGCCCGGAGCTGGGCTTGAACCTGCAACCTCCCGATCACTGACCAAGCGCACTATCCAGCTGCGCCACCGACACAGATTTTGTCAAAATTGTGGCAATGGTGAGGAAATGTTTCAACAGATTTGGTTGGTCTGCTGCTCTGCTGCTGAATTTCAATCTGGATGACGGCAGCAGATGATGTCATTCACTCACTGATTGCTGGTCATGTGACTCACTGAAGGCGGGAAAATGGACCGAGCAATGCACACCCATTATAAAGACTGAGGCTCCTGACAGAGCTGCAGACACACACATCAGTCTAACTTAGACCAGGTCAACAGATCAAAAAAGTATAAAACCTTAAAGATGGAGGTCAAACGGGCATGAGGGACCTGCGAGCGAGGACCCGTCCAATGCTGCTTGCAGCTTTAATTTTGTTTTTTGGGTTTTTTTTGTTTTCTTTTCTTTACTTCTTTAGTTATCGAGTTATTTTTTCATTGCTGTCTCATGCTCATGTCCATGACCATGCTCGAAATAAAGACTTCAATCAATCAAAACAAAAAAAAAAAAAAAGACTCATTTCTGCTGATACCGTCATCACACCAATAAGTTTGAATTTCCCTCCTGACCATGTCCTCATGAACTTCAGTCCTGACAGAGGATTCACCTTCCACCTTTAACCCCAGCATCAGGAAATCATAACTCTGACAGAAGTTTAGTCACAGAAAGACACATTTATTTATTTTTGTGAGTCACATAAAGACATTTTTCCCTTATATGGATGAATCAACAACAGAGAGAACAAAATGAATGCTGTAATTAGAAATAAAATCTCTGACCAATCACAAGCCTTAGAAAACATCTGATGACATAAAAAATCTTATGAAGTTCACACAAAAGCCTTAAAGCCATCAGACAGCAGAGAGCATTAGAGTAAATTTTCTTAATAATCACTATGTCCCAGACATAGAGATAAAGACCTGATTTAATTTTATCAGCCATTTTTTATTTGGAAAGCATTTAAACAGCCTGTACAGATGATAACATGGTTTGAAATGAAGGATTTAGTCATTGGATTTTTGCTGATATCCGATATGCTGATAATTATAAGCTCTGATTTTTAAATGCAGAAATTCAGTGATAAAGAGGAACATTATGGACATTACATTCAAACATTGGTTGATTTATGCGGTGATATGTACGGCAGATATGTTGACTGTCAAAGTTGAACAGCAATGATCACCTTTTTAAGGTATTATCTGACAATTACTAGGGATGCATATTCTAAAACCAGTTTCTGCAGATGTTTGCCTAAAAGTTAAATTATTGGTATCAGCAGATTGGCTATATATTTCCCATGTATTGGCTGCAATATTGGCAGAATATACAAATGTACCATAATGTTGTACCTCATCAACACTGAATGTCCACATTTATTCAAGAAAAATATAATTAAAGAATTAAAGGTTGTTTTTCTTGCTGTTTCTTACACAAATAGACTATAGCCATGAAAGGAAGAGGTTCATTTTAGGCTAGGTGTTGTGCTCTGGACGAGAAAGATCAGTATCAATATCATCAAAAATGAGTTTGGAAATGTCGACATATTGGACATCATGAAAATATCAACATTGTGCATCCCTTATGTGATTTTAATGAAAATATCGGTTCACCATTTATTCATGCAACACATTAAACATTTATCTTCTGAAATTAATATTTTTTCATTAAGTTCCATATTTGAAGAACATTTGATTCAGTGGAAGAAGAAAATAGCTTTAGTATAACATTTTTATGGTACTCAGTGGTGTGTCCACTTTTGGGATCTTGACTGTATTCTTTTTTTATAAAATGCTGAAGCCTGCATTTTTTCCATCAGCACACAAGGATTTTGACTCGGCTTCCTGCCTGGCCCTGGCTTCCTGCTCCCTCCACAGGTTCTCTCTCTGGATTCTAAAGTAACACTCAAATTGTTCCTGAAATTGTCTCATTCTTCGCTCTATCTCTTCCTCTCCTCCTCTCTCTCTCTCTTCCTCTCCTCCTCTCTCTCTCTCTTCCTCTCCTCCTCTCTCTCCTATCCTCCTCTCTCCCTCTCCTCCTCTCTCTCTCTCTTCCTCTCCTCCTCTCTCTCTCTCTTCCTCTCCTCCTCTCTCTCCTATCCTCCTCTCTCCCTCTCCTCCTCTCTCTCTCTCTTCCTCTCCTCCTCTCTCTCTCTTTTCCTCTCCTCCTTTCTCTCTCTCTTCCTCTCCTCCTCTCTGTCTCTCTTCCTCTCCTCCTTTCTCTCTCTCTTCCTCTCCTCCTCTCTCTCCTTTCCTCCTCTCTCCCTCTCCTCCTCTCTCTCTCTTTTCCTCTCCTCCTTTCTCTCTCTCTTCCTCTCCTCCTCTCTGTCTCTCTTCCTCTCCTGCTTTCTCTCTCTCTTCCTCTCCTCCTCTCTCTCCTTTCCTCCTCTCTCCGTCTCCTCCTCTCTCTCCCTCTTCCTCTCCTTCTTTCTCTCTCTCTTCCTCTCCCCCTCTCTCTCTCTCTTCCTCTCCTCCTCTCTCTCTCTTTTCCTCTCCTCCTTTCTCTCTCTCTTCCACTCCTCCTCTCTCTCCTTTCCTCCTCTCTCCCTCTCCTCCTCTCTCTCTCTTTTCCTCTCCTTCTTTCTCTCTCTCTTCCTCTCCTCGTCTCTCTCTCTTTTCCTCTCCTCCTTTCTCTCTCTCTTCCTGTCCTCCTCTCTCTCCTCTCTCTCTCCCTTCCTCTCCTCCTCTCTCTCCCTCTTCCTCTCCTTCTCTCTCTCCTCTCCTCCTCTCTCCGTCTCCTCCTCTCTCTCTCTCTTCCTCTTCTCCTCTCTCTCCTCTCTCTCTCTTTTCCTCTCCTCCTTTCTCTCTCTCTTCCGGTCCTCCTCTCTCTCCTCTCTCTCTCCCTTCCTCTCCTCCTCTTTCTCCTCTCTCTCTCCCTTCCTCTCCTCCTCTCTCTCCCTTCCTCTCCTCCTCTCTCTCCTCTCCTCCTCTCTCTGTCTCCTTCTCTCTCTCTCTTTTCCTCTCCTCCTCTCTCTCTCCCTTCCTCTCCTCCACTCTCTCCTCTCCTCCTCTCTCTGTCTCCTCCTCTCTCTCTCTTTTCTTCTCCTCCTTTCTCTCTCTCTTCCTCTCCTCCTCTCTCTCTCTTTTCCTCTCCTCCTTTCTCTCTCTCTCTTCCTCTCCTCCTTTCTCTCTCTCTTCCTGTCCTCTCTCTCTCTCTTCCTCTCCTCCTTTCTCTCTCTCTTCCTCTCCTCCTCTCGCTCCTTCCTCCTCTCTCCCTCTCCTCCTCTCTCTCTCTTTTCTTCTCCTTCTTTCTCTCTCTCTTCCTCTCCTCCTCTCTCTCTCTTTTCCTCTCCTCCTTTCTCTCTCTCTTCCTGTCCTCCTCTCTCTCCTCTCTCTCTCCCTTCCTCTCCTTCTTTCTCTCTCTCTTCCTCTCCTCCTCTCTCTCTCTTTTCCTCTCCTCCTTTCTCTCTCTCCTCCACTCCTCCTCTCTCTCCTTTCCTCCTCTCTCCCTCTCCTCCTCTCTCTCTCTTTTCCTCTCCTTCTTTCTCTCTCTCTTCCTCTCCTCGTCTCTCTCTCTTTTCCTCTCCTCCTTTCTCTCTCTCTTCCTGTCCTCCTCTCTCTCCTCTCTCTCTCCCTTCCTCTCCTCCTCTCTCTCCCTCTTCCTCTCCTTCTCTCTCTCCTCTCCTCCTCTCTCCGTCTCCTCCTCTCTCTCTCTCTTCCTCTTCTCCTCTCTCTCCTCTCTCTCTCTTTTCCTCTCCTCCTTTCTCTCTCTCTTCCGGTCCTCCTCTCTCTCCTCTCTCTCTCCCTTCCTCTCCTCCTCTTTCTCCTCTCTCTCTCCCTTCCTCTCCTCCTCTCTCTCCCTTCCTCTCCTCCTCTCTCTCCTCTCCTCCTCTCTCTGTCTCCTTCTCTCTCTCTCTTTTCCTCTCCTCCTCTCTCTCTCCCTTCCTCTCCTCCACTCTCTCCTCTCCTCCTCTCTCTGTCTCCTCCTCTCTCTCTCTTTTCCTCTCCTCCTTTCTCTCTCTCTTCCTCTCCTCCTCTCTCTCTCTTTTCCTCTCCTCCTTTCTCTCTCTCTCTTCCTCTCCTCCTCTCTCTCTCTTTTCCTCTCCTCCTTTCTCTCTCTCTTCCACTCCTCCTCTCTCTCCTTTCCTCCTCTCTCCCTCTCCTCCTCTCTCTCTCTTTTCCTCTCCTTCTTTCTCTCTCTCTTCCTCTCCTCGTCTCTCTCTCTTTTCCTCTCCTCCTTTCTCTCTCTCTTCCTGTCCTCCTCTCTCTCCTCTCTCTCTCCCTTCCTCTCCTCCTCTCTCTCCCTCTTCCTCTCCTTCTCTCTCTCCTCTCCTCCTCTCTCCGTCTCCTCCTCTCTCTCTCTCTTCCTCTTCTCCTCTCTCTCCTCTCTCTCTCTTTTCCTCTCCTCCTTTCTCTCTCTCTTCCGGTCCTCCTCTCTCTCCTCTCTCTCTCCCTTCCTCTCCTCCTCTTTCTCCTCTCTCTCTCCCTTCCTCTCCTCCTCTCTCTCCCTTCCTCTCCTCCTCTCTCTCCTCTCCTCCTCTCTCTGTCTCCTTCTCTCTCTCTCTTTTCCTCTCCTCCTCTCTCTCTCCCTTCCTCTCCTCCACTCTCTCCTCTCCTCCTCTCTCTGTCTCCTCCTCTCTCTCTCTTTTCCTCTCCTCCTTTCTCTCTCTCTTCCTCTCCTCCTCTCTCTCTCTTTTCCTCTTCTCCTTTCTCTCTCTCTCTTCCTCTCCTCCTTTCTCTCTCTCTTCCTGTCCTCTCTCTCTCCCTTCCTCTCCTCCTCTCTCTCTCTCTTTCTCTCCTTCTTTCTCTCCTCTCCTCCTCTCTCCCTCTCCTCCTCTCTCTCTCTTTTCCTCTCCTCCTTTCTTTCTCTCTCCGTCTCCTCCTCTCTCTCTCTCTTCCTCTCCTCCTCTCTCTCCTCTCTCTCTCCCTTCCTCTCCTCCTCTCTCTCCCTCTTCCTCTCCTTCTCTCTCTCCTCTCCTCCTCTCTCCGTCTCCTCCTCTCTCTCTCTCTTCCTCTTCTCCTCTCTCTCCTCTCTCTCTCTTTTCCTCTCCTCCTTTCTCTCTCTCTTCCGGTCCTCCTCTCTCTCCTCTCTCTCTCCCTTCCTCTCCTCCTCTCTCTCCCTTCCTCTCCTCCTCTCTCTCCTCTCCTCCTCTCTCTGTCTCCTTCTCTCTCTCTCTTTTCCTCTCCTCCTCTCTCTCTCCCTTCCTCTCCTCCACTCTCTCCTCTCCTCCTCTCTCTGTCTCCTCCTCTCTCTCTCTTTTCCTCTCCTCCTTTCTCTCTCTCTTCCTCTCCTCCTCTCTCTCTCTTTTCCTCTCCTCCTTTCTCTCTCTCTCTTCCTCTCCTCCTTTCTCTCTCTCTTCCTGTCCTCTCTCTCTCCCTTCCTCTCCTCCTCTCTCTCTCTCTTCCTCTCCTCCTCTCTCTCCTCTCCTCCTCTCTCTGTCTCCTCCCCTCTCTCTCTTTTCCTCTCCTCCCTTCTTTCTCTCTTCCTCTCCTCCTTTTTCTCTCTCTTCCTCTCCCCCTCTCTCTCCTCTCTCTCTCCCTTCCTCTCCTCCTTTCTCTCTCTCTTCCTCTCCTCCTCTCTGTCTCTCTTCCTCTCCTCCTTTCTCTCTCTCTTCCTCTCCTCCTCTCTCTCTCTTTTCCTCTCCTCCTTTCTCTCTCTCTTCCTCTCCTCCTCTCTCTCTCCCTTCCTCTCCTCCTTTCTCTCTCTCTTCCTGTCCTCCTCTCTCTCCTCTCTCTCTCACTTCCTCTCCTCCTCTCTCTCTCTCTTTCTCTCCTTCTTTCTCTCCTCTCCTCCTCTCTCCCTCTCCTCCTCTCTCTCTCTTTTCCTCTCCTCCTTTCTTTCTCTCTCCGTCTCCTCCTCTCTCTCTCTCTTCCTCTCCTCCTCTCCCTCCTCTCTCTCTCGTTTCCTCTCCTCCTTTCTCTCTCTCTTCCTCTCCTCCTCTCTCTCCTCTCCTCCTCTCTCCGTCTCCTCCTCTCTCTCTCTCTTCCTCTCCTCCTCTCTCTCTCTCTTTCTCTCCTTCTTTCTCTCCTCTCCTCCTCTCTCCCTCTCCTCCTCTCTCTCTCTTTTCCTCTCCTCCTTTCTTTCTCTCTCCGTCTCCTCCTCTCTCTCTCTCTTCCTCTCCTCCTCTCCCTCCTCTCTCTCTCTTCCTCTCCTCCTTTCTCTCTCTCTTTTCCTCTCCTCCTCTCTCTCCTCTCCTCCTCTCTCCGTCTCCTCCTCTCTCTCTCTTTTCCTCTCCTCCTTTCTCTCTCTCTTCCTCTCCTCCTCTCCCTCCTCTCTCTCTCTTCCTCTCCTCCTTTCTCTCTCTCTTTTCCTCTCCTCCTCTCTCTCCTCTCCTCCTCTCTCCGTCTCCTCCTCTCTCTCTCTTTTCCTCTCCTCCTTTCTCTCTCTCTTCCTCTCCTCCTCTCTCTCTCTTTTCCTCTCCTCCTTTCTCTCTCTCTTCCTGTCCTCCTCTCTCTCCTCTCTCTCTCCCTTCCTCTCCTCCTCTCTCTCTCTCTTTCTCTCCTTCTTTCTCTCCTCTCCTCCTCTCTCCCTCTCCTCCTCTCTCTCTCTTTTCCTCTCCTCCTTTCTTTCTCTCTCCGTCTCCTCCTCTCTCTCCTCTCTCTCTCTCTTCCTCTCCTCCTTTCTCTCTCTCTTCCTCTCCTCCCCTCTCTCCTCTCCTCCTCTCTCCGTCTCCTCCTCTCTCTCTCTTTTCCTCTCCTCCTTTCTCTCTCTCTTCCTCTCCTCCTCTCTCTCTCTTTTCCTCTCCTCCTCTCTCTCTCTTTTCCTCTCCTCCTCTCTCTCCTCTCTCTCTCTCTTCCTCTCCTCCTTTCTCTCTCTCTTCCTCTCCTCCTCTCTCTCCTCTCCTCCTCTCTCCCTCTCCTCCTCTCTCTCTCTTTTCCTCTCCTCCTCTCTCTCCTCCCTCTCTCTCCATCTTCCTCTCCCTCTCTCTCTCGGCCTTGAACTGCTCTTTTATCTTATTCATCTCCATCTCGTACTCCTCTCTCAGTTTCTTCTCCAGTTCTTCTCTTTCTTTGAGCATTTGTTCTTGTTTCTCCTTCAGGATGCGTTGTTTCTCCTCCTCTAAAGCCCTCTCAGCCTCCTGGAACATCTGGTTGGTGTAGTGGCTTCCTCCGTTCTTCTTGACTATATCATTGATCTTCTGGAGCAGCTCGGTGACTTGAGAGTGATCTTTGCTCCTGTTGTTGAAGACGTGGTACTGACCGTTACATCGGGCCACGAGCTCCTGCAGGTCAGGGCTTTCAGCCAGGAAGTCCTCGATGGTTGTGTCTTCAAGCTGATCACCATGAGTGAAGAGGACCATGCTGTATTGGTCTGCAGCCTGTCCAAAGATTTCTTGGATCCATTGAACTGTCTTCATCTCCTCTTGGGTGAACCTGCCCAGCCCAATGACCACCAGGAACACGTGGGGTCCAGGAGCAGCATACGAGATGCACTGGGAGAGATCTTTGGCCGTCTTGTCCTTGCCAGACCTGGTGTCAAACAGACCAGGGGTGTCAATGACAGCAACCTTCTGCCCATCCACTGTTCCTCTGCCCTTTGAGCAGTCCACAGTCATGGACTTTGCACTGGTCTTTGACTCAAAACACTCCCGTCCCAGGATGGTGTTCCCGGTGGCGCTCTTTCCAGTTCCGGTCTTCCCCACCATCACGATCCTCAGCTCCTCGTTGTTTATTATTTGTCCTGTGGAAGAGAACAGGGATTAAAGTTCTCCGTCTCTGTGATGGATATCTGTCTCTTCATGGTCAAATTCATGCTGAAAGAAAATCAAGCAGCTGTTTTGACAATGGCCACATATGAATGTATCCTGCAATACAAATGTAATGCTGTACAGGTGTTTCCATGTGCGTTTTGTTTATTTGATCTCATCACCTACAGGATGTCCCGTTGATGTGTCCCACCAACTCTGTGTGCTGAAGCTTTTATTCTGCCTCCATGCTGGCTACAGCTGAGGTTATGGCTCTGATTGTGTCTGTAATCGGCCCAACGGCCCAATCAGAGTCTTTAAGAGTAGGAAGAGGTGAGAGAGATGAGCCAGATGGCAGGAAGTGACTGCACTTATAGAGATAAGCATAGATGCTAACAGCTTCAGCAGCAGTTTAATCAGATATTGATCACTTTCTTTATCAAATGAAAAACAAATATCACTACAAACTTCTCTGTAATAAGGTATTTTCACTCCACTTTCAACATGTTTTGACCTGAGTTTGTTTTACGAAATGGCTCAGGTTCTGTACATGGTAGCACCCGCCTACGACGTTAACTGATTGGCCCGTAATAAATGTTGATTGACAGAACGATCGTCCAGTCACCTGATATGCTTCTGAAAGGTTCTGCCCTCCCCAAACACTTTCTATGGGCCCTCTCCCAGAAGGACCGGATAAATATTCTGAATGGTCCATCTGGTGTGTCAGGTTAGGGGGATTTCCAGTGACTGATAATTGTCTGGTAACTGGTTGGAAGCTGTCAGGCAGCTGGCTGGGAGGGGAAAACTGAAGCATCTGGATCTGTAGGTAAAGGCTGCTGTTTCAGCTCCATACAGATATGTTAAATTAGCTTAATAAGGCAGCTCTAATTTAAAGTGGTGTTTTATGACTGAATGGGTAAAATAATTTTTCACAAATTCAAATCTCTGTCAGAAGCCCACTTTATTTTACATTACTGAGAAGAAGATGAGAATGATCATTAAAATCATTATTTTAATGATAATAATTATTATTATAGTATATTGATTGCAAAGTGAAATTTTCTGGATGGAATTATATACATATATATATATATATATATATATATATATATATATATATATATATATACATATATATACACAAAAGAAACTCTTCTCTCACCCACCCCCCTCTCCCCGGTGGGGTGGGTGGCTGTTCATCCTCTTCAGCTCGGGTCCTCTACCAGAGGCCTGGGAGCTTGAGGGTCCTGCGCAGTATCTTAGCTGTTCCTAGGACTGCACTCTTCTGGAGTGAGATGTCTGATGTTTCTCCAGGGATCTGTTGGAGCCACTTCTCCAGTGTGGGGGTCACTGCCCCGAGTGCCCCAATGACCACAGGCACTACTGTTGCCTTCACCTCCCAGGCTTTCTCTAGCTCTTCTTTGAGCCCTTGGTATTTCTCTAGTTTCTCGTGTTCCTTCTTCCTGATGTTGCTATCACTTGGGATGGCTACATCAATCACAACAGCTTTCCTCTGCTGCTTATCCACGATTACAATGTCCGGTTGGTTGGCCATTACCATTTTGTGGGCCTGTATCTGGAAGTCCCACAGGATCTTTGCTCGGTCATTCTCAATCACCTTGAGAGGTGCTTCCCATTTTGATCTTGGGGTCTCCAGTCCATATTCTGCACAGATGTTCCTGTACACTATACCTGCTACTTGGTTATGGCGCTCCATGTATGCTTTTCCTGCCAGCATCTTACACCCTGCTGTTAGGTGCTGGACTGTTTCAGGGCTCTCTTAGCACAGCCTGCACCTGGGATCTTGCCTGGTGTGGTAGATCCGGGCCTCTATTGCTCTGGTGCTCAAGGCCTGTTCCTGTGTAACCATGATTAGTGCCTCTGTGCTGTCCTTCAGTCCAGCCCTCTCTAGCCATTGGTAGGATTTGTTCATATCAGCCACTTCAGCTATCTGTCGGTGGTACATCCCATGCAGGGGTTTCTCCTCCCATGATGGTTCCTCTAGTTCCTCCTTCCCTGTCAGTTTCCACTGTCTGAGACACTCACTAAGCGCTTGATCTCTTGGGGCCATCTTCCTGACGTAGTCATGGAGCTTGGATGTTTCATCTTGGATAGTGGCTCTGATGCTCTCTAACCCTCGGCCTCCTTCTTTGCGCTTAGTGTATAGCCTCTGGATACTGGACTTGGGATGATCCCCCCAGTGCATGGTGAGCAATTTCTGAGTTCTAACGTCTGTGGCCTGAATTTCCTCCTTTGGCCAGCTTATTATTCCAGCTGGGTATCTGATCACTGGCAGGGCATAGCTGTTAATTGCCCGAACCTTGTTTCTGCCATTGAGCTGACTCTTTAGGACTTGCCTTACTCGCTTCAGGTACTTGGCCGTTGCTGCTTTCCTAGTGGCCTCTTCGTGGTTGCCATTTGCCTGTGGTATGCCAAGGTATTTGTAGCTCTCCTCTACATCTGCTATTTCTGCCTTCTGGGAGTGTAATGCCTTCTGTATGGACTACCTTCCCTCTTTTTGTCACCATTCGGCCACACTTCTCCAGTCCGAAGGACATTCCGATGTCACTGTTGTAGATCCTGGTGGTGTGGATCAGTGAGTCGGTGTCTCGTTCACTCTTAGCATACAGCTTGATGTCATCCATGTAGAGGAGGTGACTGATGGTGGTCCCATTTCGGAGTCTGTATCCGTAGCCAGTGTTGTTGATTATGTGGCTGAGGGGGTTCAGTCCTATGCAGAACAGCAGTGGGGACAGAGCATCACCTTGATATATGCCACATTTGATGGAGACTTGTGCAAGTGGCCTGAAGTTGGCCTCAAGAGTGGTGTTTCATTGACTCATTGAGTTTGCAATGAAGGCTCTTAGAGTTTTGTTGACCTTGTACAGCTTCAGGCATTCCAGGATCCATGTGTGTGGCATCAAGTCATAGGCTTTTGTGTAATCAATCCAGGCAGTGCACAGGTTGGTCTGTCTGGTTCTGCAGTCTCGAGTGGCTGTTCTGTCTACCACCAGCTGGTGTTTTGCTCCTCTGGTATTTTTACCAATGCCTTTCTGTGTCTCTGTCATGTATTGATCCATGTGCCCACTTACCTTAGCCACAATGATGCCTGACAGGAGTTTCCATGTTGTGGAGAGGCAGGTGATTGGCCGATAGTTGGATGGGACTGTTCCCTTCTGGGGATCTTTCTGGATCAGGACTGTACGGCCCTTGGTCAGCCATTCAGGATGGGTCCCATCTCTCAGCAGTTGGTTCATTTGTACTGCTAGGCGCTCATGGAGTGAGGTCAGCCTCTTTAGCCAATAGGTATGGATCATATCCAGGCCTGGTGCTGTCCAGTTCTTCATACCTGAGACTTTTTCTTGGATGTCTGCTACTGTGATGGCCATGGCATCTTGTTCAGGGAGATTGGAATGGTCTGCTCTAAGACTGATTAGCCACTGTGCATCGTTGTTATGTGATGCTTCTTTCTCCCATATGCCTTTCCAGTATTGCTCAGTCTCCAGCCTTGGTGGGTTAGCTCGTGAGTTATTCCCTTGCCACTGAGAGTACACTTTGGCTGGTTCAGTGGAGAACAGCCGGTTTATTCGCCTGGCCTCAGTCTCTCTTGTGTACCTCTTCAGTCGGGTGGCCGAGGCTTGGAGTCTTTGTTTAGCAGTTTCCAAGGCCTCAGGTATGGGCATCTGTCTGTACCTCTTGGGTATGTCTTTCCTGGTTGCACCATTCTGGAACTCTGACAATTGGCTGACCTCTCTCTGTGTTGCCTTGATTTTAGCCTCTAACCTTCTCCATGGTGGGCATTGCCCTTTGTTCTCCTTCTCGTTACCCATCTGGTGTCCAAGCATCTCGAGGATCACTGTTGCTGTACTGTATATCAGCTCATTGGTCTCAGTGATGTTTGCAGTGGGAATTGTTTCTATCACTGCATTTACATCGGCTAGGATCTCTGGAGGTACTTCACTTATCCCCGCTAGTCGGTGTCAGGGTTGACAGGCGCTCATCTTAGCCATGATCTTATCTCTCAGGTCAGTTGGTTCTTCACTCAACTCTGGGGCTCGGTACCCAGTCTCAGGGGGAGTCAATGTTAACTCCCCCATCTGACCTATCGTCCTGGCTCCCCCTTGCCGTAGCATTAACGTGTTGTATCTCCTCAATCACGACTAGAGATTGAGGATATATATATATGTATATATATATATATACACACACACATATATATAAATATATATATATATATATATATATATATATATATATATATATATATACACACACACACACACATAAATGTATATTTATACACATATATACATATATATATGTACAGTGCCATGAAAAAGTATTTGCCCCCTTCCTGATTTCTGACTTTTTTGCATATTCATCACACTTAAATGTTTCAGATCATCACACAAATTTTGATATTATACAAAGATAACCTGAGTAAATACAAAATGCAGTTTTTAAAAGATGATTTTATTTATTAAGGGAAAAAAGCTCTCCAAACCTTCTTGACCCTTTGTGAAAAAGTAATTGTCCCCCTTGTTAAATCATGAGTTAACTATGATAAACCACATCTTTTTGAAAGCTGAGTTCAATTTCACTGACCACACCCAGACCTGATTACTACCAGGCCTGTTGAATTAAGAAATCACTTAAATACAACCTGTCTGACAAAGTGAAGTAGTGCTGCAAGATCTTGAAAAGAAACACATCATGCTAGCCTTGCAGAGCAGACAGACCTGCCTGATTCTGAAATCATGCATATCTGTCTTGCCAGCGTCCATTGTCCAACGACTTCACTCAGCTGGAATCTTATCGGCCCAATTAGGGAAGAGAGGCGGAAGCTGTGGGGGCAGCGGACGTGATGACAACAGGAAGTGACTGCATGTTTGAAAACAATGGCGGCTTCTGAAGCGGTCTCAATATCTTTTTTTTTTTTTTTTTTTTATCAGAAATGGACCCAATTTTTTCTTTAAAAAGGAGCAAAGAACGTCACTTGAAGCTTGTCTTACGAGAAGTCATTGTTTTTGCTCTTCTCCTGACCGGGGATCACTGCTGGGAAACTGGGAGAGAACACCGAAATCAATACACGGACATGCCGGTTAGTCCATGGTGGTCATGGTTACTCAGCGATACTTGGCGAAATGTGCTCTCCTGAGAAGTTTACTGGGAAAACTTGGTAGGGTTGTCTTTGGTGAGGTTCATGTCACATATAAGTGTTAAATGATACATCTGTGTGGTATAATTTAATGTGAAACAGTACTCTTCAGGTAGTTTAAGCTAACGGCTAACGGCCATAGCAGGTAACTGTAGTTAGCCGTTAGCCCTAGCGGCTAACAGTTAGCCGCTAGGGCTAACGGCCGTTAACTGTTGTTAGCCGTTGTTAGCCATGCTCATTGTGGCTCAGCGGCACTGTCACTGCCTCTTGCCCCGGGAATCGAGAATACAATCCTCGGGGAAGGAAAGGAAGTAGCCGTTAGCTGTCACGGCTAACGGCCGTTAACTGTTATTAGCCGTTAGCCGCTACGTGTCGCCACTACGTATGCTACGTCATACGTAGCAGCGTTGCTTGATGTGGATTGGTCTGTCATGAGTGTAACGAGTCGAATGATCGTCCAATCACAAGTTGCTGTTGTTTTTGAAGGTTCTGCCCCTGAAAGCATTTTCGAACGGCTCCTTCCCAGATGGATTAGTGAAATATTTCCAATATGAAACTGTCCATCTGGCGTGTCAGGTGAACATCATGCCACGATCCAAAGTATTCAAGAACAAATGAGAAACAAAGTGACTGAAATCTATCAGTCTGGAAAGGGTTACAAAGCCATTTCTAAGGCTTTAGGACTCCAGCGAACCACGGTCAGAGCCATTAGACTTTTGGAAAAATATTCTTTGGACTGACTTGTAAAAACAACACAGCGTTTGATAAAAAGAACATCATAGCAACAGTCCAACATGGTGGTGGTAGTGTGATGGTCTGGGGCTGCCTTGCTGCTTCAGGACCTGGACGACTTGCTGTGATTGATGGAACCATGAATTCTGCTGTCTACCAGAAAATCCTGAAGGAGAAAGTTCGGCCATCAGTTTGTGACCTCAGGCTCAAGCGCACATGGGTTATGCAACAGGACAACGACCCGAAACACACTAGCAAGTCCACCTCTGGCTTTAAACAAATAAAATTAAGGTTTTGGAGTGGCCCAGTCAAAGTCTGGACTTAAATCCAATTGAGATGCTGTGGTGTGACCTTAAACGGGCAGTTCATGCTCAAAAACCCTCCAGTGTTGCTGAGTTAAAACAATTCTGCACAGAAGAGTGGGCCAAAATTCCATAGCTTTGTCTAATGTTAAAATTTGTGTGATGATCTGAAACATTTAAGTGTGACAAATATGCAAAAAACGTAAGACATCACGGAAGGGGCAAATACTTTTTCATGGCACTGCATATATGTCAGAAATTAAGGAGGTTTTTTTTATGCAGACTTAGTATAAAAACTACATATTCATAAAAAAACAATATTGTTCCTTATCAGTAACCTGTCAAAGATAATTATATATGATAATAATAATAATAATAATAATCCCCACCAGAAAATGTTACTTTGCATTCAACGTAATGAAAATATTTCAATTTTATCAACGTTTTCACCAGAAATGCAAAGGTTTTTCCTTTGCGTTTTCAAAAGCGCTCAGCGTTCACACAAAGACGCTGTGGAAACGATTCGCGAGAACAACTGAAAATACTGTAGCATCCATGCCAGGCCAGTAGTTGGCAATGTAGATTTGTAGTGAAACAGCGGTGTTAAAACATGCATCTGCGCACCAACGCTTTCTGGTAAAGACAAACTTTTCACAAACAACAATGGTGAGTGGACACACAAAGACATAGGAGTTTCTTGTCTGGACAACAAATCTGTCCGGGTAGTTTTGTCTGGATAACAAACTGACAAAACAGCACGGTAGACGGCTGAAGCTGTTGTTGTTCCTGGTCACAGCCTACATGTGAAAGAGTACTGCGCATGCGGTGACGTCAGTGTTTCTGGGGGAAACGCTGAATTTCATCTACATGGAGATGAATACAGATACGCATTGGTTTTCAAAACTTTCCACTCTGGACCCTGATCTCAAAAGTCTGCAGATTCAGGCACTCCAGGCACTGTTCTCATGTAAACGGGAGGCAAAAATGCAATGAAAACTCTCCATTCTCGTATAAACGGGGCCTGTGTTTCGATGGTATATAAATCTTTTAACCTTAGCTCATTAAAACATGACTTATACATTCAAAAAATGTGGTTTCTTTCTGTCATTCATACATGCCCTCAGCAAAAAGTAGTATTCTTGAAGTTCATTTTATCAAGTATTCTTGAGTATAACCATAGCAAGTATACTACAGACCATGTACTTGTAGTGTGCTAGAAAATATACTAATTTGATACTTCTTCAGACTAAAGTGGAACATTTTAAGTTTATAAAAGTATACTTTAATTCACTTTATAAGGTCATTTTAAGTTTACAAAACTTTCAAGTACACTTGTACTATATACTAAGTACTTGTAGTCCACCATTTAGTTCATTGAAGTGTATACCACAAGAAAAATCTTCTTTTCAAGTTTTTTTTTTCTTTTGGTGGGGGGGGGCTCTTTGTGCATAGGACAGAGAGAGAGTGGATAGGTTTGTGAGAGTGGGGGTGACAGAGAATAGGGAAGGACACTACTGCAAACTGGCCACAGGCTGGATTCAAACCCAGCCTCCAGAAGCATATACTTGGGTTGTGCCTGGTTGCTTACCACTATGCCAAACCAGCATTCCCACAAGTACAGTCTTCCATATACACTCGTATATACACTCGTGGACAAAATTGTTGGTATCCTTAAAGAAAGAAAAACCCACAATGGTCACTGATATAACTTGAAACTGACAAAAGTAATGAAAAATAAAACTTTACTGAAAATTAACTAATGAAAATCAGACATTGCTTTTGAATTGTGGTTCAACAGAATTATTTTAAAAAAACAGGCTGCAGCCACAAGCCTGGACAAACTGACTGACACTATACTATTTTACTAGTTTACTTGTTATACTTTAAGAATACTTGTAAGTTTGCTTAGCATATTACTTGTAGCATACTATGTATATACTTTAAATATACTTTATTATTCTTAAAGTTAACTCGTACTTTACGTACACTAGACTTCAGTGTATTTACAAAATCACAAGACAGAATGTTGAGAACAAGTTTGATATATTTAACATTTTGAAACACAGTGTATTTACAAATACCTGTTTAAATCGTTAAAGATGTGCATTTCAAAAACAAAGAGCCTCTATGAAATCAAGCCCTTCTTTGTTGAAAAAATGAAAGGAAAAAGTGCACATCTCATGTAAAAATGGAAACATAATATTCTCTCCAAGATCAAGCCCTTCTTTGTCAAAAAAGGTAGAAGAAAAGTGTGCTTTTGCTTGTAAAAGTGAAAACGAAATAGTCAGCCTCCAACTGAGAACTGAAGTCCTTCGTTGTCAAAAAAGGTAGAAGAAAAGTGCACATCTTTGGAACCAAAAGTAAATAACTCGATAGAAACCAAAACACTGCTTTTATGACTTCTTATCAGTTATTTGCTTGGCAGTAAAAAAAACACTGACCTACAAGTATAAGGTTTTGTATTAAAGTGTAAACCTAACTATTAATGTACTTATTCTTACATTTTTTTCATACTTTTTAGTATGAGCCAAGTATACTTCACAATACTATTCTTAAGTATCTAAAATATAGTATATAAAAGTAAACTTCAAGTGAACTGCCTCAGTTTAAGTATAAAATAAGTATACTAGTAGTACACTTGAATAAACTACTTGTTGCTCAGGCTATCCTGACAGTCCTACACACACAGTCACTTACCTGAACAGGTGGCCATGGTGGGGCTGTGAAGGTTGTTGGTGTTGCAGAGTCTCAGTTTATGTTGAAGTCAGAGAGTTGATGTGTCTCTGTGCTGCAGTGAAATCCCCTTTTATTCTTCACTGAACTTTACAGAGTCAAACTGAAACTGTCGGAGTGGAAGTGAAGCTCTTTCAGTTTTTAACCCTTGTAGCTCCACACCGTTTTCTGATACTTTTAGTCCGCCTGGATTATTTTGTAGTATTTTGTATTAATGCAGAACTTCAACACTTTCAGGAACAATCAAGCTGAAAACATCTTTTTTTCAGGGCAGTCTGGGCTATCAGAGTATTTATGCAGTAATTGTGTCAGACTAATGTGCTGAATGCTGTTTGACCATAGAGATGAACTTAAATCATACAAAGATTGATGATGAACGAGCCTTTTGGTGTCTGAGTCTGGCTCCGTCAGGCCTTGGCTGTTGGGAGAAAAAAAAAAGGTATTTAATGAAGGATTTTTACTGAGGCTCTTCTGTTTGCTGTCAGTAGGGGGAGCTCTGTCCTATATTATCAAATGGCTCTCAGAGGAACTGCTGCCTTTTCCTGTAAACTGACAGGAGGGCCATTTATTAGGTACACCTGACCAGTACTGGTGTGGACCCACCTTTGCCTTCAGAGCTGCCTTAATCCTCTGTGGCATGGACTCAACAAGGAGCAGGAGACATTCCTCAGAGAGTTATGTCCATGTTGACCTGATATGTGTCGTGTATCATGACCGGGGTTTTGGTCATACAAGCAAAGACCTCGGCCAATAGTGGCTTCCTTTAAGAGAAAAGTTATTGATATAAGTTTTGATCATGTTGATAAATTGCAAATAAGCATTAAGAATATGATCAGAATAAACTCTGATTATATCAAACCACAGTACTGCCATTAGAAACCATATTTTTCCCATATGTCCCACCCCTAAAAGGCCGACATGATAACAAACTGTACAGACTCATTACTGCTATACCGTCATCACACCAATAAGTTTGTGTCTTCCTCCTGACCATGTCCTCATGAATTTCAGTCCTGACAGAGAATTCACCTGCCACCTCTAACCCCAGCATCAGGAAATCATAACTCATTTTTATTGTTGAATCAACAACAGAAAGAACAAAATAAATGCTGTAATTACAAATGAATGCTTTGACCCATCACAATCCTTAGAAAACATCTGATGAAATAAAACATAAAATCTTTTGGACTGTGACAGAGACTGCAGCATATCACACGAACACCTCAGAGCCTCAGAAGTCCCAGACCTTTTTTTTTTTTATAAACAGGATTAAAGTCTCTGACAATATTTAATCAAAGAAATAAAAGTCGAAAACAACATAACAGAAAGGGGTATTAAAATAAAATGCAACAAGAGAACCAACACAGAGAGCAGTTTTTTTATCCATGTTGGGCCTGAGATCATATTGAGTTTTAGCTAGTGCTGTGATTGTTCCTAAAACCAGACTAATAAATTCCACAGACATTCTTAGAGATCATAAAATCATTTAACTAAATAATAGCAACCTTTGCTACAATTTAACTTAAAAATGTCAGGTTGGAAACAGGCAGAGAATGATCAGGTATTGCTGTATCCTGATGGTCTTAACGGCAGTGGGGAGGACCCCTGTCTGAATGATTCACAATATGAAGAATATCCTCTTTAGAACAATAAAAGAATTTTAAAAAGGGACGTAGGGGTTTGATCCAAGGTCCTTTTCACACCTAGATTGTGAGAAGGAGTTTTTCAAGTCAAGTAGACGTTCTCTGCACTGCACGATTTGTTTACATATATGAACACAGCAATCGATCCCTGTTTCAACAACAACCACCCAGACCCTGAATGAGGTGGTCTCAGCTCTGACACAGTCAGGGTGACGAGTTAACTCATCACACCGCTGCAGTAGTTTAAGCAGCAGCAGCAGTAATAACAACTGCATCACAGTGACCAGGTAACCAGGCTGATAACAACCTAATAATAATGTTCTGATCCCACAGTCACTTTCTGTGCTCAGGCACAGCATTCATGAAGATCTCAGCAGGTGAACATCACTCAGCATCTCTACAGCAGATCATCACAGGACTCAACTACATGGACTGACTAAGGCCCCATTTAGATGACAACGAAAATGGCCAAAAACCGAGAGTTTTACGTTTGTGCCTTCCGCTTACACAAGAACGGTGCCCGAATATTTGAAAACCGAGGTCCAGAGTGAAACGTTTTTAAAACATTTTCATATCCATTTCTGTGTATACAGGAATCAGCGTTGTCAGGTAAATGGGGACACGCGGTGCATGCACAGCTGTACACATAGGAACAACAACATCAACGGCTATGGCCAGGGCTGCCCTCTGTCTCACCTTCTGTTCGCTCTCTCCCTTGAACCTCTTGCGCAGACGATTAGGCAGCACCCCTCACTCTCGCCCATATCCTTTTGTAATACTTTGCATTATATATCATTATTTGCAGATGACATTCTGTTATACATAAATAGTGCACCAGTATGTATCCCCACAGTTTTGGAGGTGTTGGAGGAGTTCAACACTCTTTTGGGCTATAAAATTAACTGGGGCAAGTCTTTGCTAATGCCCCTTAACTCATCTCTTGACACCTCTACATTGCCAGCACACATACCAGTGGTTGGGAGCTTCAAATACCTGGGCGTGGATGTCTTTCCCTCCTTGCTCTCCATCTCTAGTAAGAATTATCAGGGTATTATGAAACGAGTGGAAGGGGACTTGGAAAGGTGGGCACGGCTCCCTAACTTCTTACAAACGCGTGTATCTATAATTAAAATGGACGTCCTTCCTAGAGTGAACTTTTATTCTAATATGATACCCCTTCCCCCACCCAAAGGCTACTGGGACAAGATGCATAGTATAATATCGAGGTTTATATGGGGTGGGGGATGTCCACGTGTAAAGTTAACCACTCTTCAGCGTAATCAATGAAATGGAGGTCTTGCTGTCCCTAACTTTAAATTTTATTCTTGGTCTTACGCACTGCGTCCACTTTCCATTTGGCTGGACCCCCAGATACAACTATCATGGAGAACTATAGAAGAACATTTGGCCTACCCTCACCATCTTCAAGATTTAATATACTCAGGCATTTCCATCAAATGCTCCAAACTAAAGCTGGGCCCCATTATGTCATTCCTTTTGACTGTGTGACACTCAGCGGAGAGGGTGATCGGCACTATATTGAAGTGGCATGCGTAAAGTCCTATTTTTCATAATTACTCTCTAATCACTGGAGGGGTCCCTTTTTGTTTTAGGGAGTGGAGTGAGAGAGGGGTTAATGTCTAGTCTGATATCTGTGATGATAGGGGTCTGAGACTGTTCATAGATCTACGAGTGACTTATAATTTACCAGGTACATCTTTCTTCCTCTATTTGCGCCTAAGATCAGCAATGTGAGCGTATGGTGTGCCCTGGGGTACTTCCCTCCCCACACACAAGTTACACACACTGCTGGACGTGGGAGTACGGTCAAGAGGCCTAGTCTCTTCGCTTTACTCTGTTTTATTAACATCCTCCTGCAGACCCCTGGCTGTTCATCAAGTGTGGACGAAATATGTTGGTTAACTGTTTGGAACAATTTAGATGAAACATCAAAAAATCTTAACCATAAACTCATACACTTCAAACTCATACATAGAATGTATTTAACACCAAGAAAGAGATACTTCATGAAACTCATCCACTCACCGGTTAGTGATCTTTGCCCTGGGGGCTGTATTGGATCATTCTTACATATATACTGGGAGTGTCCTGATGTGGCATCCTTTTGGAAACTGATATCTTCCACTCTGACGGATCTATCGGAGGTTAACATACCGTGTTCTCCTCAAGTACTACTTCTAAATGACACCTCATCATTGAACCTGTCCTCTACCCGGACTCGCACTTTATGGGCGGGGTTGACTGCAGCTAAGAGAATGCTGGCCTTGTGCTGGAAGCCTCCCCACACGCACCCAGTGGCTACAATCATTTTTGAGCATACTCCACATGGAATTATCTGTGGCAAAAAGGCTGAGCTAAAATCTAGTAACACTGCACCAACTAGTTTATTAGTATCAATGTAGTTAAGGCATTCATTTGTCATCTGTGTTAGCGCTGTTCCAGTTGAGTGTCCCTCTTGATATGCATGTTGATTGTCAGTTAACAGCCTATGCTCTTGAAAAAAATGTATTTGTTGACAAACAATCTTTTCGAATACTTTACTAAGAATTGGTAAGAGACTAATGGGTCTGCAATTTTTACCACTGAATTCTTCAGCTGAGTTTTTATGTATAGGAATAACCTTTGCCTCCTTCCATGCTGAAGGAAATACATTAGTTTCAATACTAGTATTAAAAATATGACAAACAGGTCGTGCCAGAAAACTCACAACAATGTTCAAAAGCTTTCCATCTAGGTTGTCCCGACCTCCTGGCTTATCAGTGTTTATGGCTGATAAAAGATGTTCCACTTGTTTTGTACTTACTTTCATTAATTCAAATTTCATGGAGTGCTCACCTTTAATGATGTCTTAACTCCTGCGAGGGACTAGGACTTTCAGATAATATACCCTCTCTTAGTTTTTCAATTGTATCAGTCAGACAATGACTTAAATAATTTGTAATTTCATGAGGTTTTGTGAGAAATGAGTTGCCTGTATCAATAAAGGATGGGATCTGGTTAGGTTTCCTTCCCATTATTTCATTAAGAGTTTCCTACAATTTTTTTTCCATCAAATTTACACTTACTGATTTTACATCTAAAAAATGACAACCTTTTCTTCTTCCTATTAAATTTAGTAACTTGATTTTGTATCTTGCAGTAGGCATCCCAGTCCTCCCTACTCCCTGATCCCTCTGCTTTGTCTTTAGCCGTATCTCTCTCAAGCATCATGCCTCTTAGCTCATCATCAATCCATTCAGCCTTGACATTTTTCACGGTGTGTTTTTTAATTGGCGCATATTTATCGACCACAGGGTTACCCATGACAAAATCTCTTATATGACATTTTATAAACTATTTTAGGTTCTCTTTAGGTACTTTAGCTTTCCTTGTTGTAGCTATTATATTGTAATCACTAAATCCTAGGTCAGTAGATACTCCATGAGAACATACCTCTGCTGCATTTGTAAATAAATGGTCTATACAAGTGGCTATTTTTTACAAGGGGTATTAATATGGATTCATGTTGGTTGATTAATAACTTGAGTTAGATGACAAGCATTGGTTACACTAAGAAGTCCCGACTTAAGATGACAGTCCTGTGACATCCTGTGACATCTAGTTAATATTTAATTCTCCCAAAAGATAAATGTCATTACCAGTGTCACAAACACTTCCAATCATGTCACATAATTGACTCAAATACAAGCTGTTTGCACATGGTGGTCTGTAACAGCATCCAAGTAACAATGGTTTGACAATTGGTATGTGCACCTGCAACCACAGCCTCTACTTGCAGCCTCTACACTAACTGGCATGAGGTCTCGTCTCTCTTTTGCTGGAATATGATTCTGGATGTATATAGCAACTCCTCCACCATATGCAGTTCTATCTTTTCTGTAAATACTATATCCCTGTCTATTCACTGCTTTATCTGAGAATGTACAATCAAGATGAGTCTCTGTAACAGCAAGAATATAAATTCTGTTTGAAATCAACACACAACACTGATATGTCGGCTAATTAATTTCTAAGACTACAAACATTAATATGTGCAATTTCTAATCCTTTCCCACGTGCCTCACAGCAAAAAGGTTGCTGGTTAAATCTCCCATGTCAGGGCCTTTCTGTGTGGAGTTTGCATGTTCTCCTTGTGCATATGTGGGTTCTATCTGGGTACTCAAGCTTCCTCCCACAGACCAAAAACAGGCTCATTTGGTTGATTGGTGACTCCAAATTGCCTGTAGGTATAAGTGTGTGAGTGAATGGTTGTCTGTCTCTCTACGTGGCCCTGTGATTGGCTGGCGGCCGGTTCAGGGTGTACGCCACCTCTCGCACATTGTCAGCTAGGATAGGCTCCAGCCCACTTGACCCAAAGGGATAAGCAGTGTAGATAATGGATAGATGTTTTAAACACTGACTTACAGAGAAAAACTTGTTTTTATAATTTACATGTAATTGCCTGATTTACTGAGGTGGCACATTAAAAAAGTCAGTGGTGGCAATTTGAAGTTACTCTCTCTATAATGCCCTAAACATCTACAGTATAGTTAAAACCAAATAACTTTGAGAAGTGCATGTGTTCTCCTTCTCACCTTCTATAAAACAGATGGATGATTGAATACTAACAGAAACAGTTCTGCTTCCTGCAGACTCCACCAGCAGGTAACAGCCACAAACTGCACCTGGGTAACAGGACCTGTGAAACAGAGTGAAACAAACAAAAACAGCATCAAGACCACAGACAGGACACACATGTGATGACTCTTAGAAGTGAAGAATACCAGACTTTGTGCTGTTTTATATTCATTCAACACCAGCCCCCAAAAAATCAGTGACAGACAAACTATATTCCAGCAGGAGTGTCTGAAAATACAATGCATTACTCTGGGGTGGGCCCTTGTGCCCTCTATCACAAAGAGTACTGTGTGCCTGATCACTGTGTGGATGAGCTAGAGAGACGGTAGGCTGAAAAGTCTTAAAGGCACAGTATGTAAAACTCCACAGACAGAGGGCTCCCAGCTCCCAGTACCTGTTTGGCCAGCTTCTTAGCTACCTGCTGCACTTCCTGCCTGGCAGCCATGGAGTGAGCGCACCATGGAGAAGAAGATGAGGGACAGCTCTGCCAGACTCCTAATATGCTCCACCTACAATGAAAGTGTTGACTGACACACAAATCACACTGCACTAAATGGAGCTCTGATTCTTAAAGTGTGATGAACACGAGTCAAGTATACTTGAGTCTAACCTGGTCTATTTGACCAAGGTAAAGGTCCACTACCGGGGCCTCAGGAGAGAAGAACCACACCGGAGGCTGAGCTGCTGCCACCACATTTTTAGCACAGCTGAGGAGAAAAGAGAGACAGGTTAAATTTAAATCACAACAATGGCTACGTTTACATGCAGTCATTAAACCTTTCATAACCGGAATATTAGCAATAACCCAGTCCCGTGCAGCCATGTAAACACCAAAAAACCTTTTGAAAAACCGGAATATGCTCATATTCCTGGCGAGAGGCGGGGTACACCCTGAACTGGTCGCCAGTCGATTGCAGGGCTACATAGAGAGACGGACAACCATTCACACTCACACTCATAGCTAAAGGCAATTTAGAGTCACCAATTAGCCAAATGAGCATTTTTTTGGTCTGTGGAAGGAAGCCGGAGTGGCCGGAGAGAACCCACGTATGCATGGGTAGAACTTGCAAACTTAACATAGAAAGGCCCTGCCCGACCAGGAGAACGAACCGACAACCTTCTTGCTGTGAGGTATGTGCACTACCTGCTGTGCCACCATGCCACCCCAGCATGACGACTTAGTTGATCCAAGAGAGATCCTCGAGTTTGCACTCTCTCCCTGTGAACCTTTTGGTACAGGACCCAGGGTCCTGCTGTGAGGCTTTTCTGCTCTGTTAGCCGTGGATGCTAAGTCTAGCTAGCCTGAAGCTATCATAGCTCCATAACCTGTTTTTTCATCTACATGCTGCTGCAGTCCGGTTCACCAGGCTCGTTGAAAAAACAGTCAGTATTCCTCCTGTTTGCCGTGATTATTTAGTCCATGGATTAGCCAAAAAATACACCATTCAAGGACGGAAGGTGACTGGATCAGAGTGAGTCAGAGTGTCCTTCTGTGAGAGGAAACCAAACCAAATAAAACAGATGCCAATCATAGAAATCTAATAAAAATTAAAACCTCAAATGTACGAACACCAAAACATCAGATGATTAGATGTGTGAAATTGAAAAAAATTAGCACTTGTTCTACTCTTATCTCATAATGATTCAAAAACCTGCCAGTCTTATTTGTGATAGTTTACCACCCTGCAGGCCCTTACTCTGAATTCTTATCAGAATTTTCTGAGTTCATATCAAACTTGGTCCTTAGCTCTGTAAAAATACTCATTGTAGGTGACTTTAACATCCATGTTGAAAAGGAAGTGATAGAATTTCCTCACCAGCCTTCAATGTTCCTAATAAACTCAGTGGGTTTTATTCAGGCTGTTCATGGAGCTACTCATCGTTTTAGCCACACTCTCAATCTTGTCCTAGCATACAGCCTTAATATTAATGAACTAATATTTTCTGAAAATCCTTTGTTATCTGATCATTTCTTAGTCACTTTTAACATCTTAGAGGATTTTGCATTTTGTAATAAAACAGTGATGTGTCAGGGTTAGAAACAAAAAAAAAAAAGTGAGGACCCAAAATGCAGACAAACAGAAAGGTTTTATTAAACAACTAAAGCAGGATCAACAACCAAAAACTAATCCTAAACAAAAAGTCAAATTATTAAAACAAAAATCTCTATCAAAGTAGCAAATAAACACTAGTGGGCAAAGGGGGAAACTCTAGAAGAAAAAAAAACTCAAACTATAAATAAAAGTCACTTAAAAAGTTCAACAAAATACAAACTACAAACACAGCGAAACACTAGAAAAACAGGAGATGCTCAAAGTATAAAAAATAAACAAAAAAATGGGATCAACAAACAATTAACTAATTCTTAACAAAAAAAGAATTAAATAACCAACAGAATCTCTAACAAGGTAACAAAATAAAACTGGCGAAACAAAGAAAGACAAACATTAGAAACTAAACTTAAAGTTTAAATCAAAATCATCACAAAGTTCAACCAAAAACAGAAACTATCTAACAAAACTGGAGGAACACTGGAGAAACACAAACTACTATCACACTGGAGGACACTGGAGACAAAAGACTTACTCAAAGAGTGTGGCAAGGGAGACAAATGACCCAACACAGACAAAGGGGAACACAGGGACTAAATACACTTGGGAAACATCAAGCACAGGTGAGACAATCACACAGGTGGGGGGAATCAACAATCAGAGGCACACAGAAAGGAGGAAAATACCACAAGGAACACAGGGATTTCAAAATAAAACAGGAAACATGAGACAAGACACAAAACATGAACGCAAAATGGGTAATTTAACTAAAACCAAGAACAGGGTCAAGACAGCAAAAAGGAGGTGGAGCCGGGGGACTGCAGGCCCATTAAACAAAGCGCTGGGAAATGAGAGCCTGCTGGGCCTCAAGCGGAGAGCTGGGAGCCTGTTGGGCCTCAGGCGGAGAGCCAGGGGTCTGCTGGGCCTCAGATGCAAAGCCCTGGAAGCCTGGAGACTGCAGGGCCTCCGACAGAGAGCTGGGAGTTGGAGGTATCTCAGCAGGAGAGTCAGGTGCCGGAGGGACCTCAGACGGGACACTGGATCTCTGCGGAGCCTCAGGCTGCGAGCTGGATATCTGCAGATCCTCAGAGGTAAAGGGCCTCAGACGAAGAGCATGATGACTGCAGGTCCTCAGAAGTATAAAACAGGGGACTTGGAGTCTGCAGGACCATGGACAGAGATTTTTGAGTCCACTAAGCCTCAGACATGCTACTAAAATATTTCAGACTCTCAATCAAGCTAGGACATTATGGAATGCACAGTATAAAAACAAAGGGCTGTTTGGGGGACATCTGAATATACATAGCATGACTTCAAAAAAAGAACAACTGGAACATCTTATAAACTCTAATATTGACTTCATGGGGCTCACCGAAACGAACACCGAATCTCATTCCTCTCCAGAGGCACTTGTGACACTGCAAGGCTATAATGTCTTTAGAAGGGACAGACATTTAGGGAAGAGTGGGGGTGTCTTGTTGTATGTGAAGGATGCTATAAAATGTACACACATTTTTTGGCCTGTTGATATTCTACTTGAGTGTGTTGGACTTAATGTGTCACTGTCTGCAGAAATGTCCTTTTACTGTGATCTGCATTTATCCTCCACCCTCTTCTAAAGTTGAATTCTATGAACAACTGAAGACCGTATTAAATAACTGTGATTTTAATAACGAGGTTATCCTTATGGGAGATTTTAATGTAAATTGGGACAATAAAAATGATAGAAAAAAGCTTAAAGAGATCACAGACCATTTTAATTTAACACAAATTATTAATGGCCCTACGAGGATAACAAATAATTCTAGAACGCAAATAGATCTGATGTTCTCTAACAAACCAGAAAGAATAATAAAATCACACAATTTTTTGACTGGCCTATCAGACCATAATGGGATTTTTATTTCTAGAAAACTTACTAAAAAGCATCTTAATCATAAAAACTGTAATCCAAAGCGGTCATCTATACCAAAAAGTCAAGAACAAATTGTAGCTACATCCTTGAATAACTTAGACTGGTCTGAAATGATGGCCTGTCTTAGCGTTAATTAATGCTGTGATCTCATGTACTCTTCAATTAACGATGCATTGAAACAGTTTCAAAGAAAGACATTTTATAAAAAACCAGTATACTCTTTGCCCTGGATCAATAGGGAATATAAACAACTCATGATTTATCGGGACAAACTCCTTAAAAAATCTTTACAGTCAGTTTTAACAACTGATAGATTACAATTTGTTTCAGCAAGAAATAAGGTCACTCAAACTTTAAGAATGGCAAAAGCAAACTTCTTCATGACTGTAATAGATAATGCAAAAGGTAATTGTAAACTTGTTTGGGATAATATAAAACGGTTAACTGGTCAATCACGAGAAAGCAGTGTAAAAGAACTTGAACTTAAATTTGACAATGAATTGGATTCTGAACCTGCTATCCTTGCAACTAAACTAAATGAATATTTTCAGAGAACCATAAATGATATCACAAAAATATTTACAACTCCCTGTGACTCTCACCTAAATCAATGTAAGGAAATGTTTATTTCAACCTCCGGTACTCTACTTGAACCTATACCTGGCTCAGAGTTCAATTTTAGAAGAGTCTCTGATGTGTCTTATATAATCTCTAAAATGAAAAATTCAAAGGCAACAGATGAATTTGGTTTACATACCACTTTTCTAAAACATCACAAGTCTTGCCTCCTAAAGCCCATCACACATCTTATTAATATATCAGTTACACAGGCAGTCGTTCCACTGAAATGGAAGGTGGCCAAAGTAATTCCCATATATAAATCAGGTGACAAAACAGACCCTACTAACTATCGGCCCATCAGCATTCTGCCAACCATCTCAAAAATTGCTGAAAAGTGGGTGGCCAAATCGATTACAGAACATCTCAATAACAGTGGCCCAGGCCTGCACCCCATGCAAGTCGGTTTCAGGGCCCAGCATTCAACTGAAACAGCTGTCTGTGCGTTTGTCGAAAAGGTAAAGTCATACTTGGACAAAAATAGTTGTGTCGCAGCCGTCTTTATTGATTTTAAACATGCCTTTGACACAGTTAATCATGTGAAACTTCTTTCCAGACTGTATGCTTTTAAGTTTAGTGACAATACAGTTAAATGGATGAACTCTTATCTTGCAGACAGAAAGCAGTCTGTCCAAGTCTGTGACAGCAAGTCGCCATATCTTAATTACACAGTAGGGGTTCCTCAGGGATCAATTTTGGGTCCCCTACTTTTTTCTCTCTATGTTAGTATTTACCAACGGTTTGCAAGAACGTGGACACTATTATGTATGCTGATGATACAGTAATTTTTACACAAGCGAAAAGTGCTGAGGAGGCAGCCCTTCGACTGTCAACAGCTCTAAACGAGCTACAGAAATGGTTATTAGATTCATGTCTTTGCCTTTATGTAAAAAAAAAACTGTATCTATGTTTTTCACTAAACCAATGACAACGTTAGCCCCAGCCAAATTTTACCTGGGAGGAGAAGCTCTACAAAAAGTGGAAGAGTTTAAGTATCTCGGGGTGGTGCTAGATTCAAAAATGCTGTTCCAAAGACATGCTCAGAAAATAGTAAAAAAATATAAATTTTAAAATCCGTAATTTCAAACATATTAGAGCATCTTTGACTGATAAAGCAGCTCTTGCATTTCTCCACTCAATGATACTCTCTCATATTGAGTATTGTATTACCAGTTGGTCCTACACTGGCCTCTCTGTCATTAAAACTATTGAATCATGCTACAAAAGGGCAAAGAAAATTTCAGACAAGAAACCTTTTTCTCACCATCATTGCCAAATACTCGACAAATATAATTTATTAAATTTCTCAAATTTTAAATTATTTAAATCATTCTGCTTAATTTACAAAGTTTTACACCATTTGGCCCCTTCTACAATGAATGAGTTCTTTAAGCAGAAATCTGTCTGTGGTTTTACAGGAGTGATCCGGGCCACGGTCAGAGGAGACTGTGAACTTCCACTAAGATGAACAGCATTCTCTCAAAACGTCCTGTCAGTCCAAGATTTGGAACAGTCTTCCCTTATCAGTGAGGGACTGTTCAAGTCTCCAAACATTTAAGAAACAGCTGAAACTGTGGCTGAGAGAAACACAGTCATGTGAGTATGTGTGACCTATAAGCTGCTCATGTTGGTGCAATAGGTACTTGAGCAATATAAACTGGTGCAATAATATTCAGTGCAATAGGGATTTGTGCAGTATAAACTGGGTCTGTGTAATTTAAATCAGTGCAATAATATTCAGTGCAATAGGGGTTGGTGCAATAGAAGTTGCTTCTGCTAAATGTTTGATGGACTCTGTGTGATGGGAGGATGTGCAATATATATGTTTTAGTTTCTGTTTTACTTGTCTACTGTCCTTGTGCTTGTCCCACTGTATTTAGTCTGTATAGTGTCTTGTATGTGTATGCTACCATCAGCCTGCCAGGGGGTCTGCAGATGGAAATTAGCCCAAGGCTATAATCTGGCATATTTACATTTGTAAAAATGTCCATTAATATGTGCTGTTCCCTCTTTAAAATCAATAAAGAAAGAAAGAAAGAAAGAAAGAAAGACATGGGAAAACAGGAAGCTTGGAGCCAGCAGGGCCTCAGACGAAGAGCATGATGTCTGCAGGTCCTCAGACATGGACCCCTCGGAGCCTGGAGTCTGCAGGGCCATGGACTGAGATTCAGGGGTCCATCAGTCCTCAGGAGTGAAGCACAGGAAGCCAGAAGTCAGCAGGGCTGTGGACGGTCCTCAGTGATGAGGGATGGACCCCTCCAGGGATGAGGGGCTGGACCTGGACCACTGCGGAGCTGAAGGGCTGGACCTGGACCACTTCGGGGCTGAGGGGTTAAGAACCCCTCCGGCCAACACACAGGTTCCGCCAACAAGTCTTTGAGTCAATCTGGCAAGCTATACAAATGGGGCTCCTTGCCCACCTCTAGTTTTGCGTGATTCAAAGCTGCAGCTTGAAACCAGGGGTGACTTTTTGGGTCTGACCACACTTCCAAGCAAGCAGTCTTGTATAAAGTACTTGAAAGCAATACTTGAGTAAAAGTACAAGTGTCTTACCAGAAAATGACTTTTGTGGAAGTTAAAGTCAACTTTTAGAATATTACTTGAGTGAAAGGGCCCTAATTTCGTCCCTGCACCGTGCATGCGCCGCGCCGCGCCAACGGGGTGTGTCCAGGGCATTTTGCAAGTTTTGTGCACGGCGCAGTCTGGCGCAGGGAGACGCACCCACGCCTCCACCCTTCCCACCAGCGCAAGTAGCAGAGAGGGAGGAGAGAAGGCGTAAGTGGGTTTAACACAGCCGAGTACAATCTTCACCAATCAAATGAACACCTCTCCTCGCCTTTAAATGCGCCGCGGGTGAGGCGCAGTGACAATTTCACCTCAGTGGCGAAGAAGGTCAGAGCTGCTGTTACTTTTGCAGCAACTGGGAGAGCGCAGGGGCCACCGGGCAGGGCATCGGGGGCAACGATGCGTGTCACCGTGTGGACCACCTCGTGAGACAGATGTAATCTGTTCCTGTGTCATAATAGGAGTACAAAATTAAGTGATAATTACATTTAAACACAGCAGCAGGCTAATCCATTCATCATGCTTGTGATCCACCTGCATTACTGGTCTGTCATCGCCAAATAGCAGAACCTTTGGTGAAAATATATCTCCTCCTCATCCTCCTTGAAATAATGTACTCCATCTTTTTAGATCATGTTAAGAACAAAGATGAAAACAGAGAAATATGGGCAATCACAGGTAAATCCTTAAGACACCGAGTGACTTACATTTATTCAGCGAGCGTCTCTCTTTCTTTTCTTTTCTTTTGAATTTCATGAGATGATGTGGCTGTTTGTGGTTGGCTGAGGGATGTGAACTCGTTATTTTTCGTCACTCTTCCAACTGCCGTCAGGTTGCGTTTCCATTATGACATTATGATCTCTGATCTGACATCAGATGTGACGGGACTGTTAATATAGATACAAATGTATGTGCTGGTTCAGACGGTTACATTAAATAGTGGTTGCTATGATTGTTTGTTGCATTGAAATGTGCCTGACACTCTGGATACCTGCTTTTGAGGTTTTGGTGATGTGTGCGCACTGTGTGCCTGTCAGCCAAATTACCACTGCACCGGGTGCGCTTCGCCTGCACCGAGAATAGACCAGGTTGGAGCTGGCAAGCTTTCAGTGCACCTTCCGCGCATTTTTTTGGCACGACATTGTCACTGCGCCAAGCCGAATCTGTCGACGCTTCCCCCTGGTGCGCCGTCACATCCATCTCGGCGCAGCCGGTCTACCAAATTGCCAAATTGGTTGCGCTCGGCGGTGCGCTGGACGAAATTACCACTGCGCGGGGTGCACCAGGCTGCACCACCTGCGTTGCGCCAGGAAATTGGGGCCCAGAGTGTTGTGTGTATTTCATTTCAGGTCCTCATTTTGTCCCAGCTTGAGTCAGAGTGTTGTGTGTTTTATTTCAGGTTTCACATTTTGTCCCAGCTTGAGACAGAGTGCAGTGTGTTTGATTCACAGGATCTGATATCACCAAGTTATTAAGGGTCCAGGATCAATGACCAAGATATTTGCCCTGGATCAATGTTTTCACCATCCAATCAGGGGCCATTTGTCGTTGGTGATGTCATTAACTGTGCAGCCTGATTTCTTTCTTCACAACATTATAACAGTTTAGAACAAGCTGTATCAAATCATTACATGTACTTTTAATATTGTTTCACAAAAATCAATGTGTAGAAAAAATAAAAAATAAAAAATAAAAAATAATGAATACAATCACAGAACAAGACCAGAGCATTGGAACTGAGGTACAAACCAAAAAAAAAAAAAAAAGGGGGAAGTCAACACTAGGGAAAAAAATAGAAACAAAGGATTAAATAAACACAAATATGATTTGCTAAATAATAAGACTGAATTGTTTAAATAACTTTATAGTTTCATTGATTTATTTTTTAAAGTTTTCAAAATTGTTAATATATTTTTTCAAGGCTTTATTTTCAAAATTATTAATGGAGGGCATTTTTTATGTGTGTAACATTTAGCTAAGATGTTAAATTTATAACGTATGTTGTTTCAGATGGGGAATTAAGATAATTAAGAAAGAAAAGTATATTGATTTTACTCAATATAATGTATTTTTTCAAAATCTTTGATCTGTATTTTTGTAAATAAAAGTCAAAAGAAGTGACATGAAAAAGAACTATGAATACATGTTTCAAGGTTTCCCTCTCACAACCACTAAAAGTACATCCGTTAATAACATCAGGTAAGAATTTAAATCTCTTAAAATAGAAACATCAAAGTGTATGTTTTGTGCTAAAACACAATACTGTAATGATCTGTTTTATTTTGGCCATTTTTTCCCTGTTTTATTTTTTGCTAATTCCTGTCTTCTGCCTCTCTTTCAGTTGCTGGTCTGTCTCCCTCCTGTGTGATCACCTGGCCACTCCCTTATGTGTTTCACGTGTGTCTTGTTACCTGCACTCCCTCCACCTATTTAAACCCTGCATGCTCACTCACTAGTTGCCAGATCAACTCACGTATACACGTAGTAATCCAGCGTACTTTTCCAGACCTGTTCTCGGTGTTTTTGACCAGTTTCCTGACCTCCGGTTTTTGATCCCTCGCCTGCTGACTCTGTACTGTAGCCTGATTTTTCTGCTGCCTGTTGACGACCTTTTCTGAATAAAGACCAAGCCTTTGGATCACGAATTACTCCGCATCTGAGTCCTCTCTGTCTGTGCCCCCTGACAAATACAATTAGGTATAGATATGATAACCATGTCAAACTCAACCAGAGCTGTGGATCTTCCATCTATCTAAGTAAACCTTAAATGTACAAATTTCACCATTTGCATTCAAAAGATTTTTTACAGTGATTAGGTTGTTAACTAATGAATTTTGGAAGACCAGTATTTTGTTTCTGTGCAATACATAAGCATTGTTCCAAAGAATACAATTGTGAGGTGAATAACTGTGTTTAAAAAGAATATTCCAACACACCAAGACCTGTTGATGATGTTAGCTAATGGTTTTCAAATCAATCTTTAAATTCAGTTGATTTTAATGTCTGCTTAAATACTCCAAATGTCAAATCAGAGAGACAATGCTTGCTACACCAGCTTTTTTAATTGTAACTGGTAAGATTTAGTCAATTTCCAAAACTTTCAAGTACTTTTCTGTGCCAATGTGAAAATGTTTTTGCTGCATTACAGAAATACAGAATTAGCTTCTTTTAGCATTGACTTTGGTGTCTTGAACATCAGACAGACACATGCTACATTTTGTAATGTTGACAAAATATGTTTGTGATGCCTTAATTATCATTAAATGTCCAAAACTCCAAGAAATGTCCAAAACAAAAAAGTCTGTGTCTTCAACTGCCTCAGAAAGTGGGCTCAGTGAAAGGAGCAGAGTTGCAACGTTGACTGGTTTGACTTTTTTCACTTAACACAGAAAATGACATCGACAACCACATTTTATCCAAGCTTGATTAAGACTGTAGAGTGTATCATTTCATGTCCTCGTGTTGTCTCAACTTGACTCAAACTACAGTGTGTTTTATTTCAGGTCCTCATTTTGACTCAGTTTGACTCAGACTGCAGTGTGTTTTATTTCACGTCCTCATTCTGTCTCAGCTTGACGCAGGCTGCACTCTGTTTTATTTCATGTCCTCATTCTGTCTGAGTTTGACTCAGACTGCAGTATGTTTTATCTCAGATCCTCATTTTTGTCTCAGTTTGACTCAGACTGTTGTGTGTTTTATTTCAAGTCCTCGTTTGTCTCAGCTTGACTCAGACTGCAGTGTGTTTTATTTCATCCCATAGGAAAATTTTACTGCTCAAAGCTTGCTCTTTTATGGCTTGGGAGACAAATTTGAGATTCTCATCTCAGCCTTGTTTTAGTTTCTATTTCGTCTAAACTGTTTCTCCAATGTTTCTCCTAAAATTCACTAGGAGAAATAAGTGAGATCGAATAGAATCAGTCATCCTTGAGACTTGATGGAGATACCTTGCCAATCTCAATTAAGTGTTTTTAATGGCTCCTTTAGTTCTCCTTTGGAGAAGAAAATGAGCAATACTTTAACTACATATGAGCACAAAGCCATATGTCACCCAGAGATGGGTTTGAACTCACAACCTCTTGATTACTGACGCAGCATGCTAATCACTGCACCACCAACACACTTGTTTCAAAGCTGAGATGTTCTCCTATAAGTTATTACCAAGATACAGTCTTAACTTCCTGAGGCATTTAAATAATGTAAGACTTTTATCATGTGACCGTCTTTGTTTTATGTGTGTAAATCTATTGTCACACAAAAAGGTCACCTTGGACTTCACATGAGAAGATTCAGATGAATGTATTACATTGACACCAATAATGGCCTGAGGTTTTGACACAGCTGAAATGCTGAAATACTAATATGCTGTCAAGTTACTAATAAATTGCTGTTGTTTTGATTTTACAATGTGTTTTATGTGGTTCATTATTAAAACTGAATTACGTGCAATGGAGTACTTAAGATTATTCATAAAAAATATAAATATAAAAGCAGAAGGCCATACATTTTCAATCAATTCATTTTACATAATTAAATAATATGTGGATTACAGTAAAGTCAGTCTGAGAACTAAAAGAGACCTTGTCGAGAGCTCTTCATTTGCTCTGCCTGAGCTCAGTATGAGATGAACTGAAGCTGGGATAAGAGTAGATTTAGCTCATAGAGAGAGCTCTCTGATTTCTCTGCCTGAGATCACAAATAGACAAACTAGTTGAGAAACTCTGAGTAACAGGTTAGAGCTTGTTGAGATCTCTTCTAAAACTTAAAAGGAGACTAAAGTGAGATTAAGTGAATCTTATTGTTCAGGAGGAAAAGACAAGACTCTGGAGCAATAAATCTTATTCTCAGTTTGTTGTCACACAGATCTCATAGTTGTCTAGAAGAAGTAAATGAAACATTTTTGAGATCTCTTTTCAAATTTTCTATTCCTCTGGGATGTCCTCATTTTGTCTCAGCTTGACTCAGACTGCAGTGTGTTTCATTTGTTTTTGTCCATTTTAAATGTCCTTTCATCAAATTTCCTTGTCTGTTCATTTTAGACTATCAAGCCCACTGCTGTTTTGTCCTTTTAGCAGACCAAGTAAGCTTTCATTCTCTGATCTGAATATTTTTTTTATACTTTTGCAATACTTTATGTTTAACAAACATTGTTAAAATGAAGACACTTTAAAGTTCATTTTACTTGTGATCTTTATTTTTAACAGCGCACTGTCAGTTAATTAGTCTGAAACTGCATCATGATCAGTGTGTGGAGCGTTACAGTGACGCCAACAAAAACATAACAGAGAGGGAGGGAGAGAGGAGACTACTGAATCTAATGACCTGGATAAAAGAATCAGTCAGCAAAAATCAAATATATTTTTGCTTCCAAAAGACAAAAGGCCAGAAATGTACAGTTTTGATATTATCTTTTAAACAGATATGCCAGGAAACATATCCAGATAGTGTAAAGGGGATCAACAAGATGATTTAGTGTTACGACGACTGTGTTTGAAATGTTAGCCTAGTTGTTTCACCTAGCTGTGAATTGTCCCCTCTTCAATTCAGACTGTTGTGCTTAGCTACTGTAAACGTCCAGTATTTTGTTAGGCTATTTCAGATTAAAGACATCTGACTTACTAATACCTGAAAACTTTATTGTAAATGATCTATAGGAAACAGAATGTGTTTGTCAGCTAACTCAACTTTGCTTTAGCAGACTGACAAAGAACATTTAATAACATAAGAAGCACATACGGTATACAGACAAAGCAGCAAAATGGACAAAATGTCCAAAATTTATGAAACAGACACATACTGAAAAGTGACCCATCTCATTAGCAAGAAAAATTGAGTTTATACATGTTAAGATGGGGCAAATGTTCAGGGTAGACTGATATTGATTTTTTTTAGGCTGATTCCAATGGCAATTATGATTATTGCTGGCTCTGTGGACCAATAACAGATATTTGAAACCAACACATTTTTTTTTTCACATTCTGTTAAAATGATGATGTTTGGAATATTTCAAGACTTGATTTCAGTGAAAAACACCAGGATGCTCATGTCAACACCTCTGTATATTAATAAGGAAAACGAAAGTGTAGGTGAGTTTCCTTGTTTGAAAACTGTCCACCTTTAACAGTTCAGGTTGGAAACAGGTGTTTAGATTTATCACCTGTACAGAGGTGATAAAAGGTCTATGATGCAAGGATCATTTAAGAATGTCTAATGAAAGTGTTCTCATCTTTCCTGTGTTTAAAAGGCAGATAAGGCTCACACAGATTTCATTTCTCAGAATGTCTTAATATTTGTATATGATATTAGTTGGTTACACTCTTATTATATTTTATTGTCAGCAGCAAGGCAAGTATTTGACTTATATTATCAAGAGAAATTAATTACACACTTTTATCAAAATATGCTACAGTAAAAACTGGGAATTATTTTCAAGTGATATAAATTTACTAGGTCAGTACTTTGGTAAACATGTCTGATAATTTCACTGCTTTTATGGTCAGAGGCCTGAGTTACCATCTTATTACATCTGAAGTCTAGCAGAGAAATGTACTGTTCAATATAAAAAAAAACAACATTACTTTAACTCAGGTGGTTAGAGACTGAGATATTGAGCAGCTCTCATTACTGAGATAAAAGATAAACATGAGTGGCCCTAATTTCCTGGCACAGCACAGGGTGGCGCACCCAGCGCAGTGGTAATTTCATCCGGCGCATCACCCTGTGCAGCCCTTTGGCAGACCGGCTGCGCCGAGATGGGTGTGGCAGTGCACCAGAGGGAGATGTCGACAGATTCAGCTTGGCACAGTGACAATGGGCTCACCCCGCTCAGTGGTAGTGTCGTCCGGTGCACCACTGTGCACAGCCAATTTGGCACATTTGGTAAACTGGCTGCGCCGAGATGGGTGTGGTGGCGCACCAGGGGGAGCTGTCGACAGATTCAGCTTAGCGCAGTGACAATTTCGTGCCAAAAAACTATGCGGAAGGTGCGCTGAAAGCTTGCCAGCTCCAACCTGGTCTATTCTCAGCGCAGACAAGGTGCATCCCGGGCAGTTGTAATTTGGCTGACAGGCGCACAGTGCGCACACGTCAACAAAACCTCACAGGCAGGTATCCAGAGTGTCAGGCACATTTCAATGCAATAAACAATCACAGCAACCATTTAATGTAATCGTCTGAACCAGCACATACATTTGTATCTATATTAACAGTCCCGTCACATCTCATGTCAGATCAGAGACGTTTGTCATAATGGAAACTCATCCTGATGGCAGCTGGAAGGGTGACACAAAATAACGAGTTCACATCTCTCAGCCAACCACAAACAGCAACATCATCTGATATGGAGTACCCGGCTTCTCTCATCTCATGAAATTCAAAAGAAAAGAAAAAAGAGAGAGACGCTCGCTGAATAAATGTAAGTCACTCGGTGTCTTAAGGATTTACCTGTGATTGCTCATATTTCTCTGTTTTCATCTTTATTCTTAGCGTGATCTAAAAGATGTAGTACATTATCGTATGGAGGATGAGGAGGAGATACCGGGAGATATAATTTCACCAAAGGTTCTGCTATTTGGCGATGACAGACCAGGAATGCAGGTGGATCACAAGCATGATGAATGGATTAGCCTGCTGCTGTGTTTAAATGTAATTATCACTTAATTTTGTACTCCTGTTCATGACACAGGGACAGATTACTTCTGTCCCGCAAGGTGGTCCACATGGTGACGCACATCGTGGCCTCCGAGGCGCAGCCCGGTGGCCCCTGCGCCCTCCCAGTAGCTGTAAAAGTAACAGCAGCTCTGACCTTCTTCGCCAGTGAGGTGAAACTGTCACTGCGCCTCGCTTGCAGCTCATTCAAAGGCGAGGAGAGGCGTTCATTTGATTGGTGAAGACTCGGCTGTGTTAAACCCACTCATGCCTTCTCCCCTCCCTCGTTGCCACTTGGAAGGGACGGAGGCATGGGTGCGCCTCTCTGCGCTGGACTGCGCAGTGCAGGGAAACTTGCAAAATTCCCTGGTCACACCCCGTTGGTGCAGCGGACCTGAGGACCTGCACACCTGCGCCTGCTCTAAGACCTTTTCTAAAAATCATCCGACTGATGAATAAACCTGTGAATGAGGTTAAAGTCATTACCTAACTTGTTTCAGTTGTCTTCAGGAGACTTGACATTTATTTGTGTTTATGTTGGCTTAATCAACAATTTTCATGTAAAAGTCTTATGTGGATAAAAAATTAGCAGTATTAGAGCTTTAGGTCAGGCAAAAGTTCAAATAAAATAATTGTCACAATGCAAAAAATTGCCCTTAATAATCACTCAGACAGATTTTCAGTCGACCCCTAAATATGACACAAAACAAGTGCTCAGACTCTCAGAAACCTACTGCTTTATGCTGATTGTAATTACATTCTGACAGCTTGATCCCCTATTGTGACCTAATATGACATGTTTTCGAAGAAAAGAGAAGAAAAGAGTTTTTGTAGCCTCACTGTCCCTGACACAGAACATTTATTTAAACTCTTTTAATGGCTTTATTCACTTTTTTTGTTTTGTCTTTTTGTTTTCAGGCAGCTTTACTTTAACTTTCTATTGTTGATGAATGTGGTCAATTTTAATTTGATAGCCACTCAGTTTCTGAATGATTTCTGTAAAAGTTGAAGCTTTAGCTGAGGGTTAATTCTGTTTACTTTCTCAGAAAAAAAAACTGAGGAGGTAGTTACCAGAGATCTTTTTCCTGGTCAAGCCCGTCTCAGTAATATGTTGTCAAGTAGAGACAATAGAGTTCCTCTGTTGAGGGCAGTCTAATCAGATATTTTATGTAAAATATGTTATATTCCATATGATCAATGTTGCCTTTTGTCAGATTGCTGGTTCTTTGGTTCATTTCTGACCTAAAATATATAATATAAAACAAAATTACCAACAGATAGTCTTGATATTTTAACTGTAGATTGATCTCTTTTCAAGTAACATACTTAGTTTTACAATGTTAGATGCAAATTTTCATATGATCAGGGATTTGGGAGTAACAGGACATCTAGGGTGTCATAGGTCTGATGACTGTAAGTTTTGAGTACACTTTTTTCTCTTTTCAGATTTTCCTTGTACACCCATACTTCTGATTAAAAAATTCTAACAAAAATAGACATTTTTTTGACTTAGTTTCAGGTCCTTGTCTGTCACATAAACTTGAAAATAATGTGTGTGCACTGGCTCACATTTCCCTTAAACATGACATATCTGTGTAAGTTGCCAAAGTCCTCATATTTCACATAAACTTGACAAGGTCCCCACATGTCACAGTAAATTCAGGTCTGACCAAAAGTTTGCATTAGACAAAATCTTAACAGATGAACATGGTGCTGGAAGCTTAATAGAAAAAATCTCTTATTCCCAGGTCTCTAGGACCTTGGGAAAGGCACGTCCCCGTTTTTCATGTTACTGTCATAAGTCCTCATTTGTCACATAAACACGTATGTGTGTGTATGCAAGTGTGTGTGTGTGTGTGTGTGTGTGTGTGTGTGTGTGTGTGTGAGTGGAGGTGGGGTGGGGGGTGGGGGGGGCAGCTACAAATGCTCACTTTTTTAAACAGGCTCAAAGTCTGACCTCAGCATGTACCCACTCACAGACCCATGTTTACACGTGCCCTTTGTCCAATGATATAAACATCTTGCATCTTGTGGCACTTCAAAAGCTGACCCACAGTGACCCCAAACAACAGCCTGGAAAAGCGTGGTTTTGTCTGCACAGGTGCCATGGCAGATAAACACATATACAGGTGAACTCTGATGAAGTCAGCTCAGATGGAGACACAGAGGATGATGTAGACCAGAGGGGGGGAAAGACACAGCATGTGGTCCCTTATCTGGATGGGAGTCAAGGACTAGGATAACTTGGTCCCCCACTAATACAGACATGGTCCTTTACCAGCCAGCTGAAACCCTTCGCCAATCAATCAATCAATCAATCAATCAATCTTTATCTGCAAGCGCTAGTTCAAAACAAGCGTTCTCTCAAAACACTTTACAATAGAGCAGTGGCAAGAAAAAACCTGTTTAGCATCTGGAAATCTTGAGCAGATCCAGTCTCATGTTGAACAGCCATCCATAGAGACTGTGTAGGTGATGTGATTGTAAGAAGGAAGGTGGGCAGAAACAAGTGGACAAAAGAAAGAACTAAAGGTAGTGACAGATCCTTGGGCCAATCACAGACCTCTCATCATCATATTTGTCTCTGCTGAATATAAATTTATCAGAGGTAAGACCCTTGAGATGTGTCATCTCGTTTTTAAGAGGGTCCTCATGTCTCTGTGGTTGTACAGAAAGTTACTATGGATCAATAATCAATACAGCCACGGATAGAGAGATCAATCTAAGGTTAACATTAATATCAATTATGAATATAATCTGGAGAGGAATGATGTTGATTAATATAGCAGCATCTAGCTGAACTACCATTAAAATGGGTTTTAACTGATCTAAAGGTATGGATTTATGTCAAATGATATTTTTTCCGTTGGTGGCTGATGCAGGATAGAGCACATGGAGTCGAGCTGGTCCACAGCAGCAGGTCATCCATGATTGTATGTCAAGGTCATACTAATATATGTGTGCTGTTTTGTAGGAACTATTATGTATTTAATTTTGTTGATTGCTCTGAAGTTAATATCAAATCTCTCTAAAGTCCTGGCATCACAGTATGCGGTCTCCAGGATGATAAATAATTCACTTTTTGTTTTTTTTTGCGTTTTTTTGCGTTTTTTTTACAGTACAACTCTGCGGTTCTTACTTGTTTTTTGAGTGTCTTGATTTATTCTCCATTAATTAACTACCCCTGATTCAACCTTTTCCCAAACTTAGTTTAATCCATTTAGTTAATCCTCATTAACCACTCAGTATATTTAAATATATCTGTTTAGTGTTCATAACTTCTGTCAATATTTCAAGCATCATTACAACTTTGCTGGGGTTTGTTCGGAAGGTTTGACATCCCTGTAAAGGAAACTAATAATAATAAATAATAGATCTGTTAATAGATCACATTAATCTTTTCCGAGGTCATAGTTCGGTGGTGCCCGATTCTAAGAAACTTTAATAAAATATGAATATTATTTTTAATAATTAATAAAGATCAAACAAATTGTCGCAGCACTGACTTCAAGGAAACATTGCTAAACATGAATGAAACATTCACTGATTTAAGAAATGCTTTAATACAAAGCAAAGGAAGAAAACGTGAAGAAAAACATTTTCATCCTCATCATATCCAAAGTTATACCACCACCATCCACTCTTTAGATGACAGGCCTGATATTTCTAATTTAAGGCATGGCTGTTACCGCTGTTGGCTGTCAGTTATGTCCTTTTGCAGTTTAGCCAATGTGTATGTAAGCATTTTAGCTAAATAACTCCTAAATCGCTGTGTCTCTGTGCACTGGCTCCTACATGTGTCCTTGAGGGTAAAGAGGCTTAAAGATGCTCAGTGCTCAGGACAGGGGTCGTGAATCACTCTGTGTGTTTTTATTATTATTCAAACGATATCTCTTTGGCTCTTGTGCATGGTTTAAGTGAACACAGCGATTCAAAAAATGACGAGCAGTCTTTTGGTTAATTAAAACTCAACATTCCTGAGCAGTCCAGCTCTTGTTTTCACTTTTTCTAGATGATAAATTAATCCTGAGGTATCCTGCATCACTTATTCTCCATGATATAAGATCAATCTGTAAAGGAGCAAGCTCCAAATGCAGTCTACCAATGCAGCGGTTCTCAAACTTCCCAGAAGTGGGTCTCAGAGCTGTTTTCAGTGAACGGTGTATAAATCAGGTAAAAATGTGCCAAATATGTCTTTAGTGTATGGAGGCCCTATGCGGACAAACATTCATTCATTTAATATTAATCTGTTGTGTTGTATTCAGTAAATTTTAATTTTTCTCTCAGGACGTATCCTGTCGTCTGAGGACAGAAATTGGGGTTTTCCTATGACAAACTTTTGACTTGAGATGTATAGAAAAGTAACATTTAAATGTTATGATGAGAAAAATAGTGAGTAAGATTAATGGATGGATGTTTTCCCAGGGCTATGATTATTATTTAATGTTTATAACGTTTTTTTTTCTCCAGTCTCTGTGCACAAAAAATATGTTTTCTTCCATCTGAGGTCCAAACTGCCACGTTTTTTCATTAAACAAATTGAAGTGATTGACCTTTTTGAGATTTGGGTCATGATGACTGTTAAGATGGTGAATGTTTCTCAGGAAAGAGCTGTAAGAGCCATCGCTGCAGTCTATGTTTTATCTAAAAGTACCAAATATCAATGTTTCCTTCCACTTCTCAAATTAACTAATGCTAAAACCTTTTATACATTTCCAGCAAAAGGACATAGTCACCCCCAGAATTAACCTTGTTTGACAAATTTGCCATCATACTGGACATCTGTTATCATCCACTGGTGGCCTTGAGGCCACATTAGGCCCTCCACAGCTTCCTAACCGGCCCCCAGAATATTATCAAGTTAAAAAAATGTGGTAACTTGTAGTTTGAAAAGTATATATTTTTTTTTTCATAGAGTCCCTATAGCTGTAAATGCAACCCCTGAAACTATTTGGTCTATTTTACAGAAATCCACCTGTCAGCCAATATCAGCCAGCATTCATCCAGGAAAACGGAAAACAAGGGCTTGAAAGGCCACGTGATCGCGCAATGCATTGTGGGTCGCAAGCGCCTGATTGTGGGCAACGTTCCTGTGTTTACATTCATCTGAGAGACTGCAAGGTGGTGAGACAGCCAGGGGAAAAAAAGTTACAAATGGATCATTCCAAAGAGATGACAATCGGACGGAACGATCTGTATGAGCACCGAGAGTGGAGTACGGATTTAAATCACCTGCCGCTGTTGTCCGAGGTGGAGCTACTCCTCTATCTTGTCAATGGAACAAGTTACTACACCGGTGACAAATTTAGGAATACGAAGGCTTTAAAAGCTCATTGTCAAGGAATGATCCAGAGATTTTAATATTGGACCCAAAAGCTTCAAGGAGAAGGCAGGTAAAAAGTTGAAAATGCTTTATTTCGGGGACTTTCCAGGGGTAGGGGCAAACAACAGTGAACAGGTGAATATTTACACAGTGACAGCGATGGTGAGGGCTCGTGGAGAATCTCTGCAAAAAAGGGAGCAGAAGAAAAAGGTCAGTATAAAAAAAGAATGAATAATCGTCCAGTAACAAGCACAACAAAACAAGCTAGACTCCAACAAGGAGATCACAGGCTTAAGGCCAGCTCTAGACAAGTAGCACTGAGAGTAATGAGAGAAGCGGCCTTAACAAACCATGTAGAGAGTGGAATCCACCAGCGACTGAGAAGAGCCACAAAGCCGGTTAAATAGGGTGCGGTGATTAACAGGACAGGCTGCAGGTGTGAGAGATGGCTGTGGAGAAGGCTCCAGGAAACCACACCTCCACCAGAGCAGCCGAAAGCAGGAAGGCAGTGAGGTAGGGGGGAGAGTGAGGACAGAGGAGGAGGAATCCTCACATGCATGGACAAACCAACTTTGGGTTAGTTTTCAGCCTGAGAGATATGACCTTCGTCTTTTCAGAGGTATGTAAACTTTATAATGATGCTAATGTTAGCAAGAGATTGAGCTGAAACACAAAACAGTAATGCTAACTCTTAAAGCCCCCCAATTGGGGGGGCTATGGCTGCTCTGTATTTTTATATTTTGATGTGAGCCGTCATCATTTTCTCTGACCCAGTAACATACAGACTGGTATTTACCTATCTGAAAAATCTCACAATTTTCCACTTTATTATGATGCCAGAATTAGTCAAATAGACCTTGTGGGTACAGAGATATACCCTTTTCTTTATAGGCATGTACTTTTTGAGTAGAACGCTTTAAAAAGAGGCTGGGGCTGAACACGTTTAAGGTCCCATATTTTGCTCCTTTTCTGCAGTTTAACATGAATCCTTGATGTCTTCATGAAACATTAGTAACATGCTTTGGTCCAAAAAGCCTTTGAATAAAGCACAGCAGCATTCTTTCCACGCTCACATAACTGCTTTGTTCACAACGTCCGGATTTCAGCATATGCTAATGAGCTAGAGCAGCGTACATATGGCAATTCACGAGAGAGCAGCGTAACTCAAGCGAAGCAGAGCACTCTGGTGCTTCGGCCACGCGCTGCTGACAGTCATGAACATACAAACCCCCTAATTCATGCCAGTGTAAGTACCAGATCTGTCCCACACCAGTTACGGCACACACGGTTACAACAGCGAAGCTCTTTCCCCCAAAACATCACAGGCTTAGGCACGACATGCTAACCGCAGAGGGAAAACCACAACTTAGCCTACCTCCCGGGCTAACGTAAGCACAAACTGAGGGACCTGGGGTAGGTAAAGGACTGATTATACTCAGCCAACTGTTAAACTTCTCTTCCTGAACACACAGGAACCACAAATTGCAGCCATTTAACAGATAAAAGCGATCAGGTTTCCCCAAACATCACAGGCTAATGCACGACATGCTAACCTCGGCCTAGTCACAGTGGGACTGATTATATTCAGCCAACTGTTAAACTTCTCTTGACTAATGTAAGAATGCTCATACACTGAAGTTTATCCTTCAGACTTTCAACAAGTAACGTGAACATTGATGAACATGTTGTGCAGTTACCTCTAGTTCACTTCACCCTGCTGTTAGCATTAGCTCGTAGCAATGAGCAAAAATAAATACTACACAGCATTAAAATACTCATATTTCCATTATCAGGTTTGCCGACGGATTGTTGGTACTGAGCCTGGATTCAGGAAAAGTCTAGTTCCTGAAGTTGAAGAAGCAGTCGGACGTGAAGTGACTGACACACACATACAGGTTTTAGCCGACTGTAGCTGCTCATTCCCTTCAAAAATAAAATTAATCCACTGGGCCCTTTGGTCCTCTGAGGCTGGTAGCCTATATGTGAAGATATATGTGGCTGTTTACAGCCAACAACTGAGCAGTGACAGCTTCTGAGCTTAGACATGCTGAACACAGATCTCTCACTGAGAATATAAACAACATGGCTGCTCTTCACAGAGGAATCTCTCCAGCAAGGGGGGAGGGGGATACCCAAGTAGACCAATCAGGTTAGGCTATGTAAATCAAAAATATACTGTTACGTAACAGAATTTCCACAGACTCAACAGCTCACTGAATACCATGAGTTTACATTTACGCAACCTGCTAAATACAGGTTTTGTTGTTTACTATCACATTTTGTGGGCTGGGAGGAAGGCCAAAGACCCACAAATGTGTTCAAAAGCCTTAAAAAAGTGTTTTTTGCATAATATGGGACTTTTAATGTATGTCAGGACATTATAAAGCCATTTTATCTGTTTTAAACCAGCAATAATCCTAAATAAATCCTTGTGTCTCTACGTGGCTGTTTGCAGCCACTTTGGTGAAAATTTAAAACTATTTTAAGCATAACTTTTATTCTATTTGACAGAGTGAATTAGTTTAGGTAATTAGAAACTTAATAGTACTTTAATTAGAAAATGCGATTTTAAAAATGTCAAAAAGAAAAAAACACATTGTGGACTACCCCCTACTGCCGAAGTGACTGTTAACAGCCACAAACTTTGACCCTCTTTAAAAACATATCAGATAAATATTTCTTGCATTTTTGCATATATCTCTTAATCATACTCAGCCCCAATAAAAATATTATTTTTTTAATTATGGATTTTAACCCTTTAAATGTCAATTTCATAAGCCACTGAGAACGCATAATTATGCAGTGTCATGGCTGTGCACAGGGCTCGACAGTGCGAGGAGGTACTCGCATTTGCTACTAAAAATATTACAGTGTGAGTTGTGGTTTGCATTTGGTAGCACCCGTGCAACTACGAAAAATGACCGTTCAAAACATGTTTTATGTTGTGTTGCATACGTTGGAAGTTGTGGCCGGTGGTGTTCTTGAACGCAGCCTCAGCTGAAAACATGTTCAGTCTTGAAACGTTTGTTTTATTGACCTAACTGCATTAGGTACACCCGACATGCCTGCACCGCCCCACGCGCGGTACAGACGAACACAAGCAGGCACACTGAAGGCCCCTCCAAGCTGATCCGCATCAAGTCTTCGGTTGTCGAGACGGCAAGGCTGCTTCTTGTGGAATTCTTGATCCAGTTTTGGGCTGAAAAACCTCTCTCACACTGGGCAGCTGAAATCGGCAGCACCAGCATTGTCGTAATCCTTAGCATGTTGACATAATTAATGTTGGCTACATATAGATGCCCAAAAGTGCAGTCTGAATAACTCAGATATGAAGCTTTAGTCTATAACAAAAAAAATCCACTATAAACCAATGTATATCAAACCATTTATTAGTATAGTTGCGTATTTGTTTTGATAAATTAAAGGTGAGTTGAAATTGATTTAAAATATGTTATTTATTTACTACTCATCTTCTTAAAGTGATATATTATGCCACAGTGCAATGAAATGCCCATTTTTAAACTGCATTTCATTGCACTGTGGCATAATATATGAGTTATGAGCTGAAATTGATTTGAAATACGTTATCTTCTCCCTTAGAACATACTGCAGTGGACCGCTGGCTGAGTCTGACCTCCAAGCGGGCCAGATGACCAGATTATAAAAGCTGCTGGGGTGATATCCTTTGTGTCTAAAGAGACTGAGCAGACTTTGTTGGGTTGTAACTAATTGGTTCATTTCATTTGAAATTAAAGGACATTGACCCGGCCCCTCCCCTCAACATTCAAGCACCTTCTGTAAAAACTACCTGAATGTTGTAAATTATAACACAGTCGAAAAAAGCTTAAGTCTGTTGGAGAAAAGTATTGGGTTAGGATTTCTGGTTAATAAGAGACAGTTGTTACAGTATTATTCTCTCTGCACTCTTTGTCTTTAGAGAATTTTACTTGCTGTTTTGATAATACTCAGTTGCACTGTGCACATGGATTCACTTCAAAAAGTTAGTGTACTAGTGTATGTTTTTTATTCAAATAAATTGAATAATTCTGCTTACAAATGCTTCCTCATTGACCGCATATCACTGTACTAAAGAAAATCACACTATTTGGTAACTTTTCATCGTGCTACTAAAAATATTTGTGTGCTACTAGATTTTTCCACTTGGTAGCACCTGTGCTACTTAAGAAAATGCTAAGCGTCAAGCCCTGGCTGTGCATTCAAAAAAATGTGGTTACAACTGGAGTTATTGGGGAGTAAAAATTCTGATCTGCTGCTGCTGCACAAAAAATGATAATGAATCAAAGCCAGTGTTTTTACTAATCTTTGACATATCCAAGAGTGTGATAGCATGTAAAAAAAAAATCAGCCTCTCATCATTTCTTTTTTATCTAAAATAGGTCATTTTGTGTGTGTTCTTTTCCCCCATGAATTCAGCATTTAAAGGGTTAAAATCCATTATTAAAAAAAAAAAAATGTTTGAATGTTTTTGAACAGGACTGAGATTGATTAAGAGATCTGTGCAAAAAAATATATGTATCTGAAATGTCTTTATAGAGGCTAAAGTTAGTGGCTGTTTAACAGCCACTTCAGGACTAAAATATGTGTTTTAATTCAGTACACTGGGGTTAACACTGTACGCATTTATAATTACAGAGATCTTATACATAAGACAAATTTGACAGCAGCACCATGTTGTTTTGGTTACCAAATTGCCATTATATAGATGCTGTCCTTTTTTGTTTTATTCTTTTCTAATTTCAAATCTTTCTAAACCTAGGTTTTGCACTCGCAGTGACTGAGGGAGGCTCCACTCAAGCCCTGGGTTATTCTCCATGCAAATGGCAAGGTGGAGTCTGCACATTGCACTTGCATGGCTGGTGTGGCTGAATCCTGTTTACATGTAGCAGCTCAGCTGTTCAAGCTTGAGGCAGCTGTAAAGCTACACAGGTCAAAGACGCACACTGATAAGGCAGCTTACTGGATGATAACTCTGGGTTTGAAGGTTGAACCAGTGCCTGTCCATGCCATCAACTTCTCCATTGCTGCTGCAAAGAAGAATGACTTGGACAAGCTCATCACTGGACAGGGTGGGGTGCCAGGGTTGCGGACTCGTGCTGGCAGCTCATGTCCTAAGGTGGATGACCCCACACACACGGACATGTCAGTTTTGTATAAGGCTATGCATGCTTGCAGGTCTGTTTACAATATTTCATCTGAGAAGTTCTATCAGTACTATGCTGACCCAGTTGAGCCATCTGTAGTGCCAAAATCACTGAAGTGCCCTCTTGACCATGGTAAGGACAGTTGCAAGCTCTCTGTTTTAATCCAGCACTGTGAGGGACTCAGGCGTATGGTAGCGGCATCTGAAACCTAGGCAGCAACACTGGAAAAAAAAGGCAAGACAGCAACACAAATCACACAGCTGGTATACACTGCGAGCAGGATAACTGCCTCAAAAATCCATCCTGTCGTGTCCACCAGTGTTTCCAAGTCAGCCCTCTCGACTGTCAATGCTGTGTGCTACCTACATACTACAAAACTGGATAAACTTCCTGAAGATTTGCAGTGGGGTGCAACACACGAGGAAGTTGGAAGGCAGAAATTCCTCAAAATGACTGCACCAGACCACAGCAACTTCACACTGAGGCAATGTGGATTTGTGATTAATCCCTCATTTCCAGAGGTTGGGGCATCCCCGGATGGGCTCACTCATTGTTCCTGTTGTGGAAAAGGCTGTGTGGAAGTGAAATGCCCATCCAAGCATCGCTCCAACACCATCCTGCAGGCTTGTGAGGACAAAATCTTTTATCCAGTTCAGTCATGGGCATTTTGCATTTAAGGGGACAGACAGATTCTACAGTCAAACGTAGATGAAAATTTTTGTGTTGAGGGGCAAAGTTTTATGACCTTGCTGTGTGGACAACGGTGGACTGCAAGGTAGGGCGCATCGCTCCAGATTTGGACCACTGGACATCACTACTGGGTAGGACACAGAATTTTTTTTACAAAGTTGTGCTCCCCAAACTTGTGGCCTGCCATTACACCCGAGGCTCTGAAAAGGCACCTGTGCTGCCAGATGCACCTTTGACAGAGGCACAGCGGTCCGTGCAGAAGAGGCCCACACAAAACAAAGATGATGACCATATGGACAGAAGAACAAAGAATGTAGGTTGGGTTGAGTGAAGATGACGATGACTGTGAGACTTTTTTGTGACCAAGTCACTTGCACTTATCATGGCCACTGTCATACATTGCGTATGAGTTGAGCTTGCATACTTGTTCCCTTTTTTGTCTGAATGTTGCAGTTTGTATTTTATTGCCTGTTGTGCACTGTTATTTATCTAAATGTTTGCAGTTTGCATTTAATTACCTGATGTACACTGTTTTTTTATCTAAATGTTTGCAGTTTGCATTTTATTGCCTGTTGTGCACTGTTATTTATCTGAATGTTTGCACATAGCATGTGCACTTTATCTCTGTGTTGGCACACTACACTTTGTATATTTCCTGTTTTTATTCTGTTGTCAGTTGCTCTGTTACTTAGCCTTTAACTGTGTGACTGCACTGAACAGGAATTTTTGTAATAAAAAGAATTGAGAAGCAGTGGACTTGATAAGAGGTGGTCTGACATTGTTGCACAAGGAAATGGTTTCACATAGGCACCGTAATGGCTCAATTAAAATGAATTTAGTCTAACATATATAGCAACTGTTTAATAATATTTATCATCCTGTTTAAATGAAATGACTTGCCAGATACATCAGGGCATGGAATTCAAGCATTCAGTTTTATTTTCATGAATAGGCCACAGAATAAAAAACAGGAAATAAACTGAGATTACAGTTAGGGACATGTTTTACATTAATCCATTTCTCCCTCACTATCTGCTAAAATGAGCCCTGGTGGTTACATGACAATATCTGGAGACATATTAGTTAAAGCACAGCAAACACTCATTATTTTGTCTATGAAGGACCATTCCTGGCCCTCAAGTGGAACCAGTAGGCTCACCGGTATGGTGCTCTGCAGTATGCAATACTTGTTGCGTACCAAACCTTTTACTCTTTCCACATGGACTCTAAGGTGAGCAATCTGCCGTGTCTCCTCAGATTTGGGATCCATTTGAGCACAACCTCTTGTGAAACCTGGGATTTTCACCTCAGCACACATTAGTTCAACTTGGACCCCAATATAAGCCACGGTCTGCCAAAACCAAATCTCTGGGTAACAAGTTTTTGAGGATGCCACACTGCTCTGTCAGGTGCTTGTCACTTACACACCCTCCCCACCCTTTAGAAATGTAAGAGACTGACCCTTGTGGGTTGATGCCTATCACTTACTTAACAGTGTGCTTCTGCTTGTAGTGCGAGTAGGTTTGTGCTTTTGCTTTCAGATTAGATGGCTTCTCAATGCCAATCTTCAGAGCAGTCAACAATGACTGCAACCCGACTGCCTGGAAGAATGACACTATGCAAAGCCTCCAATAAAGTCTAATATGGCAGTCCAGTGTAGTATCTGACCTTCTCATCTCTGGCCTTCTCTTCACCCTCACTGAAGAATGCCTCATCCATCTTCATCGCAGCGAGGTCTTCCCTCAAACTCATGTTCTCCTCAAACAGGCAGTTCATGTCAGCACGCATGGACTTCATTTCATCCTGCATGCTTTTTTAGGTGAGACATTGCTCAGACTCCTCAATGGTGTTCTGTGGTGGAGCTTGATCCACATCTGACACCTGTGTATCCTCAACCGGTGGTGTAGCTTCAGGTGTAGCTCCATGTTGCTCTGACCCCCGTGGAGCTACTGCTGGTGCGGCATCTTCATCCACATCTGGTGTCAGAGGTGGGCATGTAGCAGTTGCACAACTAACTGCTGTCTCTTTGTCCTGCGGTTTAATTGCTCGGTATCTGGACTTTTCACCTTAGTGTGTCCCAGTCACAAAGAAGGTGCCCAGTCTGGAGGGGTTTCATTCATTTCATAAGCAGGCCTCCCTGGAAAACACACATGTCCTTCATTACTTTACTGTATTTATTTTAATATATATTACTTTTCTTACCCTCAGATTAAAAATTTAAATACAAAATATGTCAGCTGATATGTAAAGCTTAGCTTCACAGCATAGACTGCGAAACAGTGACTCTGCCAGTTGTTAACTGTTTTCTACATTAAAAATTCTGCAACAATCTCCGAAAAGTCTTCTCACAACATTTAACCCTTGTGGGTCGCTCTCATTTACAACCCTTTGAGGTCACCAGAGGACATAAATGTCCTCTCCCAGAACTGCTATAAAAACATAACAGATTAATACTTTTTGTTCTTTTTTTGTTGCTCAAATCATTCAACCAACTTCAGTCCTAATCAAAAACACCAAATATTTAATTTTTCATTTTATTTTAACCCTTTAAATGCCAATTTGATTACATGAAGTCACTGTTTTTATGAGAAAAAACACAAAAAATGAGTTATTTTCGGTATAATAAACGTTGGGGATTTTTTTTTAAAAGATCAGGCTTTAATATACATAAGTTTACACAAAGAATATAATACACATAATATATGTAATTGGCTGACTGATCATTTCATTCACCTGATGAGCAACAAGCAAGATGAAGATCATATTGATAAAGCCAATGCTTATTTTAAAATCATTTAAGGGTAAGTGGAAAATAGCACTGCCACAGCACTTTCATAGTTGTTTTCACCATTAAGAAATGAGAAGTGTTTCATCCATAGACATACGTGTGTTTTATCATAAAAACAGTGACATAGTGTAATCAAATTGGCATTTAAAGGGTTAAAATAAAATAAATAGTTAAATATTTTGTACTTTTGATTAGGACTGAAGTTGATTGAATGATTTGAGCAAAATATAGAACAAAAAGTATTAATCTGTTATGTTTTTATAGCAGTTTTCCGAGAGGATATGTATGTGACCTCATGTGACCTGGTGACCTCAAAGGGTTGTAAATTGACTGAAAGGACACTTCCCCACAACTCCATCTGCTAGAATTGCCTGGGAGGCTATGAACGTAACTTTAAGGGGTCATACAATATGCCCCACACAAAAAGAAGCTTAATGCAGTACAGCACATGGACTTGGAGAACAAGATTAAAATACACAGAAATCAAATTAAAGAGGAAAATATCTGAAGAGACTCTAAATATTTTGACCAGATTGAAATATGAATACAATACTATAATATCAAAAAATGTAATTTCTTTTATTTATGGTTAGGCAGACCATTTTTGAATCAGGGTATAGACCTGGAAAATTTCTGTCAAGGTACATTAAACATAAAGACCCCAAATCCTGTATAGCAACAGGGAGAGATGAGGGTTGGAATTTGATGACAGGTACAAGGGAGATAAATGACACATTCAAGGAATTTTATATAAATCTCTATACATCTGAAAGCATTGTAACAGATGCAGAAATAAAATCATTCCTAGATGCGCTGAACCTTCCTAAAATAAGTACGGCAGAAGAAAAAGATCTACATGCACCTATTACCTCAAAAGAGATAATGGACTCAATAAAGGCTGTCACGGCCAGCTCTAAGCCACTGACAAAGAAGGGGAGAAGGAGCGGAATGCACTGCAAGCAACATCGATTTTATTACAATAATAAATAATAATAATGTCCAAAGACATGTAAATTCAGGTGCTGCAAAAGCACCCTAACAAAATCAAGACTAGGAAGGGGAGCAAGAGTCCATCAATAAGCAGTCTGCCAGCGTCTCCTCTCCAAAACCAGCTCCTGTTCCAGCTCCAGCTCCCAGATGCACTGACCAGCCTGATCTTTATACGCGTGAGAGAACACTGGGCCCAGGTGTTCTCAATCCATATGTCAATCCTGACCACCACCAGACCACACTACTGGATCCTGAGGACACAAGACACACTAACCAGCAAACAGGCCACCAGAGGATCGTCACACTCCCCCCCTTAAAGACGTGTGTCCAACAGACAACACGACTAAACATAACAAACCAACATGCAACATAAAAATATACAACCTGGGATATGTTACTCCCCCAACCTCAGCATCAGGATCCTGTTCGCGCGCTGCATGAGGAAGGGGAGAAGTCAACATATACAGACTATCAAATATATCTAACCCAAAGGGACACGTGACAGCGCGTCCGCAACCACGTTATCTGATCCCTTAATATGACGTGTATCTAAAGAAAAGGACTGCAACATCAAAGACCACCTGATCAATCTTTGGTTTACCTTAGCCCTCGTTTTGGTTTGGGCCAAAACGAGGGCTAAGGTGTCCTTCTCTATTACTGAGTAGTTTAGCTGATGTTTATTGAATTTCTTAGAAAAGAAACTCACAGGTCTATCCACTCCCTGACCATCTGACTGCGACAATACTGCACCTGCCCCGACATAGCTTGCGTCAACCTGCAACTTGAACGGTTTCTCAAGACAGGGAGCAACCAACACCGGTGCAGTGCAGAGGAGGGCCTTGACATTCTGGAAAGCCTGTTGACACACAGAAGACCATTCAAACTTAACAGTTGACTTTAAGAGGTCAGTCAGGGGAGCAACAACAGAGGAAAAATTTCTACAAAACTTACGGTAGTATCCTACCATCCCTAAAAAACGCATAAGCTCCCTCTTAGTTCCAGGAACAGGAAACTGGTCAATAGCCATCACTTTTGCCATCACAGGCCGGACTAGACCCTGTCCCACAACGTGCCCAAGATAAGTGACGGTGGCACGAGCAAACTCACATTTCGCCAGATTAATGGTAAGTTTTGCAGCAGCCAAACGCTCAAACAGAGAATGAATACTTTTAACATGGCTATCCCAAGTGTCACTGTAAATAACCACATCATCTAGATACACTGCACAACCCCTTAAATCCCCAACTACCATATTCATTAAACGCTGAAAAGTGGCAGGTGCATTTCGCAAGCTGAATGGCATAACTTTATATGAATACAGGCCAGATGGGGTGATGAATGAGGAAATTTCCTGTGCTCTTTTAGTGAGTGGTACGTGCCAATTACCTTTCAGCAGGTCAAATTTGCTCACAAATTTAGCAGATCCAACTTGGTCAATGCAGTCATCCATCCTAGGGAGGGGAAAAGCATCAGGTTTAGTGACCCCATTTACCTTACGAAAGTCAGAGCAAAACCTCGGAGTGTTATCTGATTTTGGGACAAGCAGACAGGGGGAAGCCCAGCTAGAAAAACAAGGCTCAGCTATGTTGTTGTCTACCATGTATTTTATTTCACTGTCCAAATACTTGCCCTTATCAACAGAAACACGGTAAAAACGCTGCTTGATAGGTTTTGCATTTCCTACATCGATGTCATGCTCAATTACATGAGTTTGAGAGGGGGTGTCACCGAACAACTCAGGAAATGACCCAATCAGCTCTGCCAATTCTTCACGTTTAGAGCTATCCAAATGTCTCAACAATCCAGCCAAATTATTTAGAGACTCTGAGTTTTTAAGGCGTCCAGAAAGTATTGCTGTATCAACAAACTCCCCCTCCCTCCCATCTGCCCCTGCCACTGGCTGAGAGGGAGAAACAGCATTTGCAATGCAACCGGCTTGACACACTGATCACTGCTGTCATTTGAAACATTCTCACGAGAATAATATGTATTCAGCAAGTTCACATGGCAAAGCTGTGACTTTTTCCTACGTTCTGGTGAAGATATTAAGTAGTTCTCATCAGAAATTTGTCTCAACACAGTGTGGGGACCCGTAAATTTCGCCTGAAAAGGTGACCCTACAACCGGCAAGAGAGCCAAAACCTGATCCCCTGGACTGAATTTACGACTCTCAGCATGTCTGTCATAAAGTTTTTTCATTTTGTCTTGTGCTGTGGACAGTTTTTGTCTTGCAAATTCGCCAGCAACATACAACCTGTGTCTAAATCCATTAACAAAATCAATCAGATTTTTAGGAGGTTCCCTGTTCATAGAGTTGTCTGCTAGGACTGCTAAGGGACCATGAACAGATTGTACAAAGACCAAGTCATTCGGACTAAACCCTGTACTCTCCTGAGTGACCTCCCTGGCTGCCAACAACAGCCAAGGCAACCCCTCCTCCCAATCTTTACCCAGCTCTGTGCAATACACACGCAGCAATGATTTTAGAGTTTGATGGAAACGTTCCAGTGCCCCCTGGCTCTCTGCATGGTATGCTGAGGACCAGGAGTGCTTTACCTGGAGTTGTTTAACACCTGAGCAAACATATGAGAGGAGAAGTTGGAGCCTTGATCACTCTGGAGAACCCTCGGGATGCCAAACACCGATATGAACTGGGACAGAGCTTTCACCACAGATCTGGAGGTTATTGACCTTAATGGGTACGCAGCTGGATACCGGGTTGCCTGACACATTACTGTCAGAAGATATTTTGCCCCTGACCTAGAAGGAGGAAGAGGACTGACACAGTCAATGATAATATGTTCAAATGGCTGACCAATTGCAGGTATCGGGTGTATTGGGACTGGTTTAATAGTTTGATTTGGTTTACCGGTTACCTGACACGTGTGACAAGTTCTAATATAATCTGAGACATCCCTCTTTAACCTAGGCCAAAAGAAACATCTCAAAATGCGATCATAGGTCTTCCTCACACCCATATGCCCAGACTGGTCATGTGACACCAGTAAAACTAGCTTACGAAATTTAACTGGAATCGCAATCTGATACACAGGATTTCCAAGACAAGCCTCAAAACAAGGTACCCATTTCCTCACCAACAAAGCATCATCCAAGCAGTAGCACTGTGCTTTTTCCTTGGCCTCTGCCACAGGGACCGCTGCCTCCCACATCTCTTTAATAGACAGGTCTAACTGCTGCTCGGCAATCAATTCTGCATGGGGAACAGACAATGGAAAGTTAGTCAACTTCACACAAGGACCATCAGTGTCACTCACTTCCTTATGTTCTTCACCAGCACGAGCTGCAGAGCGCGTCACGGCACAAGCTGCAAACACTTCCGGAAATTCCCGCTCACTGTCATCCAGTGCATTTTCAACCACAGGAATTGGATTCACAATCAGAGCTGGAGGAGAAACATCTGACCACGCACGTCCACCAGCCAACCCATTACCTAGAATAACATGCACTCCTTCCACCGGCAATGCTGGCCGCACAGCAATACAAACCTCTCCTTTCACCAGATCTGAAAGGAGATGGATCATATGAACAGGAGCAGACAAAACAGACAGCCCCATACCCAAGCCTAGCTCCGAATCACCTGTATCAGACTTGTTTGAAAAGGGAAGCACTGACGCCAGTATATAGGAACCCAAAACACCTGTGTCTCTAAGGATTTTAACTGGTACCTTCTCACCTTCAGCTGTCAGTGAAACAAAACCATCTGAAATAAAAGATAGATATGTCTCATGACAAACAGGATCACATTTCTCAGCAACTGAAAAGTCAAAAGCAACATGTTCAACTGGTGCAGCTAAAGCTATGGATTTAACATTTACTTGTGTGTTTCGTTTTTTAAAGGCAAAACAGTCAGCTTTAATATGACCTTTTTTATGGCAGAAATGACAAACTTTTTCAGTATCCCGCTGTGCTACATTTCCATCCTGCTTAGCTGACACGGTTTTGGAAAACACCTGCGAAACAGGACTATCCCTATGACCATCAGCCACGCGCAAATCCAAAATCACTGCGGTGAGTCAAAATATACTGATCTGATATACTGAAAATCTACTTTCCAATTTTGTTTTCAGATGTGGCTGTTGAGTGCAATAGACTGATCTCACCATGTGCTGCACTGTTCAATAGCAGGCATGAAAATGGGTTGGGGTTGAAAAAGGTGAAGAGGCAATAACCCCTCTAGGGGGGTCTGGGGGCATGCTCCCCTGGAAGAAAATTTTGAATATTTCATATTTAAAAGCATCGATCTGATGCATTTTGAGAGAAAAATCAAGCAGAATTACAGGACAGTATGAATATATAATAAAGTAGGTATTAAATTCTGGGGATGACTCTGTCCTTTTGCTGGAAATGCATAAAAGCTTTTATCATTAGTGAATTTGGGAACTGGAAGGAAACAGTGATAGTTTCACTTTTTAGAAAAAACATACACTGAAGAGATGGCTCAGACAGCTCTATCCTGGCATTTATCATCTCAAATGCACTAGTTGACTGCACTTGGAGCTTGATCCTTTACAGATTGCTCTTATATCATGGAGAATAAGTGATGCAGGAAACCTCAGGATGAATTCATCATTAAGAAAAAGTTAAAAGAAGAGCTGGACTGCTCAGAAATGTTGTGTTTCAATTAACCAAAAAGATGACTCATCATTTTTTTAATGTGTGGTGTGTTTTTACCACAGGGATGACAATGGGGCCCCTTTAGGGAGGTATCTGTCAAAGATGTCATTGCAATTTGAGCACTGGTTGTTTGATGGAGTTAATGGGGTAGGTCACTGCAGATGCTATACTGTAAGACATTACTGTGGAGTAAAATTTGTACGCCCTTGGGTGCCCTCTCCTGGTCTGGGGCTCCAAGCAGCTGCCTGCCTTGCCTCTGGCTAAGCTTGAACCCTGAACCCAATAAATTTTTGTTGTGAAACCTGCCTGTTGCATCCTCTGCTTTGAGATCCAATTTTTGAGTAAAACCTTACAATCTCTCTAATATTAAAAAAGACAAAGACTCAGCCAACTGCAAGAATTATCTTCCTGTCAGTTTAATCTCTGTAGACTGTCAAATTCTGTCTAAAATATTAGCCCAGGGATTCTTGGGATAAGGAACAAAAAAAGGTTTTTATTTTCAAAAAAAAAAAAAAATAGATTTTCAAAATCTTTGACTACACATTTGTTAGATTATGTTTTGGCTATTCAACCCTGTTTTGGTTCAACCTCCCAGTTGAACAGTTAATATGTTTGCTGGATCTGCAGGTTCATTTTTGTCAACACCATCAGATACATAGAGTTATAAATTTGTTAAAAACTTATTTTAACAGAAATTTCAATTAATGAATTTTCCCAATTCCCCAACTATGCACACATGTCTTGAAATCAATTAAATAACATTTAGTTATTTCATTTTTTTACAGGTTTACTGAATGTAATTAAAATCATATGCGTAAATCACATTTGTCTTCAACTCTAAGGGCTCAAATTTCATAGACCAGGCGCAGGCGGGGCGCACCTGCCCTGTGCCGCACCTGCGCCACGCCAACGGGGTGTGTCCAAGGCATTTTGCAAGTTTGGTGCACGGCGCAGTCTGGCGCAGGGAGATACACCCACGCCTCCGTCTCTCCCACTGGCGCAAATGGCAGAGAGGGAGGAGAGTAGGCTTGAGTGGGTTTAACACAGCCGAGTGTGATCTTCACCAATCAAATGAACGCAACTCCTCGCCTTTAAATGCGCCACGGGTGAGGCGCAGTGACAATTTCACCTCAGTGGAGAAGAAGGTCAGAGCTGCTGTCACTTTTGCAGCAACTGGGAGAGCGCAGGGGCCACCGGGCCGCGCATCGGAGGACACGACGCGCGTCACCGTGTGGACCACCTCACGGGACAGATGTAATCTGTCCCTGTCTCATAAATATGAGTACAAAATTAAGTGATAATTACATTTAAACACAGCAGCAGGCTAATCCATTCATCATGCTTGTGATCCACCTGCATTACTGGTCTGTCATCGCCAAAAAGCAGCGCCTTAGGTGAAAATATATCTCCTCCTCATCCTCCTTGCAATAATGTAGGCTACTCCATCTTTTTAGATCACATTACGAATAAAGATTAAAACAGAGAAATATGGGCAGTCACAGGTAAATCCTTAAGACACCGAGTTATTCATTCAGCAAGCGTCTCTCTCTTTTTTCCTTTCTATTTAATTTCATGAGATGAGAGAAGCCGGATACTCCGTATCGGATGATGTGGCTGTTTGTAGTTGGCTGAGAGACTCATCCATCTGCACTTCCGGCGCTGAACGAACGGCAGCCTCTTACAGCAGCTCCGCGAACTCTATGGAGTTTTCTTGTTCTTACTATGTTTATTGTACATCCTTTTTCTTCTTTTAACTTTCTGCCGATGTGTGAAACCTCGGTGCACCAGAGACACCGAGCACGGATCATCTGGTGCTACTTTAAACACTTTTTTTTCGGCAACTTTTCCTCGCGTCTGTGGGTCCGTGAGCGGCAATGGCTCCCATTGTTTACAGTAGGGATCAGCTGTTGGCCCTGCGTAACACAGCTGTGCTACCGGAGGAGCGACCTGATATCCCCCGAGAGTTACGGAGGAGGATGCGGGGATGCCGTGCTGGGACTAGACGCTGTGAAAGCAGGAGAGCTTATCGACCGACTCTCCCTTCCATCATCATGGGGAACGTAAGATCTCTCCCCAATAAGATGGATGAGCTGGCGGCGTTGACCCGGTATCAGCAGGAGTTCTGGCGGTGCAGCATGCTGCTGTTTACGGAGACATGGCTAAGCACAACGCACACAGACGCGAACGTAGAGCTGGATGGATTCTCCCTCATAGGGGCAGACAGGACAGAGAGGAGCGGTAAGAGGAAAGGAGGGAGGCTGGCGGTGTTTGTGAACGATAGATGGTGTAACTCCAGGCACATCACTGTCAAAGAGCAGCACTGCTGTCCGGACATTGAGCTGTTGGCTGTTAGTTTGAGGCCGTGCTATCTGCCATGGGAATTTTCACACGCCATTGTGGTGGCTGTGTATATTCCTCCCTCTGCTAACGCCGATGCAGCCTGTGACATCATCAACACCGCAGTCAACAGGCTGCAGACTCAGAGCCCTCAGGCTCTCTTACTGATCTCTGGGGACTTTAACCATGCCTCTCTGTCCTCCACTCTGCCTAAATTCATCCAGTATGTCACATGTGCCACCAGAGACAATAAAACACTGGACTTATTCTATGCCAACACCAAGGAGGCATATCACTCCACACCCCTTCCCCCTCTGGGAAAAGCTGATCACAACCTGGTTCATCTCCTGCCTGTTTACAAGCTCCTGTTTAACAGGCAACCAGCTGTGTCCCGCACGGTGAAGAAGTGGTCTGACGAGGCTGAAGAGGCTCTGAGGGACTGCTTTGAAACTACAGTGTGGGAAATATTCAGTGACTCTCATGAGGAGGACATCGACAGTTTAACAGACACCATCACGGACTATATAAACTTCTGTGTGGAGAATACCGTACCCACCAGGACAGTACGGTATTTCTCTAACAACAAACCCTGGATCACTCCTGACATTAAGGCTCCTTTAAAGGAGAAGAAGAGGGCCTTTAGGTCAGGAAACAGAGAGGAGCTAAAGACTGTCCAGAAGGAGCTGAGGAGGAAAATCAGGGAGGAGAAGGACAGATACAGGAAGAAGATGGAGGAACAGCTGCAGGAGAGAAACACCAGGGGAGTCTGGGAAGGCCTAAAAACCATCTCGGGCCACCAGGGGTCCAACTCCCAGACAGCCGGGGACCAGAGGTGGGCAGATGAACTGAACACCTACTTCTGTAGGTTTGAGGAAGTGTCTGCCCCTCCCTCAGCTGTGCAGCAGCCCCCGTCCATCGCCCTGTCAGTACTCTGCCCAAGTCCTCCCCCCACCCCCCTCACCTCCCCCGCTCCAGTACCCAGCTCACCACCACCAGCTCCCCCCCAGCCCCCCCTCACCTCCCCCGCTACAGTACCCAGCTCACCACCACCAGCACTCTGCCCAAGTCCTCCCCCCACCCCCCTCACCTCCCCCGCTCCAGTACCCAGCTCACCACCACCAGCTCCCCCCCAGCCCCCCCTCACCTCCCCCGCTACAGTACCCAGCTCACCACCACCAGCACTCTGCCCAAGTCCTCCCCCCACCTCCCCCGCTACAGTACCCAGCTCACCACCACCAGCTCCCCCCAGCCCCCCCCCACCTCCCCCTCCCCCCCTACAGTACCCAGGAGACCTTCACCAGCTCCCCCCCAGCCCCCCCTCACCTCTCCCCCTACAGTGCCGAGCTCACCACCACCAGCTCCCCCCCCCTCCAGTATCCAGCCCCACACCCACACCCCAGGACACACAGCCCCCCTGCTCCACCCTGTCCCTCACACCTCTCCAGGTGAGGAATCAGCTCAGGAGGATAAAGACCAGGAAGGCTGCAGGACCAGACGGCCTCAGTCCCAGATTGATCAGGTCCTGCTCATACCAGCTGAGTGGGATTGTTGGACATCTGTTCAATCTGAGCCTGAAACTGGGAAGGGTACCACGCCTCTGGAAGACATCCTGCGTGGCACCAGTGCCAAAGACCCCCCATCCCAAGGACCCTAGCTGCTACAGACCGGTGGCCCTCACATCCCACCTCATGAAGGCCCTGGAGCGGCTGGTCCTTGCCAACCTGCGCCCCCTGGTGAGCTCATCCATGGACCCACTGCAGTTTGCGTACCAGACTGGCATCGGAGTGGATGACGCCATCATTTTCTTCCTCCATCGAGCTCTGTCCCACCTGGAGTTGCCTGGGAGCTCTGTTCGGGTCCTTTTCCTGGACCTCAGCAGTGCTTTCAACACCATCAGGCCGGCCATCCTGAGGGACAAGCTGGAGCTCTCTGGTGTGGACCAACACCTCACATGCTGGATTGTGGACTACCTCATCAACGGCCCACAGTATGTGAGGACCAGGGACTGTGTGTCAGAGACTGCCCTCTGTAGTATAGGGGCCCACCAGGGAGCGGTGCTGGCGCCGTTCCTCTTCACCCTCTATACTGCAGACTTTTCCCACCTGTCACCCACCTGTCACCTCCAGAAATTCTCTGACGACTCTGCCATCGTCGGCCTCATCACAGATGGGGACGACCAGTCGTATAGAGAACTCATCCAGGACTTTGTGGACTGGTGCCAGCAGAACCACCTGCACATCAACTCTGATAAGACCAAGGAGTTGGTTGTGGACTTCCGCAGGCGCCCCCACTCCCCCCCATCACCAGTGAACATTCAGGGAAGGGACATTGAGATGGTGACATCTTATAAGTACCTGGGTGTTCATCTTAACAATAAACTGGACTGGACTCATAATACTACCGCACTTTACAAAAGAGGACAGAGCAGACTCTATCTGCTGAGGAGGCTGAGGTCTTTTGGGGTGCAGGGGGCACTCCTGAAGACCTTCTATGACTCTGTTGTGGCCTCGGCAGTCTTCTATGGAGTGGTCTGCTGGGGGAGCAGCATCACAGCAGCTGACAGGAAGAGACTGGATAAACTGATAAAGAAGGCCAGCTCAGTCCTGGGATGCCCTCTGGAACCTGGTGGAGGAGGTGGTGGAGAGGAGGACTACAGCCAAGCTGTCCTCCATGATGGACAAAGACTCCCACCCCCTCCAACACACACTCACTGCACTAAGGAGCTCCGTGAGTGACAGGATGCTCCACCCGAAGTGTGTGACGGAGAGGTATCGCAGGTCCTTCCTTCCTGCAGCTGTCAGACTTTATAACAAAAACCTCTCCAGTGTGCAATAAACCACATTTATATGTGATACCTAAAATGTTTCACTGCAAAAATACCAAAAATGTACATAGCCACCATATTTATATTATAATATCTCAAATCTCAACCTGTAAAATATCAACATGTACATAACCATCTGTTAAACAACAAACATGGACATAAGGACTGTAAATATGCCACTGACTTTATGGTATATACTTTTTTATACTTTTTAAAAAATTTTATTTTTTTTTTTCCATTACTGTATTTGATTTGTAATTACCTTATCTTCAGTACTTCTCCTGTATCCTGCAGCTGCTATATATTTTGGAATTTCCCCCTGTGGGACTAATAAAGGAATATCTTATCTTATCTTATCTTATCTTATGTGAACTCGTTAGTTATGACAAACATCTCTGATCTTACATCAGATGTGACGGGACAATTAATATAGATACAAATGTATATGCTGGTTCAGACGGTTACATTAAATAGTGGTTGTTGTGATTGTTTATTGCATTGAAATGTGCCTGACACTCTGGTTATCTACCTGTGAGGTTTTGGTGACGTGTGCGCCCTGTGCGTCTGTCAGCCAAATTACCACTGCCCGGGGTGCGCCTCATCTGCGCCGAGAATAGACCAGGTTGGAGCTGGCGGGCTTTCAGCGCACCTTCCGCGTGGTTTTTTGGCACAAAATTGTCACTGCGCCAAGCTGAATCTGTGGACACCACCCCCTGGTGCGCCGTCACACCCATCTCGGCACAGCCGGTCTACCAAATTGCCAAATTGGCTGCGCACGGAGGTGCGCTGGACGAAATTACCACTGCGGGGGGTGCGCCAGGCTGCGCCACCCTGAGTTGCGCCAGGAAATTAGAGCTCCAAAATTTAATAGCATTTTTAAGCATAAAAAATACACATGAACATTGGTAATGAATTAGTCTCTGAACAAGTCTCATTCAAGGAATCAAACAGATTCCCTTTTTTTGAAAAATACTACAAAAACATTGTCTGAAGGAGTGAACAAGTCACTGACAGAGTTGACAGGCAGTGATGGAGATGACATTAAACGTTCAGAAACAAGGAATTGATCATAAAACTGAAAAATGTCATTCAAATTCTCTTCTTAAATAATTAAAATGACAGTACTTCCAAAAATAAATTACCTTTTTTCAATGATTCCAATTCACCCAACTCTCACCTGGTTCAAAGCTTTAGATTCAATGTTCACTAAATTTTATTGGAAAAACAAAACACCAAGGATCAAACTTACAACCCTACAAAAACCAAAATTGCAAGGAGGTCTTGATGCCCCACACATCCAACACTACTCTCTGGCAAATCAACTGCAGTATATATACAAATGGACACATCCAACTCAATCAGATATCAGCTGGTTAGATATAGAACAAACTATCTGTGAAAACATAACTATTTCAGACCTCCCATTCCTCAGTCAAACCATCAAGCATCATCCTTGTTTCAATGCAGGAACAATAGCTTCAACACTGACAGCCTGGTGGAAATTCCACAAAATCACAAACTCTAGCCTTGCACCATCCAATTTAACTCCAATCTGGCATAATCCTGATTTTCTAAGTAATAAAAAACCACTTAATCTGAATGTGTGGGCTGAAAAAGGCATCACACATCTGAAACATATTTTTCACAATAATACCCTGGTCCCATTCCACCACCTGGTCCAGGAGTTTGGCATCGGGAACAACAGCTTCCTACAATATTTACAAGTTAAAACATCTGTCCAGTCCAAGATTAATATTAGAACCATCAATTTGTCTCTCCCTCCATCAACCGAGGAACTTTTTAACGTCCTCTCTCCAAAAAAACTTCTTTCCAAGATATATAAGATAATAATGCTGCAGACTGACAAATCCATAGCATTACCCTCTAATAAATGGGAAGAAGAACTCTCTTTTGCCCCTGATGCCGACTTCTGGGCTACAATCTTAAAAAACATTTATTTTATGACCAAAAACACAAACCTTCAACTAATACAGTATAAAGTCCTTCACAGAACTCACTACTTGCACAAAAAATGTCTAAAATGGGTTTCAGGTCAGAAATATATCCATAATGCACACAGAACTGTCCTGACACTTATATTCACGCCACCTGGCAATGCACACCCGTTAGACAGTTCTGGAAAAAAGTCACAGAGTCCCTGTCCCTCTTTCTGGAAAGCCACATCCCATTATCTCCCTCACTCTGCTTACTTGGTGATGTATCTCCACTTAACTTTAATACAAGTAAAAACAGACTCCTTCTTGTGGCCCTAGCAATCGCCAAGAAAACGATCCTCTTAAACTGGAAATCAAGGAACTCCCTATATTTAACCCAATGGAAAAATCTCCTCCCTGACTACATCTCCCTGGAAAACCTAGCCTCTCCTCTCAACAACACTGCAGAGCATCAAGCTCACTGGTCACTTTTTATTGATTTTTTACACACCTAAAAACAGCAAGTACTTAAATCTCATCTCGCCTTATCTACTTATTTATTTCTTCTTTTCTGCCAGCCAATACCCTTCACACACACACACACACGCACACTCACACACACATACACAATGCACAAGCTCTCTCCTCTACTCTTTAAAATAGTACAGTTCCCTGGGATCCCAAGACGATGAGTATACTCTGGTGATGGTAGTGGGGGGCATCTTTTCATCTAAGTACCCAGACTTGACCCACTGCCCTGTGGGGCCCACTGGTCTGGCGGCCTCCTCGTGAGGTGCTGGAGTTTTCTGTGGCTTGCCTCCTGCGCCCCGGAGCTGCTGGATCTATGTGTGGTCGGCGGGGCCTGGGGGTGGCGCTGGCTGCCTCCGCGGCGCCCCGGTGGTGCCTTGGCCGGCCCTGGGGCTTTTGGGGTGGGGGATTCCTCCACGGTGCGCCCGCACCTCTTCCTTTCTGCTGTCTGCCCTGCAGCCCCTTCCCTCCTCCTTCCTCCTCGCCTGCCTCTCCCCCTTGCGTGGGGCTGGGGGCCTCGGGCTGCCTGGGGGTCGGCTGCTGGGGCTGGGCTTGCCTCCGGGTGGGGGCTCCGGCTGGTGTGGGTACCCGGTCCTGGGTGGGGCGGTTTCTGAAACAGTTATGGGGCTGGGTTTCCTCGTGGTGGGTGTCGTCTGGTGCCAGTCCTGCCTCCCCCGGTGGGTCGGGGCCCGGGGAGGGCGTGGGGACTCGCTGGCCCGGGGCCATGGGGGGTCCTGCGGTCTTCCCGTGGGGGGCGGCGTCCCGGGGGTGGTCCGCCTGGGTCAGGTCTTCAGTGGGTGTTGGGTCGTTGGCTCTGGTGCTGCGGTCCACTGGGTGGTGTGTTCCTGGTGGGCGTGCCTGGCCGCTGGGGCCCGTCTGGGTCGTCGCCTGCGGGTCCTGGGGCTTGCTGTCCAGGGGACCATTTGGCACCGCTCCTGCGCCCCCGCTTTGTCCTGGCCAGTTCGGGGCCGGCCCTCACTAGCCTAGCCTCTTAATTTGCACCTCACTACTCACACACTGCACTCTTGTTTATATTTTCACCTGGGCACACACACAACATTTAGGGTTCTTGGAGTCGGGGGTGGTAGGAGATCGAATACCTCGCCCCCCCTGCCCCTCTCGTCCTCCAATTTTAACTGCACTACATACACAAACTTGGGGGGGGTGGGGGTGGGGGTGCTGGGGGAGGGGAAGCGCAATCTGGTTTAGGTTGTGACCCCTCTCTGCCGGCCCCTCACCTGCCTCACCTGCCCTCTGTTTTTGTTGCACCACGACATCCACTTGTCTGGGGCAGGCAGAGAGAGGGGGGGTCGGAGGGCTCCCACTCGACCTGTTTTTCCCCAGTTTTAATGCACCACATCACACTTAGAACTGCACTTAGGCACGGTGAAGGGAAAATGTATCTTTGTCGGGGATCAAAGATACAGAATAACGGGGGGGACAAGGGGTGGATCACTAGTTTAGGCTTGGTGCAGCTGGTGGGGTCCGGCCCCTTATGGCTGAGACTCTGTGCTGGGAAGCGCCTATCCATCAAGTGGGACAGTGTCGGTGGCTTTCGGGCGCAGCTGGGCTCTGGTGCCTGCGGGTGGGGGCCTGGGGCGGCTCCTGGGGGTCGGGTGCCCCCTGCTGGGTTTCATGTCTCTCGGTGGCCTGTGGTGCCGGATCCATGGGCCTGTCGCTTGCTGGGGACCTCGGTGTGGGTGGCTGCCTGTTGGTGGCGCAGTTGGATAGTGCGCTTGGTCGGTAATCGGGAGGTTGCAGGTTCAAGCCCAGCTCCAGGCGACACATTGCGATGTGTCCTTGGGCAAGACACTTAACCCCAAGTTGCTGCATCAGTGGCGTGTAAATGGGCATTAGTTGATACTGATGGATAACTAACATAGAAACTTAGAACCATCATTGAGCGAATGTGAGAGTGAATGGGTAAGTGGGACCTGTGGTGTAAAGTAGCTTTGAGTAGTCAAAGACAAGAAAAGCGCTATATAAGGTAAAGTCCATTTACAATGTACGGATGAGGATCGGAAAAGAAAGAGGAGGGAAAACCGAGCAAAAAGCCGGACCAGAGACAAGATCGGACGGGCTTTTAGTGTTGGTTTGAGCTTTGGGAATCAACAGGCTGAAGTCAGACTCTGAGCTGTTCTGCTGCTGTCAGAGGGTGAGTAAAGAAGTCTGTAAACGTTTGTTACTTCATTTGAGCTGCTGGAGTTTTATTCTGTCACTTTACTGTTTATCAAAAATCAATTCAGCCTCTCAACAACGATATAGCATCAACGCTGACACAGCCGAACATTAGAAATACACAGTTACTGTAAGCATGTGTGTTAGCCTCACATGCTAATGTTATGAGTTAGAATAGATTAGATGTAGTATCTGATAATATTATTATGATGAGTATCGCCGTGATGCAGAGCGTCGAACACTTCAGAGGCTGTCGACCAACAGTCAGATGGTAGGTTAGCTCATGCCCCATATTACTCTGTAATATTGGAGATGATAACACATAAAACTTACTGTCCCAGTGTACGAGATGACGATCATTAGTTGGTACAGTTCACTGCAGCACTGACTTCATTTTTTATTTCAGATATCAGCTCATGTGATCAGCATCAACTCCAGACAGGAGACACCAACACCACTACAGGAGTCAGACAACAGCAGGTATGTTTTCTGAAGTGTCTGCAGGGCTGAAAGTTACTGATCATAGTTTCACTATTTACTGTCATTAATTAGCTTTTGTGTGCTTGTTCTATCCAAATAGTTAAAAAAAAAAAAGAACAGTGTTAGTACTCTTGTCATTTTTGTGTGAAGATTATACTCTGTATTCAATGTAGTGTGCTTATGTATAACTACAATCAAATAGTGTACAAAGTATATTATTTCTGATATCTCTGCTATACATGTTATATCTATAGGAACAAAGTGCTCCTCAATTCTCTTTTTTGGGTGAAATTATTATTGTTTTTATTCTTCTGTGGTGAAATAACAAACAGGTTTTATTATTACAATCCATCTAATCTTTATACACCAGAAAGTGTACTCGAAATACTTGGTATTTCACTACATTTTATTTGCAGAACTTACTCATTTTACTGAAGGAATCATTCAGAGCTCCCTTTTCTTGGATAAAACATGGCCATTGTTTTTATGCTTTTCACAGTATATTAGTATTTGCTTCATTAGCTGCCCTTCAGTGAGACAGATTCTCACAACTACAAACTAAACAGATGTGAAATGAACAACTGTAAAATAAATTGCTTTTCTCTTTCAAAGTATCAGCGGGACTGCAATCAAATATATCCCAGAGCTGGAGTTTGTAGACCTTAAAGACACAAAAGAATACGGTTACATCAAGACCTTCAGGAAGTCGTTGTTCTTATGAGGATTCAAAATGGACTTCAGTGATCCCAGAAACCTGCTGCCAGTTCTCTCATTTCCACTCAGGCTCTTTCTCTGAATATTACAGTAAACTAGAAAAATTGCATTTCCTTGCAGCAAATGCGTTGAAATGCTGAGTCTGAATGCTGGAACTGCGAAATGAAATGGCTAAAAGCAATGCAAACATAGCTGAAAATGGGACATAAAATAGTTGGAAGCAGTAAAGCACAGCTGCAAATGTGGGAAATGTGTAATAAAAATGGTTACAGTTGTGAAAGAAAGCTGAAAATGAATAAACGTGAAAGGAAATTGCAGAAAGCTGTAGAAATGTTTGGCCACCATGAAGAAGTTGTAATCTATGATTGAAAGTAAAATTTGTTAGTGCTAAAATGATAAAGATTGTAATCAGTAGCAGAAGTGTGAAATATGTTATCAAATCTGCATTGTAAAGACAGGAAAAGAATAAAGTTGTATGGAAGTGAAAGGTTGAATGACTGACAACCTGTGACATCCAGACTGAGAGGACAGCAGCCAGATGCATACAGCAAGGAGCTGTAGTGATCAGCAGTCTGTATTGGACACACAGTTGAAAAGTACAACTGCCTTCACCAGAATCTGAACCCGGGCCGCCGGAGGGAGAGTCAGCAACTCTGCGGCTAAAAATATATATATGTTAAATGTTATGGAAATTGTAGCTTTGTTGGATTTCAGTAGGAAGTGACATAAACATTTCAGCTCCTAAAAAAATGAATGTTCTTTGTGCATTCAGGCTTTAAAGGGTTAAATTATGAAGTGCAATTGAATTTGCATAATTAGCCTAGATTAAATTTTCCTTAAGTAACTGAAAAATGTTTTGGCATCAATTTGTAGGCTACAAGTCCACAACACTAAGAACTATCCAGTATAAAAGCATCTGACTTGAACATTAATGTAAACAGTGGTGATTTTCATTGGAGGACAATAAGGAGTGGACATTAACGGTCAGAATGTCATTAGAAACTTGATCTGCTCAAGTTAACATGTACACTCAAAAAACTGAACTAGGTGGGTTGCTAACTTTATAAATACAAATTATTTTGAGTTAACTTAAAATACATGAATTTGTTGGGTTAAAATACTGTTTTTGAATTAAGCCCATGTTAATTTGTCAGACGTTGTCAATACATAATATGAACGTGGCCTGCTAACTTAAAGTATTCACGCTAACTCAAATACAGTTGAAATACTCCCGTTATCCACTAGGTGTCACTAGTTCAACCACGACTGTGCTGCACTCGAAAGAAGAAGAATACTTAGCTGCACATGCGTGGTGCAACTTTCTGCTTGGTCATTTCCAACCGCCATTTCCTCCCGAACTAATTTTGGTGCCTTGCACTGTTGGTTCAGAGAAGGTAGGAGGAATTTCTTTCTCAATATTATCTTATATTTGCTCTCAGTTGTCTTGGGACACAGTTTCTATATTATATTTGTGTCTTTGGAGCTTCAACTTCTATTTCTGTATTCAGTTCGGTCTGAAAAAAGTATCCAGCTTGACTTGCATGTCCTTAAAATATGTAGGCCAGTCTATGAAGCAGCACCCAATCTGTCACACTCTTTACATGATTTTTTAATTATTTATTTTAACGAAAATATCAGTAAAGGAAGGCACTATCTGCTTGCATATTTAAAATTGAATGTGATGGGTACAAAAGGTGTAAGTTTGGGGCCAACACAGTAACATATCTGTTTTTTTTTCATGCCTTTTTAATTGTAAATATGTATTTTTGTGACATAAACGAGTCTCTGTGCTTCGTTCAATTGTGCTTTATTCTCGGGGAGCATGTTAAGTTGTCCGCTGGGTTATTCGGATCGTTTTCCTGCACCTTCTCCACACTAAAAGCTTTGTCGTCTAAAATGAGTGGATGACTTTCATTGTGAAGGGGACAGGAAGTGTTAACATTAGCCACATCCTGTAGCTGACGGCAATTTGTATAAGTTTACGGTTAGCAGCACGCTTCAGACGAACACTTCATCGTTTTGCTTCACATATTTCAAAATAAAGCAATGGTAAGTGGCCGAAGTCTCACCGTCAGAAATAACCTGTATATTTATTACTTACGGTGTTTTTTGCGTTTTGTGTTTAGTAACCAAAAGGTAGTATTAGCATATAGCTCGCCCAACGGAGGCAAGTACGGCTAATTAGATAAAATTATATTACTGTTTAAAAGAAGAATCATGGAAAGGAGTATTTTAAAGGACTTTAAGTTCATTATTTCTGTACTGTAAATGGCATGCAGCCTTAAAAAAAGAAAGATTATCTAAAATTGTTATCCGGGATAGTTTGGTTTTCTAAAGCCATAGACAAAAATCAAAATACATCGTATCGGGGAAAGGATCAGTACCTACATAATTTAAACCATGTTTAAACTTTAAAAACCTGTAATTTAAAATTGTGTTAATCAGTTCTTCACAAATTATAAAAGACTACCTTTACTTTGTTTAATTTATCTTTTTCTCAGGAATCTACTTTTTTTTGGAAATCTATAAATGATTTCATTAAGATACGTTTTTATACCAGTCACTATTCAGGTCAGAGTATAAATTCAAAACGCATTAAAAAAATGTTGTTGCATGGTTAATATGCATTTATGATATGTCTAAATATTAACAGGTACAACTGTAATTTAAAATGGACCTCTGAAAGGTTCTCTAGATGTAAAAATATTTTTTGTACTTTTTCATGTGTGAGTATGTGTGAGTATACCATCACACAATGAAAGATTTATGGCACAGCTGTCCAATATTAACAGCATTGGTAATTACCATAATATTTTTTTCAAGTTTCTGTCATAGTTTATATATATAAACTCTTTACTGAAATTATATTTTCATGAAAAAATATAATTATGTGTTTTCCATGAATTTTCAAACTTCCTGTGTTACAAAAAAATCAGACCAAATAGTAAATCACAAAAGATGTATTTATTTTTTATTGTTAAAACCTCTATCACCTCACTTCTGTTGTAGTTCCTGAACTGACCATTTATGACTTGTGTGTCATTCTCCTGGCCAAGGTGCTGCTTCCACAATAGGTATGTCCAAGTGAAGCTACTCATTTTCTATAAATGCATTGGCTTTGTTCTCTTGCTCCTATCTTTCATAGTTGAGCTGTTTGTTGAGAATATTGTATTTTTACCCAACGTTACAGTCTAAAAGAAAGTTATTTATTTTATTTGATGATGGTTTTGGTTTACCTATTGAATTTCAAATTCTGGCAGTGATAGACTCCATCTGCTCTGTGCATAACTGAAGTGGTGAAGGCCCCCTTGCTGAGCATTGTGCAGTAAGTTTACAATTAGACTGTGATAACAAGAAAGGTATCATTACTTAAGTTTCCTTTTTCTTAAGTTTTTTTTTTTTTTTTTTTTCCAGAACAAATGTGGCAGTGTGACACGGAGACAGAAAGGACCCAGATGCGAAGCAGTATTTCTGGTTCACAACAAACAGTTTTATTTATACAGGCACAGGAGATGGTGAGTCGAGAGCGGGGATCGAACCCGCGATCTTGGGAACAGGAGCCGGTGACGCTGACCGCTTAGCCACGTGGCAGCCGCTAGTGCGTGTTAGCCACACAGAGTCTTTCGGCTGTAGTTGAGAGCGGGGATTGAACCCGCGGTCCTAGGATCAGGAGCCGGCGACGCTGTCCACTCAGCCACGTGATAGCCGCTAGCACAGTTAGCCCCACAGAAGCTTTAAGCTGATGAGAGTTCAGACTCACTGGATCTTTTACGGCAGGAAGTGAAGTGGAAGACGAAGACGACCACCACAACACAGGACTCGCAGGCAGGTATTCGGCGTCAGGAGCGGAAGGCGAGGTCGGTAGCCAGGGATCAGACGAACGGGTAAGTGCAGAGCAATGTACAGGTGTTGGCGAGAGAAGATAGATGGTTTGAAAGAGGAGTTAAAGAAGCCATCTTCACCAGACTGGAGAAGCCTTCTCTTAACAGAGGTGGTGGACTCAGACACAACCTCTCAGCTACATATAATGCAGTCTTAAGCTCTCTCCCCAGAAAGCTCTCCAAACACTCTCACCTGGGCACATGTGACCATAACACCTCACATGACAGGGGGAGTTAATGACCCATTCAGGGTAACGACTCTCAGGGGTTACATCACCCTGGGATAAGTTTCTATGGGTCGTTCTCCAACTCCTCCCTCCTTTGTTGTTGTTTTTCCTCTAGCAAGATAAATACCTGCTTCCAGCACCAGCCATTTGGAACTGAAGAAGCTTCTTGGATGAGAAGTGAAACGTCTTCCTAACAAACTCTACACAGTCCAGTTGCCTTGCCTTTGAATCTTCAGAATGCAGAGCAGAAGCTGGTCAGTACCTTGTAGTCAGGCTGGGGATCAGGCGATAAAGGCAGGAACAGGAACGGAACAGGTCGGCAACGGGTGATCAGTCCGGATGGCAGGTCTGGTGTGCTTAGCATGAGAGCGAAGACGATCTGACACTGACTGAGTGTGGAGCCGGGGTTTAAGTAGGCGGAGTGATTGCTGGAGATGAGGTGCAGGTGTGAGCAGGCACGCAGGTGACAGGAGTTGAGCTGATTACCTCAGCGCTGGAGTGAGGCAGACTGAGACTGAGATTGAACTGTGACAGCAGTGTAAAGGGTGCAGTTCAAAGACCGCAACTAGGGTCCACTTACTTAAACATTATAGGTTAAAACATCCGCAATATGGGCGAAGGCAACCATATCCCTGCCCCCATGTTAAATGTCCATGTACATTTAAGTCATGGAATGGACTCAAGTGCCATCTCAGTAAAATGCATTACAGAGAGACAACACGTCAAAAATCTCCACCTGCCACATTTAAGTGCCATATTTGTAAGTCCACTGAAGTTTCCTCTGAAAAGGAATATTTTAGGCATATAAATGTACATCTCAAAGTCAATGAACGGTTTCCTGTGTGTTTAGGGGTTGTACATTTCAGACAAACATCTTTGGAACATTTCATTCCCATAAAAATAGAAAACACCATGGCTATTCTTACAGTGATTTTAAACCAGACATAATTGTGCTTAGACACATTTTGGACAGCCCAGATCATGCATTTGAACATGAAGAAGGTGATTTTTTGGGAGCATTTCAGGGAGAGGTGCAGAGTGATTTTCAGACAGACAACATTAAAAGTGATGAAAAACTTATTGAAGAGAAATTTGCAGCAATGTTGCTGAAACTGGAAAACATACTTCATCTCCCTAGTAGTGCAGTGGATGAGCTGTTACAGGACCTTCACTTCCTGATGAGTTCAGCTTCCCTGACAACATCAGCTGCCATTTTTTCAGATTTTTGCACAAAGCATGATCTTGACCTTAATGTAAAGGATATTGAAAATTTGGCCTCCACTGTTTGTGTCTCAAATCCCTTGACAAAAATAATTGGAGATCAAGGCTGCCTTAATACTGCTTTTAAACGTAAACAGTATTTTAAAAAGAATTTCCAAGTTATTGAGCCCGTGGAGTATGTCTTGGATCAAGAACACAACCAAAGCTACCAATACGTACCACTGTTACAGTCATTGCAACAGCTTCTTAGCAAAGATGCCGTGATTCATGAAGTTGTAGAAAACTATTGCACTCATTCAAATCAAACTGCACATCAAGAATACAGATCATTTCAAGATGGGTTGTTTTACAAACAGAACCCCTTCTTCTCAGCAGAAGAACTCAGAATATGTCTTACCTTTTATATTGATGAGTTTGAAGTCTGCAATCCATTGGGCACTTCCCGCAAAAAGCACAAACTCACTGCAGTTTACTGGATTTTAAGCAACTTACCCCCAGGCCAGCACTCAAGCTTGTCATCCATCTACTTGGCACTACTGTGTAAAAGTAGTTACATAAAGAAATATGGATATAGAAAAGTGCTTGCACCTCTTCTGCAGGATTTGGTCATCTTAGAAGAGCATGGGGTGTTTGTTCAAATGTTTGGAAAAAATGTAAGAGGCACAGTGCAGTTTGTAGCTGCAGACAATCTGGGTGCTCATGGTATAGCAGGCTTTGTAAAGAGCTTTTCAGGTGATTTTGTTTGTCGATTTTGCACAGGACAGTCAAGTGACTTTCAGACCAGGCAGGTTCAGTCAGGTGACTTTTATCTTCGTTCCAAAGAGGGCCACAAAGAACATGTCAAACAGGCAGTGGAGAGTGCAAAGCCATGTGTTGGAGTAAAGGGACCTTGTGTTCTGACAGAAAATCTTTCTCATTTTGATGTGACTACTGGATATCCCCCTGACATACTTCATGATCTCCTTGAGGGTGTTGTTCCAGTGGAACTTGCTCAGTGTCTTGGTGTTTTAATATCCAAGCGATACATGTCATTAGACACTTTGAATAAGGCGATCCTCAATTTTCCCTATAAAGGGGATGACAAAAAAAACAAGCCACATATTGTGCCTCAAACATTTGTAAGAAAAAACACAATAGGTGGCAATGCAGCAGAAAACTGGACTCTTTTAAGATTGCTGCCTTTTATGATTGGGGATGTTATACCTGAAGATGAACAAGTGTGGCAGATAATTTTAGATTTGAAAGAGATAATAGAACTTGCTGTTGCCCAGATTCATACAGAAGAATCCATTGGATATCTTCAGTACAAAATTTCAGATCACAGACAAAAATATCAAGAAGCATTTCCACACAGAAAACTCCTCCCAAAGCATCACTACTTGGAACATTACCCTCAAATGATTCAATGTTTTGGTCCTTTAGTTGGAGTCTGGACCATGCGTTTTGAGGGTAAACACAGTTTTTTCAAGGGAGTTGCTAATCATTCCAAATGTTTTAAGAATGTGGCTCTGACTTTGTCAAGGAAATATCAGCTAATGATTGCCTTTTACCTTAACTCGTTAAAACCACAGAAACAGGGGGCTGAAGTTTCAAGTGTATCAAGAGTTCCACTTGAAATGCTGAAAGATGAAATATCATTGCCTATTCGTCAGATGTATCCAAACATCTCAGAGGTAAACATGGCTAAAAGTGCAGATTTTAAAGGGGTCAACTATCGACAGGGAATGACAGTTATCTGTCGATTTACAGATGGCCTACCTGAATTTGGCCAGATAGTGAGAATGTGTATAATGCAGGATACGCTGACATTTTTTGTCAAGATGTACTCAGCTTGGTATAGGGCACATTACCGGGCTTTTGAACTGCAACCCTGCCCAACTGGCAACATGTCCATGATAACACATGAACAACTGGCAGAGAAGTACCCTCTTCATGACTACTTCGTTGGGCCACTTCGACTAGTTACTTTTAAAAGATATCCCTACATTAAAAGCACAATCTGAATGTGTAAGTAGAAAACTGTAATTGATAGCTTGATTTATATGCACTTTGTATTCCCTTTCTCTCTGTTCTATGCTGATCTCTGTGTATGTATCTTTGCAATATTTGTCTTTTGGATTTATTATGATTAACATGTATGAATGGGCTTTTATTGGTGTATATATTTTTGTGTTTGTTTACTTTGGTGTGTGGTTGGGTTTAAAAAATTTTTAAAGCCAGTTTTTGCCATGCAGTTGTAATGAGTCTTAATACCATTTTTAAAATCTTTTTCAGACTGAATCATTGAAGAAATGGCCGGGCCTGTGAAACTAAGGATTATTCTTGGTCCCAACAATGTTGAAAAACTGACCATCGAAAGAGGAATGCCAGAGTCAGTGGAGGATCTTTCAAATGAGATCAAACGTCAGTTTGATATAGAAGGGGACATAAGACTTCAGTACATGGACAGTGACTTTGACAATGAGTTTGTTAACCTAAACCAAATCAGCGATATTCAAGATAAAGGCACAGTGAAAGTAATCTGTTTGTTGGATGTTTCCAAACAAAACCTAACCAACGAGAGCCAGATTGGAGAAGAATCCTCCTTGTCTTCTTCCGACACACTAATACTCTCCTCATCTGATTCAGAAACATCTCGAGCACAGTGGCCCTCAGAATTCCTGATGCCAAAGTTTCCATATGATGTGGAGATGCAACTTCAGAGAGCAAACCAGAACTTCATGTCAAAAGGAGTTCTTCTCACCCCAAATCACAAACTGAAGTCTGACATCTTGGAAAATCTTGCTGAACAGATTATTCAGTACAAGGCATATCCTTCAAACTTAGAAATAGAGTCTGTTGCTGGAGCTTTAATTCAGGCCCATCCATGCTTAAGGGAACAAGGAAACTTCAGTGGTTATTATGGTTGGAAAATAAGTCTTAAGTACAAGATGGCCAACTACAGGACAAAGCTTCGAACCTTGGGGTGTCCAGAACTAAGCATGAACTCTCTCAAGCACAAACCTGCTGGCAGATGTCAGCCTGCGTATGATGTCAAAAAACCCAGAAAGGCAGAAGTAAATTTTTGCCCCTCTTTTCCTGCTGGAGAGAGCCAGGACAGCCTTGAAGGTGAAAGATTGGCGTTGTTATCCGAGGTCAAGAAGAGAAACAATGAAAGAGTTGTCAAAGAGAAGATGGCAAAGACATTCGCATACAGGAGACAGGAGGTTGTCAGAGACAAGCCCATGATTGCCGAGTTCAAAACCAGATGGCCAGGATTGTTCTGCGTAGCAGAGGTTTGAAAAAATTCTGAAATGGTTTAGTTATATTTTGGCATTTAATTAATGCATCAAATAACATAAAGCTTAAAATTGTGAAGAAAAGTTTAACAGCATATGGGCATTCTCTGCATACTGTGAACATGCTTTAATACAAGAATCAGTTTAAAGTTTATAGCACAATTCCTAATCACTTTTTTGAACTACATTAACATTTGGCAGAGGGTAAAGTAATTAGGAAATATTACCAATTCTACATTGACTGTTAAACGTTTAAAGTTAAGTGTAAAGATTTCAGTAGTTACCCTTAACATTTTCTTGCATTTTTTTGATGCACTTTTTTGTTTTTTAAGATTGAAGCAGAATTTGTGAGGATCACGACTGTTCCACTTGTCTCCAAGTTCCTGGCACAACTGGACCAACATACTGCCAAGCTCATCCAAGTTTTTAACAACAAAGGGGGCTCAGCTGGAAGGAAAATTCATGAGACTTTGGGTCCAATGGCACAGGTTGTTTTTGTCATTGGTAAAGCATATATTTAATGGTGGCGTTAACAAATCAATTTGGACAGTTGCAGTTCAGAGAAAACATTAAAACCGGAAATGGGTTGTGATAAATTTCTGGATTATTTGGTTTCCGGTCCAAACATAAAACTGTTGTTTTGAAAAATATGTTCTTAGTTTCACAATTTTAGTGAAAAAACAGATACCCTTTTTTTGGGATAAGATGTTCTTATGTCTAAAGTAATGAGAAGAGTTTTTGCCTCTAAATATACTGTATTTTTTCCCATCTGATTAACACTAGATTTTGGGGCCTGTGTGTTTTAAGTTAACCAGTTTTAACAGTTTAGTTTTAATTTTATAAAAAAAAAAAAAATATGAATGTATTCTTGATAGTTATAGTGCATTAGCTGCCTACCTTATACCTTCCCTCACAATTATTGTTAAAAAGAGGTGGATGACTTATGCAGTGGCTTGACTGATGAGTAAAATTGTACATGTCATGGATGTATGTATGTATGTATGTATGTATGTATGTCTGTATGTCTGTATAATGTGTCCATTTGGATTTCCACAATACAAACTGATATTATTTTCTCTATCTAGAATGACAGCATTGAAAAGAGGAGGGAGTGCCTCCTACGAGCACTTTGCATCTTTCTTAATGAAGACCCGGATCGCCTCTTCAAGGAATTCATGGTAACTGAAATAGATTCGTCTCAAAGTGTTTTAACTGAAATATTAAATTGTCTTTCTTCTTGCTTTGTTAAGCTTGGTGGGAAGTCTAACATGCTGACATACAAATTGCATGCTCTTTATGAAGATCGTTTTTGAGTTCTTCCAAAAAGGTCATTTTTGTGATTGTTGTGGGAGTTGTTTTAATTTTTGGAGGTATGGAGGTATTTTGGGGGCATTTTTAAATGATTTCACTGTTTAATATTTTTTGTTTTTCTGGTTTCTGTGTAGGACTCTGATGGTGTGGCCGTTGAGAGGGAACTTGGAGAAGTTGTCCTTGGGATCTACTGTGTCAACGTGGAGGGAGGGGATGCCACCACTAGTCCAGCTGATGTGGGCATCGTCATTGAAGGTGTTGACGTCCTGCATGACTTGAGAAATGTTGCCAGTGCTTGTGCTCTCCTGATGGGGGTTATATACGCACTGAACCTCAGTTATCCTAAGGAGCTGAAATCTTTCTTTGAAGCACTTCAGAAGATCTTCCTTCAGTTGGATACTGCCCGACTCTCAAACAAGGTACAGATGCTTAAAAACAAACTGTATGAATAAGTCAACCAGCCTCCTCAACTAAGGTGGTGCCTTCAGGTGCCAAGTGACAAAAAAAGATGTGAACTCTGAGACCATTCTCTGTTACAGTTTGATGACATGTATATTGACATTTTTGTCAACCAGGCAGCACCAAAAGGCAACTACAAGACATACTTTGTTTGGTCATATTGTAAGAATGTGAAATGTGGTTCTTTGCATGTTTAAATGTTGGCAGCTCAACATTATCACCTGTGTGATAAAATTTGTTTACGGCAGAATATAATTAGTTGAATTTTGATACCATTACATTGTTACAGGCCACATTTTAAAAATATGTTTAAAGAAATGTTTAAAAATATGTTTTAAAACCACAGCCCTTACATTAAAGGGATATTTCAGATTTTTTAAGTGGGGTGTTTTGGGACATGTCAGTGGTAGGTGTATCAGTCTAAGTGCCGTCAGTCAAATCAACTGCTTGAAATTACATACTTTTTTGGTGAATTTTTTTAGGGCTGGTTGAGCAAAAACAACAGTTGAGTTATATATGCTATAAAAATGTATGTCTTCACAATGCTTTACTTTTGCGTTAGCAAGCTCCCTGCTTTTGGTACTTATCTATTGGTCTCACAGTGTTAACCATATGTACTTGTGCCACTGCTCTTTTTAATGTCCACTGACCCAGGGGGCTTGCTAGCATAAAAATAAAGCATATGTATATTAAATAGTAGAGGAAATATCTTCAGGGTTATATTTTAGCTTATTCCCTCCTAAAATTTGAGAAAATTGAATGGAACTTCAGTACCCATCTGCAGCAGTGTAAAGCTTAACTTCAGTACTGATATTGTTGTAAAGCAGCTGATTTGATTGACAACACTTAGCTGATTAGTCTTCTGCTGAAACTTGTCTCATACAGCCCCACTTCAAACAATCTGAAGTATCCTTAGAACTAAATACTGCTGCATTATGGTGTTAGAGACAAGATTATTACAGTAAAAGAAAATGTTTTACGTTGACATCCAAGGACTTGCTTTCAACAGTATCTACAAAAAGAGAAGTGGGGTTAGGTGGTTTAATTATTCTTCTAATAAGAATATAGGAAAAGGATGATAAAATAGAGGAATATTGTAACTTGCATATGTTTATAGAAAAGACAGAAAATTTATTGTTCTAATCACAGCATTTGACAAGTGTTCACACAAAAAGTTTATTTCTTTGTTTTTTTTTCAATTAATGTTTTGTTACTGACTTACAAGGTTTAGTGGTTTGTGAACCTTCTAGCTTTACAGTATTTTACACAGTATTATAACTGTATGTTTAAAGTTTTCCATGTTTCAATATGCTTACAAGTACCTGTAAAACCAGGTTGTTCTTAAAAAAAAATTGTATTTGCTGTAGTTACTATCTAAAGGCTACATTAAGCAACTGTTTTATTTTTCAGTACTTGTTGAGTAAAGCAGTAGGTCATAATTTCACTTAAGTGACAAGCTTTTGGAGCTTGAAAGAAATGTGATTTTTGTAAAATTTATAATTTTTGAATTCTTGCAAGATGAAAAAAGAAATCAGGCCCACAGGCTGGTGATGAAATAATATGCATGCACAAATATTAATTGTATGTCATGCCTAAATTCGTACTTTAATTCATGTATTAATCATGGTGTCTCAATTATCATAAATCATCATTTATTAATGATGTTTAAGATGTTATCATGAGTGAATCTGGAAAAAAAAAAGACAAAGAACTGAACAGTCTGATCAAGTCACTGTAATTCATGCTCAATTTCATGATATTTTATCATGAATTTGAGCATGAATTTAAATTTAATTCATGTTAAAATATCATGAATTCATGATGATTCATTTGATATATGTGTACCTTTAACTAACTGCACATAAAAGTAGACTTACAACTGACCAATCTGGTTAATATACTCTGTAGTTCATGCATGAGGAAAAATCATGAATTCATTTCGTTTTTGGTCTTTCAGACCCACTCATGAATAATGAACATCATAAAAAATGATGAGATGTGATAATGACATGAGAATCCTTGTAGAATGCACTAACAAATGTATGAATGCAGGCATGTGATACTGTCAATATATGCTCATTTGTGTTATTTCATCCCAGTTTCATGCCTGAATTTATGATGATTCAGGGAAAATGTGTGTACCTTTAACAATGAGTCATCCTTACATATTTTATTTTTCTTATTTATTTTTAAACTACTGCTTCATTGTTGTAACAAAGTGAACAAATCAAAGTATTGATTGATAGCTGCAGCTAAACTGGACATGTTCAATTTTCAGTCCTGAAAATGTACCCTATTTGTACTGGTTTTGTACAGCAACTTCTGGTAAATAAAGTAAAAAGAAAAGAATTATGTCGGGTCAATGTAATTTATTTGTGTGGAAAAAGTTTACAAAATAATGTTTTGTTAAATTAGTGTGTAAAATATACACTGGAAGAAATTATTTTATTTAAGTTGAATTAACAAGATTTTTTTATTTAAGAAGAACAAAAATAATATAATTTAAACAGACACATGCTATATATGTTGGTATAAAGTATTTATTTTAAGTTAGTCTAACATAATAGATATAGTTTAGGTAACTTAAATATCATTTGTTTATCCAAAGCAAAAAAAATAAAATCATTAAGTTGCTGTTACACAATTTTTTAAATTTGATTTAACTTAATTTTTTTACGCTCAACTAACCTAATACAATTAGATGGAAAAAGTTTACATATTAAATTTAATTAAACTCAGTGTTTCAGTTTTTTGAGTGTAGGTCAAAGTTATCACTACTTCATTTTTAAATAAACAAATCTATACTAGAACATCAAACTCAAAGTAATAATAGCCTACATACATGAATTTGTAAATCTGGACAGGAATATCTGAGTAGAGAAATGTAAAACAGTGTAATATTTGTGTGTAGTCTGGTTTATTCTAGTGGGTATAATCTGACATACTCTGATGATGTTTGTCCTCTTAGGGCCTCCATACACTGAAGACATTTTTACCACAATTTGACCAGATTAATACACTGTCCACTGAAAACAGCTCTGAGACCCACAGTGGGCCTCCACCTACAGGTTGGGAACCACTCCACTGGTAGACTGTATTTGAAGCTTGATCCTTCAAAGATTGTTCTGATATCATGGAGAATAAGTGATGGAGGATCCCTCAGGATGAATTTATTATTTAGAAAACAGTGAGTGAGTGAAAACAAGAGCTGGACTGATGAAGAATGTCGAGTTTTGATTAATGAAAGGCTGACTCGTCAGTTTTTGAAGTCTTTTGTTCACTTAAACCAGGCACATGAGCTGTCAAGACACCGTGTGAATGATAAAATCACACAGAGTGACTGATGATCCCTCACTGTCCCTGCGATGTGTGTCTATCTGCGTCTTTACGCTCACCGACAGACGGAGGAGCGCACACACACACACGCTGAGAGAAAGTGAAAGTCACACAAGCATGCTGCTATACGTATCCTTGCGCATTTTGTAGTGGTTATATGGTATTTCGGGGCGTTTTCTAGTGGGTATATGGCGTATACCTGCGTATGCAGCCAGAGTCTGGCGGACTGTAGAGCAGAGTCCGCGCAGAATGTCTGCAGACGTCAGAGCTGTCAGAGTCGAGCGCACTGCGGCGTAGTAGTTTCTTGTGAAATGAATGTGAAAGCCTACATTTCCCACAATCCTTGCGCATTGTTTTCCATTTCTCTGTCATGACGCTGTACACTGAGGACGAGGGAGAGGAGCTGCTCTGCCTGCTGACTTGCAAAGCACTGGCATGAAGAGACTGAGGTGGTGTCACATTTAATGCGGGTTGATGTGAAAATACATGCTGAGCAGTGTTTTCTGTGACATCAGTGCACGGAGCGGAGTCTGCGCGGTCGTGAAGTTTGAGCTTTGCACGCACAGGCCTTGTGGACGTCCGCATAGTCTGCTCTGCCGGAGTACGTATGGGCACACGATTCCTGCGTTCCCCTGGGATTTGTGCTTCGAGCGTGAGAAATAGGAGGTGTGGCGTGAGAGTGTGTGAAGCCAATGAAATGCGTGAGTATCACGGCCAGTGCGTGAGAGCTGGCAGCCCAGCAAAGGCCAAGATTAAACCAGGATGTTTCTCAGTGGTTGGTAAAGTTTGTTAATTCAATGCTAATATGTAGACGAACTAAAGTTGTGCTGCCGTTCTTGCTGCTAGAGTGAGCAGGTTACTTCAGAGTCATAAACCCTGACAGGTTGTAACCCTGGTGCGGAGCGGAATAAGGGTTGCCACCTTTCAAGCAGAAAAATAAAGGACGCCCCTGGCAGCGGGGATGCCACACTGCGAGGGCCCAACTGCCAATGGCCTAATAGTGGGGTGGGGCATCAGTTGTGGTAAATCATAGTAAGACATTTTTTTGATAACGTACTAGTTAAATTTTTAATTACTTTATTTTGCAGTTTTTCAGAAAATACCTCAGGATGTAAAACTAAGCAGATACGACAATTAAATAACAACTTGAGTAAATACAAGCTTGTTAACTTAAAAATTAACTTAAAATAACTTATTAACTTAGCATCAATTTATTTAATTATAATTAAACAAATGCTTTGACACTTTCAAAAATATGTAATGCAGGATAACACAACAACTTTCAGAAAGTAGGAATAATTATAGAAAATAATTTCACCTCAGGATGCCGTTGCAACTTGTGCACACCTGACTTTTCATGTCATTAATTTTATATCATTTCTGTTTCCTGTTTCATCACAAATGAAAGAAACCCCAAACAAATGTTTGGTGTGCAAATAACGAACATGAAAACTAAAAGCCAGTCATTTGTACTTTCCAACTCACATCTGTATTTGTGCATCTGTTTCCATTTCAATGGGGCACGGTGCGGTGTACCACATGCAGACGCAGACATGTTTGCCTCTGAGTTCCCATGACTTTCTCTCACCCAATCAATGATGAGCACTTCTTCCTCATGCCGAAAATCAACCAACCAAACCAAGTGCCACTATGAGTAGGCGGGAGCTAGCGGGTGTGGACTTTTGGCGGAATGGCGCTGCGTTCAAGGCAAATCAGAAATATGGGACAAACCGCATCCCGTATTGATTCAAAACGGGACACAAAGTTTAAGAGTGAAATACGGGACAGTGCCGTATTTTACAGGACGGGTGGCAACCCTAAGCGGAATAAACTTAACTTAATTTTTTAATTATCACTGAACGGGACATGATAGTGGTATAAGACAGAGGGATGGGACTTACTTGTTGTCGTTAAAAGGTAAATAATGTCAGTGTTCTTCGGAGACGATCAGCACATCGGTTTGTTTAACAGAAATAACATTAGAACACAGAGACTGACCAATCAGAATACAGCATTTACTCTAATAGAGCCACATAGTGCATGGCAGTACCGTGCTGCCACTGACCAACTATTTGGCATAACCCGTAATTCTAAGCGACAGCCATCAATTTTCTATGAATTGTAGTTTTATACGAGCCACGCAGTATTTGCCTTCCAACACCTCTTTATTTGAAGTATATAACAATCAGTTTGATTTTCTAAGCTTACTTACAATAACGGGTTCAAAGTTACTGTTAGTTACCAGGAAATTTAGACTAGGTATGCACTAAATTTTGAAAAGGTTTACAAAGCCCCTTTAAATAGTAGTTAAAAAAATGTCTCCACAACAAACTCTTAATTTGGTTTAAATTTAATTCAGAAATATAAATCCCGGGGCGGCACGGTGGCGCAGCAGGTAGTGCATGTGCCTCACAGCAAGAAGGTCCCCGATTTGATTCCTAGGTATGAGTGTGAGCGTGAATGGTTGTTTGACTCTATATGTTGCCCTGCAATCGACTGGCGACCGGTTCAGGGTGTACCCGCCTCTCGCCCAATGACAGCTGAGATAGGCTCCAGCCCCCCGCAACCCGAAAGGGATAGTCAGTATAGAAAATGAATGAATGAACGAATGAATATAAATCCCTAAACATAGGGAGCATAAGCATTTCTAAAATGATTAAAATTCTAACAAACATCCTATAATATTTTCACTCTTGTTCTATGTAGGTGCTCCTGTGGCAATTGTGCAAAAATCTCTGCAGAACCTGGCAAAGATATACACTGCCTGGCCCAAAAAAACGTCACCACCTGTATTTAACTAAGCAAATAGGTATGAGCCTCCTGTTGGATAATTACTGCATGGGTGATTATCTTTCAGCTGGCAACAACTTATTTAACCCCAGCTAATGTGGAAAGACACATCCTGTGGTCGTGGAAAAAGATGTCAGTCTGTTTAAGAAGGGTCAAATCATTGGCATGCATCAAGCAGAGGAAACATCTAAGGAGATTGCAGAAACTACTAAAATTGGGTTAAGAACTGTCCAACCCATTATTAAAAACTGGAAGGATAGTGGGGAACCATCATCTTCAAGAAAGACATGTGGTCGAAAAAAATTGTTCGTTCGAAACGTTTGACCAAATCAAATAGAAGAAAAACAACCGTAGAGCTCAGGGGTGTGTTTAATAGTGAAAGTAGGAGCAGCTGTGTAGCCTTAAGAAAACCACTAATCAGTAAGGCTTACTGGAAAAAAGGCTTCAGTTTACTCAGGAGCATAAAGATTGGACTCTGGAGGACTGGAAGAAGGTCACGTGGTCTGATTAGTCCAGATCTACCCTGTTCCAGAGTGATGGGAGCATCAGGGTAAGAAGAGAGGCAGGTGAAGTGATGCACCCATCATGCCTAGTGCCTACTGTCCAAGCCTGTGGGGGCAGTGCTATGATCTGGGACAAAATATATATATATATATATATATAAACATAATATCTTCTCTATATATATGTTCTCTATATTTACCTTTTATTTGATTCCTCTGGCATTTCTATTTTTTTTTTTTAACTATATGTTGATTTGGGGGCATGGTGGTGCAGCAGGTAGTGCGCATGCCTTCGATCCCCGTGCCTGTGTGGAGTTTGCATGTTCTTCCTGTGCATGTGTTGGTTCTCTTCAAGCCCTCCAGCTTCCTCCCACTTACCAAAAACATGCTCATTGGGTTAATTGGTGACTCTAAATCGCCCTTAGGTATGACTTTGAGCCTGAATAGTCATCTTTCTCTCTCTTTGGCCTTGTGATTGGCCAGCGCCTGGTTCAGGGTGTGCCCACCTTCTGCCCAATGTCAGACAGAGAGGCTCCAGCCCCCTGCGACCCCAAAAGCCATATACAATATGGATGGATGGATGTTGATCGTCTTTTGCACCAATGTACTATGTTAAATTCCATATATGTGTAAATGCACCTAACAATTGATACCTGATTGTTCTGATTCTGATTGTTCTTAATTAAGGTCATTTTGACCACAAAGGGGTCCAACCCAATGCTTGTGAGATATCCCTAATAAGGTGGCCGCCTCTAACCCCATCATCAGGAAATCATAACTCTGACAGAAGTTTAGTCTCAGAAACACACATTTATTTATTTTTATGAGTCACATACACTATTTTTTCTTTAAAATCATCAAATTATCAACAGACACTGAAATACCAATCACAAACTGTAGAAAACATCTAATGAAATAAAACAGAAAATCCTCTGAACTCTAACAGAGACAGCAGCATATCACACCAACACCTTAGAGCCATCAGAAGTCCCAGACTGTTATTTAAAGAAGAGAAGGAAGTTTGTCATTTTATACATGAGGAATAATTCATTTTTGTGAATTTCCATAAAAATGCGCTAGGCCTATTTTTATATGAAACACTAACAGAGAGAGAGGATCTGGACACCTTCACTCACGTCACGCTTGACTGCACTTTTGACAGGTCTCCAGGGCAGCTTCGGGGGCGTAGAAAGACTCCGTCAGGGGGTGCAGGGCGAAACGGGAGAGGCGGTCATGCTCGAGGATGTTAAAGATTTTTTATCCGAGCAGGACACGTACACTTTGCACAAACCCGCCAGAATACATTTTGCTAGAAACAGAGTTTTTGTCCCGCGACCTTTAAACCAATTCCAAGCCGACCTGTGTGATATGCAGGCTTTAGCCGAGCATAATGATGGCTATAATTATTTATTAACGGTCATAGATGTATTTTCCAAGAGGGCATATGTAAGAGCTTTAAAGAGAAAAACTGCGGCCTGTGTGGTAGAGGCCTTTGAATCGGTGTTTGAGGAGAGTCAGACGCCCGCAAAGCTACAGACGGATGCCGGTAAAGAATTTTTTAATAAGAGTTTTGAGGCCTTGATGAAAAAATACAGTATCATACATTTTTCCACAGCCAGTGATCTCAAAGCCTCTGTGATCAAAAGATTTAACAGGACTTTAAAAAGTAGAATGTGGAGATATTTTACGGCGAACAACACTTTGAGATACCTAGATGTCCTGCAAGACTTGGTAAAAAGCTATAATCACGGTTATCACAGCAGTATTAAAATGACCCCTATGCAAGTGACTAAAGAAACTGCTTCGCAAGTGTTTGAAAACCTGTATGGTAAATCTCAGAAGGGGAATCAAAACATGACGCTTAAAAAAGGGGATCTTGTCAGGATATCCAAGTTGAGGGGGGTGTTTGATAAAAAATATGAACAGAGTTTTACCGACGAAGTGTTTACGGTGTCTGATTGTATTCCTCGCATTCCTCCCGTGTATAAACTAAAAGATTATGACGGTGAGCCCATACAGGGATCATTCTACGAGCAGGAGCTGCAAAAGGTAAAATTAACTCGAGACAAAGTATTTCATGTAGAGGAGATTCTGGGGCGACGCACCGTCAGGGGTGAAAAACAAGTCCTTGTACGCTGGAAGAATTGGCCCGAGAAATTCAACAGCTGGGTGAAGGCTTCGGATTTAAAAAATGTATAAAACACCGAGACGCACCCTCGTAGCTCGTCATTCAATCATGTACGGTTCAAAAGATAAGGGGTTTTACATCACCCTACCCTCCAACGCCAGCCTCAATGTTTTCAAAGATAATACCAGCGACAATTTTCGCGTGGATTTAGCGCAACATATAGATTTAGAGGGACCGTGGGAGGTCGCCATGACCGAGATTTCATACCCGCATAGCTGGTATAACCTGCCTCAAGACGTGGCCTACTTTGATTGGAGGCCGCAGCCCAAAGAACCCGACACAGAGAGTAAAATAGCTCGTCAGAGGGTTCAAGGAGGTTATTACAACTCTGTGGCCCTGGTCAGGTCGGAGCTGGATGCATTCTTTAGAAAAATTAATTCCGACGTTTACTTGGTCTATAATAGCGTTCAGAAGAGATTCGACTTTCAGGCGGGAGGTCAAACTCACCTTCGTTTCGATGCACCTTTGGCTTACATTATGGGTATCGAGCCCGGAGAATGGTTCAAATTTGAGAAAAAAATGGCGCCCTACCCCGCAGATTTAAGGGCGGGGTTTTATCATCTTTACTGTTACAGCGATGTGATACGACCGCAGCTCGTAGGGGACGCTTATGCCCCGCTTTTAAGAACGGTCAACGTCGAGGGTACGTTCGGAGACGTCGTGACGCAACATTTTAATCCGGCTTATTATTTGCCCGTGGCAAAGCAGCACATTGAAAATATTCAGATCCTGATAAAATCTGACCAAAACATACCTGTAAAATTTACCTACGGTAAAACTATCATAACGCTCCACTTCAGACCGGTCGCTTAAAAAAAAAAAAAAAAAAAAAAACAGCCTATAAAACCCGTTTCATCGTGTCAACATCATTCAGTGTCAAAACAACCTGAGAAGGTGACTAACCGCTGTTAGGAGTAGCTCCGTTTTTTTTTTTCAAATAATAATTTATTTTTAAAAAAAAAGCCGCATCACAAACTAGAAAAAAAATGGCTCTGGCGGGCTTGAGAGAAGATCCTCATCGTTTTGTACAATATTATGAGAGGCAAGTAGGAGGGGATTTGCCGGGTTTTTACGGAGCCCCCGTCATGTACGGTCGCGGTATTGGCTCTCTGTTTTCAAAGCTGTTCCGTTTTGTATCCCCTCTGCTGAAGAAAGGCCTCGCTGTCGCTAAACCCCATCTCAAATCAGCGGCCAGCAACATCGCCTCGGACATGTTCAGCCAAGCTGTAGGACGATTGACCAACCAGCAGAAACAAGAGGGATCCGGGGGTATTATGGTCTTGTCACGTAGGTCGCAGAGACGGCCTCCAGGACGGCGCCTTCCATCGACCTCCAATAAACGCTCGAGCGTCAAAAGAAGGAAGTCACTACGAAGAAGCTCGCGAGGGAAGAGGAAGTCTGCCGGGAGCTCTGATATATTTTTAAAAAAAAAACATGGCTCTCTTACATCAAAAATCCCCGGAGTGTACCCTGGCGGAGCTGGATTTATTCTCAGCGCCTATGACACAACTTTCTATCGAGGACAAAATCTACACAGAAATCTCTCCCGTAGCAGCCATCACCGACGGCGGGCCCATTGAATTTTTCATTCCGGGAGACGGTGAAAAGTATCTGGACCTCAACGACACCTTGTTGCACCTCCGTGTTAAAATTACCAACGCGGACGGTACTGATCTGGCCAACGATGTGGCTGTAGGCCTCATCAATTATCCTCTGAACACAATTTTTGATCAATGCGATGTTATTTTGGGAGACAGATTGATTTCACAGTCCAGCGCCACGCATCCTTACCGCGCCATGATCGAGACTCTTCTCAACTTTTCAGAGGATACCCTAAAGAGCCAATTCAGCGCCGGGCTTTTTTACAAAGACACCCCCGGCGCGATAGACTCTATAGTGACGGGTAACGGACCAAACGCCGGTCTTAATAAGAGAGCCGAATTTACGGGGCGGTCCAGAGAGGTACACCTTCTCGGTCCTCTCCACGGGGACATATTTTTCTGCGAGAGACTCATGCTGAATTCCGTGGACTTGAGAATTAAGCTGACCAGGGCCGGCGACGCCTTTTGCCTCACTGGGGCCCGCGACTCTACTTTCCGCCTGAGAATACTAGGGGCCTCTCTCTTTATGAAAAAAGTATCCGTCTCACCGGCCGTGAGACTGGGTCACACCGCCGCTTTAATGAAAGGAAATGCTTTGTACCCCCTCTCCAGGGTCAACGTGAAGACTTTTTCTATCCCCGAACACTCCAGGATATGTAGCCAGGAAAACCTGTTTCTGGGTTCTATGCCCAAGTATGTGGTTTTGGGTATGGTGCATCACGAGGCTTTTACAGGAAGAAGGGACCTTTCACCCTTCAATTTCATCCACGGCGACATTGAATATTTAGCTCTCTGTCAGGACGGCAGACAGATTCCCGCCAAAGCTTTCCAACCACAATTTAACAACGATTCGGCCGTCAGAGAGTTTTACAACGTATTTCTGGCTACCGGGAGACATCTTAAAGATCTGCCCCTGAGCATCGATCGCGAAGGATTTAACAACGGGTATTCCCTGTTTGCTTTTAATCTTAATCCCGCCGATGACAACGACGCACTTTCTCCCGCCTCGAACGGTAATTTAAGACTGGAAATGAGGTTCAGAGCGCCCCTTCCACAAACCACCACTCTAATCGTGTATGCCTGCTATGATTCTATTCTGGAGATAGACTCTAAAAGACAAGTGCTGGTGGATTATTACTAGAAGAACATGGACAGTCACCAACTGCAGAGCCTTTTGCACAATCTGCTGGGAGATGTATTTTGCGGAGTGTGGCCTTCCGATCAACTGCCCTTATTAACGCGGTCTTTCAGCCTCCCTGCATTTTTTATCGTGAATACACATCCGGCCCACATGCCCGGGGAACATTGGTTAGCTCTAACGCTGGAAAAGGATGGGGAAGCCACATTTTTTGACTCTTATGGATTTCCGCCCAAGTTTGTTTATTACCCCCGAAGCATATTAAAGTTTCTGGAAAAATATTCTCAAAACATCAAATACCACAGCGGTCAACTGCAACACCCCTTATCATCGGTTTGCGGTCATCACTGCGTTTATTACCTCTGCCATCGGGCCTGCGGATTATCTTTTGAACAAGTATTGGAGCTGTATGACCCCGATGTGATAAAAAATGACCTGACGGTATACAACTTTGTGAAGAAATATCAAGGCCGCATCAAGAAACCTACCAAAACATCCAAACAGGGGAACTGCTCTTTCCAGCTATTTAAAGACTGTTGTAGCAAGTAACTCTATGTGGTTTTTTTTTTGGTTACCTTTTTATATATATATATATATATATACATATATAAATGTTTTCAATATGTAGTCCGTTGTTAAAGTGTTTTACTATCTTTTTCTTTGCTATCTTTTATGTATTGATTCGTACTGCTTTTGCTATCTTTTATATATGGCTTTGTACTGTTTTTGCTTTCTTTTATATATTGATTTGTAACGTCTTTGCTTATTTATTTGCCATCTTTTATGTATTGAAGCGCTTTCGCTTTTTTGACTTGTAATGTGCTACCTACCATTTGTTAAACCTTAAAAAAAAAAATGTTTCAGAGATGTAACCCCCTTTCCATGAAAGAAAAACAACTGTACGCTTAAAAAATATGATTAATAAACAATTTTATTGATGAAAGACAAAAAAAAATACAAGTTGTGCGTGTTACATTTATTTACGATGAAACCCATTGCGGAGAGAGCGTGAATTGTTTTTTCCTTCTCTGTAATCTAGTCTCTCGGCTTTTTGGGGTTTCCTCCTCTTTTTCTTCTCGCGGCGTAATCCAGCGCGGGGATAATACCGGCGTCCTTTTTCTTTTACCGCGAGAAGGCGTGTCTTGTACGTCGTCCGTATCCGTCTTGAGTCGCCGATATTGATCACGCGCCTGAGGGTTACTCACTGAAGATAAAGGGATGTTCAGCTCCGACAACCGATTGAGAAACTTTAACCAGCCTGCGGGCGGTGAGGCGTGGGATTTTTTATAAGGGAGTGAAAGGTATTTGAATAAATCAATCATGTGAGACCCTTTCACCGCATTCCCCCTATAAATAAATTCCCCCTTTGAATTCCATCCGCCGTCGCTCTTGGACAGTTTCTTGACGATATAGTCTGCATTTTTGCGATCTCGCGGGGGTAGACTTTTCAGAATCTCATCGGCCGTATCCTCAACATCCCTCCCGCCGGATGGCACACCGTCCTGAGCGGGGGCAGCGGCGTCGACCCCGGTGCTCTCATCAGCCCGCTCTCCCGTCCGGTCACGCTGCAGAGTCAAAGTCACTCGACGCTGCTCATTCTGATCCTGCTTTGCAAAGGTTAAATATCTTTGCAATAAAGCGTCATACTTTTTAATTCTTTCATAAGGATTTAAGCCCGGGTCGTTTAATACGGCTCTCATCCTGTCATCCAAATCCCCCTCTGCAGTTTCTCTGATGGATGCGGTCGGCTGTGTTAACCTGTTGATTTGCTGGGGTGAGACGAGATACATCTTTTGCGCCCTCTTCAAGGTCATTTTTTTTTTTTTTTCAAAAAAGTCAGTTTCCTCTCACTAATCCTCCTATAAGATTCCCGATAAAAGGGACTGCCGCTGAAAGCAGAGGTAAAAGAAACCCGCCCGACTGCTTCTTAAGAGCCAGCCTTTTACGTTTTAAACTGGTTTTCTTATTGGCCAGCAGTCTGATTACTTTTTTCTGCCTTTTCAGTTTTTTGAATTGAGAGGGTGACAATGGGATGTTTCCCTTTAAAAGATTCAGAGCAATCTCACACAGCGCCTGGATAAAGTCAGGAGAGCTACGAAGCAGTATGTCTTTACGTTTCTTGGGTGAAGCCCGGTACAGAGCTTTAAGTAAGGGGGCGTTTCTTTTTATACGCGCCGACATGGTGATCTAAGCGTGTGTTTTGGGGACGTAAACCGTATACCTCTCATGGGGAAGTACACACGCCCTCAGTCTGTATCGTTCTGGACACCCAGGGGTCAGGTCAACGATTAAATACCCATGAGCGTCTCCGGTGGCATCTTCAAAACTCTCTAAAAAGAATGCCTTTTGAGACGGAAAAATCTGATGAGCCAATATTTTTATTTGTAACTTATCTCGTGGGTTTTTGAACAGGACTAGATAATTGCTGTTCAGACTAATGGTGCGGCTGTATTTACCCTGGTGAAATACATTTTGAGTCAGCATCATAACGCTCATGTTTCTGTGATGTCTATACTGAGTAAAAAGTTTAACCACTTCAGGATGGTCAGAGGCTTGAAAAATTGCATCGTCTAAAATGATTAAATGCGTTTTATCAGAAGGAAACAACTTTTCATCTTCAAAAGAATCAGGCGGACCTTCAACAAATTTAATCTTTTTATTCATTTTTTGCAGTTCGCTGTACATAGGTTGAAAAGAGGTATAAATCCAAACAATATTTTCAGGTACAACATCCATAACATGTTCACAGTTTTCCAATACATTTTTTGCAAAATAGGTTTTCCAGCACCCGCTAGGACCCACAATCAGACATGAGAAAGGAAAGATAAACCTGGGCTCAAAATCAATTTCCTCCATGACAACCCCTCTAAAGATTTTTTTTTTTTTTTAATAGCCGAATGGCAGAGTTGTCCCGTCGGCAAAGAGACGTCTCTTGTCATACACCACCCTGAACCTTTTTAGAAATGTCCTGTTTTTCAGCGTGATGCCCTTTTTATCACGCCCAATGTTATGCTGCGGGATCTCAATTAGGCCCTCTCTAGAGCCGTGCAGGTAGCCCCCCACCAGCTCTCTGAGGCTGTCAAAGTTTACCCTCTCGCTGCATTCCCTGGTCTGAGTGATGCCTTTGGCTCGCATTACAACCTTTTTCTGAATTCTGGTCTGGTAAGCGTAAGTCTTTGGACCGGCAGACACAAACTCTTGAATGCTATCGCCCCCCAGCTCGTCCGTCAAATCCCCCAGGTAATTCCCCGTCTCTAGGGGGGTCTCACCTTCCTTGACCACATAAATCAGGATGTCGGTGTCCATGTAAAGAACCCTCTCCTGCAACTTTTCTAGGTAGCTGTACAGTTTCAGACGGGCGTATGCGGTGGTGAATGCGGCGATGAAAATATTACTCGTTTTACCTGGAGGATGGATGCCGCGATACCTCCACTGAATCAGAGCTTTCTCGTCGTCGAGAACGTTAAAGTACCCCACTTCATATTTACCTGAAAACAGAAAGCTGAAGAAATCTTCAGGTTCGAAAACGACGCTGGTCTGAAGCAGATTGTCTCTCTGTGCAAATTTTCCCCAGAAGCTGTTGAGGCACAGTTTGGCTACCTGTCTTTTGGCGGAATTTACCTCAATTTTTTTTACATCTAACTGGATCCCCTGGTTGGTACGGTAGTCCCTGATGTATTTTTCCCTGCTTTCCCGATCCGTTGCCTCGGGGGGATAACCCGAGGCTTCCTGCTTCCCTTTTAAAAATGTGTGCGTGTAGTCTACAAACACCGTATCGCTACTTTTATCAAAGTGCCACACTTCTGTGATTTTTCCCACCCTGTACCCTAACTCCAGCGCTTTGTTAAACTCGACCGTGACCCAGACCCCGGTTAAGGCTCTAGCCTCGTCGTCGTGAGAGCAGGGACCCTCTTGACAATTTGCGTCTGCGCAGGTACGGCACAAGGGAAACACTAGTTTACCTCCCAAACATTTGTAGGGTAACACGGGGAAAAAGAGCTCACGAGGTGGGTAAACCGTGGCCCTGATGAGCCCAAAGTAGTCTCTGGGGTCCCCGAAATCCTTGTGGATGATGGTGGGGTGATCTAGGGGGTAAGGACACGTACTGTTAACAAAAGGGTACAGAGAGACGACGTCTACGTAGTGCACGGTTTCGTCGGGTCCGGCTGTGTGCCGAAGCTTGATCGCGCTCGTTCTACCTCCGTAAAGAGCGCTACGCGGTGAGAGGGGTTCGGGGTGATTAGAAACACGGAGAAACTGTTTCACCTCCTCGCACGATGTTTTCAGATCGTCCCATTCGTGTTCCCATAAGACTGTGACGGAAACACCGTGTTCAGACTTTAAGGCCTGCACCCTTTCCTCGCTCGCCGCGTAAAGTTCCCCGTACGTCACACCTCTTAAAGGGCACGTGTCGGCATGGTTTAAATGCCGGGGGCAGCCGTGGAAAAAGCAGCCGTGAAATTCCCAGACGTATTTAGCCCCGTCAATCTCGGCTTAGCCGTCGACAAAATAACGGCCCAGCTGTTTTTCTCCGATGTTTAACGAATGCTGAATAAAGATGTTTTGCTTGTACATTACCCACTCTAACCACTGGATGGATGCGTTTGAGAATCTCTTACACCGACGCATGTAGTTGTCCGGGCAGGGTATGGCTAAGGTATTAGGAGACAGGAAATTGGTTAGAAACACTTTCATGCAGGCTGAAGCGATGGTGATACAGCTAAAGGGATCGACGCCCGTCTCATCCAAAAACTCCTTTCTGAAGATAGCGCAACCCTCGGAAAGAATGTCAGCGTCATTTTTACAGTAACGTACGGCTTCTTCTCTAAAGTTAAAGGTGCCCTGACTGACGTCGTTGTACCAGCTGTAAAACTCATTCTGTTCTTGCTGCGTCATGCGTTCTACACCATAGTGTGTGGGTGAAGGAAATGCTCCTACATAATCGAGGTGGTTTTCTGAGCTGAATTTGTGAGGAAAATATCCCTTGGATTGATCGGTGAAGCCTAGGGCTTTAGGCATAGCGCTAAGGCGCATGGTTAGGAAAGAGAGGGAGTCTATGAATTTTAGATGATAATGGGGGACCTGAAGACTCAGGATCTTACTCCCCACCATGAGAATGTTCTGCGGCGCTACACCCTCCTTCAGCAGCCCTCTCAGGACCAAATAGCTGTCAAATCCTCTGGCATCATGGGCCACAAAAACATTTCTCGCAAATCTGTTGCTTCTGAAGTACATGAGAAAGGATTTTACACAGTCCAGACCGTAAAACGCCTTCTCTAAACCTTTCACTGTTTTGGCATATATCAGAAAGGGGACGTGCTCGTCGTTCTCGTTGACGAATGTTTCAAAGTCATAAAAAACCAACTCGGGATGCTCTTTCTGTGGAGGGAGGGGTTTGATGTAGCACCGATGTTCGCGCGAGTCGGCTTCTAATTTACTTCCGCAGACTTTGCACTTTAATGTACTGCAGCGGTGCAAATTTTTACCGGTGCGCATGCTGATGTAGTAGCACAGCCCGCAACTTTTGCATTTTTTGACCAGGTCGCATAAACTAAAAGCGGTTCCCGGTTTAGCCTCTTTGTGTCTAGAGAGGCAGGACGACGACCTGCACACCCTATTACAGTCTGAACATTTTAGGGGCCTGAGCTCTTCTGTGGGGCAGGTGGGGTCGTTGCAGACCTGGCAGTAGCCTTTACAGGTATGTACAAAGGGACAATTGAAACCTTTGTAGCAATAATTGCAGAAAAATGTTGTTCCTAGAAAGCCTTTGATATTTTTTATCCCGTAGTAGTGGTTATCTAGTAAAAACAAATACAGGGGATTTGAAGCTTTTGAGAAGTTGGTCTCGAAATGACAGAGAGGTTGATCGAGACCCGTTCTGTACAACACCACAATTTTGCGTCCGACAATCTCTTCGAATTTACGTATGTCAGTAAAAGTGACTGAGGTTTGATAATCTAAGCCCGCGCGACGCTGCAACTCCCTCCCTACTCTCTCGCTCTCGCCGTCTGTCAGGTTAGGATCAATGACGTGAGCCAAGTTGATGGCAAAGCACAGCTGGTCGCTCCTATTTTCAACAAAGTACAACTGACGTCGTTTCTTACTGAGGATTTCACAGTTTAAAGTTTTCTCCAGCCTGCGTTTCCCCCCACCCCTAGGGTTTTGGACAACCTGGACAATCAATTCTACGTTCTGGTCCGCGGCAATTTCCTCATTGGATTGCACTAAACGATCCAGCAAATTTTCAAAAGCGGGAAGAATGTTTCCGCCGTCGTCGTCGGTGGTAACGGCGACGTGATCTCGTATATTTTCACCCACCACTTCAAGCTGTACCACATCATTACGGTTAGCCTTTGACCGTGCTTCGTCGGCCAATTCCTGAACTTGTCCCACTATGTCTCTGTAAAATGTTGCAATATCGGGCACTTCTCCCAGGGGAGGGATTGTGAGGGTGCGCCTGAGTCGCTCTGTGTTAAAGGGCCTGTGCGAGGTTGTTGTGGTCTGCGCTGGGCTGTGCTGGTCCGACCTCTCCCCTAAACCCCCACCCTCTAGAGCCGCTGAGCTTGTGTTAAAGGATCTGTGTGAGGCTGCCGCTGTGGTCTGCGCTGGGCTGTGCTGGTCCGATCTCTCCCCTAAACCCCCACCCTCTTGAACCGCCGGGCTTTGTACGGGCGTACCCTCTGAGGGAGATGGTAGTTCATTTTGATGGTCTGAAAATACATGGGTTTGATTTAGACTTTGGAGGGCATTTTGTATTGCTTGTAAAGGATCGATGCTGCGATTAAGAATCTGAAGGGCATTTTCTATAGCCTGTAAAGGATCGTCACAATTATTACCCGTGTTTTCATCTATGTAAGGGTTACCTATTTGATCTAAAAATGAACCTGGTATAACATTAAGTTGCTTTATAGCTTCTTCTATTTCAACAGGGACTAAACAAGAGGGTAGCGAGGTATCTACTTTTCTATCCATACTTTATTTTTTTTTAAAAAATGTCACCCACAAGAAATCAGATCACATTTTGTCACAAACGGATGTAAAGGTAGAGAAAAAGACTTTGGTTACGCGACAGAGCATTTGAAGAGCCTCTTCCACGCACTCGCCCGTGTTGTCTCGCCGGGCTTGCCTCCTCGGACTCCTCTGCCTGGCCCTTGTGATCCTTTGGGCGTTTCGCCTTATCCCCCTCTCCGCATCTGTCGACGCAGAAATCAGGAATAAGATATTTTGGACGTATAACAAAAAAAAAAGACTCCCAAACATTGTAGAAAAAAAGGTCCTCATTAATAATAAAATAAATAAAAGTCTTACCGGGAAAGAGGGTTTGGGCGAGCATTGGCTGGGCTCTCTGAATCGACCGCCTCCGTCTGATGTAAGAGGAGGCTTTCCTCGGAGCCCGGGGGGCGCTGGATCTCGCATTAATCCTGGCCGGAGGGGTTACTTCATTGGGGGTAGGGGCCGGGGCTGGGGCCGGGGCCGGGGCCGGGGCCGGGGCTGGGGCCGGAGCAGGGCAGGGGCAGGAGCAGGTGCCGGGGTCGGGGCCTGGACCTGGGCCTGGACCTGGGCCTGGTTGGCGCTGGATCTCCCGGCCGGAGGAATGACTTCGTCGAGTGTAGGTGGTATGAAATCGGGGGATGCTGGTGCTGCTTCTGCCGCTGCTGCTGGAAATGACGGCACAATAAGGGAAAATCTCAGGGGAGAAAATGGAGCGGGCGATGGAGAAGCCGCCGGGCCGTTATGGGGTAAAGAAGGAGAGGATTCTGGCGGTGTCACAGGAGAGGATTCTGGCGGTGTCACAGGAGACCACGTTGAAATTAGAGGCTGAGGTTCTGTTGAAATAAAAAAAAACAAGAAATACTTTATTCTTTCAAATACAAGTAAAAACCGTGTACATGCTCCATACATTTGAATAAAATGTTTTAACGTTATAAAAAATATAGATATCTAATTTAAAAAATTAAATCATCATCCCCTTATCTCTCTCAGATTGTGAGAAAACGTCTCTCTCTCAGGCTGTGAGAATGTAAACAGAGGGGGTTTTTTTTTTAGCCAATGAGGGCGCTGGACGTCATCGGTCCGTGACGGGCTCTTGCCCAATGAGAACCCGAGACGGCGTCAAACGGCGACGGGCATAATCCAATGAGAACGCGAGACGGCGTCACAGACTGTGACGTCGACGCGGGCCTCCGGGGACCGAGGAAGCCCCGCGTTCATTCAAACGCCGGCCGCCGCTCCGTGAGGAGGACGAGCGCTCCCCTGCTCAAAAACTACGAGGTTTGTGTTTAAAAAAAACCAAAAAACTTTGAAATAAATGTTTGCCTTACCTACGACGGCCTGCGTGGTGACGGTTTTCTTCGCCCAGGGTCCCGGTCGGGTTGCGGGATCGGAGATTCCTCGAGCGGCGCCTGGAGATCCGTCTACCCCTGGATGGCCCCCTTCCACCGGGCCGGCTGCTGCGAGACGTCCCGCCGTCCCCACGCCTCCTTCTCTCGGGCTACAAGGACCGATGCCGCCGATGGGGCCGTGGAACACAACGTTGGAAAGTATTGGCCGTTGTTGCGTCGCCTCTACCCGCTCTGTAAGTTGATTTTTTAAGCAATGAAACACACGCGCGTGTACAGACGGATAAAACTCATGAGGAGTCATATATTTTCTTACCAGATTGCTTTGCTCTCGTCGGGGGACGGGCTGGTGTTACCCCGGAAGGACCCGGAAGAGAAGCCTCCAAAGGGAATTTAAAAATGTCCTCCAGGTCCTCCTGGTCAAAATCGTCAGAAACATCATAGACTATATCTGCGGACTTCACCAGATCTGCAAGAACAGGTTTAATTTTCTGTTACATCTTTTTTTTTTGCGTGTGTGTGTGTTTTTTTTCTAATGGGCAGTCTTGTAGGGTTTGTTAAATAATGAAATATAAACACAAAACTGAGTCAAACAGTACCTAATTCTGATTGTGTGAGGTTGATGTCAGCTAACTCTGCAGCCACAACTTTAAAAAAAAAGATAGAAAATCGCCGTAAAATAAAATAAGAAACTAAACTACGCGTGTACTAACAACATACACAAAAAATAGCGCACTTACCAGGATAGATCGGTCCTCGCTGATTGCGTCTCTCGTTGCCAAACATCCTGCCGAATGAAGCTCCGCGTCGAGAAATAACTGGTCTTGGGTCCTTTAGGACGGTTATTTATCGAGCCGGGGGTTCATTATACCCGATCCTCCGTTGAAATTTATGAATGAATAAAAGTTTTTATTTCACACATTCGCGCGGGTCATGCAAGGACGCTTTCACCCGTTGTTATAAGGGGGGTTCATTATACCCGATCCTCCGTTGAAATTTATGGATGAAAAAAGTTTTATTTCACACATTCCCGCGGGTCATGCAAGGATGCCTTCACCCGTTGTTATAAAACCCCGCGTAAAAGTTTCTATCTTATTCCCTTGTCTTATACCTGCTGTGTAGTAAGCCTCTGCTATTATCTGTGCGGTCTTTAGGCCTGTGTTATCATCCGGCTGTAAAGAATACATACGGTGTGGGGGAGATGCGTGCGTGTGTGTGTGTGTGTGTGTGTGTGTGTGTGTGTGTGGGGGAGATGCGTTTGTGTGGGGGAGATGTGGGGGTGTGCGTGTGTGTGTGTGTGTGTGTGTGTGCCTGTGTGCGCGGGGTCAGTGAGTTCTCATATCGTAGCCTATAGGCCTCTGTCATTGTTTGGCTATAAAGAATGCATACGGCTCATTTACATAGTGCGGGAGATGTGTTTGGGGGGGGGGGGGGGGGGGAAGGGGGCGGAGGAAGGGGGCGTGGAGACCTGTCAAAAGTGCAGTCAAGCGTGACGTGAGTGAAGGTGTCCAGATCCTCTCTCTACTAACACACACAATCATTTTTTTTACATTTTATAACAGGAGTAAAGTTGCTGAAAATACTTAATGAAATAAGTAATAGTAGAAAAAAACATAACAGAAAATGGGTGTTAAAAATATGGATACATCAATTTAATGCCATACAATGTGTCGTGGTACTGTGTTAATATTTCTCAGTGACAAAGAATCTTTTCTTAGAATCAGTATAAACTCAGGACATTTATTTTGCAGAGATAAAGACCTCTAATTTAATAATTAGAGTTAAATGGGCTTTGGCTTGTGTTGGTTACAACTGATTGGACATTACTGGTAAGAAAACAAGAGAATAGAAAATGGGCCTATCTGATCGATCGAATGATCTAATGTTGTTGACACCTCCTTTGAAATTCAACACGGAGCTCCAACAACAATACCAATGTTTTTTTTCATTCTGAAAATGTGGAAATTAATCACATGATCAAGGATTTAAAACTGTGCATTTCCAGTGTAATATCTCTGAAGAAAAACTGAACTTAAGACTGGATCAAAACCTTCTGGAGGCGACATTTCTGACCAAGAGCCCTCTGTAGGTCGACAAAATGATGAGCTCCCAAACAAAGCTGACCTCATAAAAATCTGTTTCATGGCTACAGATATATTGTAAAGAACATGAGCTGTACTGCTTTGGGGCGCCGGCACCCCCGTGGAGTTGCAGGGGTTATTTTTTAAGTATTTCCTTCTCGCTATGTTGTATAAGAGGAAGAAGTCGGCACACCTTGAATTCAGACTGACGAATAAAGGGGTGGATATACTTTTTTACTGTAATAGTACCTTATTTGGAGAGAACTTTTGATGCGTTAGAAGAAAAAAAATAACAGTACTATGAAATAAGTAGATGACACATCAGTGGTGTGTCCACTTTTAGGACCTTATCTGCAGTTTGTAAGGTTTTGAAGTTGATATGAGGGTCAATCAGGCGAGGGTGGGAGTGCTCAGTTGAACGCCTTCAGCAGATTTCCAAATTGTCCAATAAGACTAATGACACCTCTGGCAGCATTAAGAAACAAGAAGAAGGGGTTTGAATCCTCAGCGTCCTGTCTGGCCTCGATTTCATGCTGCCTCTGCAGGGCCTCCATCTGCTGTCTGCGTTCACTCTCATGCTGTTCCTTCAGTCGTCTCATCTCTCTCTCCATTTCCTCCCTCTCTCTCGCCCTCTCTGCCTCTCTCTCCTGCCTCTCCCTCCTTCTCTCCTCCTCTCTCTCCTCCCTCTCCCTCTTCCTCTCCTCCTCTCTCTCCTTCTTCTCCCTCTCTTTCTCGGCCTGGAGCTGCTCAGTTATCTTATTCATCTCCTTCTCGTACTTCTCCTTCAGGTTCTTCTCCAGTTCTTCTCTTTCTTTGAGCATCTGCTCATGTTTCTCCTTCAGGATTTGTTCTTTCTTCTCTTCGATGAGCCTCTCAGCCTCCTGGAACATCTGGTTGGTGTAGTGGTTTCCTCCGTTCTTCTTGACTATATCTTTGATCTTCTGGAGCAGTTCGGTGACTTGAGAGTGATCTTTTCTCCTGTTGTTGAAGACGTGATACTGGCCGTTACATCGGGCCACGAGCTCCTGCAGGTCAGGGCTTTCAACCAGGAAGTCCTCGATGGTTGTGTCTTCAAGCTGATCACCATGAGTGAAGAGGACCATGCTGTATTTGTCTGCTGCCTGTCCAAAGATTTCTTGGATCCACTGAACTGTCTTCATCTCCTCTTGGGTGAACCTGCCCAGCCTGATGATAACCAGGAACACGTGGGGTCCAGGAGCAGCATACGTGATGCTCTGGGAGAGATCTTTGGCCGTCTTTTCCTCCTCATACCTGGTGTCAAACAGACCTGGGGTGTCGATGACAACAACCTTCTGCCCATCTACTGTTCCTCTGCCCTTTGAGCAGTCCACGGTCAAAGACTTTGGGCTGATCTTTGATTCAAAACACTCCCGTCCCAGGATGGTGTTCCCAGTGGCGCTCTTTCCTGTTCCGGTCTTCCCCACCATCACGATCCTCAGCTCCTCATCATTCACTCTGTATCCTGTGGGAGAGAAGAATAATTAACCAAGATGAACACATTCAAACATTGTGTTGATGCATCTTCATCCTGGTTAACACTTCTTCGTCGTAGTTATGCCCTGGTGCCTCATTCAGTCTTGAGCATTTGTTCTTGTGTGATGGTGTGTCTGCGTCACTTTCCATGTGCCAACAAATTGTTGGCTTGCAGGGAAATTTCTGGTAGGGCCATGAAACTGCATGTTTGAAGTATTTTAGAGCGGTTAGATAATAAGCAGTTTGAGAGACGTGGAAATTCACTCTTCATGTCTCAGCAAGAAGACTTAACAAACTGGTCTGTGATGTTGAATGAATGAGTTTTAGTTTGCACCTCACAGTCATGAAAGCAATGTGGTGCAGCAGGTAGAACTATTGCCTCAAGGACAGAGAGTCCCTGGTTCAATTTCCCAGCCAAACAAGTCTTCCAGTGTTGAGTTTGTAGACCACAAGGTGCTTGTCAGGCTAATTTACTGGAAATTGCCCGTAGGTTTAAGTCTGTTTCTCTTTCTGTTCCAGCCTTTTGAACGGCTTGTGATGGTGACGGGCCAGGATGTGCCCAACCTCTCACCCATTGTCACCTGGGATAGGGCTACAGCCCCCCTGTAACCCCAAAAGGGATAAATGGTAGAGATAGTGGATGGATTGATGTGCAGCATGTTGTGTTGCTCTTGTTCTGTCATGTGTGGCAAATGATGCTCTCCTTCTCCTTTCTTACGGCGGCTTGGCTACGGCACTTTAAAAGCCACAGTAAATTCATCTTCATGGCTCTCCTACATCATCTGTTTTTCCCACGCTTGAGAAAACAGACCTGAACCTTATTTGCAGTGCTGCTTTTTTAAGTTTCCTTTAATCTCAAAACAACAAAGGTGGCATGCTGTAAATGACCTATCAGCCAACTTTTGCAAATTCTGTGGCCCAGTAACTTTGTCCAGTAACTGCAACTTTTGCAACTTTAAATAAATCATGCCCCCTCCCAGCCACACAAATCAACATCCCACTTCAGTCTGACATCCTTGTCTTCAAAACATAAAAAGTGCACATTAACATCAAACATCATCATTAAAGTTTGTGAGAAGCTCTTACCTGTTGTCTGGCATGCTAGTACACACACAGTCATGAAGGACCACACCGCCATCCCTGAAAGAAAGAAAGAAAACATAATTTAATACAATCACTTAATTTTTAATCCATTTTTGTTTTAAATGATAATTCACCTTTTTTTCATGTCTTGCCTCACTCCTGAGTCCATGACAAACAGATAGACTCCATTCCTTTAACTGTGCTTGCAGTAACAAGGAAGAGACGGACAAAGCTAGCCCAATGCGAACTAGCTTAGCTCAAACACTGGGGCTCAGTGGGAAGTGTTTGTCTGCCTCTGCCTGCAGTTTTCAGATAAACTCCTCAGCATATCTAAACATTCCTGTGTGCTTGTTGTGACTCATTTTTTATTGTGTTTTGTTACATTTTCTTGTACTATTACCTCCCTCTACTCCTCAACAGAAGCTTTGTATTGTTGACCTACTTACCAGCACTTCTGTCATATTAAAAGACATTGTTTAAAGTAAAATTTAGGAAACTGATTCCTCAGGAACAAAAGAGTCATAAGTTCACCTGATTTCATGTCTGCATCAGGCTGAAAGACATTGCTAATTGTTATTGTTATTGCTATTTCAGAATTTAAATTAACCCCTAAATAAAAAAAGGTAATGGCTGTCAATTATAAAAGTACAAAACACAAAGGTTTCTCCTATCAATATACCTTCGGTATTTCCTGACTGCAGACATTTTCAGCCTCAGTCGGCATGGTCTCACACTTTCCACAGGTGCACCTAGATGATAATTGAAAACGGAAGGATAGAATTTGTGATGGCAATATACTTTTCAATGCTGAATTCACATTAGTAAGTCACAATAAAGCATGGTTCAGACTAAAGATCTCTCTGCGTTTCCTATGGTGTACTTTGTCTACATTTACATTACACAACCTGTTCAGCCCCAGCTCCTTTTTTTGTGAATATCTCTTAGAAATGATGCTGGAGTGGCTGCAAAACTCTAAAAATTAATAATAACAATAATATGTATTTATATGTGAGTGCATATATGTGCAAAGGATTATTGTAATAAAGTGATGCAGAGCAAATTTGAGGGGTTTTATAACAATATGGTCAGGTGAGGATTTTGAAAAACAGTGCATATTGAGCCAAAGGTCAGAAATATATGGTTTTCTTGTCAAATAAGAGCCAAATTTAATAAATGTTCGTCGTGTGCTGACGTGTCGAGGAGCTTTTCTCCTGAGCCCAAGCAGACCAAAATTTGTGTCCTATGGTGCTATAGAGGTTAAATCTCAGAGTAAAACAACAGACAAAGTTTACTGGGGACCTCCTTGGGTGCGTTAATGTAGACCCCTCTGACCTGTTTATAACCCACAGCCTCCACCCCCTCCCCCTTCTTCTGTGTAGGTTAGCAGCTCAACGAGGCTGTAATACTAGGTAAATCAGTAAATGAAACACCGTTGTTTTCCACGGGCATCTTTATCATTGTGAGACTGGGTGAACGAATTATGTTTGTGCTGATGTGTGCCGTGAAGCTGAGCCATTGTTCTACGCCAATAACAAGGAGTCAGTGATGATCTAAAGTCTGAGGCAATCATACTCTAACACAGTTAGCATGAGTTAGCATCAAACTGACAGAGAAAAGAGTGAACAGTACACTGTCCGCTTGTAAAAACAGAGTTAGTGTATAAGTCAAACTTAATTTCACGTATAATCTACATATCAACATGCTAAACTTCGAGTTACACTTACCACGCTGATACGTCTTGTGCAGTTCTTTGCTGAGGCGGATTTTCTTCCTGCTCAGCCGTCAAAGTCTCCGGGTCAGACTCTGGGTCCAAAGCAAAGGGGTGAATCTCATAAGTAGCCATTTTAATAATGTAATAAAGGCCAGACAAAAGTTTAATGTGAACTTCAAAGTCTATACAACGATCCGCGGACAGCCGGGGCTAGTAAACAATGCATTTCCGTATGTCACCCCTCTGCTCGGCCTCGGCACCCCCTCCGTTCCGTCTCCGGCTCAGCCCTCACAGAACTGGCCAATCAGAGGACAGAGTACACGTGAGGTCTCGGTTCTCACGTGTACTCTGTCTGAATCAGAGCGTTTTGAGGGAGAGCCTGAAAAGCGGCTAGAGAGAGGCTTTTGTAAACGAGATTGTGAGGCGAAGAAGGAGCTTTATGACCCGCAAATCATACAGAAGTACTCCAAATGAATCCCAGATTGGCATTATGACTAGAAAAACAGCATGATATGTCCCCTTTAACCATGAATACAGTCAGGACTTACCTGAGGCGGTCATCTTGGTGGCTGTGTTCGGGTTGCAGAGTTTCAGTGTATGTTGAAGTGAAAGAGTTAGCAGTGGCTCTGTGCTTCAACTTAAGTCAAGCTTTCTTTTATTCCTCACTACACCAAACAGCCCACAGTCAGGGTGAAAGTGAAACTGTCAGAGTGGAGGTGAAGCTGTTTCAGTTATTTACTGTTGACTGAGTTTTTGATTTGGTTAATTTTTTTGTGGTCTCAATTTTAATTTAACTCTGAAAACAGCTGATCAGAGGTCCACTGATGAACTGTCACTCTGCACTGTCACTTTTTTCTAATGTTTTAGACTTTTGTTTGGCATTTCTATTTTTTTTCTTATTGTATGTTGACTGGGGGGCATGGTAGTGGCAGGAAATACACATGCCTATTAACAAAAAGGTTTCTGTTTCGATCCCTGTGGAGTTTGCATGTTCTGCCCATATCTGCGAGGGTTTACTCCAGGCACTCCGGCTTCCTCCCACAGTACAAAACATGCTCATTAGGTTGACTGGTGCCTCTAAATTGCCCTTAGGTATGACTGTGAGCCTGAATGGTCATGATAACCTGTACAGATTCATCTCTGCTGATACTGTCATCGCACCAATAACTCTGAGTTTCCCTCGTGACCATGTCCTCATGAATTTCAGTCCTGAGAGAGAATTCACCCTGCCACCTCTAACCCCAGCATCAGGAAATCATAACTCTGACAGAAGGTTAGTCTCAGAAACACACATTTATTTATTTTTGTGAGTCACATAAAACTCATTAAAACCATCAGACAGCAGAGATCATTAGTGTAAATTTTCTTAATAATCACCTAATTTTAAAAAGAGAAAAATATTCTGTTTACCATCTTATTCATGAAAAATAATTCTTTTTTTTTGTGATTGTCCATAAAAATACAATTGATATAGAACACAAACAGAAATATAACAGAAGTTCAGAAAACATACATTTTTGATTTTCTAACAGGACTAAAGTTGCTGAAAATATTTAATCAAAGAAGTAAAAGTAGAAAATATTATAACAGTATTTTTACACACCATATAAGTGGTGCGCCGGACGAAATTACCACTGCGCGGGGTGCGCCAGGCTGCGTCACCCTGAGTTGCGCCAGGAAATTAGAGCCCAGTGTCTCTAAACAACCTCAAAAATATAACTTCAGTGGGCCCACACTCTCATACACGCACACACTCACACAGCCGGCATGTAAAGAAAAACCTCGTTGCAGACCTGATGCGGTGATGCTTGAGAGCGGTGAAATCCACAGCGTCTAACTGCTAAGTCCACGGGCCATGGCAGTCAGCTCCAAACAGCAACGGCCTACCAGTCAGGGTCTCCAGTGTTCACCAGGGCGGCTCACAATGACGATGTGGTCTCCAACCAGTGCAGCAAACAATGTCTGAGTGATGACTTGTGGTGCACACTTACAGCATGTCCGATCACTCCTCAGGGCTTCGGGTTGAGACAATGAGGGACAGCCAATCTTTAGCTGGGTTAGCTAGGCAGTGGCTAAAAGTCCGTTCGTTTTGCTAATGAAGGCTAATGCTACACACTGAATTAGCATGTGGGCTAAACTCGTGGGCAACTACAAAGGCAACTTTGCTCAGAAATGTCCTCAGCTGCTCACAACAGGGAACAAAGAATGGATCAAATCTTAGAATGTCCAGCTGACAGTCTTGGATATTGAAATGTCAAACTCACAGTATATTATTGTAGCTGAGCGTTCTGGGTTCGCCTAACTGTATACTGGGTTATAATAAAATAACAAACGCCGGGAGCCAGAGTGAACATCAGCCCAAAGCTTCCACGTTTTAATCAGTGAACACCACCAAACAGCACCACCGTGCGCCAACTTTACAGCACCTCTAAGGGAACTCCCCAGGGACATAATACAAAAAAGCAATAGCCTAAATCAAACACAGGACAGTCTGTTACATACACCCCCCCCGGATAGAAACGTCCCCGTTTCACATAAAGAGAGAAAACAAACTATCCAAAACACAGTCCATAAACAAAACAGAACTCCTCCCAGTATATGAAAAAAACAGTGCAGAAAACCAAACAGGTCAGACAATAAACTCAACAGCATACCAAACATCTGACACGAACATTCAACAGTCCACTCAAAACTTCACAAAGTCCTGTAGATGGGGGGGCGGCCGCAACACCCGTCCTCTGGGAGACCGCCCAGGTTCCACTCCTGAAAACCCCCCATACAGGTCAGTGTCCAAGTCCACTGCCCCCAGTCTTTCCAAAGCAGGAGGGGACAAAGGCGCCTGTGAGATCTCCGATGAGACTGGAGAAGCCTGAAGGGTAGGAGGAGAGTCAACAGCAGTCTGTGAAGATAGCGGCAGCTTATACTTTTTCAGTCGTGATGAACCACTTGTGCCCTCTCCAAGGAGTCCAGCGGATTAATGATGCAATAAGTGAGTGCAACTTCCCCTCCTGATGCCAACACCTCCACAACCTGATATGGGCCCTTCCAATGTGGCGCCAGCTTCGTTCGGCTCTCTGTGGGGTTACTCAGCCACACTAACGTACCCATCTCAGGCATTGTGGCACACTTTATTGTCATAATACAGTTTTTGTCTCTCAAAAGCCTCTGCAGAATTCAGCCTGGCGGCTGCAAAGGCCCTCTCCAGTCCTTCCACCATAGCAGACACATATTCTCGAAAGGGCATTTCTGGCATCCAAAACACCACCTGGGAGCAACACGTCTGCCGGGATACGCGCCTCACGACCATGCATGAGGTACAAGGGGGAAAAGCGGGTGCTGGTGTGCTAGGAGGTTTTGTATGCAAAAGCAACCTGTTTCACATACTGGTCCCACTCGCCCCCATGAGACAGCAACATTTTGGACAGCTGGTCGATCAGAGTCCGGTTATGGCATTCCACCATGCCATCAGATTTTGGATTATAAGCGTGTCTTCTTGATCCCCAACATCTGACAGAGGCCCGGATCACCTCTGCCTCAAACTGACAGCCCTGGTCACTATGCAGGATCTAAGGCACACCATGCACCAGGACATAGTCTTCAAACAGGCAACATGCCACAGCCTGGGCAGTCTGGTTGGGCAGAACATACAGGTTGACAAACTTTGTGAAATAGTCCTCCACCACTAGGATATAGCGATTCCCCCGTGATGTAATGGGCAACTCTAAGATGTCAGCTGCAACTCTCTGCAGTGGGCGGACAACTTGGGAGCCCCCCATAGGAGCTTTCTGCTTAGGGACCGGGGCCCGACGTGTCTGGCAAGCCCTGCATTGCTCACACCACTGTCTTGCGTCCCTCAGCATGAAGGGCCAGTAGCAGGACTGCCTGGCCTTCTCCCACACACGCTCAGCAGAAAAGTGCACTGCCGTTGGCCCCCCATGCAGACTTTGAAGCAGTTCCGGGACCAAGGAAGAAGGAATCACCACCTGCACCTGCTTTTCACTAGATGATGAAGATGACACACTCCTACACAGCAGTCCGTCAACCACCGACAGGCGACTGTACTCAGACCAAAGTTTCCTAAGGCAACCTGAGGCACTCCCCAGGCGGTTTTGGGGTGGCCGTGACACACCCTGCTCCACCCACGTCAGCACCACTTGAATGTCCGGATCATCATGCTGTAAGTACTGCAACTCTGAAGCTGTGCAGCAAAGTGAGTAAGCAGTCTGTTGACCGATTTCCACCGAGGAGGCACGTGGGAAGTCCACTGAGCCCACCACAGTCGCAACAGCCATGGCAGCTGTCAGGCCCCCAGGTCTGGGGAAAGAGGACGACGGGACAGCGCATCCGCATTCTTATGGCTGGGGCCATCTTTATGAACTATAGTCCAGTTGAAAGGGTCCAATTCCAGGATCCAGCAGCCCCTCCTTCTAGTGGGGTCACTGTCAATGGCCATGCTTTCGAAGCCCCAGCAGTGGGCAATGATCAGTGATGACAGTGAAAGCAGACAGACCCACATAATGTTTAAACTCACGCACAGCCCACACAACAGCCCACAGCTCTCTATCAAAGGTGGACCACCGTCTCTGTGCATGCGTGAGAGCTTGGCTGGCATACGCCACAACCCGCTCCAGACCATCCATGTCCTGTGTTAACACAGCCCCGACCAAGTCCTTTGAAGCATCAGTGTAGACCTTGAATGGCAGGGCAAAGTTGGACAATGTGACCACTGGAGAGGATGTGAGCACCTGCTTGAGATAAGAGAAAGCCACCTAACACTCAACAGTCCATTCAAAAGGCACATTCTTTCCTGCCAGGCGGTTCAGGGGGGCCGCACACTGGGAAAAATTCCTCACAAACCGCCTGTAATATGAACAAAGACCCACAAAGGCCCTGACTTCAGCAGGGGTGCTGGGTGTAGGCCAGGTTCTCACTTTCTCTTTGTTACGGGGATCAGGCTGGAGGCCCATTCTGGAGATCACATGGCCCAGAAACACCACATGATCCCTGGCAAAATGGCACTTTCGTGGGTTGAGCATCAGGCCCGCAGACTTTATCCTGGATAGCACCTCCTCAAGATGTGTGAGGTGGTCCTCAAAGGTGCGGCTGTAAATCAAAATGTTGTCCAGGTACACCATACAGATGTGCCAAGGCAGGCCCCTCAGGACAAGTTCCATCATATGTTGGAAGGTGGCAGGGGAATTAGTCAGGCCCATTGGCATGGCCCTCCACTGGTACAACCCCCGACCTGTAGTGAAGGCTGTTTTCTCACGGTCCTCTTCAGCCACCTCCACTTGCCAGTATCCATTGGAGAAGTCAAGGGTGCTAAACTAGCGTCAAGGTCATCCACGCATGGCCAAGGCGTCAAGGTCATCCACGCGTGGTAGAGGATGAGAGTCTCTGATGGTCACAGCGTTGAGGCGGCGATAATCAATGCAAAATCGCCATTCCCCCCCTTTCTTTTTAACTAGAACCACCGAAGATGCCCAAGGGCTGCAGCTCTCCTCCACCACACCATTAGCTAGAAGTCCAGCCACCTGTCGCTCGATCTCCATGTGTTTCTTGACAGGGGGGTGATTACCAGTCCGAATGTGATGTTTAACCAGTGTGCACCTGCCCGTATTTCTGCCAAACAGACTGAAGACAGCACTGAATTTCAGCAGCAGAGCCGTCAGCTCCACCCTCTGCTCTGAGGTGCCACATGACCCCTCCAAAGAAACTGGGGGGGTGTCAGGTGATGACAGGTTGGCCTCAACATGATGGCCAAGGGGTGTAATGTCGGTCTCCCCCACAGGGTAAAACTCACCCAGGTGTAGGCCCTGTTTGAGTTCGACAGCTCTCCATGTGGGATTAAGGATACGCGCCACAGTCACACCATCTTTCACCCTAGTCAGCGTGTGAGCCACAACCAGTCCTGTCGTCTCAGGGAGGTTCGGCTCCATATAGCCATCGAAGCCTTCAGCAGGAAAACTCGCCCCTGAGGGAGAAAAGACTTTAGCAGACACTACAGACTCATTGAGGGGGGGTATGGTCATAGCCTCAGCCAGAGACACATTGCAGCAACCAGGAACAATTTCCTCACTTCGAAGCAGCGGCACACCAATGTCCCATAACTGCAACACTCCCCGCCCCAAGTCCAGCAGAGCCCGATGTTCAGTCAGAAAATCCAAGCCGAGCAGCACAGCCTGTGTAGACTCTCGCAGCACGTAAAACGTGTGCTGCCAGGAGGTAGGGCCCAGGCGAAAGGTAACTGACATGGAGCCTAGCGTGTCTAACATCTGTCCATTAACTGCTCTAGAGTCAACAAAGTTCTTCTTTAGGGGCCTGCTGCATAGACCAGGGACAGACATGCTTTTCACTGATCAAAGACACAGCAGCCCCAGAGTCCACCAGCATAGACACTTCTGTGCCCTCTACCACCCCTCTAACATAGGATGTAGGGCGGCTGCTGTAGTCTTCATTCACTGGGTACTCAGAAAAGTCATTATGTAACGGGCCCAGGGATGTAGCTGCTGATGACTGGGCCTCGACACCAGCTACTGACCGTTTCCCTGGTGGCCGTTCTCTGCGTGATGCTGCTGGGCCTCATCATCATCATTCTCACTGTTTTAGGGCCACATCATCATCAACCTCGCTGTCTTAATGCCTCATAATCATCATCCTGACTGCCTTAGGGCCACATTATCATAATCCTCACTGTCTTAGGGCCTCATAATCATCATCCTCACTGTCTTAGGGCCTGATTATAATCATCCTCACTGCCTTAGGGCCTCATTATCATCATCATCACTGCCTAAGGGCCTCGTAATCATCATCCTCACTGCCTTAGGGCTTCATTACCAGCATCCTTACTGTCTTAGGGCCTCATTATCATCATCCTCACTGTCTTAGAGCCTCATGATCATCATCCTCACTGGCTTAGGCCCACCACTCACATCATATGAATTGTTTTAAAGGTACAACCACTGTATTTTCTGGACTATAATGCTCCTCTGAGTTTGAGTCTCATTAGTAAAAAAAAGGTCCTGAAGAGGAGCAAACATGAACTCCCTGAAAGTCCCTCACAGACCCTCAGTGTTCAGAGGAAATGGCAGCCGTTAGTTGACTCATTTCACAACTGTCTACTGAGAGGAAACAGAAAGTCATCTAACTCTCTCTTTGATAGAGCGGTGGTTTGGTTGCATGAAGCTTAAACACAGAGAAGGCGGGGCTGTTGAGTCATTTATATCCACCTCGTTGACAGTTACCAGGTCGTGGAGACATAACTGCACCGTTATCCAGCCTCTGCTGCAGCATGTTGTTCCAGCACCATCTGTGGACTCGTTCCTCCAGCTCTGGCCGTCTTACTTTAGCCTGTGATCATCTTTCTTTGTTTTCTTCACTGCAGTCAGAGTAACCTCTGCTTTACTCCAGTCCCTCACAAGTTTCTCACTCACTCCAAACTTTCTCTCTGCTGCTTCATTACTGTTTTCAGCTGCAGACTTTACTACCTGCAGTCTGTAATCTACAGAACAGGATTTTCTTTTGGGGGCATTTGTTTGTGTTCAGTCTGTCTCAGTTGACTTTAAGTTAATGTTTCAGTTCATTTTTTCAGTGACAGGAACAGTGTGTAGTTTTCACAAGTCTAGAGCGCCCTCTCGTGGCTGCAGACTTTACTACCTGCAGTCTGTAATCTGCAGAACAGGATTTTCTTCAGAGGGCATTTGTTTGTGTTCAATCTTTCTCAGTTGTTTTTCTCTTTATCAGACTTTGTCCCACATTTCTGGCTGATGGTTTGATGTTGAGTTAAAGTGGACTGAGACTAGACTGTAAGGGAGGGAGTTTTTATGTTACAGAGGATTATTTCAGATTTTGAATTGTTCAGTTGCAGAAAGTTTTCTGCCATCCAACAGTTGATGTGACTAAGACAGTCCATGGCAGCAGCTAGGCCTCGTGGGTCCTCAGGTCTCAAAGGAAGGTATATCTGTGTGTCGTCTGTGTAGCAGTGAAAGGAGACTTGGTGGCGCTGAATTAATTGGCCAAAGGGCAGCATATAAAAAATAAAATTGGACCTAAAACTGAACCTTGTGGTACACCACAGGCAAAGGCAGAAGTAGAGGAGCTATGACTGCCTATGGTGACTGCAAAGGTTCCCTCTAAAAGACAAGACTGAAACCAGCTAAATGCAGTGCCCCTGATACCCACACAGGTTTTAAGAGGTTTGATTAAAACTGCATAATCAACTGTGTCAAAAGCTGCACTGAGATCTAAAAGGATTAAAATTGAGCCCTCCCCTCTGTCTGCTGCTAAAAGAAGGTCATTGGTCACTCTGAGGAGGGCCATCTCAGTGCTGTGACCTGCTCTAAAACCAGACTGAAATCTCTCAAAGAGGTTGTTTTATATAAAACGTAAAAGCTGTGTAGAAACCACCTCCTCTAAAACTTCTCTAAAATCAGTCTGAAATTGTTAAAATCAGAGGGGCCAAGGTTTGGTTTCTTTAACAGGGGTTGGACCACGGTGAGTTTAACAGCAGAGGGAAATACACCCTCGGCAAGAGAACTATTAATAATGGATAAAATGCTGGGCCCAACTGTGTTAAAAACCTCTTTGAGAAATCTGGTGGGGATAAAAGCAAGACTGCACGTAGTTGGTTTCATGTGGGATAAAACATCAGATAAAAAGGGTAAGGACACCGGCTCAAAACTGCTAAAATAACAAAGAACTTCCCTACTTGTGTGTACAAGGTGATCTGGAGGAGTGATCTGATGCCTGATGTCCATAACCTTGTTAATAAAATGAATTAAAAACTGCTCACAGGTGTCTTGAGAAGCTTCAGTAAAATGAGAGGGGGAGGGATTGGTAAGTGGATCTAAAACCTTAAATAAAACTCTGGGGTTTGAGTGATCGGCTAAAATCAAATCAGAATAAAATGCTGCCCTTGCATCTTTAACTGCCCTCTGGTAGTTTTTCATGGAGTCTCTCCAGATGTCATGAAAAACCACCAAACCAGTCTTCTTCCATTTTCTTTCATTTCTTTTGCAGAATTTCTTTAACTTGTGTGTGGACTCTGTAGGCCAGGGCTGGGGCTCTTTGTTTGAGCTTTTTGATTTTAAAGGAGCTACAGAGTTCAAGATGTTTCCACAAGTATGATTAAAAAGAGAGACCAGCTCTTCTGTGTTAAAAACTGGATTAAAATCTGGGTTGAAGGCAGATAAAGATGCAGAAATAAAAAGCTCGGAAAACTTGCCAGCAGACATTGGATTAAAACCCTTAGACAAAGAGGAGTGTGATCAATAAAAGAAGGCTGGGATAAAACCATGGAGAATAAAACCAGTTTGTGATCTGACACACAGATATCCTGTGTTAAAAACTCACCGGGGCTAAGCCCAGTAAATAAAACCAAATGTAGGCAATGACTCTTTACAGTGGTTGGTTCCTGTATTGCCTGGGCTGGATTAAAAGAGTTTCAATAAAATCAACAGTCAAGGGTTGTGAGAGACAACAGACGTGTACAATAAAATCACCTCAAATAAGAATTTTCTCATATTTACATATAAAATGGGATGAAAACTCTGAACACTCTTGCATAAAAATGTTGTGTTTTGGCGGTCTATAGATAATTAAAGGAAAACTCCAACATTTTTGTTGTTTTTGTGTCTTACCTCACTCCCGAGTCCATGACAGGCAGGTAGACACCTTTCTGTTGACTGTGCGTCCAGTAACAAGTAAAAGATGGACAAAGATCCCCAACCGCTAGTTAGCTTAGCTCAAACGCTGGGAGTGTATAGCGCTTTAGCCTGTCTCTGTCTACAGACATCAGATAAACTCTAGATGGTCCTGTGTGCTTGTTGTATTTTTTTTGACCGTGTGATGTCACCTTATCTTTTTTTAGACCAAGATTAGCATTTTACTCAATTTTTGACAGAAACACTTCTGAAACTAAGCCACAGGGTGCATGCACTCCAGTAAACAGAAGAGGAAAAAGTAGAAGAAGAAGACGGAGAAGAGCTCATGCTGTAGACCGGAGTTTATTGGACACTGTGACACTTTTCTGAGAGCTTTATAAATCAGAACTTTTCAAAGCTGCCTCATATGTGTGCTGTTCAGGGTTGCAACAACAAGCAGAAGACAGGGTCACATCTCATTTCACTCAATTCCAACTAGAAATCCCAGGCCAGTGAAACAATGGCAAGGTGCTCTGAACATCGATCCTAAAACCTCAAAACCAGCTTTCAAGAATATGTGTGTTTGCTCAGAGCATTTTTCATGGGACCACTGCTATGAAAGACTGGAAATCAGCACTCAAACAATGAGATTATTCTTGAAAAACACGGCCATCCCGTCACTCAGTGTCACACAAACAGTAAACAAGGTATGTACAAAAATATGTGCCCAATGCATCTTTATAATTTTAATATTCACTTTCTCTACGGACAACTGTCCATTATGTCCAGAAGGCCGTGGGCGTGTTTTCCATTTTATTTTTGGAAGATGGTGTTGCAGAAATTTTGGTCAGCCTATGGAGAGTCAAAGACAAGACTGGAAAGGCAGCAATGCACCCAGTTTACTTCTCATGAGAAAGAGACAAAACAAAGAAGCACACGGCAGAGCGGTTCAGAGTAATGCTGCTCTGAACAAATGTGTCAGTCCCTTATACACCATCTCAAGAAAGCCTTCGAAAAGGAGAAAAAATACCCTCACAGTTGGAGTACAGTTAAACAGAATTGGAGTACAGTAAAACAGATGGAAACTCACTCAGGATTCTCCAACTAGGTATGATCTGGTGATCGAGATCTCTCCCTGAGCTCTCCTCTGTCCTCAGGAGGTGATTTTACAGTGGAGATTAAAACAGAAGAGTTCATCAGGTCAATCACACAGCAGTACAGCTGAAGATACAGAACTAATTACATCAAATGTTTTGATTTTAATTCATGTTTTTATAATTATTTTGCCTTGTCCACTGATTTTACCTGCACACACCTGGAGTTGCACATGGATGGTAATCATCCTAACTGCCTTAGGGCCTCATAATCATCATCCTAACTGCCTTAGGGCCTCATGAACATCATCCTAACTGTCTTAGGGCCTCATGACCATCATCCTAACTGCCTTATGGCCTCATGAACATCATCCTAACTGCCTTAGGGCCTCATAATCATCATCCGAACTGTCTTAGGGCCTCATGAACATCATCCTAACTGTCTTGGGGCCTCATGAACATCATCCTAACTGCCTAAGGGCCTCATGAACATCATCCTAACTGCCTTAGGGCCTCATGAACATCATCCTAACTGCCTTAGGGCCTCATGAACATCATCCTAACTGTCTTATGGCCTCATGATCATCATCCTAACTGTCTTAGGGCCTCATGAACATCATCCTCACTGTCTTATGGCCTCATGATCATCATCCTAACTGTCTTAGGGCCTCATGAACATCATCCTCACTGCCTTAGGCCCACCACTCACATCATATGAATTGTTTTAAAGGTACAACCACTGTATTTTCTGGACTATAATGCTCCTCTGAGTTTGAGTCTCATTAGAAAAAAAAGGTCCTGAAGAGGAGCAAACATGAACTCCCTGAAAGTCCCTCACACACCCTCAGTGTTCAGAGGAAACGGCAGCCGTTAGATGACTCATTTCACAACTGTCTACTGAGAGGAAACAGAAAGTCATCTAACTCTCTCTTTGATAGAGCGGTGGTTTGGTTGCATGAAGCTTAAACACAGAGAAGGCGGGGCTGTTGAGTCATTTATATCCACCTCGTTGACAGTTACCAGGTCGTGGAGACATAACTGCACCGTTATCCAGCCTCTGCTGCAGCATGTTGTTCCAGCACCATCTGTGGACTCGTTCCTCCAGCTCTGGCCGTCTTACTTTAGCCTGTGATCATCTTTCTTTGTTTTCTTCACTGCAGTCAGAGTAACCTCTGCTTTTCTCCAGTCCCTCACAAGTTTCTCACTCACTCCAAACTTTCTCTCTGCTGCTCCATTACTGTTTTCAGCTGCAGACTTTACTACCTGCAGTCTGTAATCTGCAGAACTGGATTTTCTTTTGGGGGCATTTGTTTGTGTTCAGTCTGTCTCAGTTGACTTTAAGTTAATGTTTCAGTTCATTTTTTCAGTGGTACAGGAGCTGTGTGTAGTTTTCACAAGTCTAGAGCGCCCTCTCCTGACTGTAGACGGTAATGTTTACTCCTTGGTTCATGTCAGTCAGTATGAATTAACATCTAAAAACATGTTAAATTATATACATTTGGATATTTACATCACACCTGACTATTAGTAAGTGTATATATTTAAACTCAAATACTATCAGAAATACTTAATCAAGTTTCAAAAACACCTGTGAACCATTTATTAAGAGTCCAAACAGTGCACTGTTCTTCTGTATCAATCAATCAATCAATCAAACTTTATTTGTATAGCACAAATAAGTGCTTTACATAAGAAAAAAATAAAATAAAATAACAATAAATTAAATAAAAGGTAGAAAATTGCATTCAAAGAAAATATAAGACCTCACCCACCCTCACAATCCACATAAAACACACACACTAAATTAATCAAATGCACAAAGACATAAAAAGGAAGTTCTGAACAGAAAACAGAAGTAGAGGACTGAGGAAACGCTATCTTGAATTAAAAATGAGGAAACACAGGAGCTAAGACTAAAATGATGATTAAAAATCATGGTTGGAAGTTAGATAAAAATATTATTGGGAAAAGTAAGTAAATAAATAAGTTAATTAATAAAATAAAATTTAAATAAATAACATGGCAAAATGAGATAGCCTAACACCAGATGTGTGATAAAATCAGTTAAAGTAGGATAATAAAAGAAAAGCAGTTCACAGAGAATTAATTTTGAAATAATAAATCTGAGCTGAAATGTAGAAATAAAACTGGTCAGGAGGATTAAAATAAAAATATATATTTAATAAAAAATAATAGTAAATATAATCAGCTAAATTCCAGACTAAGAAGGCAGGTCTTGAGTTTCCTTTAAAATATGAACAGTAGGTGCTGCTCTCAGGTCCTCAGGTAGACTGATCAACAGACGGGGGCTGTAATGATGGAAAGAGGCTTCACCGTATGTTTTAGTTCTGACTCTGGTAACTATTAAAAGACCTGAAGACCTGAGGGCTCTACGGGCCTCACAGGGTAAAAGCAAAGTGGATAAATAAAAAGGAACACAAGACCGTTAAGAGATTTATAAACTAATAAATAACCTTAAAATCTGTTCTAAAACGTTCAGGAAGCCAATGCAGAGACTTTAAAATGGGGGTGATGTGGGCTCTCGTTCTGGTCTTCGTCAGCATGTGTGCAGCTGAATTTTGGAGCTGCTGAAGCTGTGAGATGTTCTTTTTAGGAAGACCAGAAAGGAGAGCATTACAATAATCAATCCTACAGGTGATAAAACCATGGATAAGAGTCTCTGCATTGGCCTGAGAGAGAAACTGGTGCACTCTGGAAATGTTCTTTAAATGATAAAATGACTTTTTTGTTGCATCTCTGACGTGCAGGTCAAAGCTGAGGTCTGAATCAAATAAAACACCAAGATTTCTGACCTGCTGACACGGACTAAAAGACAGTGCTCGGGGTTTGCTATCCAGTTTCTCTCTCTGTGGACCTGTTCTGATGACTAAAACCTGAGTTTTGTCCTGGTTGAGCTGAAGAAAATCGTCTGCCATCCAAGACCTGACGTCTACAATACAGTTAAAAAGGGCATCAGTGTGTCATCAGGAGACACGGCCATGTAAAGCTGAGTGTCATCAGCATAGCTGTGAAAGTTGATGCTGTGTCTCCTGCTGCCGTGCAAAGATCACTGTTGTTACCAGTGTTGGGGAAGTTACTTTTAAAAAGTGGTGTTTGCTCGTTACTCGTTACTTCTCAAAAAGTAACTTGTTACTTTACTTAGTTACCCTCTATGGAAAGTAACTGTAGCAGCCTTTGGCATCAAATAACACAGTGACAGAGTTTGACTGGTGCTCAATCATCTTTTCACACCGTGAAACTAGAAGATAGAAAAACATCAAAATTTAATACAATGGTAAATACAATACCATAACAACAAAGACCATAACAACAAAGTTGAGCTGACATGGTGATAACACTGGCCATTCATTTATAAAATGTAGCTGAAATGAGTGAGTTTCGCAGCAGATAATGTCTAATTTAGGGGCTTCGATTTCTGGCCCCGTCTGCTACTATGGCATGAGGAAAAATGCTGTCAGAAGGATCTAAATTGCTCAAAAACGGCTCTGAGCTCCGCCAAAATTGTCTGGGTGAGTCTACGAGCGTATTTAATCCTAAAAATAAGGTCCAGGTGTCAAAAAACTGAACTTATCCTTTAAAATATGATCATGAACAGCGTCAGAAAAATAAAATTTTTACATGGAGCTATATGTACATAAAAAATACAATTACCTCGATTCGCCTGCCAAAGGGTTCAGTTTTGACTGGCGACAAATTTCCTTCTCAACATTTGCTGCTGGTGATCAACAATACCATAATACAGTTAAACAAGCATAAACAACAACAAAAAAAACACAAAACAAAGTTACATAATCATAATTTAATAGCTATATACTGTTTCATTTCCATTTCACACACGAGAGCTCGTGGCTCCAAACAAAGCTGGCGTGTGACGACACCTCCCTGACCTTTATACAATTCTGGAGCATAGGTTCTCCCAAACTGCAGATGGCCACTTACAGCTCGACTTTGGACAGAACCCCATACCTGTTCCTAAATGTGTAGGCCTACATAAAGGTCTACGACAGAGAACATAACAGGTATTTCTTTTGTGCTCTTTATTTTACAAAATCATGTCACATACGGTGTGGAATGAGAGCTCCTGTCCAGTGTTTCCAGATTTATCTTCTGGAATAAGCAACAAAGACGATAAAAACAACCAAAAACAAGCAACCTCCAGCTATTTCCTTTCCTAATGTGATATATTACTTTTTAAAAAGAGGAATCTACGTAAAGAGTGTTTTAATTTTCGTCTACATTACAGTGCCAAGCATCTATTCAAAACAAGAATGCCACATATAATAAGCGGACCTGGCAACTTTGACTCTGACGCATGCGCTATGAGCGTGAGTGTGTTTGCGATCATAGACATATACACTAGACGCCGGGGAGCCTGTGTCCGCCCACCGCTTCGATACGTCAGAGCAGCCGCCATATTGTGAGGGTCAATCTGCCCGGTCAACCTTAACAAGTCGATGTGACAGCGATGTGTTTCCTGAAGAAAACCACGAAAATCTACATTTACGTGACTGTGAAGAATCGTTGTATTCATTTTTAATTTATATATAATTATGGATGTAACATACTTATAGAAAGTATTAAGAGGAAATGGAAGAAGTTTGCAAATCGGATAGTGGGACTGCTGTACTCTCCTTTTTGAGCAGCTACATGATGTAGCCCATGACAAAAATATGCAAAAGTGTTTATTTACATACATCTGACATTTATGTACATTAGGGCACAAGTTTTTCTGTGGAACAAATGCAGATATTTTAACATATTTACACACTATAACATTTTTACCTATTATACATTTATTGCTACATATTTACCTATTACATAATTATTAATTGTTACATATTTGCCTTTTACATATTTTATTACACATTTATTAATTATTCCATATTACATATTTATTGTTACATGTTTACCTATCACATTACATATTTGTTACATATTCACCTATTACATATTTACCTATTATATTAGATATTTATTTATGCTCACATATTAACCTATCACATTACATATTGATCAATTACATATTCATTTATTTCAAATATATATTTGTTATGACGTGTTTTATTGCATATTTGTTTAATGTTACATATTCACTTATTACATTACATATTTACCTATAATATTACATACTTATTCTTACATATTAACCTATCACATTAAATATTTATTTACTGTTACTTATTTACCTGTTATATTACATATTTATTTATTGTTACATATTAACCTATTACATATTTATGTGTTACATATTTACCAATTACATATGAATTTTTTATTACACATCTATTTATGATTACATACTATATAACATATTTATTTATTGTTACATATTCATTTATTACATGACATAGTTACATTTTTATTACATACTTATTCTTACATTTTTACCCATCACATTACAAATTTATTTACATATTCACCTATTACATTACATATTTACCTATTATATTACATATTTGTTTATTCTTACATATTAACCTATCACGTTACATATTTGTAACTAATTTACCTATTATATTACATATTTATTTATTGTAAAATATTCACCTAATACATAACAAATTTATTTGTTGTTACATATTTATGAATTACATATTTATTTATTACATATTATATTACAAATGTATTTATTGTTACATATTCACCTATTACACATTTATTTATTATTACATATGATGTAACATATTTATTTATTGCTATATAATAACCTATCACATTACATATTATTGTAACATATGTACTTATTACATGACATATTTACATATTATATTACATACTTGAGGTATTCTTACATATTATCATCATTGCTGAAGTCTTGATAAATGACCATTTCAAGATGGCGGACACACTGACGTATGTTACTGCCCGTCGGTGAGGCGTCTGGCGTATATGTCTATGGGTGCGATAACCAGGAAACAAGTGATGGACAAACTGCCTACCGCGCTCGTGTTTTGCTTTATTGTGGGGAGCCGGGAGATAATCAGGGGGATTCACAGACAGAAGAGCCTCAAGGAGCAGCTGCACATTAAGAAACAAGCCCAAAAAACCACTCCCATGCTCCCCGACCCCCCTAGTGGTCATTGCCTCCTCACCTTTTTCAATTTTAATATTTCATATTTAAAAGCATCAATCTGATGCATTTTGAGAGAAAATGAAGAATTACAGGACAGAATGAATGTATGATAAAGTATCTATCAATTCGTGGTCACATTATGCTACATAAGAAATCAGACTGACAACTTCTCTCGTGAAATGTGTTAACAATTAATTTCACTGGAGGCTTGTTAAGATAACTGTGTTACCTCTCCTGCTGTGTTAGCTAACGTTATGCATCAATGACAAGATGCCTCTTTCAGCAGCTTTAATTCTTCTAGTGATGTATTACCTGTAGCCAGAGGTGGGACTAAGTCATTGTTGTGCAAGTCACAAGTAAGTCTGAAGTCACTGCCCTAAAGTCCCAAGTCAAGACCGACAAGTCTCAAGTCAGGTCCAAAGTCCTACAGTTGGAGTTTTGAGTCTTTTTCAAGTCCGTCCTGGCTGCTTCTCTCTGGTCTGTCATGTTGTCCATCACTGACTTAAACATGTTTGTTTTCCTGGTTGAATGTTGGCTAGTATTGGCTGACAGGTGGATTTCTGTAAAACAGACCCAGTAGTTTTAGGGGTTGCATTTACAGCTGTGGAGGATCACTGAAAAAAATATACTTTTCAAATTACAACTTATCCCCCTTCACATTTATTTAACTTGATAGTATTCTTGGGGCCCGTTAGGAAGCTGTGGAGGGTCTGATGTGGCCTCAAGGCCACCAGTTGATGATCACTGAAGTTCAGTATGATGGCAAATTTGTCAAAATTCTGGGGGTGACTATGTCCTTTTGCTGGAAATGCATAAAATAGTCATCATTAGTTAATTTGTGAATTGGAAGGAAACATTGATATTTTCACCTTTTAGATAAAACATACACTGAAGTAGTCGATCTCTGTAGCTCTAAACATTCACCATCTTAACAGTCATCAGGACCCAAATCTCAAAAAGATCAACCACTTTAATTTATTAAGTGAAAAAACATTGCAGTTTGGACGTAACATTGAAAAAAACAACATATTTTTCAGCAAAGGGACTGGGGGAAAATGTTATAAACATTTAATAATAATGAGAAAACTGGGAGATCACACATCCATAAATCTTACTGTTTTTCCCTTCATAACATTTGTATGTTGGTTGTTTTCTAGACATCTCAAGTCAAAAGTTCATTATAGGAAAACCCCAATTTCTATGCTAAGATGACAGGATATCAGCCAATATGTACCTGATACAGCACAACAGAGTGAAATAAAATGTGTGGAAGTTTGTCTGCTCAGGGCCTCTGAACACTGAAGACATTTTTGCCACATTTTTACCTGATTTATACACTGTCCACTGAAAAGAGCTTTGAGACCCACTTTTGGGCCTCAGCCCACAGGTGCGGAACCACTGCAGTAGTAGACTGCATTGGGAGCTTGATCATTTATAGATTGCTCTTATATCATGGAGAATAAGTGATGCCGGATACCTCAGGATGAATTTATCATTTAGAAAACGTGAGAACCAGAGCTGCACTGCTCAGGAAAGTTGAGGTTTAATTAACCAAAAGACTTACGCGTCATTTTTTAAATCATTTGGTTCACTTAAACCGTGCACATGAGCCAACGAGACACTGTTTGAGTTACAATAAACAAAGAAAGTGCATTCACGATCCCTGTCCCGTGTGCTGAGCGTCTTTACGCTCCCCGAAGCAGGAGCCCTTTGCGCTCATATTTCCATGCCCTGGCGCTTGTAGAGTAAATGTTTTTATCGAAGTCAAGGCTCCCTTCAAGGCACGCGCACATGTTCGCAGTTCACTGATAATCCACCCCCCCATGATGTTGTGCTCTAATCTGTTGTGCATCTCGGTGCTTATGAGACAGCCACGCAGGTTGTGCATATGAAAATGATCTGTCGTTCTCGGAGCTCCTGCCAGCTTTGAATTGAATAATTAATTTATTTGACTGAGGCAGAGCTGAGCTCCGGTGGGCTCCGGCCCACTTTAACCCCTGGTTACGTCTTGTTTTCTTACTTTATTTCTGGTCTCAGTTTATTCTATATGGTTTACCCAAGGGTTTGGTTGGTTTGGCAGTATATGTTTGATTTAGTTAATTGGTGGCTGCCACCCATATTGCTAAGTATAATTTGCTATTATTTTGGGTTTGTATTTTTGTTGTTTTCTTTTGAGTGTAACCCACTAATCCCCTTTTTGTCCTTTTCAGTTGCTGAGCCGACGGTGGTGGGCCCTGGTGTCCTGGTGGTGGTTCCCTCTTACTGTGTGCCATGTAACCCTGGTCATTAGTTAATTCACCGTGTGAGTGTTCGCGTGATTGCCACGTATGATTGGGGTGCTTTTCCCCCCTGGGATCCCTCTACCCTGTTCCTCGACCATTGCACCGTTGGTAAGCCTCAGCTCCTGAAAAAGGTCTCCCCTCCCTTGTGTGTTTGTGGCATTTTTATTGATTTTTATTGTTTAAATAAAATGACTATTTTGTAAGGTTTGAACCAAGTCTCCTGCTCTTTAAAGGGTAAACGAGCCTGAGTGCCTTAAAATCCATCTTCTAACTAATTCTTTGGGCGAAATCCCCAAGGTGGCGTTGTTGGTTTCTTAAAAATAATATAAGACAAATTATCTCCTTAAACCAAATTAAAATCTGCCCTATTCCACCCTCGAGTGGCCACATATTTGATGTTTTTCCTTTTGTTCCAGGTGAGTTTCTGTCTCAGTCCGGGGAACTCCCTGAGTCCCTCACACAGGCTACTTTTAGATAAAGACTACAAGCAATCAGATGAATATGAACTCCTGGACTTTGAGGTCAACTGCTGCCAAAATGTCTTTTCATTGTGAGCTATAATAAATAAATTTTATTGGTCTCATTATAAACTTGTTTATTTCTTCATCAGAAACTAAACTGATGCTGCACTCCAGCAGCAGCCTCTGAAAGATTAAACTGTTGTCGACTGTCTCTGCATCGACACATCTTAATCTGTGTCTGCATCACAGTGTGTTGATAAAAGAAACATTTTTGACACCCTGAGTGATAATATTTTCATACAGGAAGTCAAGACATTGTTTGTAGATCAGCTCCTGGTCTGTGATTAGCAGCAGACCTTCATCCATTCCCCTCTTCATCTCTCTGTAACTTTAATTTCCTTCAACAAGGAGGGGTTTTTTTTCCAGGTGTTTGTCTGTAAGAAAGATAACTCAAAAAGGGAGTGAAGAGATTAGTAAAAATGAGTTTCTAAAATCAAGAAAAATCTCCTTTTTAATGACTTCTTTTTGTCTGATGTCTTTGTCTCTGACAACTTTTCATGAAAACTTTTTGTGACATTTCTGTTTTCTGACTCACTTTAATTGACTCATTTATCTTACATTTCTTTGTGACATGAATGACTTGTTCTGGATGTTTTTTAATGACTCCTTTATGTCTGATGCTATTGTATCTAAAACCTTTTTATGACTTCTTATTGTCTTACTCCTTTTATCTAAATCCTTTTTCATGACTCTATTTTGTCCAAAACAAAAACATGCTTGTCATGCAACTTGGTGATTCTAAATTGTCTTTATATGTCAGCACTGTGATTGGCTGGTGACCGATCCAGACTTTCCTTTGCCCCCTGCCACATTTCAGCTAGAATAGGCTCCAGCCCCCCGACCCCCACCACCACAAAAATGAAACATGGGATGGATGATGGATGGATGGATAAAGTAAAAGCTGTTCTGTGTCATTTCTGAAGTTTATATCTCTTTATTTTAGAGTTGAGGTTGAGATTGCTGTGGACTAACTTGTCAGTCATATTATCCAGCCCAATGTCCTTGGTCTCATGTGTTCATCCTCACACCTGTAAATTCACCTTTGACCTCCAGTGTTCAAAGAGGGGGGTCATGAATCCTGTTTTTAAACTTTAACCAAATGTAATCAGACTTTCAGCCTGTTTTAGAAAGACTCACAGCACCACCAAAGTGTTTCCAGTGATTGTATTGATTAATCTGGATAATAAGCAGCATTGTGCAGCACCTTTTATCAGTCTGTCCACAGCCTCTGACACAGTGGACCACTCAATACTGACACACGTTGGTCAAAGCTTGTTTGTCTGAACAGAAAGTCTGTTTAACGATTATCTAACAGGGTGTTCCTGACGGGAGCCCAGAGGGGAGCAAAATGAGCCGCAGAGCTACAACCTCACACCCTCGCCTATTCTACCAGAGCTTTGCTTGAGCACCTGAAAAAAGCTGTTTTCCATTTACTGTGATGAATCCAGACTCTCAAAGGCTCAGATCACAATTAGTGATAAAGGTTGTCCTTGAAAAAGTCCTCCAGTGTATGGGAATACGTCAAATCCATGATCATAATCAAATGTTCAGGGATCATATTCTCTCTGGAAAACTGCTCATGTAAATGTATTTTCTCTTTAAAGTAAAAACACACGAGGCTGCTCATCATTTCAGTCACTGAAATATGTAACTGGATGTGAAGATAAGATTGAACGTCTCCCTGCTATCAGCGACCTCATGAAGCGTCTGCTTCACTTCAGTTTACTAAAATCAGTCCATGTGGGCTGGAGTGCAGATAAAAGGAGGTTCAGCAGCCAGAGTGAGCTCAGCGTCTGCACCTCCACTCCAGAATCAACGAGTGCACTCGTGAACCAAAAGATGGACAGCAGCTCCTCGAACCCAACGGTCACCAATGATTCAGGTGAGTGATAATTCTGTCACTATAATCTGTGTAAATTAAGGAAGATTACGGTTAAAAGATGTTTCCCCTGGTGCAACTGTAGGTTAAAACAGCAGTTTATTGTCAAAAAATACAAGTCCAGGGATTAAAGAGGAAAAAATAATCTGACATTTTTAAAAAGAAAATAGTTACAGCGGAGTTCCTCACGTATATTTTTAGTTATTATTCATAGTGTCAGACTCAGAAATCTGAAAGATCTCCATTTAAATCTTTTTTGTGGATTTGGATGCATGACACCGTCGGCATCAGCAGATATTAGCATGAAATTTTAATATTGAATCAGCTGATATTGAAATTTTTGCTGATATTTAAAAGTGATATGTCAGCTATACATATTTGCCCTACATTGGTAGTGATATTGTCAAAATATACAAATGTAATATACCATTGTGCTTTACCTTTATGTCACTGCATGGGTACATTTACAGCCCCAGCCTCTTTTTAAGCCTCCTGCTTGAAAATTACTCGCCCATAAAGAAAAGAGTATATCAGACCACAAGGTCTGTTTGAATAATTTTGGTGTCGTAGTAAAGGAAAAACTTATGAGATTTGTTCAGATGTGTAAATATCAGTAAATATGTTACGGGGTCAGAGAAAATGAAGAAGGAACACAGCATAAATGAAAGACTTCATTTCCGCCTTAAAAACATACACTTTCATAGTGAAAATCCCTTTGTCATGATGCAGTGGCAGCTTTAAATCTCTAAAAATGAATAATAAAATATGTGAACATAACCTCTGCCCAGGTTTATTCTGATAAAGTGAAGCAAAGCAAAATCTGAGATTCTATTACAGACTGGTCAGGCGAAACCATTAAAAAGACTGAATTTTGAATCAAAGTACAAAATTATTATTATTTTATTTAAATAAAGCAAAATTTGAAAATGTAGTCCCTAAAATGCATATGCAGCACTTCCTCCACGGATTAAATGTTGTTTTCTTGTCTTGCATCTGTTCCTCACACAGACGGCCACATTGAAACATGTGTTTGTGATGCTTTATCATCTGATTACAACAAACCAAAAACACAGCAGACAGCCTAAAAAAAAAAAACATTAATGGTAAAACTGAAAAATATCAGGGTGGAAAGTGACTCAGTACATTTACTGAAGTTGCTTTAATGGATTTGTTTTTAAATGACTTGTATGTATTGGAGTAGATTTCTAAATCAATACTTTTCTTTTAGTTAATTTAATCATTTCAGCCCTCTGACTGTGTCCCTGCTGAGATGAATGAAAAGCACAGCTTGAGATGATGGTGCTAAATCTTGTGCTCATGCACTCTTCCACCTGTGCTCTAGACGTAGCTGTAAAAATATCTGACGCTGCACGATGTGTGTACCTGGAGGACAGTCGAGGCATGTGAGACCTTTGACCTCTACGAAGCAGAAGGATTTAACTTAGAAGCCAGAACTGATCAATAATCAATAGAAATCTGCTCAGACTGTCAACACACACTTTAAAAACTGTGTGCATGACATTTGTAAAGCATTTTCCTCCACCTTCAAAAGGTGTGGTGTTTTAATTAGTGACCGTGTCAACAGGTGACCTTCAGCCGACTTGATCAGCTGATAAAACAGAGCGAGTGCTTGTGAATGCATCTTTATTTGGGGCTCAGAAACAAGCCAATGGCTGTCTGTGATCCTGCGTGATGGAGACTCTTACTATGTCCATGTTTGTTTGTGACAGTCGTTGACTCTTTGAAAAGCTGATAGTTCCTTCACCTTCTCTGGGTTTAGTTTGAAGTGGTCAAATATACAAATGATGGGTTCTGAATTTGTCTGACATGCCTGAATTTTTCCACAGGACAAATAACAAACAACGAGGAGCTGAGGATCGTGATGGTGGGGAAGACCGGAGCTGGAAAGAGCGCCACCGGGAACACCATCCTGGGACGGGAGTGTTTTGAATCAAAGTTCAGTCCAAAGTCCATGACCGTAAACTGCTCCAAGGCCAGAGGAACAGTGGATGGGCAGGAGGTTGCTGTCATTGGCAACCCTTATCCACTTAACTCCAGGTTTGATATTGACAAGAAGGCCAAAGATCTCTCCCAGTGCATCTCGTATGCTGCTCCTGGACCCCACGTGTTCCTGGTTATCATCAGACTGGGCAGGTTCACCCAGTTGGAGAGGACGACGGTGAAAATGATCCAAAAATTATTTGGAGAGGCAGCAGACAAATACAGCATGGTCCTCTTCACTCATGGGGACCTTCTTGAAGGCAAAACCATCGAGGACTTCCTGGCTGGAAGCCCTGACCTGCAGGAGCTCGTGACCCGATGTAATGGCCAGTACCACGTCTTCAACAACAGGACCAAAGATCACTCTCAAGTCACCGAGCTGCTCCAGAAGATCAATGATATAGTCAAGAAGAACGGAGGAAGCCACTACACCAACGAGATGTTCCAGGAGGCTGAGAGGATCATCGAAGAGAAGAAAGAAAGCATCCTGAAGGAGAGACAAGAACAAATGCTCAAAGAAAGAGAAGAACTGGAGAAGAACCTGAGGGAGAAGTACGAGATGGAGATAAGTAAAATAACTGAGCAGCTCCAGGCCGAGAAGGAGAGGGAGAGGAAGGAGAGAGAGGAGTGGACGAAAGAGAGGGAGGAGAGGGAGAGCGAGATGAGACAACTGAAGGAACAGTATCAGAGCGACCTCAAGAAGCAGATGGAGAACCTGCAGAAGAAGAATGAAATGGAGGCTCGGGACGAAGCTGAGCGGTCTAATAGTGTACAAAGAGCTGTCTAATTAGTTCATCAAGTGATTGAAATTGTGGAAATAATTTATAAAGCATTTGGATTGGCCTGGAGGCTTGAGCACTTTCTAGAAAAATAAGCCCCTGATTTCATATTTCCTTTATCTCAGAGAAACCATTTTAGAGGCTTAAGCTAAATGTTTAAGTCACATTCAAGAATTCTTTTGCTGCAATAATTGATAAATAGAAAAAACATTATAGAACAATATATCATGATATCTAATAAACAGAGACTCTTATGAGGATGTGGGATAAATGGACCCAAACAGCATTTTAATGTAAATTTTGCACATTTTGACAACGATTGAGATAACTATTTACAACTGCAAAAAAAAAAAAACTTATGTTTCAATACACTTTTTACAACAAAGACACACATCAGATATGAACATCTTTGACTGTCCTACTCAGCTCTTGTTTGTTGACCTGTAAACACTGTGCTTTTTCAAGGTGAAAATAAATACTTTATACTTATAAAGTCTTTCTATTTTTTGAGAACACCAAGTCTCTGTTTTTGCCAGTATATGGGAAGAATACATCACTTATAAATTCTCATTTTGATGCTGTTGTATTATTTAATATTAATGTAAATGTTAGATTATTACTCTTTCAATGATTATTATTAATTATACTTCTATAAAAACTATCACTACAATCATACAGACATGAGGACCCTCTAGGGGCTAACCTCTAATAAATTTATATTCAGCAGAGACAAATATGATGAAGACAGGTCTATGATTGGTCCATGGATCTGTTACTCGCTTTAGTTCTTACGTTAGTCCACTTGTCTCGGCCCTCTTCCCTTCCTTCACCCACAAACCCAACACAGCATGGTGTGGATGGCTGTTCATCATGAGACTGGGATCCACATTCAAGATTTTCTGCTGCTAAACAGAAGGTTTTTTCTTGCCGTCATGATGGATTCATGTTGGTTGTTGGATGTATGTATTTATGTGTGTGTACTTTATATATGTATATATGTATCTATGCATATATGCGTAACCATAAAAGGAAGAGTTTGTCTTCAGCCTGCTCTTTTGTAAAATGTCTTGAGGTAGCACTTGTTATGAATTGGTGCTATACAAATAAAGATTGATTTATTCATTTATTGATTCATTGATTGACTGAATATGGCCGACATGTATGTACATGTGAAGTCCAATACAGGTTCTCTGTTATGTTGATTCTCAGGAACTTAAAGCTGCTTACTTCTAAAAGATGGTTGATGTGGTCCAGCTATGAAGTCTCATCATTGTTGTTCTTTGTTGTTTTCCCAATTCCTCTGAGGGAGTTCCCCAAAGGGATTAATAAAGTTCTATCTAATCTAATCTAATCTGAAATCTGGCCAATGATGGAGGTGTCATCCGCGACCTTCACAATAGAGTTCTCTCCATGTTGGGGGTTGCAGTCATTGGTGTACAGCGTGAACAGGAGGGGGCTGAGCACACAGCCCTGGGGGGCTCCGGTGTTGAGCACTAGAGTGGAGAAGAGACTGCTGATCCGGACTGACCAGGGTCTGTTTGTGAGGAAGTCCAGTATCCAGTTTCAAAGAGTGGTGCTGATGCCCAGAGTGTTCAGTTTTAGAATTTTGATGAAGGGCAGCGGAGATGGCATCCTCTGTGGACCTGTTGGTTCTGAAGTCAAACTGGTCAGGGTCCCGACTGGCTGGGATGTCGTTCTTGATGTGTTGGAGAACCAGCTTCTCAAAGCACTTCATCAGGATGAGGGTGAGAGCCACAGGGCGGTCTTCATTTAGATCAGACACTGAAGACTCTTTAGGCACAGGGACGATGGAGGCTGTCTTTAGACAGGTGGGAACACTCTCCTGTGATGGTGATATGTTAAAAATGTCTGTAATGACATCTAACAGCTGGTTGGCACATGTTTTAAGTACGCAGCCAGAGATGTTATCAGGCCCCATACTTTAATGCCCACTCTCCTCTTCACTTTATCTTTCACTTGGTAAGGGCCGAACAGGTCGACAGACATGAATTGAAATGGTGCAGCTGGACTCGACCTCTCTTCAGGTAAGTTTCCAATTATTTGCTAACAGGTTCTTGCTTTTGCCTTTTTGCAGACCACACACTTGTCAACAACTTTTTGGGCAATAATTCTTCCTCTGATGGCTCACGCTTTCTTTGACGTCCACAGCAAAGTTCCTGCCACTCTGTCGTGTCCTTCACTGTGTGACTAGAAGAGTGGAGATGAGAAGGTCTGGATCCTGCCACCACAAATCAGGAGTCCACTTGTTTCATCTTTATAGACATTCAGTCTGTTAGTTGTGTTCGGAGATTGTACATCTTCTTGGGCTGCCCAAGTTCATGTGACTTGGGAGTGTTGACATGTATCTTGAGGAGGTAGCGCTTAGTTACAACAGATACTTTCATCCCTCCGATGTGATGGACCACCAGTGTCACGTCTTCACTTCTAAGATACTTGCAGCTCTATGTGTAATGTCTGATGCCAGGTCAAGAGGGTTTAATTCCTTTGTCCATCGTTGACTGTAAGGAGCATCAGGATAACTGGGTACTCATTTAAGCTGTTTCCCTCCTGAAGGCTTTTCTCAGCTGCAGTGGAGTTGTACGCCCTGGATGAGACGTTGCAGAAGGCATCTTGACGTTGTTACGCCAGCTCAGGTGGAAGTTTGGAGAGGAACTCTTCTTGGGCCTCGGTGTATCTTCTGCCCTCAGCTCTCACTGGACCAGATTTTGGCATTCTTTGATGCTGGGGTCTGGAAACTGGACACAGAAGATAGTGGTGTTGGTCTTTGCATGCTGAATTTCCACACAGGTAAGTAGGTTTTCTGCAGTAGTCACCACTGTGGACTTCGGGGCATCTCTTGCAGGCGCCGAGTTGTACTGCATCCCTCTTTTCCAATAGGTTGGTCTTGAACCTTCTGCAGAAATACAGTTTCTTCCTGTGCTGTGGGTCACCACAGATGATGCAGCCTGCTGTGTCACTGCTGGACTTTGCTGTCTTTGTTCTGGAGTACTTTAGGAACTTGGTCTTCTCTTTGGTGGGCTCGACGATATCTCTCAGCTGATCTAGTTGTTCTTATATGGATTCTTGGGATCTCAGAAACATGATGAGCTTGTCAAAACTATTCTGGTGGTTAACAGTGTTTCACTCACCTGCAGCATAGATGAGCCAGTCTTTTTTCAGAGTTTCTGGGAGCTTGCTCTCGATGGATTTAGTCACTGGTGGGTTCTTTATGGCGCCTGCAATCCCCAGGTCATTTAAATCATACAGAGTCTTTTCCACTGCTTGGATGAGCTCTACGATTCTCCTTGTCTGGCGGCTCCTGACTGGTAGAGTTACTTGAAGCTCTTCGACGATCTCAAGAGCAATGGTGGCTCGGTTCCCAAACTGGTTGTCTAGGAGTCGGAAGATCTCATCTGATGACCCGATGTATGTTGACAGGCGTAGATCTTTGGCCACCTTCTCATTGAGGCTATCAAGCAGTTGAAATTTCTTCACCTCTTTCAAGCCGGATGGTTCGCCTTGCCTCTGCAGAGCCTCCCATTCTTTCTTCCATCTGTATTGGTCTCGTCTGTTGCCAGCAAACTTTGAGAGGCAGAGACAATTCTTTTTCACCATATGTGGTCCACAGTGTTTTTTGGATTAGGACTTCAACTTTTTGCAAACATTCCTCTTCTGTCTAAATCTCTAAATTTTAACTATAGGCCACTCTAATTTTGTAACTGACATGTTTTAACTAACATGAAATCAAGTATTTTATTCCGTTTTGGTGTAAGTTTTAACATTGTTTTAACATTAATATTTTTTAATTTGCCTTTTAATAAAAGCAGAATTCAATATATTTTAACCAATACAATTTATATATTTAATCAACTTAACCCAACAAATTCAACTTAACTTTCTAAAAAAAAGGTCCTGACAACATGATGTAATGTTGCCAAATGCATAACAAACCCAAAAACAAAAGATCCTCTTTTCTTTTTTTCCCTTCAATAGAGAGTCCAGTGAGGAGGCATCTTACCAACAGTCCTTTTCGGTTCAAAAGTCCTTTTCCCATGCACGTTTTAGAGTTTAAGTGGCTGCTTTTGCTGTCCTCCACTTCACTTTTCACCAGCCAAATGACTGGTGCTCTGTTTTTGTTGCGCAAGACCACATTGTGCACTGCTGATTACTCTAGATTTCCTACACCTGCGCCGTAGATGAGCACACCGACTGTCATGTGTCTGGAGCGCCATGGCCACTGTTGCATAAATATTTATTAATTTACTACTGCTGTTATTTTAAACAACATTTTGTCATACTGAAGTTTCATTATTATAATATTTTCTTTGTACCCAAACAAAATGACCCCCCAAACAGAGACACTGATATAGAAACAGAAAGTCTCCCTCATGTTTAGGCCTGGGACTCTCTTACAATGGCTGGTTTGACGAAGTAAAATACTTTAGTCCCAAGTTTTACCAGAGTTGATGAAATTATTAAATCAATAAGATCTCTATTTGACCAATTACTGGTGTTATTTTCACATATTTTTCATAAAAAGGTTTCTGACCAGTTCAAAGGTCACATTAAAACAGACAGGAGGAAAGAACAGTTTGATGGATGCTAAAACATTATACTTAGAGAAAGTCTGGGTACGCTGATCTCAGTTTGGACAAACAAAATCAGACAGAAACAGTTATAGTCACTACAGGACTTCCATCCTTCATCTATGCTGATGAACCTTTGAGGTGGTGGGGGGGCTGGAGCCTGTCCCAGCTGACTCTGGGCTAGAGGTGCTCACACTCTCGGGACATTAAGCTAACAAGCATGCTTTTTTATTCAGTAGGAGGACATCAGAGGCACACACACTACCTGCTGCTCCACTGTGCCGCCCAGAGCTTCATCCTGTGGCACATGCAAATGAATGTAGCATTTTAACAATAACTTTATGGCTCCAGAAGTTTATTCAGTCATTTTTAAACATGAATCAGACTAGAATCTACCTGAGGAAATAATCAGTCTTACTGAAGAAACCTAAAAACAGGTGAATTACAGCATTTACCTGTTGTTTTAACATCAGGATCAATAACTAGACCATGCTCTCTGCTGCTGGTTCAGGGCCCAGGTAACGTCAGTGCATACCCTCCATCCTGCTCTGAAACACTCATGACAATAAAGCTCTTGAACTGAGAGACTTGATGATCTTTATTTATCAGGAATGTTCCAGTTTAGACATCATCTCAGACACTGGAAATGATCCAAACTTTACACTCCTGACCTTTGACCTCATGTTTGTAATTTGTTCCCTCTGAGAACAGGACCACAGGACAATGCTAGCATCAGGAAATAGCACAGGCGTCATTGTTGACAATGTTATGACGGAGAATCTGGCTTGCCCGCCTCTTCAGCCTCTCGTTATCCTCTTTCAACGTCTTCTCCATCTCTCTCTTCAGCCTCTCCTTCTCCCTCTCTACCTCCTCCTGCTCCGTCTCTCTCTCAGCCTCTCCTCTCTCCTCGGCCTCTTCTTGTTGCCTCACTTGCATTTGTTCTTCTCTTTCCCTCAGGATGCGTTGTCTCTCCTCCTCTTTAGCCTTCTCAGCCTCTCTGAACATCTCACTGGTGTAGGGGCTTCCTCCGTTCTTCTGGACTATGTTTCTGATCTTCTGGATCAGCTCTCTGACTTGATGTTGATCTTTTCTCTTGTTGTTGAAGACGTGGTACTGGCCGTTACATCGGCCCACGAGCTCCTGCAGGTCAGGGCTTTCATGGATGAAGTCCTTGATGTCTGTGCCCTCCATCTCCAGCTCGTCTCCCATGGTGAAGAGGACCATGCTGTGTCTGTGTGCTGCCTGGCCAAAGATTTCTTGGATCATTGCCACAGTCTTTATCTCCTCTTCTGTGAATCTGCCCAGCCTGATGACCACCAGGAACACATGAGGTCCAGGAGCAGAGTAGGAGATGCACTGAGAGAGATCTTGGGTGGTCTTGTTCACACCAAACCTGGTATCGAACAGGCCCGGGGTGTCGATGACAGCGACCTTCTGTCCATCCACTGTGCCTACACCCATCGAACAATCTTCTGTCATGGACTGTGAACTGAAACTTGTTTCAAAACACTCTCGTCCCAGGATGGTGTTCCCTGTGGCGCTCTTTCCGTTGCCGGTCTTTCCCAGCATCACCATCCTCAGAGCCATTTTGTCTTGTTCTGCATGGAAGAAGAAAAACAGTGAAACATGAAGGAGTGCTTGATGAAGCCTCCATATCATACAGGCCTTTGTTGTCCCTGAAGACCCTCATGACCAAGTGGAAAAATAATATATAAATATTTGTCTCCAATTTATTGAGATTAAAGTTTAAATAAAAACAAAACAGGGATTAGAATATTTAAAACAGGTTAAAAGGACAAAGTTCATAAGGAGTTCAAAATTAATTGAATGTTTTTTTATTTGATTTATTTTGTTGTAAAATTTAAAATCTTTAATTCTTTAAGAGATACCTTCTGGAGAAATGTACCTGGTCACAGACGTAGTGTGGTGAGTTTTGATTGGCTCACAGGAGGTGCATGCAGTGTTTTTGTTTGTGTTTGTGTGAGAGAGAGAGAGAGAGAGAGAGAGGGGGAGGAGATTTTGAAGGAGAATAGGAGTACAAAATTATGTTATAATTACATTTAAACACAGCAGCAGGCTAATCCATTCATCATGCTTGTGATCCACCTGCATTCCTGGTCTGTCATCGCCAAATAGCAGAACCTTAGGTGAAATATCCCCCCCCAATATCTCATCCTCATTGCAATAATGTACTCCATCTTTTTAGATCACGTTAAGATTAAAGATGAAAACAGAGAAATATGGGCAATCACAGGTAAATCCTTAAGACACCGAGTTATTTATTCAGAGAGCGTCTCTCTCTTTTTTCTTTTCTTTTGAATTTCGTGAGATGAGAGAAGCCGGATACTCCGTATGGGAGTTTGCGTCAATCTTCCAGTTGCCGTCAGGTTGAGTTTCCATTATGATAAATGTCTCTGATCTGACATCAGATGTGACAGGACAATTAATATAGATACAAATGTATGTGCTGGTTCAGACGGTTACATTAAATAGTGGTTGCTGTGATTGATTATTGCATTGAAATGTGCCTGACACTGTGGATACCTAAGATTATTTTCCAGATGATGTGCAAGAAGACAAGTCTTAAAGCAGAACTTTGGTTCAAAGTTTTGACATGTTTGAGGACTATTTTTTGTTTGGTTGTTGACACAGCGAGTAGAGAAAACGTGATGGACAGGGCTCTGCTGCAAGCTAACTCAGCTGGAGTAAGTAGCTTTGTTGGGAGTGTTTCACTCTTTGTTTGGATTGTTTTCAGGCTGGAAACAAGAAGAAACAACCAGATAGCACCGAGCTAACCCGGAGTTCCTCTTGCCACGCAGGAAAATCGCTGGACACTTGCCTCACCTGCCTGCTGTTTCCAGGATCCATCAGGAGAGGGTAACGCCTGGATAAACTTCTCTGTGGACCACACATCCTCTGCGTGGTTCTGCTCTGATCTTGATTTTGTTTGCACATTTTGGGTGAAGCGACTGCTACGTTTTTGGTCCCAACACACTTAAGCAGCGATACAGGCCTTCACCAAGAGGTTAATATAGAGTATTTAATCCTGCTGGCTTAGTATTGGGGTGCTTGGGAGTGTGTGGTTGGGAAAAGCTGGTAACAAAACTGGTACAAAATTTGAGTTTAAAGGGGACATTTTTATTTATTTTTACTTCTTAATTAAGATAAGAAATTGCTCATTTTTATACAGTTGCAGTGTTTTCCTGTTATGTTAAGGTATTCTTACAAGGTTAAAAGGTCCTGACAAATAGTCAAAGCTGAGGACTTGGTGATTCTAAGTTTAGAGAGTTTTATTATTTCCCAAAACTAATAATTTGATTGAGTTAATCTGAGCTACTCTACAAAAACACGAGGCTAAGGAACTCAGGGCCTCTTTCTACACTGTTACCTGGTAGATGGGCAACAACCAGATCACCCTTTTTTCCAACTTTTTTATTGGGTTTTGCAGAAGCACACAATTGTATAACAACATTTAAAAATAATTTTTAAAAATCCTTTATCCTTTGAAGCCTTTCAAAAAAAACAACAGAAAGTCAATGTGGTCACTTAAATATTACTGCATACCCAAACAACTTATAAAAAGTAAACAAAAACAGCCCCAAATAAAAAAAATAATAGACAAATTAAATCTATAAATATACATAGAACTAAGACAGCAATAGACAAAAAAAAGAGAGAGAGAAGAAAAACACAGGCACAACCGTCTGGTAATAGTAAACTGCAACAGACATCCTCAAAGTAGCGGCATATGTCCCTCATCACAATAGAAATAACCGTCTACCTCTCTCAGCTGTTTTAGTCGTATCAGTCAGGGGTGAGTGGAAGATCTGTTTTCTTAACAAGTTGAATGAATGGGCCCCATGATTTATGAAATTTACTGGAGCAGCCAGTTAAAAAAGTCTGACTTTCTCCAACCTAAAGGAAACATATTATGCAAAAAACACTTTTCTAAGGCTTTTGAACACATTTTTGGGTATTTGGCCTTCCTCGCGGCCCACAAAATGTAATTTTGGACAACAAAACCTGTATTTAGCAGGCTGCATGAATGTAAACTCGTGGTATTTGGTGAGCTGTTGAGTCTGTGGGTATACTGTTATGTAACAGTATTGTGAGGAGTCTCAGCTCCTCTCAGTCTCTCTCCCCCTCCCTCTCTGCTCCTCTCACTCACCTTCCTGCGGAGGCGGGGCTCCAGGCGCGCTGCAGTTTCCTCACCTGTTCCCGATCATCGCTAATCACCGCTCCCTACTTATTCCCTTCTCCAGATGACTGCAGCGCGGGTGGATTTGTGCTCGTCCTGCTCTTCTCATCTCTTCGTGTGTTTCTGGCTTTCAGCCTTTGTCCCCGTTCAGGGGCGTACGTAGTTGGTTTGGTGCCTGCTTGTTACTTGTGTTTTTCCCTTCACAGATATTAACCCTTGGTCTCCTCTGTTTTTTCCAGGTCTCCACGAGCACCCACCACCACTTACCTGGACTGTTGAATCTATGTTGCTTTATCCCTGAGCCTCTGATTAAAATCACTTAAACTATCTACTCTGCCTGGTCACTTGAGCTTTTGGGTCCACCTCCACAAACAATCTCTGGGTCATACCCTGACAAGTATATTTTTATTTGCATACCTAACCTGATTTATGTACCTGAGTAGATCTTGTCCCCTGTTTAACCTCAGACTTGCTGGACTACAACTGTGATCCGGATCAGTCAATGTTGTCAATCATCATGGTAACATCCACTGTCTTTGCAGCTGTGTGTAAGTTCAAAGGTCAGCAGGGGATTCAGGTCAAAGGCTGTGCTCCAAACCACCGTCTGCACCAACAGCTGTGCTGATATCCCAAATGTAGTTTGTAGGAGTGGGACACAGTCTTGATACGTGATCCTAGCACGTGCAAGTCAGTTGTCAGTGTTAAGTATAAATATTTGCAGTAAAAAATAGAGCGCTTCATTCAGATTCAGACTCATTTTTGTCCAACTATTTCATCCAGCGGCTTTCTTTCTGAGCACTCCTGTTTTTCTTCAGCCCTGATCCACACTGTAGCAGTTACTGACTCTTGAAGCTGACACAGCTGATACAGTTATGGGCTGATTTCCCTTCAGACCAGTTATTAAAATACAGAATCATGAAAACTAAAGTTCAGCAGTGTCCTGACTCACCGGAGTGTTGGTTTGTCTTGTTGCTCTTCTTCAGGCTGCTCAGTGGAGGTGCTCTGGACTTGTTGGTGTGAGGCTTCAGTGGTCTGAGTCTCTCTGCTGCTTCCCCTCCTCCTCAGACAGAGTCATGCTGCAGATCCCTCCCACAGACAGTCAGCAGCTACATCTATTTATCTTATTTATGTAACTTTATTTAAACAGGTCGTCCCACTGAGACAAACAGTCTCATTTTAGACAGAGCTGTACATGTGCAGTAAGAATGGGGATAGTAAAATACTGTAAAGGTAAGGGTTAGGGTGGGTATTAGGGTTAAAGGTTTCTCCAAAAAAACTTCCTATCCTCCCCATTCATGTTGCAAAGTTTGACACTTTAAGGACCTCACAATCTATGGATTTAAGGACTTTTCTCATTGACTTGTATTGGCAAGTCCCAAATTTCAAGATCTTGAAACTATGGCCCGAGTTCGATGCGAGGAATGGGTGAAGTTCATGAAGTGGCCATCAGGTGGTGCCATAGCTGCAAAAGGGAGTCCATAAATACAAGTTTAGAAGCCGTAATTACAAGGACAGTTACATCCTTCTCTAGGTGGGTGAGAGCGAGAGTCTGGGGTCCCAGAGCACAGCCTGGGCATGGGGTCCCGGCAAGAGACTGCTTGGGGACACGAAGTGCCCACCCATAGCGCCAAAAGTAAGTCAAAGTGACGGCACTTTGTGTCAGGTGCATGGCTCCACATTCACCCCTCTATCCCTGGAACTTTACCCAGGATTGGAAAACTCTGTCTGAGGCCTTAGTCTCTGACAGCTGTTTATGAATCCTGTCTGTCACAACTCTTTGTTTCTGACTCCATGTTGTCTATAATGCCTTAGTCTATGACAGCTTATTTTGCTTAGTTTATGATTCCTGTTTACTGACTTCTTTTTTCTGGTACCTTATTTTCTGACTCCTTTATGACTGATGCCTTTGTTCTGACTCCTTAGTCATGACTCTTTTTGTCACATTTCTTTGTTTCTGTCTCCATTTCATTGACTCCTTTTTGCATGACTCCGTTGTTTCTGATGTTTTTTAATGACTCCTTTATGTCTGATGCCTTTGGATCTGAAACCTTTTTATGACTCCTTATTGTCTTACTCCTTTTATCTAAATCCTTTTTCATGACTCCATTTTGTCCAAAACAAAAAAAAACATGTTTGTCATGCAACTTGGTGATTCTAAATTGTCTTTATCTGTCAGCCCTGTGATTGGCTGGTGACAGATCCAGACTTTCCTTTGCCCCCTGCCAAATTTCAGCTAGGATAGGCTTCAGTCCCACCACCCCCACCACCACAAAAATGACACATGGATGGAATGATGGATGGATGGATGGATAAAGTAAAACCTGTTCTGTGTCATTTCTGACATTTATGTTTCTTTATTTTACTGAATAAAAACAATTGAAATGATAAGTTGAGATTGCTGTGGACTAACTTGTCAGTCATGTTATCCAGCCCAATGTCCTTGGTCACATGTTCATCCTCACACCTGTAAATTCACCTTTGACCTCTCGTGTTCAAAGAGGGGGGTCATGAATCCTGTTTTTAAACTTTAACCAAATGTAATCAGACTTTCAGCCTGTTTTAGAAAGACTCACAGCACCACCAAAGTGTTTCCAGTGATTGTGTTGATTAATCTGGATAATAAGCAGCATTGGGCAGCACCTTTTATCAGTCTGTCCACAGCCTCTGACACAGTGGACCACTCAATACTGACACACGTTGGTCAAAGCTTGTTTGTCTGAACAGAAAGTCTGTTTAACGATTATCTAACAGGGTGTTCCTGACGGGAGCCCAGAGGGGAGCAAAATGAGCCGCAGAGCTACAACCTCACACCCTCGCCTGTGCCATCAGTCCTGTTTCATACAGCACCTGCAGCTGCAGCATGATTCACTGACATGAGAAATCAAAGAAAGCCTTTCTCCTCTAACTTGGCACAAATAGGCTCAGAGGCAGCTTTGAGCAGCTTTAGCTTCATCTGACACCTCTGAAGGTGAGGGGGTGGGGGGGCGTCCCACCCTGCAGCCTTTTGAGGAGACAGACAGGCAGAAAAGATCACTGCTGACCCCTCACCCGTCCTACACTCTCAACATGAGCTGCCCCCATCAGGAGGGCCATAAAGGGTCCTGATCAAACACAAGACCAGATAGCACAAGTAGATCCAAGAAGTCCTCTGTCCCAGTATCAGGGACTCTCCTAAAGTCAGGTCACAGCACAGGGCTATGCTGAGGGAGGGCTGGGATGGATTCCTGCTTCACTGCTTCATGTTTCTGTGAGTCGCTCCATGTATTTACTCTAATATCTTAAACCACAGCCCTCTCAAAGGCACATTTCCCTCAGTCAAATAACTTCATCTTGACTGCACTAAACCGTGTAAAATCAGGACCATTATTCCACCAAAGCTTTGCTTGAACACCTGAAAAAAGCTGTTTTCCATTTACTGTGATGAATCCAGACTCTCAAAGGCTCAGATCACGATTAGCGATAAAAGTTGTCCTTGAAAAAGTCTTCATAAAGCGTTAAAGTCCTCCAGTGTATGGGAATACGTCAAATCCATGATAATAGTCAAATGTTCAGGGATCATATTCTCTCTGGAAAACTGCTCATGTAAATGTATTTTCTCTTTAAAGTAAAAACACACGAGGCTGCTCATCATTTCAGTCACTGACATATGTAACTGGATGTGAAGATAAGATTGAACGTCTCCCTGCTATCAGCGACCTCATGAAGCGTCTGCTTCACTTCAGTTTACTAAAATCAGTCCATGTGGGCCGGAGTGCAGATAAAAGGAGGTTCAGCAGCCAGAGTGAGCTCAGCGTCTGCACCTCCACTCCAGAATCAACGAGTGCACTCGTGAACCAAAGATGGACAGCAGCTCCTCGAACCCAACGGTCACCAATGATTCAGGTGAGTGATAATTCTGTCACTATAATCTGTGTAAATTAAGGAAGATTACGGTTAAAAGATGTTTCCCCTGGTGCAACTGTAGATTAAAACAGCAGTTTATTGTCAAAAAATACAAGTCCAGGGATTAAAGAGGAAAAAATAATCTGACATTTTTAAAAAGAAAATAGTTACAGCGGAGTTCCTCATGTATATTTTTAGTTATTAGTCATAGTGTCAGACTCAGAAATCTGAAAGACCTCAATTTCAGTTTTTTGTGGCTTTTTTTAAAACTGTGACACTTGAAAAGCCTGTGATATACCTTAACCCGTTGACGCCTGAATATATATACAATTGTACTGAAAAATAAATAATTTGTTATTTTGCTTTCAATCAGATGCTAAATTAAGTGGAGATTGTTAATTTGAGTCTAGCACACAGAATAAATAAAAATTTAGGTATGATGCAAATTAGCGACAACAGGCAATAGGGGAACAGGAAGAAGGATAATAATAACACCTTTTCCCATCTCAGGTATATGATTCACTGCTTTTGTTGCAACAACAAACAGTTCGGCTGTCTCTGCACTTTGAACAGTGTGTGTGCGTGTGTGTGTGTGTGTGTGGCTTTCAGCAGCCGTATCAACAGAACCTTTATGGCCTGTTGTCGCTAATTCGTGACAAACAGAAAACTTTGAATAACTTAAAAATATCCATCACAGGTAGTCTATACTGATATTTAAGCTGTAGAAGCAAACAGTAAGCTGGTGTGTATTTTTATCACAGAGCTACGTATCTGAAAAAAGGACAATTCCTCTCTTTTGGCTGTGTATACGCGGCCGCTATGAAACTGAACGTGTCTGCTTGCTTCAGCCAGATGTAGTTCCAATTTTGAAAGATCCCCCAAGAAACAAATGCTTGCAAAAGGTTCCTAGGTGCGTACTGAATACCCATGAACCAGAAATGGTGGAACTCATACACTATCTTGGATGCAATCTGAATGGAGGGGGTATGATGCTAATTCGCACTATTAGGCGTTAAGGGGTTAAAAACAGACAAGCTGTTGCGTGTTTACATGTATTCCTAAATAAAGCAAATTTTAAGGTGATTAAATGTGACAACACAAAAAATGCTGATGTAGGTCTGAGAGGGCCCCATCTAGAAAGATTTTTAGTCTGGATGCATGATACCGATATATCGTCATCAGCAGATATTGGCATAAAATCTTTATAGTGAATCAGCTGAAATTGAAATTTTTGCTGATGTTTAAAGGTGATATATCAGTTAAGGATATTTGCCCTACACTGGCAGAGATATCAGCAAAATTTATGAATGTAATATACCGTGATGCTTCACCTTTTTGTCACTGCATGGGTACATTAAGATAAGGAAAGTTTTTAAGATTTAAATGTTTTGCTTGTCTTGCATCTGTTCTTCACACGAACAGTTGGTCACATTGAAAGCAATGTTTGTGATGCTTTATCATCTGATTACAATAAAACAAAAACACAGCAGGCAACCTAAGAAAAGAAAACAAATATTGTTGGTAAAAACCAGGGTTCCCACGCATCCTGGAAAACCTGGAAATGACTGACCAGTTTTCCAGTCATGGAAAAGATATGGAAAATGAGAAAAAAATATATATATCCTGGAAAATCTTGAACTGTACTGGAAAGTTATTTACCTTCCTTCAACCTTGTTTGTGAACATAAATCAACAGGAAATTATAGAAACTCAACAATGGTAATAAAAAGAAATAATACAAAATGACAAAACAAAGTTGAGGCTACTTAAACTGTAAATCAACAAAATGTATTTATAAAAAAGCAGAGTAAATCAAAATAAAAAAATAGGTATAAACTATAAATTTATGATAGTGAGATGCTACATAAAAGCCGGACTGAAAAGAAAGCTAACAGACAATTTTTATGCCCGAGAGTTAGACAAATAGTAGGGTCACTGAAACGTGACTGCGGTGAGCGAAGGTCTGTTTGTCAATGGATTTGTCATCTAGGAGGGCTAAAAAACAAATTTAGCCAGAGTGTATTTTTCAAAATGGCGGAGAAAATGTTTTAGAGGTCAAAATCCAAAATGGCTGTCGTTGAAATGATCTTTTTAATAGTTGACCTACAGTGATGCACAATACAGATTTCAGACCTTATTTTTTGCCGAGGAATACATATTGCTGGTTTACATAATGATTTGACCTTTTTTGACCTTCAAATTCAACATGGTTTCCAATTTTGCTGATTTTAAGGGATTTGGGGAGGATTTTTTTTTTCCTTTTTGAGTATTTTCTTTTGTAATCTTCACAGAGTCTTCGTATTAGGTTCTAATGGGAGTTCTGCTCATGATGAATTGAATAATATACAGTGTAAGTACACAGAAATAATGCCTGAGGTCAATAAAACAGATGTTTACGTGTAAACAACAGTTGGTGATTTGCCATTTCCCATTAAACAGGATAGCTTACTAAGAATATAGTGCCCAGTTCATCCCATTTCATAATGAACCAAAAATAATTTTGCACAACAGCCTAACATAAAAGTAGGTATGCAAAGGCAGAAAGGTTTTTTGCTTGAGCTGAATTTAAAGGTCAACTCAAAACAAACAGTAAAATCTTTTGTTAACTCTAACCCTAATAACCTAACGATACTTACTCTGCAATGCTCAAAATGTAAGTCTATTTAATTTTATATGTATCTTATCCACTCCTAATGTGTTACAAACACTACCATCAGTGGCTACGCCAGTTGCTTTCCCTCCCAGTCAAAGACAAAGAAACAAAAAGTCCTGTAAGCCCACAGATATTATAAATCTAGACAAATGGGACAGCCTACAATTAAAAGCCCAAAACTGGTCAGGACTCGATAAATTTGTTGATGTTTACACCACCACCTCCTGGGTGGAGGTGGTGTAAAATGTGTTTGTCCTTTTCAAACAACGTTACCGTCACTGCTCACATACTTCCATGTGTCCTTTTCCATTGGCATTGCACTTAACCAATACATCCATGGGGGGTTGAACAAATCTGTCTCGCACAGACCTCCACTTATCCTTCACTACAGACCAACTGATATTTAATTGCTCTCCAGTCTCCTCCCAGCTGTTTTTTTTTTTGTTGCATTTGTTTGTCCCAGTGTACAGGCGAAGTAGCATCATATAGATGTTTGTAATTTCTAATTAACTCGCAGAGATTGTCTTCAAAAAGTTCCACCATTATTATTTCTTTTTCATGTCTCACTAGAGCTACGTATTGCATAGTACCAACAACACTGCCCCACGGTTTCCGGTGGTACTGCTCCGTTTGGTCCATATCTGTAAGCTTTGTGGAAACGTGCAGAAATACGGACAAAATGAACGCAGAGTAAGGACAGGAGGCTCCGTCCAGATCCAGATCAGTCTTTAATGTGGAGCATAAATGGGCCTTTACACTGTCCATGTGTTTGTCGTTGACTCTTTGAAAAGCTGATAGTTCCTTCACCTTCTCTGGGTTTAGTTTGAAGTGGTCAAATAAACGAATGATGGGTTCTGAATTTGTCTGACATGCCTGAATTTTTCCACAGGACAAATAACAAACAACGAGGAGCTGAGGATCGTGATGGTGGGGAAGACCGGAGCTGGAAAAGTGCCACCGGGAACACCATCCTGGGACGGGAGTGTTTTGAATCAAAGTTCAGTCCGAAGTCCATGACCGTGGACTGCTCCAAGGCCAGAGGAACAGTGGATGGGCAGGAGGTTGCGGTCATTGACACCCCGGATCCGTTTGACTCCAGGCTTGACTTTAACAAGAAGACCACACATCTCATCAAGTGCATCTCGTGTGCTGCTCCTGGACCCCATGTGTTCCTGGTGATCATCGGGCTGAGCAGGTACAACCAAGTAGAGATGAAGACAGTGCAGATGATCCAAGAAATCTTTGGAGAGGCAGCAGACAAATACAGCATGGTCCTCTTTACTCGTGTGGATCAGCTTGAGGGCAAAACCATCGAGGACTTCCTGGATGAAAGCCCTGACCTGCAGGAGCTCGTGACCCGATGTAACGGTCAGTACCACGTCTTCAACAACAGGAGCAAAGATCACTCTCAAGTCACCGAGCTGCTCCAGAAGATCAATGATATAGTCAAGAAGAACGGAGGAAGCCACTACACCAACGAGATGTTCCAGGAGGCTGAGAGGATCATCGAAGAGAAGAAAGAAAGCATCCTGAAGGAGAGACAAGAACAAATGCTCAAAGAAAGAGAAGAACTGGAGAAGAACCTGAGGGAGAAGTACGAGATGGAGATAAGTAAAATAAATGAGCAGCTCCAGGCCGAGAAGGAGAGGGAGAGGAAGGAGAGAGAGGAGTGGACGAAAGAGAGGGAGGAGAGGGAGAGCGAGATGAGACGACTGAAGGAACAGTATCAGAGCGACCTCAAGAAGCAGATGGAGAACCTGCAGAAGAAGAATGAAATGGAGGCTCGGGACGAAGCTGAGCGGTCTAATAGTGTACAAAGAGCTGTCTAATTAGTTCATCAAGTGATTGAAATTGTGGAAATAATTTATAAAGCATTTGGATTGGCCTGGAGGCTCAATCACTTTCTAGAAAAATAAGCCCCTGATTACATATTTCCTTTATCTCAGAGAAACCATTTTAGGGACTTAAGCAAAATGTTTAAGTCATATTCAAGAATTTTTGAGGCATTTTTAAACCAAACCAATTAAACAGTTGTAGTTTTTGCTCCCTTGAGCATTAGTGCCTCTTGCACTTCAGTACCATCTACTCAAAGTCTTTTTTATCTTCAAGTCAGTTTTCCATTAACATGCATTTGTCTAACTTCCCTCCTTGATTCATGATTTGGATTTTTGACTCCTTGTGATGTGCTCGTATTTCACAACTGATTAGGGCTGATGTCACTGATAATACCAAGATACAGCAATGCTGCAATAATTGATATATGGCAAAAACATCATTAACACTAAACATCATTTTAATGTCAATTTTGTACAATTTGACAACGATTGAGATAACTATTTACAACTGCAACAACAAACTGATGTTTCAATACACTTTTTACAACAAAGACACACATCAGATATGAACATCTTTGACAGTCCTACTCAGCTCTTGTTTGTTGACCTGTAAACACTGTGCTTTTTCAAGGTGAAAATAAATACTTTATACTTATAAAGTCTTTCTATTTTTTGAGAACACCAAGTCTCTGTTTTTGCCAGTATATGGGAAGAATACATCACTTATAAATTCTCATTTTGATGCTGTTATATTATTTAATATTAATGTAAATGTTAGATTATTACTCTTTCAATGATTATTATTAATTATACTTCTATAAAAACTATCACTACAATCATACAGACATGAGGACCCTCTAGGGGCTAACCTCTAATAAATTTATACTCAGCAGAGACAAATATGATGAAGACAGGTCTTCGATTGGTCCATGGATCTGTTACTCGCTTTAGTTCTTACGTTAGTCCACTTGTCTCGGCCCTCTTCCCTTCCTTCACCCACAAACCCAACACAGCATGGTGTGGATGGCTGTTCATCATGAGACTGGGGATCCACATTCAAGATTTCCTGCTGCTAAACAGAAGGTTTTTTCTTGCCATTATGATCGATTCATGTTAGTTGTTGGATGTATGTATTTATGTGTGTGTACTTTATATATGTGTATATGTATATATACATATATGCGTATCCATAAAAGGAAGAGTTTGTCTTCAGCCTGCTCTATTGTAGAGTGTCATGATATAACACTTGTTATGAATTGGTGCTATACAAATAAAGATTGATTTATTCATTCATTGATTCATTGATTGACTGAATATGGCCGACATGTATGCATGTACATGTGAAGTCCAATACAGGTTCTCTGTTATGTTGATTCGCAGGAACTTAAAGCTGCTTACTTCTAAAAGATGGCTGATGTGGTCCAGCTATGAAGTCTCATCATTGTTGTTCTTTGTTGTTTTTCTAATTCCCCTGAGGGAGTTCCCCAAAGGGATTAATAAAGTTCTATCTAATCTAATCTAATCTGAAATCTGGCCAATGATGGAGGTGTCATCCGCGACCTTCACAATAGAGTTCTCTCCATGTTGGGGGTTGCAGTCGTTGGTGTATAGCGTGAACAGGAGGGGGCTGAGCACACAGCCCTGGGGGGCTCCGGTGCTGAGCACTAGAGTGGAGAAGAGACTGCTGATCCAGACTGACCAGGGTCTGTTTGTGAGGAAGTCCAGTATCCGGTTTCAAAGAGTGTTGCTGATGCCCAGAGTGTTCAGTTTTAGAATTCTGATGAAGGGCAGCGGAGATGGCATCCTCTGTGGACCTGTTGGTTCTGAAGTCAAACTGGTCAGGGTCCAGACTGACAGGGATGTTGTTCTGTATGTGCTGGAGAACCAGTTTCTCAAAGCACTTCATCAGGATGAGGGTGAGAGCCACAGGGTGGTCGTCATTTAGATCAGACACTGCAGACTCTTTAGGCACAGGGACGATGGAGGCTGTCTTTAGGCAGGTGGGAACACTCTCCTGTGACTGTCGATATGTTAAAAATGTCTGTAATGACATCTACCAGCTGGTTGGCACATGTTTAAAGTACACAGCCAGTGATGTTATCAGGCCCAGCAGCTTTACTCATGTTCACTTTCAGCAGGACTTTCCTCACATCCACTGTGGAGACTGACAGTGGCTGGTCCTCTGGAGGCGAAGTAGACTTTACAGCTGACTCTGTTGAGGAGGTCAAAGTGAGCATTAAATGTGTTTAGCTCATCTGGAAACGTGGCCTCACACATGATAGGGGCAGTCCTGCTTTTGTAGCCTGTAACACTTTTGACCGCCTGCCACATGTCTTTGCTGTTGTTGGTGCTGAGGTCTCTCTCCAGTCTCTGCTGATGCCTTCGCTTTGCCTCCTTGATGCCAGCCAATGCTCTGGCAGTGTTGTAGGCTTCTTTGACATCTGGGCTTCCTCATTTGGGAATGACTTAACTGTCCTTATTTTGACCACATACAGCACGTTTGCTGATGAATGAAGTCACTGATAATGTGTCTTCTTCCAGGTTGATATGGTTTTCCTGGGTGGCAGCATCTCCGAACATCTGCCAGTCAGAGCATTCAGAACAGTCCTGTAGAGCTGCTGCAGCTTAATCTGTCCACACTTTAACTGTTTTTACCGTTGGCTTGACCTTTTTTGTCAGCTGGATTTAAGTAGGCAGGAGAAGCAGGGAGATGTGGTCTGACTGTCCAAAATGAGGCTAAGCTGCCAGGAACATTGTTGTGGACATGATCCAGTGTGTGGTTTCCTCTGGTGGAGATGTGGACATGCTGGTGAAATCCAGGCAAAACAGTTCTGAGGGCGTTTGATTAAAATCCCCGGGAACAATGATAACAGCATCTGGCTTTTTGCCCTTTGACTGCTGATGGCCTCAAACTATTCCTGGAGTGTATTTGTTTTATTTGGGTCCTGGCTGAATGTAAACAACAAACACACAGGTGAATCCTCTGGGCAGGTAATATGACCGACATCTCAGCAGTAAAAACTCCACATCAGGTGAACATTTTCCATCCACTCTGACTGCACCTGAGCACCAAGCATCATTGATGTACACACAGAGTCCCCCCTCCCTCATCTTACCAGAGTCTTGTGTTCTGTCAGCCTGGACCATTTGATTGTCTTGTGGCCGGACATTTGCCAGGAGTAAGCTGGGTCGTGGACAGCCTTGGGTCTTCAGTCTTATCCCGGCTCGTTTCCCTCTTCCTGGGTTGAACACACCGTTTGTGATGACGTCTGGTTCGGATGTTTCTGATCACAAGATGCCAAAAGCAGAGATCCTCTGCACTTCATCCAATCACTGCACTTCCTTTCCTGATGTTGAAGAGTGTATTTCTGTCATAGTGATATGATTCTCAACAATAAAAGCAAGAGGTAGTTGAGGAGGCCACCAGGTGCTGCATGTTGATACGCTGCCTTTGCCATTTTAAGAAATAAGGGAACAACAGCAAAAAAACAACCTCCTTGTCGAAGGGTATTAAAGGTACAGAGATGAAGAGTGGAATGGATGAAGATCTGCTGCTAATCAAAGACCAGGAGCTCAACTACAAATCAATGTCCTGACTTTCTGTAAATATCTTTTATTACTCAGGGTGTTACAGCTGGTGCCGTATGGGTTGTGTTGTGTGTGTGTGTGTGTGCACAGTTGTGTTGTGTGTGTCCTAATGCGTGTGTGTGTCTTGCTCTCTCCTCCTCAGGCTGCTGAATGGAGATGGATGATTGGAGTGTCCGGCGATTGGAGAGTCCAGTGTGTACCAATCAGGACTGGAGACGGAGTGGAGCCTGCTTCAAAGGCTGGCAGTCGTGAAGCTGCTGGATTTAGAGTGAACTGTCGCTCGACCTCGTCTGTGCTGGCACGAAATTGAGATAGTCTTTCTGAAATAGTCTTGTTTGGTATTGTTTTTTAATTTTCCCTACATAATATCATGCAGTATGGCCCTATTTCTGAGGATTGTTTCCAGCACTCTGTTAAATTCACGTCACAAAGGATTGAGGCAGATCTGAAAGCAAAAGAGACACCAGCTCAAGGTGTACCTAATAAAGTGGCCAGTGAGTTTGTATGAATGAGACATTATCAGCTCAGTCTCATTTAAGCTACTGTGGTGATGTGAAACTGAGTGTTAAAATGTTCGACCAGCAGGCGGTGCTGTGGACCATGGGCTTTACACACAGAGAATGAGTGTTGATCTGAGAAGAACAAGGTCGTGCCATCAGACTGTTTCGGCTCTCACAACAAGTAAAACATATAAATACACTCCTCCTGTGCTGCACTGAGACTGATCTCCTGTGAGTTACCACAGCTACATATTTGTGAATGCTTGTAAACACTGAGTTCCTTGTTGACTCTGCATTAGATGATTTTCTGTCTGCAGTCAGCAGAGAGCAGTGAAGTGTGTTATCTAACGGTCTGAACAAGAGCTGCTGCCTTTTCCTCTGAACACTGAGGCTGTGTGAGGGACTCTCAGGGAGTTCCCTGGGCTGAGACAGACACTCACCTGGGACAAAAGGAAAAACATCAAATATAAGTCTGAGCCATACTTGGCAGGTTAAAACTTCCCCCAGATATTGCACACTTTAATATCCGGTGATGACGTCAAACCCCTCCTTCACAGGGCTGTAAAACACTTTGTTTGTGCTGTTACGGTTTACTGATATTGTTTAATTATCACTCCATTAAACCCCTGCCATGTCTTTTTTCCCTTATATTTCTTATTTAACAAAAGGTAGTACACTTGTACTGGATTAGCATGGCTGTTATTGCAATGATGGCATCTCAGGCCTGATGGCGCCTTACCTGGTCATCATTTCTTGAAACATCTTCCTTGATTACCTGTTTCAACAGTCCTGTCGACCAAAAACACGTCTGAAATACCAATAAAAAGATCACATCCCATAGCCAGCGTTTTGTTCTTCATTTGAAAGAAGGATCATGCCCTGCACCTTTTTGGCCACTAAGGTGCACTCATATAAGCTAGCTTAACTGTGGGATAAATTAGAAAGAAAAACCTCCACAAGCAGTAGATGAACCTTGTTTCACCGCATCCAAAACAATTTTTTAAATAATTATTGCAGTTTAGAAAAATACAAATTCTCAATGAGGAAATGTAAACAACACAAACGATTCAACTGAATAACAAATAGTAGACAAAACAGAATAAATCATTGCTAGGGGGTTGAATAAAAATAAGTTTAAATTATGAACAGACAAAAAAGCAAATAGTCTTTAAGTCAAACAGGCTAAATTATAAGTCAAGGCTGTGTGAAAAATAAGCTTCACTGAAACAGAAGACAAAAATTCATTTAGATCAAGACAAATTTTGACCGGTCAGCACAGACTTTTCTTGTAGTCTTGCTAAAGACCGCTCTTTTCAGGGACAAGAAATACAATTTAATTAATTTATAAAACATTCAAAGGAGGGCTTTCCACCTCTTTATTTACTACAATGAAAATGATATTTTCCAGTCAGTAGAATGGTATTAATCATGTAGCGTCTGCCTGATGGTAACAGTTCAAACAGAGCATGCTCCGGGTGAGAAGTGTCCTTCATGATGTTTTGGGCTTTTTGGAGACAGCAGGAACTGTGGAGTTCTTCAAGTGTGTGGACAGTGAAGCCCTGGTCTTTGTGACTGTCTCCTTAGCCTGGCTAGCTCACCGGCTCTACAGCCTAGCTTTAGCTTCTGCTCCGACGCTGCCTTTGTCTCCTTCCTGTGGGGATGATAATCCATGGAGATCTAATTGTTGCACTTTCAGTCTTATAGAGCAGATTCAGGGCCACTGAGTTTTGAGATATGGACTTCTTTCTCAAAGTGAAATGGTGAATAGACTTGAGCTAATGTAACATCCACCTGTTCTATCACATTCACTCTCATGTTCACTCTCTAATGGTTAACCTCCCAGTTAATGGTGGAGCATGTGGCCAGACTGAGCCGTGATGCTCAAATTCAGAATTAAAGAGTAAAATCCAAATTATGAGGAAAGGTTTTCTCTCACAATTCACACAAGTAAACACAGAAATTGCCAGTTTTCTAAATAAACACACCAACATTAACATGAAACTGATTCTGGATTTTCTGTTTTTGGTCTGTGGGGGGAAGTCAGGGTGTCCAAGAGGACCCACGCATGCACAGGGAGAACTCATGAAAATGAATTAAATAAACATGTCAGTCGATCCAACAGTAAGGGTCCTAAAGGCATTCACAGAGTTTTAAATCAGTGAACATCACACCAGGTCACCCAAATGAACATTAAGTTTTCAGTATCTCATATGAGCTCTCTTAGAGTGTTTATTAGTGAGTACAGTATTTTTATTTTAAAGCTGTAGAGCACTTTGACCTGCTTCACATTTAGATAATAATCCATATCAATGGCTCTCTGCCACTGGTGTGCCTTGAGTTAAGATTAAGATGTTAATGAGACTTTTTTAAATAGACATGAACATGGTTGAGGGTTTGACCTGATATGGGGGGTGCATTTGCTCCATCATCTCGGTCTGACTCACAGAGTCACATTAACCCTCATACCTGATACCAGAAAATCAGAAAAAACGGGAGATTAACACAGACACAAGCACACAGTTTTTAAATGCTGACTTAGCAGAAAAAGTACATATCCATAAAAACAATATTGTTATTGTTATCACTGACATGTTCAAGACTGTAATAATCCCCACAAGAAAATTTCATTTTGCATTAAATTTTAATGCAATTATTCCAAATTCATTGTGTTTTTTTATAGAAATTGGTGATGTCATCACATACACTTGCATTAAAAGGGTTAAAATTGTGTAAAATTGTGAAAATTATTAAAGGGTATACAGTTTTTGATCAGGACTAAAGAAGATTCAAATACTTTTAAGGAAAATATATATCTATATATATGTATCTATATGTATCTATCTATCTATATATATATATACACACACACATATATATATATATATATATATATATATATATATATATATATATATATATATATATATATATATATATATATATATATACATATTTATGTATGTATATACATATATATATATATGTATATACATATATATATATACATATATATAGCTGCTTCTTTAATCTGACCTAAAATTAATACTAAAAATCCATAAAAAACCATTGCTGTTACTAATCACTGACATGTCCAAGACTAATTCCCCCCCCAAAAAAAAAAAAAAAATCTCTTTGCCTTTCATATATTGAACATACATGCACCTAAAATGTTAAACTTTACAATTAAATAGTTCAAATAGGAATCTAAAGGGTTAAAATTCTGAAAATTATTGTATATTTCATTGTTATGACCAGGACTGAAATGGATTTAAATATTCATGATTAAACCTTTGATTAAACTTTTGGAGCTGCTGTCTTGTGGGAACATCTCTGCTAAAATAAAGGTTAAACACATGAACTTTGGCCCCCAGTGAACAGTTTGTGACCCTCCAGAACAGAAGGGGGCGCTGTTGCAGCACAGAGCTGTTTGTCAGCCTCTCAGAGACAAAGAGGAAGGAGACAGCTCAGCAGAGGGGGGACGAATGAACGGTAGGAACAGCCGCTGTTTGTAGAGAGCTTTTCCTCCAGGAGGACTTTTCTGGTTCTTGATGGTTTATTGAAACATTTATTGAAACGTTTGTCGGGTTTCTGCTCATGATGACGGCTCTGCGTGAGGATGCTCACCTGCTGAGATCACCTGAGTCACTGCAGTGACCGGGTCACATTAACCCGGGTCACATTAACCCGGGTCAGATTACAGTTTTTCTCCTCTGGTTTGGCTCATTTCTTGAAACAGAAATTACATTCTCAAAACTCTAAGATCGTTTGACTAACAGTCTTCAGCACAGCACCATAGCTCACCTGCAAACGCTCATCTCTCTCCCAAAACACTTCACTCGTGTCAAAACTAAATTCCTCTCTCATGTCAATAGTCAGTGCCCCCAAAATGCCTCGTCCCTTTGGCATTGTGTGAGCACTGGTCAAAATGTTTAGATGTTTTGTCACTATGGCAGAGGACCACTGAAATATCCCTCATGTCCACCTCTCAGTCTGAGTCTAGTCCTTCATTGACAATGATTACTGTACTAGTTTTTTGTCCTGCTAACAGAAAACAATTGTGCATGAAACTGGAGAAAAAAAAGATTTTACAGTAAGAGTAGCCTCCAAGGTTTGACATCACACATTGCACTCATACTGCCAAAGAAGTTTTTCCAATTATGAAAACACAGTTTTGCAAACTGTTTTTTATCAAAATGCTGAACACGATAAACAAAACCACACACCCAAACTTCAAAATACCTCTCATGTCCTGCAGAATGAAGCAGTACATCCAAAACTACATATAGCATTATAAAAATCAAACTTTAGCACCAAATGGCCCAAACTTCATTCATATGACCAGATTCTTGTCCAACTCCACACTGTTGTACTAAAAATATTCAAATTCTAAAAATCCCTTCAGATTGTTCACACACACAGAAAAATGGGCAGATACCCACACATACTGTTAAAACATTATTTTTCTATTTTTCACCAAACAAGTCAGTGCTACATATGCACAGCTGATATATTTACATTGGAGTGAACAAAATATGCTTGGAAAACAGTAAACTGAGAAAGAAATCTGCAGAAAAAATGTGCAGAAAGCAAATAAAGCAAAAAACCAAGAGGCTAAATATTAATGAAGAAGCAATGTTTCAAAATGGCAAAGGTAACTTTATGTCAGATTGTTGTGTCTTATACAGAAAAAGATGTTCAGTGCATTTACAGTAAAAAGTGCCGTTCTGAATTGCAAAATGTGTGTAAAACAGAAAATGTGTTTTGAGTTTTGGAGACTTTAGAGGAGGTTTTGCTCTCTGTTTGCCAGCTTTAATAATTGTTCTATGCATGTAATTTAACGTGTTAGAAATTGGAAAAACCTGTTTTGACACACACAAAGCAACTTCCATACATCAGAGTCAAAGAAAATGTACACAGCATAATATACTGTAATATAAACACATAAACAAAAAACAAGGAACATTATATGTATCCTACAGCGCTGTAAATAAAGATGGAGTTTCACAACTAAGACAAGAACTATTATGTTCTTGACTAAGTTGACAATTGAACAGACTGTAGTGCATGTGAAGACGTGTACAATGAAATGTTGCTGACATGTTTTGGAGAGAACGACCATTAGACTGAGAATCAATGATCAGTTTAGATCAACAAGATCTATTCACTTGGAAATTGTGCTAACTGTAGGCTACCGTGCTTAATCATTTGCAAGGATGTCCTGAGACATTGAGACATGTACTAAGACATTTACAATTTGATGAAATGAATGAGAAAAACAATTCTGTTGTGAACAATTGCCAAGTGGTTTGTCCAAGTTATTTTGAGAATGTAATTTCTGTTTCAAAAAATGAGCCAAACCAGTGGAGAAAAACTGTAACCTGGGTCAGATTATAATAATAATAACAATAGTAATAAAAAACTGAACATTGTCACAGTGTATAAGATATATATATATATATATATATACACACACACACACATATATGTATGTATGTATGTTTATATCTATATGTGTGTGTGTGTATATATATATAAACATACATACATACATATATGTGTGTGTATGTATATATATATATATATATATAAAAATATATATATATATATATATATATATATATATACATATATATCACAGATATGTGTTTATTTACAAATACATGTTCTTTATGTTGAGCATCATCATTTAGAAATGTCTTCATATTAAATTCACAGATTTATTCATATAGTACCACACAGGTTAGTCATCTTCACCGTCCTGTCTATAAAACTAAACACGGTCAGTTTTCCATCAGATATCGTGGTGTACAAAGAGGCTATGGGATGATTAAAGACATGTAACAGAGATCCTCATCATTACAAACTTTAAAAGAAAACTGTCTTTACATTAATTCATGAAGCCTAGTTTGGTTTTTAAGTCTCAATTTGTTCAAATCTTGTCAACGTTTTTATACTCGTCATATTTCTGTTTGTTTGTTGAACCTGTTTATTTTTGTCTCATTGTTGATTTTTTTTTTTTTTCTTTTAAACATGAGTGAACACATGTAGGTGTATGTATGTATTAGTTTGTGTTCTCACTGAAATCTTGATTGTTCTTTATTTTTTATTTTTCTTCTCAGAGAAAGGTGAAGTCCCCTGAATAAGCCTGATGGCTTCTTGACCTCTCCTGACACTTTTCTTTATAAGCATTTCCATTTTGATCTTATGTAATCACTTATCGTGCAGACTAAGTAAATAAATAAGTAAGTATAATAATACAATAAGATGTTATTAAAAATAGAAATATCCAAATAGATCAGGGGTCACCCACCTTTTTGGCCTGAGAGCTCCCCTAAATATGAGGAGTATTATGGAGGTCTATTTGCATGATTTAATGTTCTTAAGTAATAAAAATGTTATAATTTGACGTAAAATAATCAATATTATGTCTTTGGTAGGCTACATACGACACTGTATCTTTACTTTTTTACTTTTAATTAATTAGTTATTATTAACAATAGTTGTTACCATAGATTATTACATTATAACAGATAATTATACTTACATGCATCTTCAATTATTTATTTTTCTGTGTCAGCATCAATGTAACTTTTGACCCCATGCAGGTCAAAGTTTAGGACAACTATGTTGTTTTTGTATTCACGTGCGATTTATGAGCAAAATATACAATTGAAATTTTAATAATATATCTGTTTATTTCAGGTTCTGATGGTAGGTCTTTGTTGGACACCCCTGCCTTAGAATATTCAAAGAACAGGACTGAAGAGCTGAAGTTAATAACAGTGAGGTGGCTGCCTCACCGGCCACTTTATTAGGTACACCCTGCTCAGTCCAGGTTGGAAAGGTACCAAATTATAGAGCACCATTCACACATGCAGCAGTTCATAGAGCCTTAGTTACAAACAAAATATGACATAAATTATCAAAGAAGGCCGTCCTTAATTCTCTCAGAGCTCCTTCATTCTTGGTGTCAAAGATTCAACAAGCTGCTGAAACGTCCCTCAGAGACGGTCGTCCATGTCTCCATGACAGCATCACACACCTGCTGCAGGTTTGTTGACTGCTTTGACAACAACAGACAGAAACTGAGCTCAAAGGAAACAAACCAAGAACACCAAAAACTCAGACAAGTTAATAATAAGATAATACAGGGAGATAAAAGCTCTAAAAAAGTGAATAAAGAGAATAAAATCATAGAAAACATACATGTAAATGTAAATGTAACAATAAAACAGGCACATCGGGGTGATGTGATGTCGTCTGTTTCAGCCAGTTAAGGCGGGATGGTGATTTCCGACTGAGAATCTCCTGCTCCATCACGTCCTAAAGGTGCTCTATTGGATTGAGATCTGGAGACTGCAGAGGCCACAGTAGGACTGAGAACAGGCATGAGGGTTTCCACGAGTCACCTGCAGCAGCTCACCATCTTCACCACCGTGCTGACCGGAGGAGGGATCGGCACCATGTACTACCTCCAGCAGAGTGAGTGTGGAGGGTCTGGCCCCGTGCTGACTGGGCGTAATGTAAATGGACTGTATCATATCCAAACATTAATTTAACTAAGGATGGGCGAGACAATTTTTTCCCAATATGCAGATATTTCCAAAGTCATTATTGCCGATATCAATATTTAGAGTCTAGAGCACTAAGTCTCTTTACTAGATCTGATCCGTTCCTTCTATGGTGACAGTCCCTCTGTGTTAGAAATGGATGTGAGGCCAGAAAAACAACATTTAATTCTTTAGTAAATTAAACTTTTGAACCATTAAGGTGGGCATTTACTGATGAAGAGTGAAACCATTATAGTACAATAATATTGTGCAATACTTTTCCAGTATTACAGTGAATATTTGTGAAATTTATGGTCAAAATATCAGCAAAAGATTTTTAGATCTGCCGATACAGATAATCAACTTTTTAGGCAAATATCTGCTGATATTGATATTGGCCCAATAACATCATTCATCACTAACATTTAGTTTTGTCATAGGCAGACATCCGTGCAACATAATACAATAAAAAATATTTTAGTAGATTCATGTGTTAGTAGAACTTTATCAAGTTTTAATTATTTTTATTGAACAGTCAATTTCAGTTTCCTTGTTTGTAGTTGATGGACTCAAAAGTGTGGTTCAGAGTTCTAGAAATCACCCGTGCACGTGATGGAGGGATGCACAGTGCACGTAGGGGGCGTGGCCTTAACACCTGCAGTCAGCTGTGTGCATGTGATTGAGGAACAGCAGAGATATTCTCAACTTTACCTGCAGGAAACCTGGTTGTTTTAGTCAAGATTATAATAACATTATTGTCCCAACTGTATTTAAAATCCCTGTTAAGAGCCGACCTTCAGTTTGGGAATTCCAGGTTTATTCCCATAAGTTGGAGAAGCGTGTGGCTGCAGAGGTGGAGGCTGCACCTTCAGGACTGCAGATCCAGGACCCTTCAGTTTCTGCTACAGTGACACCTGGTGGATCAATAGAGTAACAAATAAACATAAAAACCTATTTAAATACTAATTTACAAACATCTTAATCTCAGGACAAATTTTGAAATAAAAATTAAATTATCATAAGATTTGAGACGCTGGGTTTGATCTCTGTTTTGTTATCTCTGCCAAGGAGGTGATCTTTTTGCCCACATATGTTTGTTTGTTTGTTTGTTTGTTTGTTTGCAACTTTAGGGAAAAACTACTGGATGGATTGACATAAAAAATTTTTACCAGAGCTGTGCTTTGGTCCACAGAAGACTGCATTAAATTTTGGTGCTGATATGTTTATTTGTCTGGATGCAAAAGATTCCCAAAATTCTAAAAAAAATCCCAGAAGTCAACATTGGATGGAAATTTTAAAAAGTCATATCTCTGCCAGTTTTTTATTGATTTCAATTTCACAGGATAATATGGGGTCCATGTCTCGGTCATCAAGGTAAATTTCATCTGGATCTGATCCAGATTTATGTCACAAACAAACATTGAACTTCATAATGGGAAATCCCATTGATGACATTCAACAATTCATATAAAGTCAAAATGTTAAGCGAAGTTCCCAAAACTTGTTGTGGTCATACAGGATAACAGCCTCCATGTATGTGCTGAGTTTGGTCTGGATCCTGGCTCAGGTCTGGATCTGGTGATTCAGATTGTATCTTTACAGGGGTTGTGGAAAAGCCACTGCTGAACTGAGCTGCTTGGTGGAGGTCTGAGCTCTCTGAGTGATTTTATAGTTTTCAGTGAATTTGAAGAAGCTTGAGCCGTCCAGGCTTTACTGTCCTCAATACTCTCCATCAGAGTTTTGGTGCAGCTGCCGTCGTTCTTCAGTCGCTCAGATTGGACATGTGAGGCAGCTCATGGCTGTCTTTATGGAAATGCTCTGACCGAACATTCATCTCTAACTTTTCTGATTTTGTCTTTGTGCATCAGAGCGCTTCAGTGAGTCGGACTTTCACAGACTGGCCCTGCAGAAGCTGGAGGAGTGCTCGGTCGCCATGGAGAGTCTGGGAGCGCCGCCCCTGAAAGTCCACAACATCCATCTGACTGACAGACACAACCGCGTGGACCGGCACACCTCACAGGTACGGTGGTTTGTACAGACGGAGGAAACACGTTCAGACAGATGAGTTTGTTTGTGTTTAATACAGACGCAGCAGAAAAAGGTCCTTGGGTCAAGACGGACTCTTGAATGTTTCCTGTGCTGACTGGGAAACTTCATCAGCCAAGGTTATCAAACCATCATCCATTATCTACAGCGCCTAACGCTGGGGTCACGGGAGCTGGAGCCTGTCCCTGCTGTGACTGGGCAAGAGCCGGGGTACACTCTGAACCAGGCGCCAGCCAATCACAGGGCCACACAGAGAGACAGACGACTAATCACACTCACACCTAAGGCCAATTTAGAGTCACCAGTGACCTAATGATCATGTTTTTGGTCTGTGGGAGGAAGCCGGAGTGTCCAGAGTGAACCCATGCATGCACGGGGAGTACATGCAAACTCCACACAGAAAGGCCCTGACAGACACGGGGATCAAACCCGCGACCTTCTTTGTGTGAGGCCCATGATCTGTACAGTTAGCACTCTAACACCTGAGACCTCACAGCATGAAGAAGCAGATTGTTGGACCTTTAAATTCTGACCAAACTCCTGCTTTTGTTCACTTTGTGTGTTTGTGTCTGCAGATAAAGATTCCTGTGACCGGGAGCAAAAATGGAGGTTACCTTTACACCACCTCTGTCAGAGACCCTGAGACCAACGCGTGAGTGCTGCATCAGAAAGATATAAAGTTTATCTTCAATGTGAATATATAATATAGCCTGCTGTAGTATACACTCATGGCCACTTTATTAGGTACACCTTGTTGGATCCCTTTCTTAGTTCTTGGTGTCTTAGATTCAACAAAGTGCTGAAACATCCCTCAGAGATGTTGGTCCACATCTCCAGTGGCTGAACATCCATGATGAGAATCTCCTGCTTCACCACACCCCAGAGCTGCTCTATTGGATTGAGATGTGGTGACTGTGGTGGCCACTGGAGTACAGTGAAGAAACCAGTTTGAGATGATCTGACCTTTGAGACATGGAGCTGCTGGAAGTCTCCATCAGAAGATGGTCCACTGTGGTCATAACCATGCTCAGGTGGGACTAAGGGACCACCAGCCACAGCCTGAACCGCTGATCCAAGGCAGGATGGATCCATGCTTTATGATGTTCACACCAAACTCTGAGCCTACATCTGAATGTGGAGCAGAAATCCAGACTCATCAGACCAGGAGACATTTTTACAATCCTTTACTCTGCCCTACAAAGGGAAAGAGCAGTAACTACACATTTGGTCAAAATTGAGCTAAGATGTAAAATTTAGTCTGTGACATTCCCTTTATTATCTGACAAAGTTTCCTGGTTTAACTGTATACCGTTTCAGAAATAAATGAATGTCAAAATTGCAGTAACGACAAAATTCAGACAAAAACAAAGCCAGAGTGCAGTAACATCACTTACTGCGCTCTGGCGTTGTTTGACAAGAAAGCTACAATAAGGCATTACAAAGCCAGAGTGCAGTAACATCACATACTGCGCTCTGGATTTGTATGACAAGCTACAATAAGGCATTACAAAGCCAGAGTGCAGTAACATCACTTACTGCGCTCTGGCTTTGAACAGCAACACCGTAGCACATTACTGTACAAAGCCAAACAGCAGTAAGTGCCTTTGCCGCACTACGACTTTGTTTTCTGGTTCATCCATTTATGCCACTTCTAGCTTGGTATTGTGCATTAATAGAATCTTTTGAGGACAATTAGTGATCAAATAACACACGGCACAATCTCAGAGGAAGAGGTTGTTTGAGCTCGTGTTGAAATTTTTGAAATAAATTTTTGAAATATATGAATGAAATGAAATGTCATCTTAAACATTGTAAATTAAAGACGTACTTCAAATTCAAGCCAACCTATAGCAGCATTCATTTATTTTTGTAAAATGATGAACATTATGGAGGTTACGGGGATTATAATATTACACTTTAAAAAACAAAAGAGTGAATGTCTCATTTCCAAAGACTATTTATATATCTATCTATCTATCTATCTATCTATATATATATATATATATATATATATATATATATATATATATATAATATACACACATATATATTTACATACATTTATATATCAAGCAACTCAGGTCTTATTCTTATTTTTAATATCTTGAAACCAATGAGACATTTGTACAAATACAATAGGGCAGCAAACATTCAAGTGCAGTTTCTGTGATAACAAAAATTGTTTCTTTATCATCTTCTATCAAAGTTACCTCTTTAAAGAGGCAATGTGACTAGGAAAGAGGCTTTTTAAACCATCAACACTTTTAAATTGAGTGATAGCAGTTTTTTTCTGAAGGAAAAGAAGACAGGGGAAAAAATGAATACATTAGCTTGGTAGATACTGCACTTTGGCTCTGTAACAGCTATAGAGTTGTTTCACTTGTTCCAACGGTAGAATGCAGTATCTGCATTTTTGGGGTCATGAGTCATTTTATAGGGACAGTTCTTGTACATAAAAAAATCCTTAGGAAAAGACATCAGATTTATACATTTACATTGATCTACCAACGACAGATTTGTTGGCCGACCCAAAAACTTTAAAGGCATTTTTCTCAGTTTCAGTGTTTGCGTAGTTACTGCTCTTTGCCTTTGTAGGACAGTATTGTCCAGTGAGCCTGTGTGAACTGTAGCCTCAGTTTCTGGTTCTGAGCTGACAGGAGTGGCACCTGGTGTGGTCTACTGCTGCTGAAGTCCACCTGCTTCAAGATTGGACATAATTAAAGGTCTTCTGGTGTGCATAATGAAGTGGCCGGTAAGTGTTTAGACATTGAAAAGATGCAGAAATCATGTTTTAATCCTGTTGAGTCCTGAAGAAATGCTGAGAGAAAACAGAAGACTTTGAACAGATGTGGACAACAATGTCAGAAATACTGAAACATGATCAAAGTTGAAATAAAAAGTTGTTCAGTTTTATTAAAACCTCTTTTTAAGTGTCCAGGGTGATCAGGCTCTGCGTCCTCACTCTTCACGTCCTCTGATGTGTCCGTCCTCGCTGCAGGTGGGGTCTGAGACAGGCCGTGTTGAGGCTCAAAGACGGACACCTCATAGACCTGCTGAGGCCTCCTGCTGCACAGAGTCCACCAGCAGAGGACGTCCTGGGACAGGACACAGAGGGGCTGGACACGGGCCGCTGGCACTGACAGACTGATAAACAAAGACGATGAGAGGATGAGGACTTGGACTGATCCATGGAGCTGCAGCTGGACTGATGAAGGCTGTTTCTGTGTTGAATAAATTATTTTGACTTAAATATCACATGGACTCGTTCGTTACTCATGATTTTGATCTGATTTCCAGGAGTGAGTCACAGTTTTCAGCCTGTGGCATGTCTCGTGTCTAAGAGTCCATTAGTTGTGTTGGTGTCCCAGCTAAAGTGGGCAGGAAATTATTTGTTCTTCAGAGTTTATTGTAGTATTCACTCCCTTACAAATGTCTTCTGTTTTTCCTTTTTTGTTACACTTAGATGTTTCAGATCATAAACAAGTGTTAATATCAGATAAAGACAGCCTGAGGAAAGACAAAAAGCAGTTTTTGAATGACTCTTTCATTTATGAAGGGAAGGAAACCGTCCAAACTGACTTGGCCCTGTGTGAAAAAGTAATTGTCCCCCTTCTTTAATCTGGGATTAACTGTGATTAGCCACTTATTTTGTCAAGCTAAGTTCGATTTCAGAAGCCACACACAGGCCTGATTACTGCCAGACCTGTAGAATGAAGAAATCACTTAAACAGGACCGGTCTGACAACATGAAGTCTGCTAAAAGGTCTCAAAAAGCAACACCTCTAAAGAAATTCAAAAACAGATCAGAAACAAAGTGACTGAGATCCATCAGTGTGGAAAAGGTTACAAAGACATTTTAAGGCTTTGGGACTCCAGTTAACCAGGTCACAGCCATCATCCACACATGGAGAAAATGCCCACCAAAACTGCCCCAAGAGCAAATCCACGATTCATCCACAAAAGAACCCAGAACAACATCTGAAGCACTACAGGCCTCACTGGCCTCAGCTAAGGTCAGAGTTCATGGCTGTTTCTCATTATCTGTATTTCAGCGGACTCGTGATACGTCCTCAATCACAGCCAAAGTTCTGTTCCAATTCAAAGTCCACATCGAAACAAGTTCGACCCCTTTTAACAAGTCTGCTACCAAACGTAACTGAGCGGACTTCACAGCTACAATCCCACAATGCAGTTCACACCATTCAGCAGGAAGAAGTCACACAATTGTAACTACCATTGTTGCTGTGCTAAATTATGAATAAGATACTTAGTGGTGATAAGGTTGTGTATGAAACCTGAGTCTTGATAAATTATAAATGGATGATGTGAGTGGTTACCGGCAGACAACCAGATGTGACGTGTAGGTACGTGGAAGGGGACACTGGCAAAGTAAACTGCCCTTACAGTTGCGATGAGATCGTTCTGCAGACCCCTGTACCCCTGAAGTCCAAATTCTGGGATGAACTTGCTGAGTCTGAACTTGAGAACTCTGAATTGAGAAACACAGCATGACTCAGCCATGAGAGAGAGACTGAGCAAAGATGGCCTCCATGGGAGAGCTCCAAGGCCACAACCTCTGCTGACAACAAGAACAAAAAGGCTGGCTTTGCATTTGCCAAAAAAAATCTTGATGATGCCGAAGAGTTTTGTGAACTGATGAGACAAAAGCAGAGATTTTTGGAAGGTGTGCATCCCGTTACATCTGGTGTGAAACTAACAGCATTTCAGAAAAACAACATCATACCAACCAGAGCAGCTGGTCCATAAGGCTACAGAGGCAAATGCAAAGGGCACTGTGGCCACCAGGTGGCACCCCAAAATCAGGAAAAATTTCACCTTCAATATAATTATATCAAAACTAGTTATCACTGTTAACTCTTAAAATGGAAAAACTCACTTTGATTAAGATGTAAATGCACAGTTGTTGCATTAGTATAGAGTTACTGTGTTCAAATTGTGTGGTTACTAAAATTGTTTGATGTTGATTGCTGTATTCATATTTCACAACTGTTGTTATTAATTCACTCATATACAGGATTTTTATTTTGTGGTAAGGGTATTTATATTATAGGTCAGATTATTTTGTATTTGGAATTTGTTAAGCATGTATATTAGATGACATGTCTTATAATCTTGAGACAATGGTAAAACAGTGGTAATCGATTTCTTCTGTATGGGTGTGTAAATTGCAGATTGGGGGGCATAGAAAATCTCACCTAGGGTGCCAGGTTGGGTAGGGTCAGGTCTGAAACCAACAGTCAGACTTGGTGGTGGTCTGATGGTCTGGGCTGCTTTCTGCTTCAGGATGGAGGTGACTCGGCCACCAGGGCATCACATTAATCTCAAACGCACTTTGGATACGCAGCAAAACAGTGATCTGAAGCACAGCATCAAGTCCACCTCTGAATGGCTCAGAAAATCAAAATGAAGGTTTTGGAGTCAAAGTTATCCTGATGAGATGCTGTAGCATGACCTTAAAGAGGTCGCTCATGCTCAAAAAGGCCTCCGATGGGGCTAAATTAAAACTATTCTGCAAAGACGAGAGGGCCTGAGCCCCCCCATGTAAAAGACTCAATAGTGGCCAAAACACTCACATCTCTTAATAATTAAAATATTCTTTCAAAAACTTCCATTTGTCTATACTCAGGTTATCTCTGTCTGATATTAAAAGTTGTTTTATGATCTGGAACAAGAAAGCAACAACAGGAGAAATCACAGCTCTGTATATGTATCAGCCATGGTCATTATCATCACTAACTACCACACGAGTGCAAACCACTGCATAATAAACAGTTTTAGCAAAATCAGTCAAAAGTGAATAACAAAGCTTTGAATTAATCAAATTTATAATCCCTGTCAGGGCAGATCTGCTCTCCTGATGGTCCAGCATTGTTCCTAAAGTGTTTGCCTGAGGTGTTTTCCATGCACTGGTGATAAATGAGGGACCTGGTGTCTTAAAGCTGTCCCATGAATGTGGTTCAGATTAATTTGGAGAGACAAAGAAAACTCAGACATGTTTATTCCTCCATTTTGAAGACAAAGGTAACGAGAATCACGTGCTCTCAGTGTCTCATGCACTCCCAGTAAGACTTCGATCAGTGTGTTGAGCTGCTGCTGATTTATGATGTCTCAGGGTTACATATGTGGCCTAAAAGGTGAATTAATATTTAATGTTTTACAGTCAAGACAAACAAAAGCACAACATGCCCCCCCCCATCCTCTGCCTCAGGTGTACTGCTCAATGGAGAAGGCTCCAGAGTCACTGGACCTCATGATGGTGTCGTTATGGCGGAGCGACAGCTGAGAGCGGTACAGACCATTTCCGTTGGCGTGCAGCGGGCTGTCCGACACCTACACCGGTGAGAGAGAGAGAGGGAGGAGAGAGGATTGAGACCATTCTCTGTAAACCCTAGAGATGATTGTGTGTGAAAATCCCAGTAGATCAGCAGTTTCTGAACTACAGTTGAGGACAAAAGTATTAGCCCCATACAAAAATGTCATTGTTTTAGAAGTATTTCCCAAGTGCTTTTAAATAGAGCAACACATTTTTATCACAGCGTTTTTAGACATCCTACTTTTATTTTGGATGCTTTAACTATTTTAGTTTGCACACAGAAATGAAAATATTCCACAAAAAAACATAAACTACCAGGGTCAAAATTATTAGCCCCCGGATCCCAATGGTCAGTTGTGTATCCTTTTTGCTGGATAACAGCCTGCAGTCATTTGTTGTAGTTTTCAAGAAGTCTCTGAGACTTCTTTTGAGGAATCCCAGCCCACTCTTCTTTGGCAAATCTCTAATTTTCCTCCAGATTTGACGGCTTTCTGGCATGGACATTCTTCTTTAGGTAACCCCACATATTTACAATGGATTCAAGTCAGGGCTTTGTGCAGGCCACTCAGTTACATTCACTGTGGTCTTCTGGAGATAGTTCTTCACCAAGAGAGACATATGTATTGGATTGTTGTCATGTTGGAAGATGAAGCAACAACCTTGACCCAGTTTACTGCTGACTGCTTAAGGTTTTCTATCAAAATCTCCACGTCTTTCCTTGACTGTGATTCCTTCCACCTTGACAGGATTTCCAGTTTCAGAAGCACTGAAGCGTCCCCACAGCATGATACTCCCACCACCGTGTTTCACTGTGGGACGGTGTTCTTTGGGTTGTATGCCTCCCTTTTTTTTCCTCTCTGTGGCCAAAGAGCTCTAGTTTAGTCTCATCAGACCATAGGACACGCTTCCAGTATGCATAATCTTACTCCAGTTGTCCTGAGCATACTTAAACCAACACTACGTAGTTTTTCCACCCTAATATAATATATCTAGAATCATTGTGATGGTGCATCACCTTACAACAGGTTGAATGACACCTCTGTCATGGTCTGAGGGGGTCTGTATCACCTTCACTGGCACTATGTAACTTCGATGTGGATGGTGGGAACACTTCAACACTAAAAAACTACAAACTAAAAAACATGATCAGACTGTACCTTATCAGTCCACATCGTTTATTTGTTTCATGGGATGTCCTGTCGGCTCGCTTCTCCTCCCTCTGTATGTCATCAAATGCATGTTGGTGTGAGGCGCTCAGTTACACTCAACAACCATAGAGGCCCTTAGAGAGCAACAAAGCTGGAATCTTACTTAGTGCTTGTAGCACCCTATGATGTATTAATTTCCTGCAAATGTGATAAAATTTGCACTTAATTAATCAAAAATGTAATAAAACCCAATAATGTAATAATTTCACCAATAATGTAATAAAATATCCTGACTGATATTGTAATAACATTTTTACCGATAATGTAATACCTTATTACATTATTGGGGATTTATTACATTTTCAGGTGGGTCTTTTTTTTTTTCAAAACTGTTAATGTAAAACTTGAAAGATCATGTAATATATATGTTCATTTTCAGTCCAAAGTTCTCTATTTTGTGTTTTGAGAATCTAAGACTGTTATATACACTGGATTTGAAAAAACAGAATGACTACTGGGTAAAAGTGCAGACCTTGAGTACCATACAGCCATATGCACGAGCACTCAACAGAAAGAAAGCTGCATTTAAAAGAAAACCAAGAGTGCTTGGGTTCATTGCAACTGTGATTCACATGCTTCAAGCCTGCTGTATATATAAACATATAAACATATAAACATATATATATATATATATATAAGCAAACTTAGAGGGGGCAGACCCCCAGCAACACTGATCACCATTTGTCCTAATCTCCATAACTAACCATTAAGAAGTTCAAAAGTTAATAATGCTTGAAAAATAAAATTGTTAATAAAACTTGTGGTCTGTGGTAAAATTGCTCACCTGTGAACAGTCCACGGTGATAAAAGGGTTGGGAACCCCTGTCTTAAGCTATCTAAAGAAGTAGCTAAGCCTTATCTAAAGTGCAAGAAGTTAGCATCAAGAACTAGCATGTAGCCACATGGTCAATAAAAAATTGTCTAAAGCCTACCAATACCCAACCATTATCAACCTTTTTCTGGTATGACAGAAATCTGAAGGTATTGATGCTGAGACATTACATACTCACTTAGCAAGTGGTCACATAAAGGGAGAAATGTCTTTATTGGCCAGACACCACTGAAAGAGACCTTGATCGAGTTCTCCCTTGCAGGCCATCTAGTGGCCAGGATGATGTCAATTTGACATTGAAAGTGATATAATAACCATTTATGAGTGGATATATAGGTCTATATTTATGTCAAATGTCATTTAATGTGTGGGTGTTATAAATACTTGTGTATACCCTCTTCAAATGAAGTGTTACTTAAACTTGTTTTGTTGGTTTGTGGTTGTTTTCACGAGGTAGTGATTTTTTGGAAAACTGTGGAGAGAAGTGGTATGTTTAGGGAAACAATAGTCATTCTCTTGTTTCAAATGCAGTGTCTATAACATTGGCTACGTTTATATGCAGTCAATATTCAGGTTAAGATCAATATTCCGGTTTCTGAAACATTTGGAATACCCTGGTTTACATGCATGAGCAAACAGGGTTATTCCTCTATGCATGGTATCCCGAACAAAACAGCTACACACAGAGAACGTCATGACTCAATGCGCGTCATTTCTGCTTCTTCTTCTTGTATCCAATAGCAACGAGAACAACAGCAACAGCACGGTGGATGATAAACGGCCCAGAGCAGCTAACAGTCGGCTTCTTTGTGCTTTGGTGCTGGTGCTGATCCACCACCAGCACTTGACACTATTCTTTGTCAGTTTCTTCATTAATGGAAGACGAGAACGTGAAGAATTAGGAAATCGAACCGGAGCTGTGCCATGTTACAACAAGTACTTCCTGTACTCAAAAGACCAAGATTCCTTGTGAAAAGAACACGTGCAGAACACAACTTAATGTTCCATTTGATGGGGATATCCCGATCGGCATATACATGACCAAATATTCCGGGTTACAAAAGGAGTAGCCCAGGGGTGACATTCGGGATTTTAACAACTGGAATACGAGCATATTCCGGTTTTTCAAAAGGTTTTTTGGTGTTTACATTGGCTGCACGCAACCGGGTTATTGCTAATATTCCGGTTATGAAAGGTTTAATGACTGCATGTAAACGTAGCCATTGTCAGGTTCTCAAAACACAAAATGTAGAACTCTATATTACAGTATCTGTTAAGTTTTACATTATCAGTTTTGAAAAAAAAAGACCCACCTGAAATGTAATAAATCCCCAAAATGTAATAAGGTATTACATTATCGGTTAAAATGTTATTATAATATCAGTCAGGATATTTTATTACATTATTAGTGTGTTTATTACATTATTGGGTTTTATTACATTTTTGATTGAGTAAAGTGCAAATTTCAGGAAATTATTACATTATAGGGTGCTACAGTGCTGCTTTAAGTCTGGCTTGAAGGTGTCTCTTCTTCAAAAGTGGAGTTTTTCTTGGTCTGCAACCTCGCAGTCCATTCCTGTGCAGAGCTCTAGTGATTGTCTTCTTTGAGACTATGATTCCTGACATGGCCAAGTCATTCACCAGTGTCTTAAGACACATCTCTCACTAGTTTTCTTTCCAGGATCTTTGACATTTTTCACTTCCTATCTCTGTCTGGCTTGTTCTGTACTGTGTGGCTGTCTTTGAATTTCTGGATTATACTTCTCCCTCCAGTTCTTGACACTTAGAAATGCTTGGATAGCTTTGAATATCCTTCTCCTGCTTTGTGTGCATCAGTAATGCTTTTTCTCAAGTGCAAACTGATTCTTTAGTTTTCCGCATGTTGCTTTCTCAACTGACAGCTCATTGACCCATTTTGAGGCTTTTATACTTTGTGTAACTCAATTGTCGTGTGAAATAACCTGATTCACCTGATCACCTTTCAGCATATCACCAGTGAAGTTAAAGCACATCATTGCACAAAAGTGGTTTGTGCAATAACTTAATAAACGGTCATTTTTTAAAGGGGGCTAATAATAATGTCCCTGGTCATTTTAGTTTTTTCTTAAAGAATTTTGTTTTGGTGTGCAAATATAAATAATTTGTGCCTTCTAAAGAAAACTAGTATGTTCAGAAATGCTGTGTTGAAAATTCCTTGCTCTGTTAAAAAATTACTGAGGAAAATCTTGAAGAAACTTCTAATTTCATAGGGGGGCTAATAATTTTGTCCTCAACTGTACAAACAGCCATGCCACATTCTCTTAAATCCTCTTTCTCCTTCATTCTGATTCTGATGCTCTGTTTGAACTTCGGCCTCAATCACGTTTACCTGGTACCTGTACTGAGTTGCTGCCATGTGATTTGCAGATTAGCAGTTGAACAGTTGTACCTAATAAAGTAGCTGGTGAGTGTATTTGTCACCAATATTCAAAGTTTTAGGTTTCTCAGCGCTGTTATAAAATGCCATCAGTGTTATTAAACGTTACCTCCTCAAATTTCTTGGCCTTGTACTGCTCGGCTCCGTTCAGGAAGTTCAGCAGGATGATGTCACACAGCACCGTGCCCTACAAAATAAAAGAACCAACAATTATCCTTTTGTCAGTAAGGACGTGAAGGGATTACTTACTACTTACTTATCTTATGTGGACTATTCGCGCTATGATTTCTGAATATTTATAAGAACCACATGCAAACACAGCATCACTCCTGCGCTGTCTACAAGATTGTAAGAACAAAAAACCATCATGTAGCTCACAGGCAGCAGCGTTTGGCTGCTTCTTCGATTAGTGATGTTTGTGTGAAATTGGTTAATGTTGGTAACGAAGGCTACATACTATTCAGCAACCATATATTCACCAATATATTCTCAAAAAAGTTAGTCATTAGTTCTCCTCTGTAATAAAACCAATAGGTATTGTGTTTTATGTCATCAGATGGATGGACTAAAAGACGGTTGGATGGATGAATGGGCTGATGGGGGGGAGTGAATGAATGGATGAGTTTGAAGACTGCAAGACAGACTGATGGATGGATAATTGATGAATGGATAGACAGATAAATGTATGCATGGATGGATTGATGGACATGAATAGATGAATTGATCAACTGACTGAGGGTTGGCTCAACACAGAAATCTTTTGAATAATGGAAGTACGACGGGTGGATAGATATTCAAAAAAAGTGTGGAAATCCCCTTTAATGCACTAATTGATATTGTTTTTCATATTGCTGTAAAGCCTGATTAGTCATCTTTACAATTAGACACAACTTGTTGGATAACTTCAGTAACTTCAGTCATTTTTAACAGACTCAACACATCCATGCACAAACATGAAATAAAAAAGTCCATCTACTGAGAAGTTGTTTCAGAAATCTTAAAAACATGCAGCTTCAGCAGAGAACCTACTTATTGAATATAACAAATACTGTTAAAAGTGTGTCAGTTAGCATTACAGGGTATTACTATTGTTAAAAGGACAGGCCAACTTTTTTTTGTTTTTATGACTTGTCTCACTCCTGAGTCCACCACAAGCAGATAGACTCCATTCTTTTGACCGTGCATGCAGAGACAGACAAAGCTTGCCCACTGCTAACTAGCTTAGCTCAAATGCCTGGGAGTTAATGGGTAGTGTTAGCCTGCCTCCGCCTAGAGTCATCTGACAAACTCTATAACAACTCTAAACTGTCCTGAGTGCTTGTTGTGACTCTTTTTTTTTTTTCTTGAAGAGATCTTTGAGAACTGATTCACCGTTGTGAGTGAGCCTTTCTTGGCAGCCATTCTTAAATGCAAACTGCCTGCAAAAACAAACAGCTCACTCACAACTGTGCAGCGGTTCTCATCGTTTTGTTAAAAGAGCAGGTAAAACATCTCTACCTCAGGAGTGCGGGTAAGAAGGTCAACAACACAAGTCTCTGTTTAGGAGTAGAGGAAGATAAGACAATGGTAGAAGACAAGGCAACAAATGCAGTAAAAAAAAAAGAGTTGCTGAAGAGTTTATCTGATGACTGTAGGCAGAGGCAACCTAACACTTCCCATTGACTCCCAGTGTTTGAGCTAAGCTAGTTAGTGGTGGGCAAGCTCTGCATGTCTCTTACTCTTTACTCCACGCACAATGGAAAGAATGGTGTCTAACTGCTTGTGGTGGACTCGAGAGTGAGGCAAGACATGAAAAGGAAAAAGGATCGCTCGCTCATCACTTTAAGGAGTGTGAATAGATGGCGTAAAAATCCTCTTCAAAACAAAAGCACAGGATCTCCTTACATAAGGCTTGCAACCTGCTGAAAAAGGGTTAGGACCCACCCGCTGAGAATCATTGGTCCAGACTACATGTTTTGTTTCTGTGCTTTTGGTCAATGAAAAGCATTAAATTCCCAAATACTATACATGAATTGTTGGAGAAGATCAGTATCAGTATCGAAAACATTAATGCAAAAAGTGTCGTATTGATCCAAAAGTCTGGGATCACTAACAGTGGCCTCAGATTAAATCTCACACAAGACCTATGCAACATCCACAAATCCTGACCCCATAACAAGAGTTCCTCTGTGATGGGGCTTAAATAGTTCTTGTCTGTGGAGTCTGGTGTGTTTGAGGAGAGCAAAGACACTCACCACTCCCACTGACGTAAACGCTGCCACCATGTTGATGAGCGTCGGTATCATGTTGAACTTCCCCGCCTGTAAAAGAAAAAACATCATCTGTTAACATGTGAGGAACTCAGAAGAGCTTTCTTTATGCAGTTTTTGTGATTGTTATATTTCATATTCATTATCTGTCGTGGTTTATGTTTGAATAGTGCATGGACAGGACGGACAGCTGGATGCCTTATGCTAACGCTGAGTGAGTTAACCTAGAGATGACTCTGATGTTCGATTATTCTAATTAAGGGTTAAACTCTCATTTACTCACATTTCCATTGACCAGAACATCAAACCTGATGGCGTAGGCTTTGACCAGAGTGCGATAATCTGTCCCATTCTCCATCTTGTAGTATTTGGCAAATCTGCACAAACACATTAAACTGATGTCATGATTTTAAAAACTGATTGATCATTACGACTCAGGCATCGAAACTTCACAATGATTATTTATTTTAAAAGTCTCATCCCAAAGCTTGTGGACTTAAAGGGACACGCCAATTTTTTTTTTTTTTCGAGTCTTGCCTCTCCCGAGTCCACAACAAGCAGTTAGACACCATTCTTTTGTCTGAGCGTGCAGTAACAAGAAAAAGACAGACAGAGCTCCGCTAACTACCTTAGCTCAAACACTGAGAGTCAGTGGGTAGTGTTAGCCTGCCTCTGCCTGCAGTCATCAGATAAACTCTTCGGCAACTCTAAACGGTCCTGTGTGCCAGATGTGACCCGGTTCTTTTAACCCATTATGTTATCTATTGTTAGACTAAGATTAACACATTGTATGCATGCTCAAACCACCATGGATGTGCTTGTAAGTAGGTCAACATAACAAAGCCTCTGTTTACGAGTGGAAGAAGATTGGTACTAAGGATTCTGGCTGACTTAATAAAAAAACGAGTCACAACAAGCACACAGGACTGTTTAGAGTTGCTGAAGAGTTGACCTGATGACTGTAGGCAGAGGCAGGCTAACACTACCCATTAAGTCCCATTGTTTGAGCTAAGCTAATTAGCTGTGGGTGAGCTCTGCCCATTTCTTCCTTGTTTCTGCACGCACAGTCGAAAGAATGTTGTCTTTCTGCTTGTCATGGACTTAAGAGTGAGGCAAGACACAGAAAAAAAGAAAATGTTGGCGTATTGCTTTAAATCAGGAAAAACAGACATTACCAAGCTGCCCTCACTGTCTAACTGTCATCATGTACCTGAAGTTATAGCCAGGTGAGACGTCGTTCTTCTGGGACATGGCGTCCAGACGGGTGAAGGAGTATGACGGGTTACACTCATCATCTGATTTGTCCAAATCACAGATCCATCCGATCTTTATTCCAATCACTCCACCCTGACAGGATCAACGACAGAAAACCAATCATGAGTATCCATTCGTTATGGGTGCAGCTTATACCTTCTGATAGGCCAGGGCCTATCCCAGCTGAGTTGAGCAAAAGGCAGGGTACACCATGGCCTGGTTGCCAGCCAATCACAAGGCTGACATGTAGTTGTAGACAACCATTTAAACTCATACCTTCAGAGTCAAGCACCAGCAGATGAAGAACAGTAAAATGGCCTGGAAATGGAAGGAAATGAAAAACAGATTCTGGAGAGCAAACTTTAGAAACGGCATCATTTCTGTCCCCTTTGGAAAGAGGCAGGCAGAAGTGTTTGAAGAGTGGGGAGTCCTTGCACATGTGCAGTGCAGTCTTAGACAAAGGCGTGCTCTAGTACGCTTCCAGAGCATTCTTACGGAGCAGAAATGGTACGTTCCAGGGCTGAACCATATTGGAAAAAAACTGATATTGCAATATTTGTCCCCATGCCATATATATTCCGTAAAAAAGTTTGGTGAAATCAATGCTATACCTTTGGAAAGCCGGATTTTTCACTTTCACAGCGAGGTTCAGCTTGTAAGGATCGTGCATTTGTGGAATGAGTAACGCAACTGAACGTGTGGATAGCGCCCCTCCAAAATGTGCTGAAATCCCCTCTTCCCTGGAGGAAAGCTTACGGTTCCTCAGTGAAGCCAGGGTGAGGACCCAGTCTTCCTCTTAGCGATCTGTCTTTGACTTCACCAGTCTCACAAAGCTTGAGTTTGGAAAAGGTACACCAAATAATCCTGCAACTCTACACACCAGAACACCAGCTTCCAGTGAGAGGGGATTTTGGCTTGTCATTTTTGGTCTCTACCCACACGTTCAGCTGTGTTACTCATTCCAGGAAAGCAGGATCCTTACAAGCTGTACCCCATTGCAAAGATGACAAATCAGGCTTTCTAGTGATATAAAATACGATCACAGTTAATATTAATAAAGGTGAGATGAAATCAAATAAAATAACATTTCCAAATTTTTCTTTAGGAGTATATGTTGCAATTTTTCTTGTCTTTTTACCTCTCAGGTCACACCTACCCATTCACTCTCACTTTCACTCACAGATGGTTTGGAGTTTCCATGTTAGTTGTCTATTAACTTAAGTTAATAGACAACTTAAGTTAATAGACGTGTCCATGCCCTTTCATACACATTTAAACGCCACATGGGAGCAGCATGGGTTAAGTATCTTGCCCAATGTGTGGCAGCCTAAGCTGGGCTTTAAGCCCTGACTCTGTGGTTGATGGTATGATGGTGGAGCAGAAATGAACGTGGCCCCTCTGGTTGTCCTTTGAACTCTTCTGCAGTTTGATTTAAACAATAACGAGCTTTTAGCTTTTCACTGTCATCAGTGTGAGATTGTCAAACTGTACCTTATCTGCCAGTTTGGTGAAGTTCTGCCGAGCGTAGTGGACCACGTCTCCCACCCTGAAGATAGGGCAGTAGGTGTTGTTGGCCATGTCAAAGTTGCACTTTTGTATGTAGTGATCAGTGATGTTGGGAAGGAAGTTTCCTCTGCACACAGACAGACACATCATCGCACCAACATGTCAGATATACAGTCTTGGAACATGTGTGTACAGACGCTTTGTTTGGTGCTGCAGGTGCTCATTTTTACAGGGATTAGCATTGATGCTACTAGATCAGTAGCAGTTTTGTCAGACCGTAAGTGCATTTCTTCATTAAATGTGCAAATATCAACACTACAGACTTCTCAGTTGTAAGGATATTTTTCTTCCACTTCTGTCACGTTTTGGCACGAGTTTGTTTTACAAAGGAGCTCTCGTTCTGAACCACAGTAACTCCTGCCTATGACGGTATCCGATTGGCCCGTTATAAATGCAGATTGATGGAAGGATTGTCCAATCACCTGCCAGATATGCTTCTGAAAGGTTCTGCCCTCCCCAAAAACTTTCAGAGGGCTCTTTTTCCAGATGGACTAGTGAAATATATTCCCCCCTCATAGATATGTTTTTAAAAAGTTCTGCGCTTCCCAAACAATTTCTGTGGGCTTTTGCTCATACCAGTGCAGCTGTTCTAAAACTTAGGTACACCACAACCCTTTTTGAAACCTGAAATCATCTGGGGCCCACCAAAACCCTCCAGCAACCAGAGCTTTAGACCTTACAGAGCCCATATTTTGCCGCAGCTCAGGTTCATATATTGAATTTTCATTTGGACTAGAGTAAATGATGACATACTGAGTACCCCTGATCCACCTGTATTCTCTTTTTGTCTGAGACTGGAGCTCCTTTCCCTTTAAGCCACTCTGCACCATGTGGACTCATTCTGCTCTGATATGTGGACTGGTCTTTTCTGTGGTAATGGGTCAGTCCAGTGCTGCTTGTTGTCAATGCTAACAGAGGTAGAGGGAGAAGTCCTGATGCTGTGGACCTTTTGTCTGGTGTGTTTAAGTTCTCTACCACCCAAGGAGACAAGAAGGAGACCACTTAAGAGCATATAAAGCTTTAAAAGCAGAATGTCGACTCTTTAAAACAACCTGAAGCAAAATTAAATACTGGTGAGGAGAGTCAGTTAAAGATGGTGGCTGTGGACACAGGCTCTGAAGGTCATACTTGGTGTAGTTGAAGGTTGGGAAGCGGATGCTGTTCTTGATGAAAATGGTGAAATTCTCCACCTCCATCATCGGCGTCCTGCCAGAGCGACACACAGTAGAGAAATTGGTCATTAAAACATAAATAGAAAGCATGAAACAGTTAGCCCTGACCACAGACTGTATATGAAAACGGACAGCCATGTTATGTCTTATTCTGCTGCACCAAAATGAAGCCAAAATGGGCCTGACGTTAGAGTATTGTGGTGTAAGTTTGGAGCTGAGGCTTGCAGCAGGTAGCTGATTGGTTCAATAGCAGAGATAAAGCTCAGTTATGCTTTCCAGCGGACACACAGGCACAAACTGCTGCATCATGACGCGAAAGGTTTTTATGCTCTGTGCAGCTCTCACAGTTACATCACCGTTCATTCTTACGTCTTGATGGTGTCTATCTCAGCAGGGCACCAGCCTTTAATCTCACACATCATGGTCGTCGAGTTGAAGGCAACACACCTTCCTGTGAGGATTCCTGGAGAGCAAAAAAAGACTTGAACCCACAATGAAGAACCAAAAAAGAACAGGGTATAAATTCCAGCTGTAACAAATAAATCCAACACATCCTGAATGTGAACATCTGTACAGGAGCAGGAAGGTCTCACCATAACTCCCCAGCCTGTTGAGGTACTTTGTGCAGTCGCTGTCCTGAGTGCAAGTGTACTTCTTCTCACTCTGCAGGCACACATTCAGTTACACACAGACATCAAGTTAGTCAGTCAGTGAAAACCAAATGAAATTTATATTCAGATTTGTTGTGAGCACCCTTCACCTTCAACCAGCATCAGTTCTTCTCAGTAAACTTGGACAAAGTCAGTTTTTTGTTGGATTATAATCAAGATTCCAACCAAGTGCTAACGATCCTCATCTTCATCAGCTAAAACTCGGTCATTATCTGAAACAGGACGAGAACCGGGGAGGACAAGCCAAACTCTGCTGCCAATGTGAGGTTGTGGGAGACAGTTTCACAACACACAGGGTAGTTATGCTACATCAGCAAGGTCTCACTTAGGCAAGGATGTAAAGTAGACTGGGATGTGCTCCTGAAGCTCTTTTGAAGAATGAAGAAATGGTCAACATTGAGGACAGTCATCAGCCAAGGAAACCTTTGGAATCAGAGGATCAGCTCAAAACAAGTGGAAACCAGGAGCACTCAGCTTCTGCCTGGAGGGTTCTGTCTAGAAGTGGTCTTCATAGAAAACATATGTCCATTCTGGAAACATGGCCAATAGACTCAGCTATGAACAACCACATAGGAGCAGGAGCTCTGGACTGATGAGTCAGAATCTGAAACATGTGTCTGCAGCAGAAGATGTTTGTTCTCTGAAGGTCTGCAGAGCAGGACAATAATGAGAGTCTGCAGGCAACAGTGAAGCATGATGGAGGTTTCTTACAAGTTGTGGCTGCATTTCTGCAAATTTAGTTGTGGATCTGATCAGGATTAATGCTGAGAAACAAGCAGATAATGATCCATCACGCAGGCCCATCAGGGAGGTGTCTGATTGGCCACAAATTTATTCTGCAGCAGGACAACGACTCCAAACATCCAGCTAATGTCATTCAGAACCATCTTCAGCTTAAAGAAGAGCAAGGAGTCCTGAACTGATGGTTTTGCCCCCACAGAGTTCTGATCTCAATATCCCAGACAATCAGGGATTACATGAAGAGACAGAAGAATCTGAGCCAGACTACATCCACACAAGATCCGAGGTTAGTTTTTCAGGATGTTGGACCAACCTACCAGAAGATGAACTGATGCTGTTTTGAAGTCAAATGTTAATTTATTTAGATTTATCTTCTAAACATTCATGTTGACATTGCTCATTAATGGATGATGTGTTAGAAACAGACCTCAGGACAGTACCCTTGGACCTGATTCTCTGTTGTGATCATTTTGGTGATGATGCAGAAAACCGATGCTCCCTGCAGAGAAAAAAAAATATTCAAGTAATCGATCTGATTTTTTGGATGAGAGGAGTCAAAAAGTTAAATTCTTTGCTGTTTTAAATTTTACATTTCAAGTAAAGGCACAACCTGAGTTCATTAATTGGACTATGGAGAAAAAAATTCCCAAAGCAAACCAACAGACCAACCAAAAAACAGACAAAAATCCAAATTAACAAACCAGCCAACTGATCAACCAACCAATAAACAACTAACAGGCCAAGAAACAACCCAACAAGCATCCAAAAAACACACACAGAGCTTAAAAAAACTAACAAATAAACACGCCGACTGAAAAACCAACCACTTAACAACTATCATGTCAACAAACAAAAAAACAACCATCCAACCAATATGCAAAGAAACACACAAAACATATTACCAAGGAAAAGATGTGATAGTAAATAAACAATCAAACCCACCAACTGACAAATCAAGATAAGAAAAGAATCAATAATAATAAACAACAACATCCGACAATCAAAACAAACCAACTAACAAGCCAACAAGCAATCCACTGACCTAGAAACCAACCAATCAATAAAAAATAAACAGTAAACAACGTCAAAAAATAAACAAGCAAACCAACAAACAATCAAAATTAGGGGCTCTAATTTCGTAGACCAGGCACAGGCGCGGCGCAGGGCAGGTGTGTTCCGGGCATTTTTGCAAGTTTCGTGCACGGCGCAGTCCGGCGCAGCGAGGCGCATCCACACCTCTGTCCTTCCCACTTGCGCAAGTGGCAGAGAGGGAGGGAAGAAGGCGTGAGTGGGCTTAACACAGCCGAGTGTGATCTTCACCAATCAAATGAACACCTCTCCTCGCCTTTAAATGCGCCACGGGCGAGGGGCAGTGACAATTTCACCTTAGTGGCGCAGAGGGTCAGCTGCTGTCACTTTTGCAGCAACTGAGAGAGCGCAGGGGCCACCGGGCCACGCTCAGAGGCCATGATGCGCGTCACCGTGTAGACCACCTCGCGGGACAGATGTAATCTGTTCCTGTGTCATAATAGGAGTAAAAAAATTAAGTGATAATTACATTTAAACACAGCAGCAGGCTAATCCATTCATCATGCTTGTGATCCACCTGCATTACTGGTCTGTCATCGCCAAATAGCAGATCCTTAGGTGAAATACTCTCTCCTAATATCTCCTCCTCATCCTCCTTGCAATAATGTACTCCATCTTTTTAGATCACCTTAAGAATAAAGATTAAAACAGAGAAATATGGGCAATCACAGGTAGATCCTTAAGACACCGAGTGACTTACATTTATTCAGCGAGCGTCTCTCTCTTTTTTCTTTTCTTTTGAATTTCATGAGATGAGAGAAGCCGGATACTCCGTATCGGATGATGTGGCTGTTTGTGGTTGGCTGAGAGATGTGAACTCGTTAGTTATGACAAACGTCTCTGATCTGACATCAGATGTGACGGGACAATTAATATAGATACAAATGTATGTGCTGGTTCAGACGGTTACATTAAATAGTGGTTGCTGTGATTGTTTATTGCATTGAAATGTGCCTGACACTCTGGATACCTGCCTGTGAGGTTTTGGTGACATGTGCGCACTGTGCGCCTGTCAGCCAAATTACCACTGCACCGGGTGCACTTCGCCTGCGCCAAGAATGGACCAGGTTGGAGCTGGCGAGCTTTCAGCTCACCTTCCGTGCGTTTTTTTGGTACGAAATTGTCACTGCGCCAAGCTAAATCTGTCGACACCTCCCCCCTGGTGCGCCGTCACACCCATCTCAACGCAGCCGGTCTACCAAATTGCCAAATTGGCTGTGCACATCGGTGCACTGGACGAAATTACCACTGCACGGGTGCGCCACCCTGCGTTGCGCCAGGAAATTAGGGCCCAATAGATGCCAGTCACCCATTCATCTCTTCTTACCTGTGTAGGTGTGACGTAGTCGGCCACATCCATCACTTTGTCATTATAAACCCCAAAACCTTTCACCTTGGTCATCACTGAAGACTCAATCGCCGTGTCCCTCACCTGGTAGGCCTTCTCATAGAGGAACACCCACCTGAAACACACACACACACACGCACACACACACATATGTGCACACACACACAGAGCCTTAAAACATATTTAAACCAACATGAGGATCTTGATCTGGGTGTGTGTTTACCTCTGTCTGTAAAGGATTACAGTGAGTTTTTGTGTCCTAGGACGACGTGAGGTTGTTAAAATGGTCTTTGGGTCAATCAGAGGGATTCAACCATATTAAATTGTTTGATGAAATAAAAATGTCTCTTAATGTGACTTTCAAATATGTCTGATTAATTCAAAATGTCTCCTGTTTGTTAGTTTTTGCAGATTTTTTCTTAAAGGTGTAGTGTGTTGAAGTTGGCAGCATTTCACCCAACAGAAACGGGGAATATAGGATATAATGTTTCTATGTGTAAGTAAAGTCAGTCGAAATAGGTGTGCAATCATCCTCATGAAACTTTTTTCTTTTTATTAAGTTAGAAAAAGCTTTTTGTATTTATGTACCGTGGGTCTCCCTTTGTGGAGGCTGACATAACAATCCGCCATGTTGTCTACTGGTGGGTTTTGGGGACAAAAAGAGCGAAATACAATTTTTGAATACAAGTCTCGCTAATGTTTGCTTGTCTTACTAAAAGTTTACAAAACCTAAAATCATCATCTTAACAGACCTATAATCTATAAAAATAATAGTTACAAATATGATGAAAAACCCCCACCTCGTAACTGTTGATGCCCTGTTCACGATCCTTTTTGGTCTTCACCGGCTCTCATGGCTTAGTGATGTAATGTTTTAGTAATGGACGGGCTCTTTCCAAAATCTAAACGCAAGATGTCGCTAAAATGCCTATTTCTACACACTGCACCTTTAAGTTCCACCAATTAATTATGAAAATCAATTTAACAAAAACTTTCAACACCGAATTAGTTTAGGATTTTTGAACGTGCATGCTTTTTTTTATCATTGATTTAAAAATGATATTAAATAAAGTTTTCACCACATCAACAGATTGAAACGACAAACTCACCCGATGAAATATGTGATGATGAGGAGCTGGACGACGCGGTTGATGATGCCAATAGTCCAGCTCTTCACCACCACTGACTTTGTGGTTTCATACGTGAAAAAATCGGTGATCCACGACCACATCCTCGCTTTTGGAACCTTAAATTCTTGTTTTGTTTTTGTTAGTGTAAGGAAAAAGTCCTCCAGGTGTGGATTAAAGCTGAAAATGAAGCCCTCCTGATGCTGCTGTTGGAGCTCAGAAATAAACTCTTTACTCACTCGATGTTCTCAGGTCGATGTGACAGTCTTTTAAAGTTTGAGGTCCAGATTTTTCTTGTTTGTCTTCGTTCTGTTAAAAAGAAATCTAACTCAGAGATCCTTGAATCTTCAGAGACACACACGTTCATCTGAAGATCTCGTCCTGTAGCTCCAGACTTTATGATTAACTTGTCAGCACATAAACAGCTCCCTCCCTCTCTCTCCTTCTTCTCTCATTTATCCTTGGCTCTCCAGTTTCTCCTCTTAACGCCCTCCTCCCCTGCCCTCCTCCCTCTCAGAAGAACATGGAGGTTCATGGTTAAGATCTTTGATCGCAGCATCACAAGCTCAAACCCTACAAAGCAGTCTGACTGAATATTTTGGATTCAATCAGTTCTTACAAATTAAAAAGTGTATTTTTGATTGTGATTAGTTCTCAAGTTTGTAAAGTCTAACATTTACTGTGAGGTTGTGATGACTTTGATATGGAGAACACCAGGACTGACCTGATCTCAGCAGTCGACTGATCTCACTGATTCACTCTGAGTTAACAGAAGAAAAAAATACATTTCAGTTAAATCTGGAAAGAGCTGAGGCTGGAGACATCATGTGTTTAGATTTTCCATCTAGTCACCCATCTATCTGTCATTCTATCCATCAGTTCATCCATCGGATTGTTTGTCCATCAGTCTAGCTGTCCATCAAGTCACTTATCCATATGTCCATTTATTCATCAGTTAGTCCATCCATCCATCCATCTATCCATCCGTCCTTCAGATTATCTATCCACCCATCTGACTATCCATTTGGTTATTCATCCATCCAACCATCTATCAGTTTATCCATACACTTGTCATCACGCCATCCATTTATTATCCAATATTATTTATTATTTCCATCTATTAATTTATTAATCCATTTGTCCGTCTGTCCATGAGTTCATCAGTCTTATTTATTCATCAATATTTCCATCCATCAACCAATCATAAATCAAATCAGCAGTTCCTCTGTTTATTTTCCCATCAGTCCATAAATCCATTCAGTCTTTTACCGTCGATTTATTAATTCACATGTTCAACCATTCATCCAGAGGTACATTCATTTATCAACACATTTATTTGTCCATTTGTCTGTCCATCTATCTATTCATCCTTCCATGTGTCTGTTTTTCCTGTTCATTTATACATGTGTCCATCCGTTTATTCATCCATCAATCTGTCTTCTGTCTGTCTTTCCATCCTTCCATGTGTCATCAGTTGTTGGTATAACATCCATAGGCTGTGGCTGAATGACTACAGAGGTGAGGTGAGGGAAATGTTCTTGTTAAAAATGGATTTAAAAAGTGTTCATATTCAATAGTTTCACTTTCATGGAAGATTTTATATCACACTGTTTAAAAACGACTTAAAAAAATATCTGCGTGTAAGAGCTGAATTTATTGTGACAGTGAAAGTGAGTCAGACTGTAATGAGAGCCCATCAGAACTGGTTTAACTGGTTTAAAAAATAAAACCATTAAGAAGCCGAGTGAGACATTAAGCTGTTTATGTTGTTTAAGGGTCGCCAGTCAGACTGACAGCTGAAGGACATGAAGATGGAGCTGTACACACACACACACACGCACACACACACACACCCACACACACACACAACCAGTAACTCTCTAAGTGGTTACACAAAAAATGAAAAGTCTTAAATTCTGTTCGTTTTTTAATAAACAGTGTAAATCAGGACCTGAAAATTTGTGAATTTAATATAAATCGTAAGCTGAAGATTTCATGAGCATCTGAAGGGAGATTTTTGACTCTTGCTTTGAGACAACTTGATTCAATTTTCAAGGTCATGATTCAAAGACAAGGTCATGAAGTGTCTCAATCATCCTTAGCTTATGAATGTCAAAATGTGAAAATCCATATCACAGCAAATCAAAGGGGGAACACTTTGCACAAACATCTCACATGACTCAGATATGTGATGTTCTCATTTTGCAGGTCAAAGGTCATGGAGTCTTCTGGTCATCCTTTGCTTGTGAATGCAATGTAAAGCTGCATAACCCTTGAACGCCTTTTATATCATACTTGATACATTCTTTTGTGATACCTCTATCTAATCAATATGATCAACAAATTACTAAAAAAGCATCTGAATACAATCAGAAAAATGATAAAAATGTCCTCAAGTGGATTATCAGTTGCCAAAAACACCTAATATATCAAATGAGGTATAAAAAGTATGTTAAATTTTATGGAGATTTTTTTTTTTAGGATTTCAGTAGAAAGCAAAATAAACATTTCAGCTCCAAAAAATTAGAATTTTGTGTTTCCAGGCATCAAAGAGATAAAGTTAACTCTCACCTGGATGTGGCGAGACTCACGTTTATGATTTCTCTAGCACCTTTTACTCAATTCAGCCCGTCCTTCTGAGAGACAAGCTGACGGCGATGAGAGTAGATCTGGTGAGGTGGATTACAGACTGAAGGACTGTGGTCAGCAGCACCAGAGCACCACAGGGAACCATACTCTCCCCTGTCCAGTTCACTCTTTACACCCCTGACTTCTAGTAAATGTCTGAGCTCTGTCATGTGCAGAAACACTTTGATGATAATTGGTGGGACAGGAGGGGCTCTGGCAGCACAGGAGCCTGGTTGAGGCCTTTATGGCGTGATGTGGGTCAAATCATCTGCAGCTGAACACCTTCAAAACCAAGGAGATGGTGACAGATTTCTGGAGGAAAAGCCCTATTAAATGATAAAGTTCTACATAAAAGCCAGGCTGAATAAATGAGTTTTTAGGTTGCGTTTAAAGATTTCAACATTTGCAGCTTGTCTCAGAGCCTCAGTTGTTATGATCATGCCTTTATTGGAGTTCTTTGAGGGATTTCTTTGCATGAATGTCCTCTCTGACTTGATGAAGACCACTGTTCTCTCACTCCCTGGTGATGAAGACCTTGTGATAGTTCTAGTTTAACCCACACGTTATGACTGACCAGCAGCTATCATCATTCCTCATGGAGTCAGGACTGTTCCCGGGTAATCCTGCAGGGAAGACAGTGTATCTACGATAATCCAAACAAAAACACACATAAGATCAGTTATTTCTCGGTAGTATCATGAACTTCGAACTTAAATGACCGCGGCCTGATCATAAGATCAAATATAAAGTGATCTGTCATGTCAGAGGTCGACCACAGAGTGAATTTAGTGTGAGGAGACCATCAGCCGGCACATCGAACACACACCACAAACCTCATCCACCCGCTCACATTTCACCCAAATCCAATCACAGCTGCCTCCAGCTCATCGCCACCACACTTTAATGCCTCCATTAGACTACAGAGCGCTGAGCCGCCATTGGAGGAGAACCAGGAAGTGATGGAAATGTTCATCATTATTTTGTTTTCTCTTACTTGGAGAGTGAGGTGGGAAGGATGAGGAAGAGGAAGGATCAGGAAAAGATGGAGAAACAGGGGGGTGGGGTAGTGGGAGGATGGGGGGTCGGGGTAAGATGGATGAGCGTCTGTTTACTGCACACATAAAATGAAAGTCAGAGGAACAGGAAGCTTTTTAGTTTATGTTTCTGCTGAGACTCCAGTCTGACTGACGACCAGAGAGGACCCTCAAACACACAGATACAGGCTGTGTTGTCCACCCAGCGTTTGCTGCAGCCTGAATGAAAATGTAAATGTTCTTTATTTATACAACACTTTACAACAACCCTTTTGGTGAACCAAACTGCCTTCCAATAGATAGTAAATTAAAAGGATTTAATAAAAACAATGAAAGCAATAAAATACAATAAAATACAATAAAATGAAATAAAGTAAAAGACAAAGGCCACACAAGAAAAAAACAACTGTAAACTAAGAACAAACTATAATCAGGATTGTACCAATATCTCCAAACATATCTTTGCAAAAGCAGATAAATGGAAATAAGTTGAAACAAATTTTATTTTATCACAACTTCCATAAATGCATCATGTTACAGTGATGTTACAATGTTACTGATAGATAGATAGATAGATAGATAGATAGATAGATAGATAGATAGATAGATAGATAGATAGATAGATATATAGATAGATAGATAGATAGATGGATGGCTGGGATGGGGGGACAGATGGACAGATAGATGAGTAGGTTATTTAATAGATGGACGGATGGATAGTTACACAGATAAAGAGATATATTGAGGAAGTTACTGATGATTGATGGTGTGCTTGGTTGGTAATTAGAAGGTTGCAGGTCTGAGCCCAGCTCTGGCTGTCACATGGCGATGTGTCCTTGGGTATGAGTATAAGCTAAGCATGACGCTTAGCTAATACTGATGGACACAGAAACTCCAACCATCAGTGAGTGAATGTGTAGATGTGGCCTGCAGTGTAGAAGCTGCAGGAAGTAGTCAGAGAGACTAGAGAAGTCCTATATAAGCTCAAGCCCATTTACCAAAAACTGAGCTGAAAGACCGTTTGGAGGCCCTGATCATGGCAGCAAAGGACCAGGCCCTCAGCACAGGATCAGTAGAGGCCAAGGTCTACCACACAAGGCAGGACCTCAGAGGCAGTCTGTGCAAAGAAGACAGCAGGCTCAGCGATACATAGAGGGAACATTATTCGTAAGTGTCTATCATGGTGTTCAGAGACACCTGTGCTGAGCATGTACAGGAAGTCCACAGCTCAGAACGGGACACATGGAGATCATGTGAAAGCCATGATCCTGTGGGACCTCCAGATACAGACTGACAAACAGGTGAGGGCTAACCAAGCGGCCGCGATGGCAGAGGAGGTGAAGGAAATGTGATGTGGTTGTGGTGGTGGTGGGAGCTCTCAGGGCTGTGACCCCCAAGTGAGGAGACATTTGTCCAGAGGGACAGCTACACGCTCCCAGGCCTCTGACAGAAGACGTCTGCCAGAGACAAGTGGGATGTGATAAATATGAAAATAAATGACTGAACATTTTCTTGATCACACTGCAGCTCAACCTAAGAAATAATGTGGTAAAAAAAAATTACAATTTAGTTTTTTTCCAAGAAGCTAAGTGTTATTTATTTGTTTATTTATTTAGTAGGGACAGCGCATTTTAATGAACATCTGTTCAGGAAACAATACATGTAGATATGTCAGATTATAGCAACAATGCTAATTTACATCAGCAGTCCTAGGACAGGTAACACAAAAACATGATGCCAAGACACCACACATACAAAAGCAGGACATAGAACAGGACAAGAGATCACAACAAGAGGACATCACAACACAGGACATGTCTAAAAACTCAAAAGTCAGTGGTTACAGGACTGGTTTGCTTTCAGCCACTGCTTGAGGTGCATTTGAAAAGGCTTGTGGGGCACTCCCTTATGGAGAGTGGGAGACTGTTCCAGATCTTACTGATCTGTACAGAGAGAGCGTTTTGTCCAAAGGCTGTTTTTCTGTGTGGCACCTCACAGTCCCCTCTCGAGAAGGTCCAGGTCATGAGGCCACTGTGAGCTCTTATTTTAAGAAAGTCAGACATGGGTGGCAGAGCATGTCTATGTAACGCCTTATACATCAAACACACAGAGCTGAAATTGATAAAGTTCTCAAAGCTCATGAAGTTGTATTTTTTAAAAAGAAAAAAGTTTCAAACGTGAAAAGACATCGTTTTTGTATCAAGAACCTTTAACGATCTTTAATAGAGTGATTCAGTGTTTCTGTATGTATTTACACCTGCCAGCGACCAACATGTAATGCAATGTGCAATGTGTGACAGAATCATTGAATATAAAAACATTCTAGTGTTAAGGTTGCATTTGTTTGAAATTGTTCAAACTGAATTTCACTGTATTAGATAGATTATAAACTGTGTGTGGAATCAAGTGTCAAAGCAAGATACTTAGATTCAGAGACAATTTCTAGTTCCTGTCCTCCCAAAAGTACACCTGAATATTTGATGTCCAATGGTTGCTATGTGAACATCATACAAACAGTTTTAGTTGTTTTTAATAGTTGGCAAGAAATATGAGGATTAAAGCAGTAACTTTAAAGAGGTGGTGACTGATGAACAGTGAGACATTTTCTCTCTCTCTGGTCATAAAATAAAATCAATACAAATCTTTTTCTCCTCTTCTTCAGCTTCTCTGGATTTCCTCTCTTTGTCTCCTTCATTACTCCATCCAGAGATCACTTTCTCTGTAATCGAATCAGAGGTGTGTGTGGGTGTCGGGGGTTGGAGATGTGTTTGCTCGTAGATTTAGTAACAGTAACAGCTTTTGGATTTCAATCTCTTAAACGTTTAAAAATCTGAGGGGATCTACAGAAGTTTTGTGAGAACATGCATCCATGCTCTTCACGACAGTTTCTGTGGACTCACTCATTCATCTGATCCACAGAAACTTGACTCTTTGAGGAGAAACTTTCCTCTGGCTGCAGTTTAATGGACAGAACGAGGGTTTCCTCTTCAGTCTGTTCTGTGGTTAAATCAAATTAAAGCAGCATTATGTGGATAATTCTCTGATTAATGACAAACACTGCGAGGGTTAAACTGTTGTCCTTGTACAAAAGTCGGCAAATAGTGAACTCAGAATGTTCAGATGAGTTTTGACAAAATACTTTTCACTTAATCCCGAGCGGATTCTTATTCTAATTTCTGCACTCCTGAGCAGTGCAGCAGGTAGTTCCTCACTTCAAGAAGGTTGCTGGTTCAACTCCCACGTGTCGACCAGGGTCTCTCTGTGTGGAGTTTGGATGTTCTCCCTGTGCCTGCCTGGGTTCTCTCTGGTCCTTCTTCCCACAGACCAGAAACATGCTTGTTAGGTCAACCTTCCAAACTCCAGGAGGTGACTCTCTCTTTATTTACTTATATCTTCAGAAGGTTTGAACTGATCTTTATGAGGAAAATGTGTTGGACACTCTCTTTTTTTTCAACACTTGGACATTTCAAATATGGAACTTTTGTTTCTGTGGGTCCACAGTGATAAATCTGTAATTTTTATATGAAACACTGGCAGATGTTTTAAAACCCTTAGAGAACATGACAACCTCTTGTCTACTGGCCAATTAAATGCACCCAGTATCTTATTTTCTTGTTTTCTTGACAATTCTGTCCAATCAGAAGAAGCCACAGGGCGACAACAGTCAGTTCTCAAATATCATGTCTGTTAAGTTTCTCTTATTTTTGCACATTCGTGTCCTTAGTCTTGACCTTCGTGTTTTATTTTGAAACCACTAACTCTTGTCTCTGTTCAAGATTTGTTTCTGTTTGTCCTGCCCCCTGCGCCAGTTTGTCGTACCTCACAGTCTTTCTCATAGTTTGTTTAGCCGTGTATTACCTTGCCTGTTTTTCTGACCCTTCCTTTTTTGTCTCACATCTCTTGGATTTTGCTGCCTGATCTGATTCCCTTTTTTATGTACCAACTCCTGCCTGTTTATAGTTAAACCTTTTGCCCTGGTTTTGGTGCTGTGCATTTGTGTCCAACTCATCTGTGTTACATTTATGACACTAAGAGAATCAAAACAAGTTGTACAGTGTAATGTTATGTGGGCCTTTTTAACATTTGAGACAAAACTTCCTTCCAAATGCCCCAAATGAATGAATTTGTTGAACTTAAAGTAACTTCAGGGTTTCTCTACCATAGCCAGGTGACTGTGATGTTCCCCTCAGATCAACCAGCTTCGGTCAAAATGTCCTGTCTCTCAGAGGCAGCACAGCATGGGACAGTTTACCACAGGACATGGAGCTCAGCCCGTGAGAGCTTGATCTTTGGACTGGAGGGTGGCCAGTTCAAGTCCTGATCAAAACTCACTTGGAAAGCATTCAGGAGCTGGGGGCCTGCAGGCTGACTTCCTGGGGCACTGGTTAAAGCAGTTGGTAACACAGCTTAAAAGAGGTTAGCGTCCCCTCTGGAGCCTCAGGGCCCTTGTGACCTTAAACTTCTTTGCAGGTAGACACCTACAAAAGAAGGAGGGTTGATGCTGATGGTGCATACGAGTCTACAGGACTGATGTAGGCGAACTGTTGACACAGCATGTGCTCCCAAACCTGATCTGGTCTGACTAACATCAGAGAGTGCTCCAGCTTTGCAACTTTTAAGGGTCATATCAGATCTGTGACTATTTATAATCATCTATCTTTAATGTGAGTACATGAATACACCTCTGTGTGTAACTAAAGAGCAATTTATCGTAAAGTAGTGTTTTTACTATGGTGTGAAATATATCAACACTTTAACACTCACATTAAACAGCTCACACACTTTGACTCTGAGGGTCTTTTTGTGATGGTTTGTTTCTCTATATTGTTGTTTGTGTGTAAATTAAGGTAGAGTCCATGTTGTTTTGTGTATCTGTCATCTTGCTGCTGCCTGTCACTGATGTTTTATTTACTATATTTATTTTAAGATTGTACACACGTGTACAAATGCATCACATCAACCTGACGGGGACTACAGATGGTTAAACTCAGGCACATTTACATGTCAGTGTTCATTAATGTTCTGTCCTCTATTTAAATAAATAAACAGATGACTGAATGGAGCAAATATATCAGGAGGAAATAGTCTGAATGTGTCAACAGTTTTTGCTGAAAGTTTCTTGATAGATAGACAGTTTCTGAAAGACTTGATAGAACTGCATAGATGTGAAAAGACCTCATTCATTACTGATCAGTGTGATTTCAGTTCTGTGAGCTTTAACATTTAATTGGAATTTTTGTTTTGTCTTTATGGATGTACAACTTTTAATACACAAATCTGGTATCATTACATTCTAAATATTCTGATAGCCCTGGCTGTCCTGAAAAAAACATCTGCTCAGTATGAGCAGATGTTTATATCTGCTCATACTGAGAATCAGCTTTTTAGGCAAATATCTACTGATACTGATATTGGTCTGATAATATTGTGCATCCCCTCTTCCAGTGTTTGTTCCGCTGTAGGCTTTGTCTTCCCTGCCTCTTCCTGCTCTGTACATTGTCTTTGTTTGTCATTAAAAATGTAAAAATGAATCAATCACCTTTATTGTCATTATACAAGATGAACAATAGCTACTTCAGACCTTTAAATAAACGCTCCATCCTCATATCAGTGAAAGTACTTCCCCCCTCAGGACAGATAACATGTCACAAATCAGTTCTCTGGACTAAGAACATCAGTTGTAGTTGCAGAGGCAGACCTGTGGGGTGTGATCTAAGGTCCTGCAGCAGGGGGCAGCAGAGGGCGCAGGAGGCGCTGAGCCGCCGCGGCAGCGGCAGCAGAGGAAGAGCGGGTTGGTTTTCGTTTTGGTGGAGCTGCGTCGGGCAGACTGAATGAAAAGAGTAAAATAAAGTGATTTTAAAGATATTTTATCGTTTTTAACACTAAGGTAGGTACAACACACGGACAATAAGAGCATAACAGGACATTTTATCAGATACTGAGATTATATGTTTGTTAAAAAGCGTTTATATTGACAGAAAGCGTCAAAAGAGCGTAACAAAAACAGTGATTGTCGAGTAATAGACCCGCTGTAGTCTTCTTTATCTCTTTATATACCCTGAAAGGTCTGAATTTGACTCAATTAAAGTCATAATTATAGGATTATTAAGTCTTAACAACCGCTTCATAACTGGTTAAATATAAGAAAACACGGAAGTGTCAATTAAGCATGAATTTGATGAAAATGTGTTTTGGTATTACTGAATCTAAACTCTCACTGGTCACTTTATGAGGTATTAGGTACACACTCTTTAATGCAAATAGTTAATCAGCCGATTACATGGCTGCAGGCCAGTGCATTAAGGCACGTAGACATGGCCCAGACCTCCTGCTGAGTCTCAAACCATCAGAATGAAGACGAAGGAGATTTAAGGGACTTTGAGTGTTGCATGGCGTGATCTACATAGTTTGTTGTATCAGATAAGATAATCACGACTGTTATCATAACAATAACACTTTATTTACATTATCATAACAATACAAAAAACACGCTTCTGTTTCTGTTGATTCTAGGGATGCAGGATATTGGATTTTTGCCGATATCCGATATACTGATATTTTTTGGATTCATTATCGCCGATACCAATACGGATATTTCAGATCAAAAGCACAAGCTCTGTACTTAACAAAAATGGACTTGTTTCTTCCAGCGTTGCGGTATATTATCGCATGAACAGATGTAAAACAAGAAAAACAGCCTTTAACTCTTGCAAAAATTAGACCCTCGATATTTAAACGTACCCATGCAGTGATGAAAAGGTACATCAATATTGAACATTTGTGTAACTTGTCAATATTCCAGTCGGTGTATGGCTAATATGTGTAGCCAAAATATTGGCTGTAAATATCTGCAAAAATTTCAATATTGGCCGATAACGATATTTAACGTTTTAGGCTGATACCGGCCGATACTGATATCAAACCGATAATATCATGCATCCCTAGTTGATTCATAACTGAATTATGTATAAAAATGTTGACATATTCATATCCACAGCAGAAATAGATGTTGTTTTGAAGACACTTGATCGTAGGGCTGGGCAATTAAATAATAATCATGATCTCTGTATCTAGAAATAATCACAACTGTGATTAAAGCAGCTTCACACGAAGATCCTTAAATCAAAGTTTATTTGTACGAAGCAAAGAAGTTTTGACTTGTGTTTGTACGTCTCAGATTGGTCACCATGACGACCAAACGTGGGCTGATCACCGACTCGTTTAAGGTGGTGAAGAAGTCACGCAGGGGAGGTAAACGAGAGAGGAAGTCTCCTCCGCCGCCTCCACCAAAAGGTTCATAAATTCTTCTTCTGCCTTTATTATTTCTGGAATTATTGTTTTTATTGTAGCAGCTTTTATAATTATTATTATAAATATTATTTAATGATTCTGATCTTAGAAGGAATAACTAGGGATGCACAATCCTGTCAGTGATGGTGACACTATGCACTGATATATCAGGATATTATGTGGCGTGATGCTGTCTCTGTATTTTGAACTGTAATATCTTTTTTTTCTAGTTATTTTGTATCAGGAGCTGAAACTGCTCAAATTCTGCATTTAGCTCATCAGATAAAGTTCTGCTGATTGCATTTGAGTTTCAGTATTATACAGAGTGGATAAAGTGACTCCTGATGACACTTTTGAATTTTTGACTTCAAGTAGCAAAGATCTGTGCCTGGAGCACTGAGCCCAGCCAAAGGGGCTCGTCCCTGATCTCCTGTTTGCCACTCTTAAAATAAGCAAAGATTTTTTTTACTTAAATAGTTTATAAAGATAGACGTATCAGCTAAAGTGAGTCTGGATATGTTGACATATCTGACATCAACAGAAGAGTGATATCCAGGAGGCACTGCTTACCCAAAGTTTCTCCGTGCCTCAAACTGTTTTACTGAGTTCATGATCCTGATCTGATCTTTGAAGAGGAAACTAGACTTGATCATTTTAATGATTTTGTTTGGATATGATACGATTTGTTCTCTTGTTTGATCTTATTTTATGTTTGCTGATGATTGCAGCTCTCATTTTATTCTCTGTCTGTTAAAATCAGAAGCTGAATGTAAGTCGGTGCGAGAGCAGGAGCTGCAGAAGCTCTCACAGTTTGACTTGGACTGGCGGTTTGGACCGTGTACAGGTAACACTCACAGAAAACATGGTGCTGTCTCAGAGTTTAGTCACTGGTTAAATTCTAGGAAATGTGAAGATACGGTGCTTCAAGATGGGAGGGGAATGAGTAGAGCATGAAACCCAGAGACCCAACATTTTTCAGAGATTTATTTACAACCAAAATTAAGTTTCAGCGATAAAATACAAACAAAATAAAGACAAACCAAGGCCTAGAAGAAAGACTGACTCACTCCAGATATAGACTAACCCACCTCCACACAAACACACACAAGCATACACACAGGTGATTTTTTTAACTAAATGTTTTAAATTAAAATGAATCTGCGTCAGACACAAACACTGAAACTGTAAACTGTGCCCACTGACAGGATGTCTGCTTGTTTTGTGTTGAAATTCATAAAGAAACCAAATTTTGAAAGAAAACAAAGTATGATAGGAGATACAGAACAAACAATAAACTAAAAAATAACTTGGATCCAATATCAGGTTTTACGCTTGAAATATGGCACAGACTGGTTAAAAATGAAAATGAAAAGGGAAATGAATTTATGTATGTTTAAATATCAACTGAGGATTGGCAAAATATGTGGGAAAACCACCAAACGACCACTGGCTCTCAGAGATGGAGGGAGTTGTATTTTGGGAATGTTCACAAATCTTGACTTACTGGGAAAAAATAAATACAGAAGTAATACAAATGTTGGGACATAGTTTGTCTTGGAGAGCATCCATACTTTACCTTGATAATTTCTCAGAAAATATGTGCAAAGAAAGAATTAAATTCTGACAATAACAAGGAAGCTTGATCAAGCCGATTCCCCAACTGTTAATGAATAGATACAGATTATTGAGGAAATGTATCTGATGGAGGGTATACAGAAATCAGAGCAGCCGATTCATAGGTACTTCATCGCTAAAGGATGAAGTATCTATGAATAGGTGATGAAGTGAAAATATTTCCCCCTGTGTTGTTTTGACTGATGTTTTCACGAACAAAAAAATATATAGAATAAATAGAAAGTTAAAAAAAACTAAAGAAAAGGTCCAAACATCAGGCAGGACTCTGAGCAGCTCAATATGACTGCACAGAACTTCCCCTCAGGTGTGAGAAAACGTTTCCAGCAGACGTCTGAATGATGAACCTTCTAACTCATCTTTGTCTGCAGGCATCACTCGGCTGCAGCGATGGGAGAGAGCCAAGCTTCACGGTCTGGACCCTCCAGAGGACATCAGAGAGCTGCTGCTTCAGGCTCCGAGTGACCCCGAATACGAGCAGAGGTAAAAACAACGTCCCCACAAACTTTGACTCCTTTTGTTGATTTAAAGCTTGTTAGACCGATCAGGTTAAATGATCCTCAAGTGTGGGTGATACACGATTATCTTACAGCTCATGATCAAGACAAAGCAATCATCATCAACAAAAATAAAGCTCTCTACTGTGTTTTGTAAATTACACCAGACATGGAAACCACAAGCGCAGGCTGCCAGCTCCTTAGAAACTCAGGGTTTTTCTTTGGTCTCGTCTTTTTACAGCTGTGTAAACCCAAGTTTGCGACAGGTGAGCAGAGTTTTAGGGTGGAACAGCCGTGTTTTCGCAGCATTTACTCTAGGTTCAGGAAATACTGGCTGCAGGGACACTAAGCTGTAGCCTAGGGGTGTCCAAATGTGGAAAAATGAATAAATGACTGAGTCACTTTAGTGTCCATTACTTTAGTAGACTGGAGTTGGCAGAACAGATCCAACGTGGGTTAAGTTTAGCCTCATCATTGGTCATGTGTAAAGACAAAAACAGCCCACATCACAGCTTTCTGTGCAGCTGGATCAGACTGATTCAGTGTCTGTAATCAGGCAGATCCACATCGCTAAGCTCTGATCTACATTATTGTGCTCTGCCCAATCAGAGTCCTTTAGAGCAGAAAGAGGTGGAGCTATGAGCGAGGACGACAGCACTGATGACTGCACGTACAGAGATTAGCATTGATGCTAACAGCTTCAGCAGCAGATTTATCAGATCTGGACCACATTTCTTTATCAAGTGAAAAACAAATATCAACACTAAAATCTTCTCCACAGATTAGGACATTTTTGCTCCACTTCTGACAAGTTCGCTAGTGCCTTCCCACTAAATAATCTGATTGGCCCGTAATAAAAATTGATTGATGGAATGATCGTCCAATCAGCTGACGGAAGTGATTCTGAAAGTTTCTGCCTTCCTCAAACACTTCCGATGAGCTCTTTCTCAGATAGACCGGTGAGATATACAGGACGTGTGGGGTTAAAACAGGGAGTCACCGCAGAAGGTTTTGGGGCGGCCCACAGCATTTCAGAAAGCTCAGCCTTGGCCACAGTGAATGAACGCCTACTGCTTATCTTTCAATTTCAGACTCAAAACAAGAGCAAACTGCAGAAAACTGACAAACTTTATGGGAGTCTTGGTGCTTGAAGCGGATTACCTTTATATTCTTCTTAATGAGACATGGCAGCAATAGATGCACGAGCTCCCTGCAGTCTTAGCCACATGTTCTGGTCATGGTCCAGACTGTCGGTATTCTGGTGGTCATTCTTCAAAACCATCTCAGATATTTTAAGTAGGGATGCACAATGTAAATCGGACCAGTATAATATCGGCCGATTTAGGGGAAAATTACGTCATTTTTTATCGACCTCGTACATTCTATCTGATAAAAAGATCAGATAAATTACTTAAATCAGGGAAATTATTTACAGGCTGCGTAGCCCCAAGACAAGCCATGTCGTGCTGGTTACGTCATCTATGGTGCCTTACTAGAAGAACCCAAGCCTGACCCTGTCTCTGCCTGACCAAAAGTGAACACGGCTTCACCAGTGTGGGTGTTTTTCTCAGAAGATAACAACAGCATTGCTGTTTACAGCAGCTGTTTGGAGAGAATTCTGAGAGGAGGAAAGAGGACTTCAACCTTTAACACAATTAATCTTATAGCTCACCTGAAAAGTCGCCATCGCGGTGAAGCGGTATTGATAGAAGACGAAGCAGCCGCGGTAGCAGCTAGCAGTGCTAAGGCTAAAACAACATGGAACGTGGATGTCCCCATTCAACAGGCGTTTGAAAACTGGAAAAACTTTTTAAAAGACAGTGAAAAGGCTAAAGCCATTAAAGACAAAGTGATGGAGTTCATAGCGCTCGACGACCAGCCCTTTTTGTCATTGAAAGCCCGGGTTTTTGCAAGTTAATAGCATATTTGGAGCCACGTTACACCCTCCCAAGCCGTCACTTCTTCTTGGATGTATCCCACACACATCCATAACTTGATAACATAGCACAAAACAAGCTAAGACTACACCTAAGTTTTACCACAGACATATGGACATCTGACGTTAGTCCGGTCAGCATGCTTAGCTAAACGGCTCAGTGGTTGGATCAAGATGTTAACATGCAAAAAGATTATATTAAATATAAAAATATGAACTTATCGGTTACCGGTATCGGTCGAAATTTTTCATATCGTGCATCACTAATTTTAGGCATGAATATAAACCCAACTCCACACATTGCAATTTTTGGTAAACCTCCAGAGGATCTCCGCATCTCTGTCACCCAAAATAATATTACTGCTTCTCCTCTCTCATCACTCGTGAGAGAATCCTACTTTCATGGAAATCTCCTCGACCCTCATCAAACAAAATCTGGTGGCAGGACATCTTAGGTCTTTTAAAATGAGAAAAAAACTAAGTTCTCACTCAGGGCCCATCTAATAGGTTTCTATACACACTGGAAACCATTACTGAAACATTTAGACAAATTAACAGCACAAAGAATTTCTCCTTAAAGCCTTTTCTATGATCAGAGTAAGGCCAAAACTATATTTGCCCTGACAGCTCGGTTATTACAGGGTCCAAGAGGCAAGCAGCAGAAATCTTTTACTTCATACAGCTAAGAGCTAGCTCTGCTTTCTCATTCTGCTATTTAGTTTATCTTATTATTTTGTGTATTTATTTATCTGTCTAGTTATCTATTTTGACTTATTCTGCGTTATTTTTACCTTTTTTTTTCTTTCATCATATTTATTTTTTTTTGCAATTATTTGTTCTCGCATTATTTATACATACATAAACATTCTGTATTGTAAGTGCACCGTCTCCCTATTTCTTAAATATTATTTCACTGTACAAGAGGACTGTGGGTTTGGGGAGCTGGGGGGGGGGGTCTCTGTTTATTTATGTTCAAATGTAAAAAGAAAAAAGCTTGTATTTTTGCACATTTCTGACCTGCTTTTCACTAATAAAATTTAAAAAAAGAGACTGGGCAGCCGAGAAGACAGCAATGCAAAGAGGACGATTCATGCTGCTTTAAAAGCTGTCGTCAGTTTTCTTCACCAGTGAAGCACAAACTTCAGGCTCTAACGAGGGCCACAGTTGGCCACCAGGCCATAGTTTGGACATCCCTCTTATCGCCTACACACACTTTATGTCTATGCTTAAATGATCACAGTCTGTGTTGTTTATGTATCATTAAACATTTGGTAACAAAAGCAAAAACATTGATGCTTCTGCAAATATAGAAGGTGTTGAAATTAGTAGAGTGAATGAAAGGTGTTAGTATTGATGATAATCTGACTTGGAAAACACATCGTAATGGAATAAAAGTGAAAATAGCAAAAACAATTGCTATGTTGCACAAAGTAAAGGATTATTCAGCTGATAAAGCTTTGTACCTTTTGTATGATTCGTTGATTGTTCCATATCTGACCTCCTGTGTTGAAGTGTGGGGAAATGCATGTGAAACTTCCATCCAGCCAATTTTCAACAATATTTTTATTAGTAGAAATCAATACAGAGATATTTCAGACCCATTATTTGCTAAATTGCAGTTGTTTAAATTCAGTGAGTTAGTAGATCTCAGTATGTTTCAGATTATGTATAAAGCTCATAAGAACATTTTACCAATCAACATCCAGATGTGATGTGAAAAAAGAGAAAGTTGTTATAATTTAAAAGGATTGGAAATATTTAAAAAAAACAAGATTCAGAACTAAACTGAGGGAGCACTGTGTTACAGTGAGAGGAATCAGTTTATGAAACAATCTGAACAAAAAAAAACAAAGAAGCTCGATCAAGTTTTATCTTAAAAGAAACTATCAAAGCCAGGATGTTGAGTAAATACGGGGAAATGTGTTCATCTAAGTCTTGCTACGTTTGTTTTGTGGCAAAATGTGAATTAACATGTCCTTTTTGTTTGTTTGTTTGTTTTAATGGTTGTTTTTGAAAATAAGAAATAATAAAAAGTAAAAAGGCATGCTTGCCCGCAGCTCTTGTTAATCTGTATTATGTGTTTAGTTCATTAATATCTTGTGAGAGAGGGACAGACTCCATAAGATTTTTCTTCTTTCTGCTCCTTTTCATTCACGTTTGAGATTTTTTTTGTTTGTATTGAATGTTTTATTTCATGATAGAATGAAGTAAAGTCCTAAACTTAACATTTGTGTTGCATTTTGCAAGTTTTTCTCAAATCATTCAGGCCAAATGCAGCACGTTGGCAGATGAAGAAAACACAGAATTTACTGATGATGCTTTTCTATGGATGTGTTTCTGTGTGATCGGCCCTTTAGAGGTCAAATACAGACTGATACAGCCTTTTTCCAACTGCAGGCAGGAGGAGTCTTCAGCTAAACCAAGAAACTTTCTGTCTCTGCACATGTGTTCAGATCCTGAATCTGTTAAACAGGTTAAGATCTTAAAGAAACACTTTTCTTCTGTTATCAGAGTGAATGAGTTGATTTGTGAGCTGAATGTTGTAGTAATGATTCTGTTTTTGTCTTTCAGCTTGTGGAGAGAATATCCTCTGTGAAGGACTCATCAGAGAGAACGGGGTGTTCAGGATTCAAGAGTTCATTTTTATTTTAAAATCACAGATGAATGAAAGAAAATCAGGATCAGGCAGCAGGGAGCTTTGTTTTCATAATCAAAAAATTAGGGAAAAAAGGAGAAATCAAGAATTTAGTTGAGACACAATTACCAGAATAAAACAGAGATTAAAAAAAGTTATAGTTCAAGGCATATCTCAAATATAGCGTATCCTCCTCCACTTGTTCTTCCTGCCTGGCTCTACCGCTCCTTCACACTCATGAGCCTGAGTGTGATTTTCTTTTATATTTAACGCTTTCAAAGAAGAAAAGTTCAGCATTTGCTCCGAAAGTGGCGCTCTCCTTCAGATGGAGACAAGTGAATGTTAGAAAACCAAGGCTGTTATAATCACTTTGTTTTATTTACATTTTTAATAAAAGAAAATCAACCAAAAGCTCGTTCTGTGATTTTTCTTACCCTTTAACGCTCTGACGCCCTGACTGTGTCATGTATCTACTTAATTAATGGCGTCATAGAAGGATATCACATGACGTACATCACCACAAACCGAAAATCCTCGGGATTCCAATCATGTAAACTATTTTAAGATCAAATCACAAAACCAGCAGCAAGTCACAGAAATGTCAGACTACAAATTAAGAAACAAAAGATGAAATAAAGCTAAAGTAAATAGGCATTTGAAGCTCTGCTGTCGTCTTTTAATCTTAATATTACAACAAAAACATTCATGTTGCATAATAAGGATCATTACAATCCAGATCTTGATCGTCCAGTAAAAGCTGCTACTTAAATGTGAATTTTCCTAAACTGTGTGGCTGAGGATTCAAAACAAAGTCCAGTTATTAATGAAATATGAACATTTAAATAAGGTTCATCTTTTTTACGTGGCACTGTCTACATGTTTTCTAGGATCTTTAGTTATTTATCAGATTTTAGATTTTTTAATTGGCACAGGGTTGTAGGTTATATATTCTGTATGTTTCATGCTCTGTAATTGACTGTAATATATCAAACATATACAGGACAGCTGTAAATACAACTTACATGTATAGTTTATTTTATATTTATCCAAATGTTTCTTTCTTTATATTTCTTCTTTATATTTTATCGCTGCTGTTGGAATTTCCCTCTGTGGGGCTATAAATGAATATCTTATCTTCTCTGATTGTTTTTATTACTCAGTGTCTGAGCCCATACTGACAGTTCTTGCTTGCTTTTCAGGGTTTAAGTTTGGTTTCATTTTGATGGACATAAACATGGCTGCAGATTAAATATATGTCTTAAAATCTGTTATTCTTGGAAATCTTGCAGATATTAGTCACACACATGGCCTATTTGGCTTAAAATGTAATATGTTATTTTAATACAAATAAATAAATATTAATCTCATGAATCGTGTGGCTTAAGATGTAACATTTATTTAAATGTATTATCTTCCCCTCAAAGGTTAATATAATGCAGTGTAGTGTTTATTTGTTATACCTGAAGTTGTTGTTTACATTATTTAGTTTAAAAAAACGAGAAAATGCAGACTCAAAAAGCCAGGAATCATCTATAATCTATAAGTAATCATTAAATATCTTAATCTATAATCGAATCCGATGTTTTAAACATGACTCTGCACTATTAGACGTATTCGCCTGCCTCAAACGACATCTGATTGGTCCGCAGTGACGTCAATCATAGCATCTATTGACCCTGATTGGTTCGCTCGTCGACCCTTTGCTCGACTGCAGACGCACTGCACGCTGATTGGACAGAGTGCGATGACAGCGATCAGAGGCAAGGCGTTTTCATGTGAAGCTTCCAAAGGGCGGGGCCTAAGGAGGAGTCTTGCGCTGATATGCTGAAGTGTTACGTCAGTCTGATTCCTGGGCCTCTCATTGGTCGGTCGTAAGTTCCGTTGGGTCTCCGCATTGGCGAAGTCCGTTAATCACAGCCGGACCGGGCGGTGAGTGAAGTGTGACAGACTGCAGCAGAGGCACAGGAACAACAAACATCCTGTTACTCAAATAAAAGGACAAAGTTTAATACAGACTGTCTTTGGTCATTTCTCCTCGTCTCGACCTAAAAGCAGCGGTTTTGAGGTTTTTGAAGAAAATGAAGCAGAGTTACCCCAGAGGAGCGAGGAGGAGAAGGCGAGAAGAAAATAAACAGTTTTAATCAAACTACCGAAAGTGTGAATGTTTTTCACAGTGACACCGAATGTTGTAACTGAACAACAGAGAGAGCCAGACGCCCTGTCAGTGTCAGCAGAGGGGGATGCGGTAAGGGCTAGAGATGAAGTGGAGAGTGACACTTAAATGGTAAACTATATTAAATGTTGATTTATGTTCTTATTAATGACAGTAAAAGCATTGGATGATTCACTTGTAAGCTAATAATCTGAGTTCACAACATTACAGTTGTTAGAGGTATAATGGTCATTACCTATTAATTAACATAATTCAATATAAAAAATCATATAAATCAAAACTATTATATTATATAAGTAAGAGCTGTAGTATAAACCAGAGGAGATCATCAGGCTGAGTTTGGTGTCACTACACAACAGTACAGTTATTACAGTTATTAAAGTAATTACCTTATGATTAAATTAATTCAATTAAAAAAATCATATAAATAAAATTAAACCTATTTCTCTAAAGTAACAGATGTAGTATGAACTAGAGGAGATTTTTGATCATCAAGCTGAGGTTTTGTACCACTACAGTTAACAACAGTACAGTTATTATAGTTAGAATAGTTATTACCTATTAATTATTAAATTCAATACAATAGCATATTAAATTAAAACCTATTTCTTATAAGTAAGAGCTGTAGTATGAACTAGAGGAGATTTTTGATCATCAGGCTGAGTTTGGTGCCGCTACAGTTAAAAACAGTACAGTTACCTATTAATTAACCCCATTCAATAAAAAAAAATATACAATTTAAATTTAATTCTTTTATGTAAGAGCTGCAGTATGAAGTAGAGAACATCCATATTTTAGGATCATTTTGTCAGTAGACCTCATATATTTGATGGCACTGGCTTTATTTTCAATCATAATATCCTGTAAATATTTTAATCTATAAACTTTCAAACTATATAACATTTAGTATGAATAGCATAAGGTGTTGGGGTCAATTACTGGGCCTAAAATAGCATTCTGCTCTCAGGTGACATATGCCCAGGTTGGCTTGCCCTGAAAGGAGGAGCAAGCATCTAAATGTTATTAAAGTGTCAGGGAAGCCGCAGCACTGCCAAGCTGGCAGTCATATAAATGTTATCAAAGATGACTTTGCTGAAAGAGAGCTTATCAAAGAAGACTTTGATCACCTACACAGTAAAGCAATTACATGACTGAAGAACATCAAAAAAAGATCCTGAAGTTTAGTCAGGGAGTCTGTCTAATGAGAATCGTTGAAGTTGTATTCTTGGCTGCATTGTCAATAATAAAGAAGGCTGTATGTTGGTTCTGTCTTTGTGTCTTCATTTTTGTAACAATTTTGCATCCTGAAAATCTACAGCAAAGGTCCCTGCATGGGATAGTTTTTTTCTTTCTTTTTTTGCCAATGTCCCTTTAGGGGCTTCATAAAGATAAACATTAATATTAAACATCATTTTTTTGGTGATAAATGTTATTCACTGGACAGGGGGGGCATATAAACATGGTTATGTAACCAGTAACTTGAGTTTTCAGATAACTATAACAGATTTCAAAAGCATATTTAAACTGAGAGGCTACTTAAATGTCAAAAAAAAAAAAAAAAAAGATTTAGAAAGCCTTAATGCACTCCTTTTTCAAACTTTTTTAAAGGTATATGAAGTTTTCAAGTAATTCTAAATGCTGCTAACTTGGAGTAACTTAGAATGTAACTTACATTCATGCACACCGAATTTTCTTACGATTAAAACATGATTACAGGAAAAAAGAAAGCGGTATCGACCAGAGTGCAAGAAGAAGCTTTTATTTTGAAAGTCTTGACCGGAAATGAAGAGGATAAAATGTCTGACTCGATGATTCTGACGCTGAAGCCTGTAGGCAGAATATTACCGACCCATAGACTCTGCGTTAAAGAGTTATCACAGCGCACAGCCTTGGTAAATTAGCCTGGAGTGGAGAAGGTAAATAACTGTCTTAAATTAGCGTAATTAATCAGCCTTATTTCATCTCTGTTTTTTACTCCATGACATTTTTCCCGGCGGGAGCACAAACCGCCTCCATGGAGATGTCCTCCTGATGCCTCTGCTGTCCGCGGATCGCCGAGCTAACACGGATTTAATCCAACTGTTCTGACGCCTCTCGGAGCCTCTGTGGTCGCCGCAGTGGAGAAATAACCCCATGTTGTTGTGATATATTCTCATATTTCACTGTAGTGGTAGAGGACAGACGGCACACAGCTCACAAACAGCTCTGGTAAGCAACCTGTTCATCTCCGAGGATTAACCGTTAGCTGTAAGCTAGGCGCTCACCTACAGTGACCATGGAGTTTACCAGCTAGCTGCAGGTGTTACGGCGTAATGGGCGACCGTGCAAACTGGGGACTGAGAACGGAGTGCGTCAACGGCTGACGTATTTAACTTAATTCAAGGGGAGAACCGTGTCCTAGCGTGGGCCCTTTTGTATTATCAGTAAAATGAACCTTGCACCTTGCTGTAGAGGGCTTTCTGATGATTTGATTTGTCCGTTTTTCTCTTAATTAAACAGCGAACAATCAGTGAATAAGGATAATTATTAAATAAATCACAACCGTCGTCAATTAGAAGGAACATTTTAGTTTGTGATTGTGTTTTTTGTGTTTGTGTTAAAAATGTTTGATGTTTGGATACTTAATTCGAGTAATATTTAGAGTGAAATAAATGATAGTGACATGTTTTAATTTCGTATTACAAAATAAGATATACATGATCGCATAGTGAAATTAAAGTAGGGATGCTCGATATTGGATTTTTGCCCGATATTTGTGAAACTCACTATCACCAAGGCAGATATTTTTGGTAAAGAGGACAAATCCTCTACTTAACCAAAACTGACCTGTCTCTTCCATGATCACAGTTCATTTGTATTATTAAAAGATGTGAAGCAAGAAATACAAGATTTTATTTTTTGGTTAATTATATATTTGATTTATTAAAGTGGACATTCAGTAATGATGAGGTAGACAAAGATGGTACAACTGTACATTTTGCCAATAGAACAGCCAATAGATGGGATAATTATGGCCAAGTTTTACAGTTAAAATATTGGCAAATTCCACATCTGCACATACTGATAATCAGCTTTGGCAAATATCTGTGGATATCGGTTCGATAATATTGTGCATCTCTAAATGAAATCTTTAGGCTTAAATGTTGTCGATCATTACCTGCGCGATACTATCTAGATGCTCGAAGAGTTTGGACTAAAAAAAAAAGAGTTTGGACTAAAAAAAAATGTTTTAATTTTAGCCATGCAATAGATGAGAAAAATGTTGCACAAAAGCCATTTTTATAAATGTGGTCATAACTACATTAATCATGATAAATAAATACCATATCATAAGATAGCACAGTATTGAAATTTTGCCAATACCGATACGGTAATACCTATAATGTAATTTAATGCACAGATATTTGCAATACCCAAGAAAATAACGATACCTTGATATTTCACAATATTTTCCAACATGGTACTGTATCAGTACTGTAAATAAATTTTATTGGAGAACAACAAACAGATATTTAAGATATTTGTTATGCATCCCCTTCTCTATTTAACACTTATTTATTGAGTCACTTGGATACTATCCAGATGCCTGTATACTTTGGGCTAAATATATATATATATGTATATATATATATATGTATGTATATATATATGTATATATACATATATATATGTATATATATATATGTATATATACATATATATATATGTATATATATATATGTATATATACATATATATATATATATATACACACACACACACATACATATATTTATATATATATATATATATATATATACACACATACATATATGTATATATATATATATATATATATATATATACACATATATATATGTATTAATTTTAGGCATGCAATTTATGACAAAGGGTCGCAAAGTAAACCCTTTGTCATAAACAAGTAAACCCTGTTATTTGTTTAATATAGTTTAATATATTTACACTAAGTATGATAAATAAACAAATACCGTATTTTGGGGGGAATAACATTGAAATTTTGCAGATATCTTTAATCTAATTTACTGTCAGTGCTGGCACAGATGTTTACGATATATTTTTTTTTGGAAATATGATCAATAAGAAATTATCAATACCTTAATATTTTTCTATATTTTGAAGTGCCATACTGTATCAATATTTAAGATATACTTTATGAGGTAATAACTAATAGTTATTCAAGATATTCATTATGCATCAACTTCTCTATTTCACTTTTATTTTTTATTTATTCACCTGGATGGACAGTAATACTCATCCATGTTGCAGGGAGCATGCTCTATGTAAATAACACCAGTTATGGACATAATAATGAAGGGAACATGGATCAGTGATTTAGCTGGAGTGTGGTGCACCAGGATCAAGTCGGCTGCACCGACCCTTTAAAAGAAGTATTTTGATGCAGTGCAGGCTGAAGTTTGTTTATGAAGTCAGCTCACACCCTGTGGATCATAATTAATCTCTCTGGACCGCTCGTCTCTGTGGAGTTCTGTCATTGTCATTTTATTCCTTAACTTCACTGGTGTTGTAAATATTAAAACAAATCTTTTAGTCTTCTTTACATGTAAGTATTTGTTGATTCTTATGTGATGTGTTGATTTATCTCTGGTGTTTATGCCGCTCTGCCCCCCTCACAGTGATGGATAATGCTCACACAAAGACGGTGGAGGAGGTTTTGGGCTTCTTCACCGTGAACGAGTCGACAGGTTTGAGCTGTGAGCAGCTAAAGAAGAACCGGGAGAGATGGGGACCAAATGGTACAAACAGATATTCAGATTTTTTCTCTAGTTTGAAATTCATCAATGAACAAAATCCAGAGTTATGAAAGTGAAATATCGTGCAGTAAAATTATTTTCTTTTCTCTTAAATATCAGAGTGTGTAATGTTGACTGCATGAAAACTTTCAGCCATCGCTGAATCACAAACAATCATTTTAACAACTGACATTAAAGGGAAAACTTATGAAAAAATATATTTGGATGATAGATTAAAGGCAAAATGTGTGATTGGCAACTTTTTTTTCGGTTTTTGACCTTCTTCATATTTTTCTCTGCTTTCAGAATTGCCAGCTGAAGAGGGTAAGCTATATTTTTGTTTTATGACATCCAACACAGATCAAAACATTTCCTACTGAAGGGGACAGATGTGTAAGCAGAGGTCTGCACTGTGTCTCTAATATTTGAAATCATACTTGTTGATTTGAATGTTGATGATTGATTTAAGGTATGACCGGATCAAAGAATTGATACGTTAATATATCCTCACATACTCCTCACCAAAAGTGTGCCGATTCAGAATTTTCAGAATCAAAACAGCAAATTTCTGTGACAGCAAACTCATGTCAACCATGATGAAGTTCAAAAGGAGGTATTTGATGCCATAATATTTAATGCAGTGCACGTACCAAATCTTTAAATTACTTCTAAAATCCCTGAGGAGCTGAAATTCAGCATCTAACATTGTAAGACCTTTTAGACCTTCTTTCTCTGTTTTTGTCTGTATAACAAAGAACAAACGTTATTATGAATTCTGCAAAAGACGTAGTCAATTCACCTTATTTAAATATTTTGGAATCGGTACCGTACTGTGGCCTCTGTATCGGGATGTGTATCATATGCTGAGGTTACAGGAAATACCCTGCCCCAGTGTAAGGCCTCTACTGGGACTGCTTGTTTTATTTATTTATTTTTCATATTGCAAATGAAATTGTAGACAGATAAGCAGTCTTTCTAACATCCCTCAGCAGATGAAGTGATGCCTTCACCTGGTCTCTTTTTAAAGCTCAGATAAATGGCTTTGTCTACAAAAATGTGCTTTAATTAAACATTAAACCAAGCTCAACCTCCACACATCCCCTTCAGTTGATCAGCTGTTAGTGAAGGAGCTGCTCGGCGCTCTCCAAGGTGCTGAACCTGCTGCTGGGAGCAGGAACCTGTGAGAGCTTCTCCTCCTCCTCATTAATTACAGCCACAGATTTTCTTTAATGGTGTTATTAAATACAGCTCTCTAACAGTTGGTCCTTCTCGCTTCAAAATAAATTACAGGTTTAATTGAATCATTTTTAATCCAGATCCTGTGACAAAGCCGTTAAAGGGAATTTTTGCCCCTGCTGACTTTTCATTTTCAAAATCAAGGAAACAACATTCACACGCTGCCTCTGAGAGTGATTTTTACAGAGCATACTTGTTTCTTTAAAGCTAATACAGGCATAACGTACGACAAATATATGTGTTTGTTACAAACCTCAATTCAAATGAAGTTGGGACATTGTGTCAAACATAAATAAAAACAGAATTCAATGATTTCTAAACTTTTTTAGACTTATATATAATTGAATACACTAAAAAAATGTCCAAACTGGGACAGGGACATCTTTACTACTATGTTACATCACCTTACCCAATAAGCTTTTGTGTACTGAGGACACTAACTGTTGAAGCTTTGTAGGAGGAATTCTTTCACATACTTGCTAGACTTTGACTTCAGTGTCTCAACAGTCCAGGGTCTCTGTTGTCGTATTTTTCACTTCATCGTGCTCTTCACCTGTTCAGTGGAGACAGGTGTGGACTGCAGCAGGTCAGCCTTTGACTCTGAAGCCATGCTGTTGTAACTCGAGCAGAATGTGTCTTCATTGTCTCTGAAATAAGCAGGGACGTCCTTGAAAAACATGGATGGTAGCATTTGATGCTCCAAAAGCCCACGTGGTTACAGAATGATTTTGTTTTTTAATTCAGTGCCACCTGAGGGATCAAAGGTCACAGGCATTCAGTGTTGGTTTGCAGCCTTGCTGCTTAAGTGTAGAGTTTCAATGATATTGGGGACTGCAGATAAGTTATGACTTATATTTAATATCTACTTGCTCACACATTTGTTCACAAAGTGTTGAAGCTCACCCCTCAGCCTTTCAGGATGCTCTTTTTTTAAACCCAGTCATGACACTCACCTGTTTCTAATTCACCTGTTCACCCGTGAAATGTGCCAAACAGGTGTTTTTTGAGTGTTCTTCAACTTTCCTAGTCTTTTACTGCCTCTGTCCCAGCTTTTTTTTTAAAATGATGCAGGCATCAATCGTAAAATCAGTGAATATTTGCAAAAAAAGAAAAAAGTTGATCAGTTTGAACATTAAACATTTTGTCTTTGTGGTGTTTTATTGAATATAGATCAAGAAGGAGTTGCAAATCATTGTATTCTGTTTTCTTTATGCTTTACACAATGTTCCAACTTCATTGGAATTGGGGTTAATTAAAGAACTATACAAAAAAAGTTATTTTTATTATTGTTAATATTATTATTATTGTAATTATTATTATTGTAAGATATTGTCAAGGCAGAGATGTTGTCAGAACTCTGTTTGACCCAACCACAATAACCTCACCCTTAAAGCTCAGCACTACTCCAACGTCAACAAAAACAACAATTCTTTACGTTTTAGAAACATTCGCTGAGACACAAGAGTTTAAGTGCTGCTGTTATCGGTCAGCTTGACTCACTTGCTGTAATTATATGCAGAGCTGCCGCTGACAAAATTTGGGCCCTTAAGTGAAGTTTTTAAGATCCAAAATCATCAACAACACACATAAATACATCAGCAAACATTTTTGCTGCAGTGTTGGTTAAGGCGGAGGTGGTACCTTATTAAGGGGCTGCCTTTCCTCTAAGCTGCTTGAACCCTTTTTATAGAGATTGTTTTTTTTATAAAGACTATTTTTTTTATAAAGTGTTAAAGATGTTCACACTTTGTCATTCTAGGTAAAGACGCTCATTTGTCTCTATAAGCAGGTCAAATGCATGATGACCTCTCTGTTTGTCTTTTCCTGAGGCTCCGTGTTTGTTTTTTGAGATAAATGCTGTTTATTTGTTTCCCTCTTTGGTTTCCTGCCGCCCCGTGTAGGAAAGTCTCTCTGGGAGCTGGTCTTGGAGCAGTTTGAGGACCTGCTCGTCCGGATCCTGCTGCTCGCCGCGTGCATCTCATTTGTAAGGAGTCACAACCATAAACACAGTAAACACACGAATGTTCAGGTTTATATGACCATAAAAGGATATCTGTTTGACCTTTATCTTCTGTAGACCCTGGCGTGGTTTGAAGAAGGCGAGGGGACGATCACAGCCTTCGTTGAGCCCTTCGTCATCCTCCTCATCCTCATTGCTAACGCTATTGTAGGAGTGTGGCAGGTGAGCACCGTTACTGGTCGAATGTCTTCAGTTATTAGCATGTGTGCTCAGAAACCAATCGAGTTTGATTTTAGAGAAAAGTGACAGCCCTAATGTCACCATGACAGGGAGACCTGATGAGACTCTGAAAGTCATATGTCAAAGGTCAAGGTCATGTTTCACTCTATTGTTGGCCTGCATGCGCAGTTTTGTTAATGTGAATTAGGTCCACCATGACACAGGGATTAACTTGAACAGATGTTTGAGCTCAAAGGTCAAAAGGTCAAGGTCAAAGAGCCTTTTTGTCATCTTTTTGAGCCGCTATTTTGGTGTGCCCTCTCTCATGACTATTTTCTGTTTTTAATTGTTTAATTGTTTTATCTACACATTAACAAAGTCAGAAGGACATTAACATAATTATATGAAGATGTGAAGGAGAAAAGCCTAATAAGCCCACCAGGGGCTTGGAAAGTGACATTCCCAAGATACAGTCACAAATCAAATAATTACTGCCGTAAATTCATCATTTATAAATAATGAAACATCTGCAGCACAAGCCAGAGCTCTAATTTACTAAACAGCAAATCATCACTCAGTATTCATGAGCTAAAACAGCACAAAAAATAAAAAACAAAACAAAGGTAGAGTTGGGAGTCGTCACTGGACTGTGTAAATTAAAAAGATTTATGTATCTCCCAGCATTTTGTGTTCTTTCTAACTAACATCAGGGCTTAAGTATCTTAACCAGTGATAATCAACTAGCGGCCCTGGGGCCACATCAGGCCCCCAAAGCTTCCAGTCCAGCCCCCTGAGTGTGATCAAGCTCAGAAATAGTGCAGGGTACAGGGCTTGAAGACCACGGTGCTGGAAATCCGGCGTAGGAATATTTTGGTTAAGTTTTTTTATTCTCTGTAACCAGTCGTTTAAAGTGATAGTTCCAACTACCAATGGTACTCAAGGTAACCAAGGCCTTCTAGCCAATCAGAGGCAGAGTAAGGCGGGCCTTAAGTTTTCAACATTTGGACAGCATTAGCAGTGAGGAGCTGGTTCACCGTATACTGCTAGCATGGATGCCAGGTATATTAAAACCGGCGAGGAAACCTCGAGATGGGAAGCAGGAGTAAAGAATAAGTGGCGCTGGGGTTTGATAGAGGAGGCCGAGCAGATGAAAAGCCTCACGGTAGCTGGTGTCAAAAGCTCAAGGAGCCAGGAGCTTGTTTTTGTGTACCGTGCTCCAGAAAACTATTGTATGGCAGCAGCGGAAAAAAGCTTTAGCTTGACATACTTCGGACCCGGGTCACATAGCATCCGTGCGTGTTCTCTCCCACACATCGACCTTACCAGGAGCTACAGCTACAGGTACCACAGCAACATCTATGACCGACCGTGTGTGTGAACAGAAAATTCATATGACTGCATTTATAGCTAAACACGATCTCTCATTAACAATATGGTGACCAGACGTTCCCGATTTCTGGGGACAGTCCCTGTTTTGGATGACCTGTCCCCGGTCAAAGCTGTCCTCGGTTAGAGCTGTCCCTGATTTCAGTGTTTTACTAATTTGCGTCTACAAGAACAAAAGTTATTATTATAGCTGCGTAGGAAGCAGAAAGCGTGAGGGAGCAGGTTGTGCGCAGACTGGGACAACAGTTATTCTAGTGTTGCCAAGTCCACTTATTATAAGTGACTTTGGGCTTGCGTTTCTGTCTGTGTGGCTCCCCCATGATTATCACCCAGCTCCCCACAACAAAGCAAGAAATGAGTGTGGTAGGTAGTTTGTCCTTTCCTCACCCCCGTTTCCTGGTTACCGTTCCCGCACGAGTCAACCCGGCACACCCCCAAACACGCTCATCTGGCACGTGCACAACTACGCAGGAGCCATAGTTGCCAGGTCTGCTTATTATAAGCGATTTGGGCTATTTTTTGAGAAGTTGCTTGTAAATTTTTGCAGTTGTGGGTTGCATTTTTTTTGGGCTTGTTTCAAAAGTGCAGTTGCTCATTTGGGCTTGTTGTGCCCCCAAACCCAGAAATGATCTGATGCTCACTCTACTACCAATATAAACTCAACTTAGAATTTACACAAATTATTTTCTCCCACTCCAAACACAAATGTAAATTTTACTCTAAAAAGAGGGTCAAAAATTATGTTTCCATCAAAAAGAAATCCTTATGGCCAGAATTAAATTTATTTCTAATATGTCTGTTACTGTTTTCACCATAATAAAGCTGTAGAGGATCAACATAAAACAGATAAAAGCCTGACTTTGTCTGTTTGGTTACAAAAATCAAGGTCCGACAGACTGTTTAGTGATAACAGAGTTATTAATAAAACCTCCCTTTACTTCTGTTTGAAGAAAAGGATGTCCCACCTCCAAACAAAAGGGTGTTAAATAAGTAAATTAAGAGAAAAAAAGAAAAAATGTCACTGTGAAATTAAAATGTAATGTAGATTAAAATCAAAACACGCTTTTCATATATATATATATATATATACATATATATGGAAAGCGTGTATATATATATATATATATAAGGGATAAGCGGTATAGAAAATGAATGAATGATATATATATATATATATATATATATATATATATATATATATATATATATATATTATAATATATTTAATATATATTACTGTAACTGTCCCAGTTTCTCAATTTGATCTTATTAACTTTCAATTAATTCTTATCGCTGAGTTGTAAATATCCCTGGCCACATATAGTAACTAATGTGTTTTTTTTTTTTTTTTGGTGAACTGCTCATATTTCATTTATATCCCGAGATAAATGAAATATGAGTAGTTCACCAAAAAAAAAAAAAAAAACATTAGTTACTATATGTGTGTGGGGGGGGGGCCCACACACACAGGCACAGGATTTTTTCCTGAGGGTAAGATCTGGCTGTGTTTCCAAGGGTAGCTGTTTGCCATTAATTACCTGCAACTTTTCATGCCCCAAACAACTGAGATAAAATGAATTAGCAAAAATGACTTCATGTTTGATCTGTTTTATTTAAATCTACCTGCTAGCTAATGTTAGTCAAGAAGAGAAGAAGTATACAAGGGTCAGGGCCAGAGAGAGGTCTGAAGGGCCCAATGTGGCTGTCTGCAGGATAGGTGATAGGAACTGATGTAGTTGATGATCTAAAGTGACATATGACGCCACACTTCTGTTTTTTATTATTTATGAACAGGACTGATGTGGAGAAAGTGGAAAATAATATTAATAATCAACAGTTTTCTGGCACTTTTCTCCTGCATCCTCTTTTGCAGCCTCATGTGCAGGGCATGCTTGACTTATATTTCCTTGTTGTTAAATAAATTCTTCCCTGCGCTCTCCAGGAGCGTAACGCTGAGAATGCCATCGAGGCGCTGAAGGAGTATGAACCAGAGATGGGAAAGGTTTACCGACAGGACAAGAAGAGCGTCCAGAGAGTCAGAGCCCGAGACATCGTTCCTGGAGACATCGTGGAAGTGGCTGGTAAGAAAAATAACTCAACCATCATCTTCAGCATTCGTCTAGTTAAACAACATTGAGTTACAGTCACAGTTAGGTCGCTGTCATACCTAAAATTTGGCTGACTCATTCTGGTTCGGGGGGAAGAGGCATTATTGTTCCCTTTGTTTGCTGTGCTGTCATACTGCCATGTTGTGTAATTTAGCCTCCTGCCACTAGTTGGGGCTGTAGTTGCAGTCTTTGTTTCTGCCTGATGATTATTGATGGAGAGAATAACTGCCATTGACTGGCTGAGTAAAGTTAGGCGGTTATGTTTTTATGTCTGTTTGTTTGTTAGCAAGATTACGCAAAAACTACAGGACGGATTTTGCTGAAATTTTAGGAGATGTTGGTAGGGATGCACGATATTTACCGGACTGATGTAATATCGGCCGATTTGGGGGAAAATTAGGTCATTTTTCATCAGCACGATATGTACATTTTATCTGATAAAAAGATCCGATAAATTAATGAAATAGGGGAAGTTGTTGGCAGGCTGCGTGGTCCAAAACAAGCCATGTTGCGCTGGTTACGTCATCTATCACACCTTACTAGAAGGACCCAAGCCTGCCCCCGTCTCTGCCAGACCAAAAGTGAGCATGCTTCACCAGTGTGGGTGTTTTTCTCAGTGGCAGAAGATATCAACAGCATTGCTGTTTACACAACCTGTTCGGCGAGCATTCTGAGAGGAGGAAAGAGGATTTCAAGTTTTAACACAACAGATATTATAGCTCACCTAAAAAGTTGCCGTCGAAATTTTTTGTATCGTGCATCGCTAGATGTTGTTAATGGCCCAACTTAGAAATGATCAGATATTGGTGGTGATACATATATTTGTCTGGATGCAAAAAATCCTGGATCTATTCTGGATCTGGTGATCCAGAATTGTACAGTGGTTGTTGCAAAGCCACTGCCGGAATTGAGCTGCTTGGTGGAGGTCTGCTCTTTTTGAGTGCTTTTCTAGTTCTTAATATTTTAGACTATATGAAGAACAGGGCAGTGACTTGAGTCAGGACCTGGGGTGAGAGACACGCAGAGAAGGAGCCAGGTGTTGGACTGAAACCGTGGATATCTGCTCTGAAGGCTGACCTCTCCAAACCTGGGGCACCACACACCACAGGCCCTGCACCCACAGGGATGTAATCTGAGTGATGACTCCTGTATAATCTGAGATATGACTCAGCAGCTCAACCAGATTTGGGAACAAGAGATTAAAGAGCCTGGTATTTGTGGTATTAGTGTTGAAAAAGGCGGTTTTATCCTTTTATTCTTTTCCATACAGTCCATGACACTCACTGCCTGTGAGGTTTGCTAACTTAGCATCTAAATTAATCACATAATAAAACGACAGGCCTCTACAGCTTGAAATATTAAAACACAAAGCTTAGGTTAACCATGGGTATACAAATGATCCTCACTGGGTCCTTGCTGCTCTTAAATGTTGTTCCTTGAAGCAGGACGAGATGTGCCAACTATAAGAAGTTAATGCAACTTAGCAACAAGTGGCTGAGTTTGGGAATTTTCCTGAATATGAATAAGGACTGCTTGATCGTGCAGCTCCTGTAACCAGAGATTAAAAACACTTAAATAAAGTTTCATCTTCTCTCTGGAGAGTCTCAGAGGAAATTTTGTGCTCGAGACATGTAAACAGTTTGGTTTCCTGCTAAATAAGGATGAATGACTTCACATTAAGGCTGACATTCTCTCTTTAGGAGGAGTTCATCTGTTCATAAACTGTTTATAGATGTTTATACAAGTGTGATTCGGAGGGAATTAAAGAGGAGGCTGAGCAGACTTACTAACCCCTCTGCTTTACTTTGACCTTTTATTTTTAAATGCTGAGGCTGATTTCTGATCATTGATTATTAGTCAGGAAAACAAGAAAGCCAGTGAGTTTAGTACTTTCTAAGCAACAGTAGTGTCAGTATTATGTGTGAGAAAGATGGAGATGCTTCTCAGCCGAGAACAAAGTGTGTAAATTGGGTCCAAAGTTAAATTTCCTCATGGCAGCGAAGTCAGTGGGTTAGAAAAAACACCCAACAGGCAGGTTTTTACCAGCCTAAATTATGAATATTGTGTTTGTGTCAAATATTATACATATATTAGTTAATTTAATATGAGTTAATATGGTATTAAGGTTCACATATTGGATCATTTTATCAAGTCAGTTTTCAGAGATAAATAAACCCCCTTTTGTGTAAAACAAATAAAAAAAACGATGATTTGCAAATCCCTTTTGACCTATATTCAATTGACTATACCACAAAGACAAGATATTTAATCTTCAAAATTGATCAGCTTTATTGTTTTTGCAATATTCAGTCATATTGAATTAGATGTCTGCAACAGGTTCCAAAAGAGCTGGGACAGGGGCAACAAAAGACTGGGAAAGATGATGAATCCTCAAAAACATCCGGCAGGTGAATAGGTTAATTAGAAACATGTGAGAGTCATGATTGGGTATAAAGGAGCATCTCTGAGCTTCACTTTTAGGGAATTTATTGATTTCAACATTATCAGAATCAGAAATACTTTTTTAATCCCAGAGGGGAAATTCAATTGTTCCAGTTGCTCTTATACTCAGTATAGCAGTAGGAATATCAGGACATTAGAATGGATAACAGCAAAAAATTTAAATAAAATGAAAAATTAAGTAGGCAGGTTGCTATATGCAGAATCTTTGAGCAATATCAACTTCCTTATGAAGGAAAAACATCTTCAGTCCAAAATTTCATCAGAAGATTCAGCGAATCCAGAGAAATCTCTGCACGTAAGCAGCAAGGCTGAAACCAACGTTGAATGCCTGTGACCTTCTGCATTATAAACCAGCATCATTCTATAAAGGATATCAGCACGTGGGCTCTGGAACACTTCAGAAAACCATTGTCTGTTAACACAGTTCATCTCTACATCTACAAGTCAAGGTCAAACTCTACCATGCAAAGACAAAGACAAATATCAATTACACCCAGAAGCACTGCCGGCTTCTCTGGACCGAGCTCATCTGAGATGGACTGAGGCAGAGTGGAAAAGTCTGCTGTGGTCTGAGTCCACATTTCAAGTAGTAGCAGTTGCCAAATGTATGCAAATGTGCATCTGGTTCATAATCCGCTGATATTCACCCTTCAACCTGAAAATGTACTTGTGTTTGGTAATAATCTGAGACTCTGTGTTTAAGAGTCTGTTGTATTCAAAATCCTCCAGCTCTGTTCCTTTTGTTCAGCTCTGATTGGTGTCACTGAGTTCCCATGCCCTGAAAGTCCAATATTTTTACAACCAGATCTCACACACAATGAAAGACAGAAACACACCCCTCTAACCCTGTTTCCTCTCTCGGAGCGGCCTGAAATAGCTGCAGCTATCAGGGGGATTCAACAGTTTTTACTGGGTCAGAAGAGTGAGTCTGTGTGTGTGTGCGATCAGGCTGTTACTATATCTGACCCTGTTCATACATCTGATTTAATCTGTGAGAACGACCTCAACGTAATCGCTTGGAAACAAAATGTTTTCCCATGAAGCATTTCATCCATTTGTTTGTAAAGTCAGTGGGCTGAAAGGACTGAGATTAGACTGAATAACTGTCAAACAATGATTTAAAAAATCCCAAAAGATATTTAAAGCTGCAGCCGGATCAGATTTCCTTCTCCTGTATGAATTCACTCATTACTCATCAGTGGTTATCGTGCTGGGATCAGACTTCATGCTTTTTCTTTTTTTTTTTTTTTTTTTTTCTTTTTTTTTTTTTCCCCCTTTTTTTGATCCAGTGCTCACTATTTCAGCTTAGATGGTCACAGGCTCATTCATTTCTGGGGTTAAATAGTTGCATGAAATTCTTAAAAATGCTTAAATTCTGATTCTCACAGGTTTATCTGGTTTGGTAGTCCTTGTACTCCAGTTGCATATTTTCCATCGGGCCTCCTCGAGTGCCTCTCACCGCGTTACCATAGCAATAACAGAGTTGAAGGCAGCGATGGAGCAGCAGACGTGCACATAAAGATTTCTGCCAAGAGCTAAACAGAGATGCCACTGTGTTATTTCAGCTATGTCTAAACAAACACAGCTGAGACGAACTGTGTCTAAGTACTGAAGTGTCTGCGCTGCAGAGTCACAGACACAGAGAGTCCGCGTAAAGTCATGTTAGAGTTTAAGATTCAGGCGTAATTGTTCATTTTTAGTGTAAATATGTATGTGTAACGACAGGGGCGCAGTGCTGTGCCACCAACCCATGTCTATGTGCGTTGAGCTGAGCCGAGTTTAAAAGGTTTAATCTCCTGCAAAGTGCTCTGTGACGACAGGGGGAGATCAGATCACAAGAAAACAGAATGAAAAATGATTCTGTCTGTGTCCTTTTTCCTCAAAAACCTGAATTAAAACAGGGTTATTGCAGGGCATTAAAAGGCATTAAATTTGATTCTCAGTGGCATTAAAAGTTCTCTCTGTAGTTTTTAAGAAAAATACTTACTATTTATAATAATAATAATAATAATAATATGATAATATATAATTATAAACTGGAATTCACTAGATATGTACATCCACGTAAACATGCAGAACCAATGTGATAATTTATTCGGTCGGGTACAATTGCCGTAAAACCAGATAACTGGAAAGTGGCTGGCTGGCTGGACCAGGTGCTTGAACTCATGGTCACCCTCCAGTGTGACGTAAGTTCTCTCTCAGCTCCAGAAGTTCTGATATGTTTCAGACGAGATATTTGTCGGGACAGCTTTCATATCAAAATCCTCTTATGCAACAAAACAAACCTGTGTAATTTTTCTTGAGTTCACAGTAATGGCATTAAGAAATGTACAGTAAAGCATTAAAATGGTGTTAAAAAGCATTAAATCTGACTGGCTGATTTCTGCAGAAATCCTGTAAAACACCCACCAAGACCTTAGCAAGAAGCTGCTGGTCTGATTGTGCTAAAATCATTTCTCCTTCACTGCAAAAACTCAGATCTAGGCAAGTGTGTTGGTCTATTTTCAAGTCAAAAGTATCTAAAACACTTCTTCTAATCCACACTCACTTAACCAGTCCAGATAAATATCTTACTTTAAGGAATGAAAGGCAAAAATAAGGCATTGAATTGCCTGTAATGAAGAGAAAATATCTGCCAATGAAACAAGGAAAGGTTTAATATCTGCTCAAGTTAAATTTGTCTTGTCTTATTGGCAGATTATTTTACTTATTATTCAAGCAAGTCAGGCCTTATTTTTAGTTTTTATATCTTCAAATAAGATCTTAATCCAGACATGTCAGGAAACTGTGGCTTTAGAATCAGTAAAGTGAGATGTTTTGTCTTGGAACTGGACAACTTTTCTCACTTATGTCTGAGTTTTTTCAGTGTTCAGCCTCACTGTGATGCTTCAGACTAAGCAGAGATGTGTTTTTGTCCCCTTCCCCCTCCAGTCGGTGATAAAGTCCCCGCTGACATCAGGCTGACGTCTATCCGCTCCACCACGCTGAGGGTGGATCAGTCCATCCTGACGGGGGAGTCCGTGTCGGTGCTCAAACACACCGACCCTGTACCGGATCCCCGTGCTGTCAACCAGGACAAGAAGAACATGCTCTTCTCTGTGAGTCCCAACAACCTCCATCATCACTGAAATGGACCTTCTCCTGATTCAAATCACAAAGCATGACAGCGGGGACGAGTGTGAATCAGAGTTAATGTCAGAAACAGAGAGATCTCAGACAAGAGGACATGCCAGATGTTTGAGTCAGACCATAAGACCATAACTCTTATACCTGAAGGGGACATTTTGTCTCTGATAGTTTCACAGTGCATGTGCTTTTCCTCCTCATAAATCCTTTATTGCACCTTCACTGTGTAGACAATCATTTTTACACAGACTGTTTTGTCCTTCTCTAAAATGCCTGAAAAATAACACTATAAACTTTTTTTTTCACAAATCTTTTGATCCACTTCAGTCCTGATCATTACAATCAATTATTTTTCAATTTTAACCCTTTAGATGCCAATTTGAACCATTTAAGTGTCAGTTTTCAGGGTGGATTATGACAGTCTTGGGTATGTCCATGATTAGTTACAACATGAGTTTTTATGGATTTGTAGTTTTTCTGCTTTGTCAAGTAAAAAAACTTCTTAAAGAAATAGTTACTAGGGATTTACCGATACAACGTTTACACCTCCAATATGATACCGATGTTGCAGCCTTGAGTATTGGCCGATACAGATATCGATCCGATACGATATCAACAGGAAACATACATACTTTCATTTCTTATTTTGTGGTATGTACTGTAAGAAAAGGCTTGATCAAGTGAGATTACTCAAACAGACAACAGTAGTCAGCAATAGTAGGTATGAGAAAAACTGACCCATTTGTTATTAACCAATGGGTTAAACAAATTTTAACCTTTAACATAAGAATATACTACAATTAAATAGAATAAATAAAAAATAAATTAGAAGACCCTGAAAAGTAATCTCAATAAATCCAATCAAAACAAAAACATATATTTTTAAATTGCAAAATAACCACTGTGTTTAACTTAAACATAAGCATATTCTACAACTGAATTAAATAAATAAAAAATAAATTAGAATGGACTGCTTGTATTGGAGAGCTTCTATCAGAGATTTTAGATGCAGGCCGATATTATCCGATATTTGTGTTTTTTGCTGATATCGGACCGATATCAATATTGGATTGGGACACCCCTAATTGTTACTTTAAAGAAAAACTAAACGGCTGTCATATTAACTGCTAAAATTGTTTAGTGCCTAATCAAAGCAGCTTGGTAGTGGAAAAGTAAGTGGATGTAAACAAACTGTTTGTAGCTTGTAAAGACCCCCCGCTGTTTTGTGGCTTGTTTCCTCCCACAACTCTTTTAATGCTGTGAAGAGTTTGACACCATATACAGCATGTATAGCATTAGCATCTGCCCTGAGATTTCTGAACAGAGAGAGAACTGAGCTGTGACGCTGTGGCACATAATGATAATAATGATAATAATAATAATAATAATAATAATAATGATAATAATAATAATAATAATAACAATAATAATAATAATAATAACAATAATACATTTTATTTAAAAGCGCCTTTCAAGATACTCAAGGACACTGTACAGGATGAAAACAACAACAATAAAATACTAAATATGAATTAAAACCACATGTCAGGCACATGCACCTCACACAAACACAGTGCAAAAAACCATGAACTAGCCCTTTAATTTCTGAAAATTGGACATTTTGTCCCTTGCTAAAATGCCCTAAAATATCAGTTGTTCACATTTTTCTCTACATCTTTCTTCATAAGTAAATATTCAATTATTTTCACCATTTTAACCCTTTAGATGCCAGTGAATGTGAAAATATCTGTTTCTGTTAAAAAACACAATAAAATTAAGTTATTTTTAGTATATAGGAGATTTTAGAAGGGGACAAAAATATTCCCTTCTCAGAAATAAAGGAGTTTTTTTAATTTGTCCTGATGTAGCAGAAAAACTACAAATCCATAAGAACCGATGTTGTTACTAATAATTGTCATATCCAAGACTGTAAAAATCCCCCCAGAACATTCAACTTTGCATTCAGTATGTTAAACATACAGGCATTCCTACAGCCTTGGATATGTCAGTGATTATTGACAAACTGATTTTTTTAGAATTTGTAGTTTTCCCTGCAAGATCAGAATTTAAAAAAAACAAACTCCTTAATTTCTGAAAAGGGGATTTTTTTGTCCAATAAATATTGAAAATATTTGAATTCTATTTTGTTTTTAAAAAAAGATATTGGTGATTTCATCACATTTAAAGGATTAAAACAGGACAGTATTTGAAATCTTGACAATTATGATGAAGACAGAAGTGGATAAAAGATTTATAAAGAAAAAAGTGGATACAAATATTAACTTATGATATTTTAGGGCATTTAGGGGGACAAAAATGTCCCCTCTTCATCCTGATATGTTAATACACTTTATCATCCTCAAAAAGCTTTAAGACTAAAGTTTGTAGTTAATGTATGATTTATTAAGAGAAAATTTGGCAGATATGAGAGAAAATATTGAGTTTATGACATGAAAATAAACAAATAATTGGCTTTTAATGACTAATACGTGTCAGGTTAGATCTTGTGCCCAGGACTTCTGAAGCATGTGTAAATGAGACATGTGTAAAACTGTCACACTAACACCGCCTGATGTGTTTGTCGAGGCGTGTGTGTTTTATAATCTGTCAGACCTCAAAGGCTGCTGAGTCAGCAGGATGTCACGGCTAGAGGACAAACATTGATGTTTAATTCAGCACCATCGCTCGCACACACAGTAAACCTGAAGCTGCAGGATCACCAAAACATACTCACCTATTCCTCTCCCATGTTTCATTCTAATGTCTGACCATAATACCATAATTTCTCCATTATAACATGCACTCAATTATAACACGCACCACATATTTTTACGATTTTTGCCTGGAAAAACTTTTGCCCAAACCTTACTCTCTCAGACAACTCAAAAATTACTTTTATTCAGAGTTTTAATCAATGAAATTTCTGTTTTTTCACTACAAATACACGATTTTTTCTCTCAAATGGATGCGGAAATGCCTTTTGCTTCATGCACGTGCAGTTACTCTGCCTGAGCATGCTCAGTCGTAGTGTACCAACCAATCAGAGAGCAGCAGCATGCTGATGTCTTTGACCAATCACAGCGCAGCTATTTTGCATCTCCTTGCTCACAAGATGGCAGCGCCCTGTGTTTGCATCTGTTTTCACAGAGAAAGAAAATATTTCAGCCTTTGTATCAGATGTGTTGCAATCGCGATGTTGGCAAGATGAAATGTTTGAAGTATTTTGCTTGTACTCGTGTGTAATACACATCCGAGAAATTGGAGCTTATTTAAAATCAAAAAAGTGCATGCTGTAATCGAGAAATTACGGTACTTCTTAATCTGTAATTATCCTTTTGTTTAGGGCACCAACATTGCAGCGGGGCGAGCCATAGGAGTCGTCGTGGCGACAGGGGTGCAGACAGAGATCGGTAAAATCCGTGACGAGATGGCATCAACGGATCCCGAACGAACCCCCCTGCAGCAGAAACTGGACCAGTTTGGAGAGCAGCTCTCTAAGGTGGGAGCCCAGCGAAATGCTTTAGACCAAATCCACTCAGAAATACACTCTCTGGATTCTAATGCTTGACATTTCTAATCGTGTTGTGTCCTTCAGGTGATCAGTGTGATCTGCGTGGCCGTCTGGGCGATAAACGTGGGACACTTTAATGACCCGGTGCACGGCGGCAGCTGGCTCAGGGGGGCTGTTTACTACTTTAAGATCGCCGTTGCTCTGGCTGTGGCTGCGATACCTGAAGGTAGAACGCCATCTTTATCTGTTTGGACAGAAATATTCCATAAGACTTAGACTAAGATTTAGACTTGCTTTATTGTCGCACCATCAGTGCACATATTGGATGAAATTTCATTGCCAAGGCTCACAGTATTTGCATTGCAAAATACTAAATACATTAAAATATAAAAGTATAAATATCTAAAAAAAAAAAAATAGATAACTTAGAATGTTATTGCACATTAATGCCCTGACAGAGAGGGGACATCATAGCAGCATCTATTTAGTCCGGGGTGGTTTCATGGCTTATACATGGTTATAACTCATGTATTTCAGATTTTGGAAGCCACAGTTACTTCCTCCAGTGTTATTATCCTTCCCTTCTTGTTGTGTTTCTCCATACAGGTCTCCCTGCCGTCATCACTACCTGTCTGGCTCTGGGCACGAGGAGGATGGCGAGGAAGAACGCCATTGTCCGCAGTCTGCCGTCAGTGGAGACGCTGGGCTGCACCTCAGTGATCTGCTCGGACAAAACAGGAACTCTGACCACAAACCAGATGTCTGTGTGCAGGGTGAGGGGTCAGATGAACAGAGCTCTATAACGAAGACTAACATCTAAGTGTGGCTGCATGGGAATGATTTATCAATCAATCAATCAATCAATATAACTTTATTTGTAAGGCACTTTTCATACAACTATGTAGCTCAAAGTGCTTTACATTAACAGAACAAATAGGAGAACGTATGTGCAAAACAATTGTAAATAATAACAATAAGAACAGACAAACCCTAATTAAGCAAAATTACAATAATAATTAAAAAAAATCATTGACCTTGATTTAACAGAACAGTGTTTGTGAGCAAGGAACTGTGAAAACACCATCATGAGTACAATTACAATTACTGTGCTAACTATTGACAATGTGCAATTCATCCATGTGCAATCACTTACATTCATCTGCAATTACTTGGTGAATGTGTAAATAATCCTTATAGGATTTGCTTTTTAGTTTCTGTATTCAAGCCCTTTTTTATATTTATACTGGTAGAATAATGTAAAAACTACTATTTTTCATGCTATTTTTTTATACCATTTTATACTTATTCTTTATCAACGCTGTCCCCTTTGCTGCTGTAACACTGCAAATTTCCCTGTGTGGGACGAATAAAGGTTTATTCTATTCTATTCTATTCTATTCTATGAGTTAAATGAGAAAACACTGGAGATAAAAGTGAAAAAATTAATCTGGATATAAGTAATAATCGAATTGAAACAAATAAATTGAGATAAATAATAAAAGACTGTTTGGTAAGAATGATAAAACAGCTTAAATGTATGATTCAATAAAACTTGTTAAAATGTAAAATTTGGAAAGAAACATTTCAAAAGCGAGATTATAAAGGTAGGTCTTCAGTTTTCTCTGAAAAATGCTGACACTCTGTGCTGCCCTCAGGTCTGCAGGCTGAGCCACACAAATGGGACATAATAACTAAAAGCTGCCTCACCGTGAGTCTTTGTTCGACCTTTGGATTGACTGAAAAACCACCGCCTGAGGACCTGAGGCCTCTCACAGGCTCATATAATTAAAGCAAATCAAATGAATAGTCTGGACCAAGACCATGAAGAGATTTAAAAACTAATAAAAGAACCTTAAAATCAGTTCTAAGGGATACTGGACCGATCACGATTGTGGTCCACGATTACACACTCTGAAGGCCATTTCACCTTGGCCTTGGAAAACAAGTCCAGTTACTTCACAAATAACAGGAAAGACCCTCTGCATCTGCTCAAAACAGCCGTGAAAAGCACACCCAAACATTGTTAGAAACGGTTAAAAATTGTAAATCATGTTTGAATCCTTGTTGAAATTGGCAGAAAGACCTTATCAAACAAACTAAAAGAGTCCGAACAAACTGATGTTAAATGTATGATGTTCCAAAGTCAGCTCAGAAAAAATGACAAATTGACGATCGTGTAAAACGTTATGATATTTCCTCTAATGCTCTTTTAGTTTGTCGAACATTTGGCGTCATTTCTTCTGCCCAGTGAGGGTTCATTTTGTAAATCAGAGGTTAACTGTGCCAGGCGTCAACATAAATTGATATAACAAAACAGATGAAGTCCTGAAACTGATATCTGCCACTATTTTTTAATGAGCTGGTATGAGTTAACACCTATGTGTGGTAGATAGGGTTGGATATATTTGATTGGCACGGCACTGCTAACGAATGACTGTATCATATCTTCTCTTGTACTGTCTGTGCAGCAGTGGTAGGAGATGTAATGTAATTATGTTAATGGAGAAAGTGATGGGACATGGGATTGAGCCCTGAGGGACTCCGTATGATGGATGAGCTGTTGAGGGAGTGGGAATGACCTCCATTACTGAAAAAGTCCTGTTTTTTTGACACTAGGCGGCCAAATTAGGACAGCATCTCCATCACTAATCCCCCTGTTGAAGGCAAAATGACCTATACTACAGTCAGCCAGCAGGGGGAGCTCCACATGATTGGCTTTGCATCATCTGGTGATCGATCACTAATGAACTAACCTGTGGCCGTGTGTGTGTTCAGATGTTTGTGGTGGACAGTGTGGCAGGAGAGCGCTGCAGGCTGAGCGAGTTCTCGGTGACTGGATCTACTTACGCCCCTGAAGGGGAAGTGTGAGTGTCTCTAACCTTTAACCACTAAACTGCTAATACTCATGAATTATGCCTGCTAAAGCTTTATTTTCTTTAATCTTATGTTCGTCCCTTCCTTTCTTCTTCTTGTCTCGCTCTGTTCATTCAGCTATAAGGACGGCTCGGTGGTGAAGTGCAGCCAGTATGAAGGTCTGGTGGAAATGGCGTCCATCTGTGCTCTCTGTAATGACTCCTCTCTTGACTATAACGAGGTAAGACGCTCTAAAGAAGCTAAAGCCTGGCACACAGAAAGACGGGGGTACGGTCATTTCTGTGTGCAGATTGGCGTTCATCAAGCTGAACCTGATTTCAACATGAGCGAAGGATAAGATCAAATCCCATGCCAGGCCTGAGTTTACACTCAGCCTGGACTTTTTAAATCTTTATTTAGCCTTTATTAACCCGTGAAAGAAACTGGTTGAATTAAAAAATCTCTTTTTCAAGAGTTTCCTGGCAAGTTTCTACAGACAACAAACAGACAAACCTACAAATAAAATGCACAATACCTGAAATACAACAAAAAACTATAAGTAACAATTAAGTGACAAAATGGAAAAAAAGAAACATCTGCAGCCTGATGCTTCTGCAACAAATAAAATCAGTGCAGAAGAAGAATCTTTATTCATAGACTGACAGGTTTACAGATTTAAAGCTGAATAGTGATTTAGAGCAGTGTGAGCTTTCAGCTGAATCCTCATCTTGTACAGGTTTGTGCTGTGCTGTAAAAGTAGTTCTCATTAAAATCTCAGTCATGTGGTTTTTATTTAATGTAACTTGCCATTTTGTAGAAAGAAAAATAATAAAAGGCTGTGCTGCAGCTCCAAACAGTGGTGAATGCTGGCTGACACCCTTTTTGCCCATCAGCCCTCTGTTCTGGTCATGTGACTGTCCAGAGATGTTTTTAGATAAGTGATCTTATATCCTGTCAAACACATTTTTATTTGTATATTGCCAACCAGTATTTAGAAAACTTTCAAATTGAGCTAATAATACAGGTTTTATCGATTTTTCAGCAGTTATAGAGAGTGCCTTTCCACAGAAGTGTCATATTTACACCTCTAGACAATCACATTGAATCCATGAGGCCGTAACATCTGTTCTGATTCACGCTGCAAAACAACACCTCTGGAGACGGAACACAGAGGGGATCACTCATCCCCCTGTTCCGTCTTCAGGAGAATCGCAGTGGAGGTGAATGTCACATAATGTGCCTTGAAACGGTGAATTAACCATAAACACTCTCCTCTGATCAGTACAATCCCTGCAGCAAATAGAATGAGGTAACAGCTGATGATGATCCCTGTGTTTTGGTAATAATCATATTAATCCATTTCTTGAAACTCTCCACTAATCAATCAATGAGTGATGGAAAACAACAATATTTGTGTGATACGACAAAACAAAACTAAACTGATAATTCTCATTGCTGATTGCTGTAAGCTTCATTTCCTTAAGAAATGGTTATTTATATTTTGTTTACTGAAATTTACTGACTTACATGAGAGATACAATTTAAGTAATATAAAGGAATATTTACAGTGATTTATAACTATATTATTTCGAAAGGTTTGTTGTCATGCTTTAAGACTTCCTAATTTTACGTGACCTGAATATCCTATGTTGAAGTCAATGAGTGACGGCAGCGGAGCTGTACATTTTTTTTTTTTACCACACAGGTCGCACCCCAGCCGACTCGTCCGGTAAAACTTGGTCATGTCGTCATGCTGCAGTGGTTATGAAGGCAGAAGGTTTGGAGACATAGAGATAGAGAGTATGTAAGAGATAGCCACTACAGATAACAATCAATTTTATTTATTCATTTATTTAATAACAAGCAGAAGACCGTCCAGATCCAGTGTGACATAAAGTTTAAAAAAAAGGCAGTCTTTCATCATGTCCTGATGAAGACTCAGATGAGGGGCTGTCAACACAGAGAAGAGTTTAAGAGTGTCTTCAAAAGCTTTTTATCGTATGAGCATCTCGTCCATGTGAAGCCACCGCTTTGGGAGCCCGAAAACAAAACATTAAATGAATAAAGGTTGTGAGGGAAGTCCTTGTCCATCAGCTGCCTTGGATACTGAAATGTGTCCTTTAAGTATTTTGACCGTAGACTGTTAAAGAATTAGATTTCGACGGTAGGAAACCTGGTCTTCATTCTCATGCTTCTTCTTTTGCTAACATCGCACATGTTTTATGCTCCTGCTCCTGCAACAGCGTTACAGCACCACCTACAGGCCTGGCATGTGTACTACAGTGTTTTCGAGCGGACAAACACATTTCTTCATACATTGATGGATCATTGATCACTGGAAAAACAAGACTTTAATCACTTCTTAAACACACAGAAAGCTCCAGCCCTCCTCTGCCCGGTAAAGCCTCCTCTTCACGTTCTGTTTTCATGTTTCTGCTTCAGACGAAGGGCGTTTACGAGAAGGTGGGGGAGGCCACGGAGACCGCCCTCTGCTGTCTGGTGGAGAAAATGAACGTGTTTGACACCGACCTGAGAGGCCTGAGCCCGGTAGAGAGAGCCACAGCCTGCTGCTCCGTAAGTCTGTGTCCATTTCTGCCTGTTTGAGTGAGCGAACAGCGCTGCTGTAAATGATTTATGAGACTCCCTCTCTGACGTCTGTATCCATTAAGCAGGACTCTGGCTTCACCGTCTCCATGATGTCTCTCCACCTTTATGACCGTGAAGCCGTCAGCAGCACAAACTGTAATAATAGCAGCAGAGATTATAAACAAGAACAGTGGAACATCCCTCTGCTGGTCTGCACAAGATCACTCTGTAAACATAGATTTTATGATTTTATTAGGGATGCAACAGCTCTTTATTAACTGTTGAATGGTACGAAGTCCACGGTGCTCAGGGTAGATCAAAAGTATGCAGGGAGTCAAGGACCCCAAAAAGGTTGAGAACCACTGTTCTTAAGTAATAAAAATGTTATAATTTAGATTAGATTGGATTAGATAGTAGTTTATTAATCCCTTTAGAAAAACTTCCTCAGGGAAATTGGAAATTTACTTTGATGTAAATAGTCAATATTTTGTTTGATAGGCTACATACAACACTGTATCTTTACTTTTTGACTTTTAATTAATTAATCATTACTAATAATAATTTTTACCACAGGTTATTAGATTATATGAGAACATTATACTTACATGTATCTTCAACTGTTTACTTTTCCATGTCAGCATCAATGTGAACTTTGACCCCATGCAGTTCAAAGTTTTGGGAAAAAAAAACGGCGGTTTCAAATTGTAATTCACGTTACATTTGTTATTTTTGTATTTATCACATGATTTATTAGGAAAACATGCAATTGAAATTAAAAATTGTGTATTTATTTCAAGTTCTGTGATGGAAGCTTGTGGTTTTCTTAAATGTCCCTGACAGCACCTCATTGGCTCCCTGTGGGCTACCAGGTGCTCGCAGGCACCTTGTTGGACACCCATGCTGCATGTGTTTTCCTTTGTGTACCTGGTACCTGTCTGTAGCCCCGTGGTTTGGGACCTCTGATCTAATGATCCCATCGTGAACATGTTCTCCAACCTTAAAGAACAATATCAGAGAAGTCTTTACATGTCATGCTGTGGTTTTCCTTGTTTCAGGTGATAAAGCAGCTGATGAGGAAAGAACTAACTCTGGAGTTTTCCAGAGACAGGAAGTCCATGTCTGTCTTCTGCTCGTCCAATAAACTCACCCGCCCTACAACTGGAGCCAAAATGTTCGTCAAGGTAAGGATGTCAGAATATTTCATATTCAGTGCTCTTTGATTTTAGGTGTTTTTAAACAAAACAACATAATCTTTTATTGAAATGTTAACCTGATGTCACACTCTCTCCCGTTCCTCTTGTCTCCCCTCAGGGCGCTCCAGAGAGCGTGATAGAGCGCTGTAACTACATCAGGGTCAGCGGCTCCACCCGCCTGCCTCTGAGCCCAGAGGTCCGAGAGCAGCTCCTGTCCACCATCAGGGAGTGGGGGTCCGGCAGAGACACGCTGCGCTGCCTCGCCATGGCGACCAGAGACACGCCTCCTGACATCAACAGCCTGAACCTGGAGAACTCGGCAGCTTTCTCGGATTACGAGGTGATGAAACTGATTCAAGCTACGACGTGAAAAAGTGCCGGGCGCGTAATTGAGTTTGAGCGACGGCCTCAATCACAGCCCTGCATGCTGCGCTCGTTTGGTCACGTGACTGAAGTGGTCCACCTGCCATCGGCTCTGCAGAGTGAAGTCTGACGTTCTTATATTTGATGAACGATGAGTAAAATAGTTCAGTGTTGTCAAAGACGCGAGTGTGGTTCACTCTTATGGAAAGCCATTTGAGCATAAAATGGATATCAGTGATATCAACCATAGTTCAGCTCTACTAGTACTTATATTTGGAGTACATGTACTCAATTTTGGCCAACTAGTGCCCAAATAGACTTTACTAGTGAAGCAAATAGTGTCACTAGTACTTGTGAAGCTGTTTATATTTTACAGTTGATAACTGGACCTTTTGTCCCTCCTGCACTACACCCCGACGATACCCGGGTTATTGCTTCATGAGCGACTGTGTTAGCTGGTGACCCATGGCTGCTTGCTCCGTGGTTGTCGTGGTTACAGCAGCTGTTGAAACCAACAGGAGTACCAACGAAAGTGTTTAATAACAGGAGTTGATCAAGATTATCAGATATGTCTCAAATTGAAATATAAACAAAGATTGTTTATTGAACAGGCCTGCAATCACCAGTTAACACAGTCACACGTTAAACTGTAACACCAGTCAGACATTGGTGGAATCGATATGAAAAGAAAGAAGCTAATGCATAGAAACTGCATAAAAATAAAACAGGTGGATATTATGGACATAGTTACAAGGTAATAAACAGTGTTTAACTGTACAATAATGGGTTTTTTGTGGACAGGGATTTTTTTTTTTTTTAAACTTTAGTTGTCATAAATGTCACCGTCTGTAAAATAAACATGATTGTATCGGTTTATTTTACAACCCTAAGTCCTAAATTTGATTTTGCAGCAGCCCTGACTCCTAGTTTCAGTTTTCTCTGATCTGCAGTCAGCAGGGACTTCAGGTCACATTTTTGTTTTGACTCAGGTTGCCCTAACGAGAGGGGATACCAGATAAATACCACGCAGGAACCATTCTTAATAGGGAACCAAAGGAATAAGCAGAGTTAGGCCGATTCAACAAAATTAAAATGCACCATAATTTGCGTCTGAACTTTGCTGAACTGGGTTTAAATTCAGGTTTTGACTTCAGCAGAACACAACAACATACAATCCAGGTTTATTCATGTAAACCAACAGGAAAAATCAATCAGTTTCAAAATGTAGATGTTTAAGCTGATTACATTGCTCTGCAACTGTCAGTCCTATTTTATTAAGTAATAGTTCATTTTAAATAGTTTTTAAGAAGATGCAATATGATATGAAGAATTCATCACAAAGCTGTGGCTGCATCTCAGATAAGTATAATGTATTTTATCTCTAACCCTTTAATGACTGTTGTATCATATTTGATACTTACTTTTATGATACCTCTGTCTAATCAATATGATCAACAAATTACTGAAAAAACATCTGAATACAATCAGGTAAATGATAAAAATGCCCTCAAATGGATAATCAGTTGCCAAAAATACCTAATCTGTCAAATGAGATACAAAAATATATATGTGAAATTTTATGGAAGTTTTGATTTTTTTGGATTTCAGTAGAAAGTGAAATAAACATTTCAGCTCCTAAAACCTCATAATTTTCTGGCTATAATTTGTGTTTTCAGGCATTAAAGGGTTAAAATTTGGCATAGATGTTGTGAAATCAATCAGTAACTGTGCTTAATAACTGTGACCTCAATATCAAGCAAAATAATTAGGGATTCACGATATTATTGGTTTGATATCAGTATTGGCTGATATCAACCTAAAAAGTTAGGTATTGGTATCGGCCGATACTGAAATTTTTGCAGATATTTCCAGCTGATATATTGACTAGAAATTACATAAATGTAGAATATTGATGCACCTTCTCATCACTGCATGGGTACATTTAAAAATCAAGGGTTTCATCTTTGCAAGAGTTTAAAGCTGTTTTTCTTGTTTTGCATCTGTTCCTCACAAAAAAATATACTGTAACACTGAAAGAAACAAGTCCATTTTTGTTAAGTACAGAGCTTGTGCTCTTTACCAGAAATATTGGTATCGGTGATAATGAATTAAAAAATATCAACATATCATATATCAGCCAAAATCCAATATCGTGCGTCCTTACAAATATTTATAATAGTAAGCTTTTCAATAATCGAGCAGCCCTAGTATGAAAAACCACATTTGTGTACATGCACATAAATACACAGGTTAACATCTGACCTCACTCAGGCTCACACCTGATGGTTTATCGGTCACAGTGAGCAGCTGGACCAACACACAGTTTAGATGCTCACACTGTTCAAGTGAAGTAGGGACAAAACTCTGAAGGATGAGGGCTTGTCTGCCTATTTCATCTGTTTCTTCTTCATGAACCAAACACTCACACAGACTAAACTCATTTGTTTTATTGTTTCGATGTAAAAAATATCAGAGTACCTTTTTCTGTCACACGTTTAAAGATCTGCCGTTTGAAGTTTGTGGCTCTAAAGTCCCCCCTCACTCTCTCTCCTCCCCCAGTCTGACCTGACCTTTGTGGGCTGTGTGGGCATGTTGGACCCCCCCAGGAAAGAGGTGCTGAACGCCGTCCGAATGTGTCGCCAGGCGGGCATCAGAGTCATCATGATCACTGGTGAGCAGCTCACATATAATCATCATTTGTGCTGATATTATGGATTTTTATATACCACTGTTAATGTTGTTGACTAATTATTTTCATCAACAACCTGTTTTCCCCTGATCAAAACTAGACAGTAACTAATAAAAACAAGTGCACATGGACAAAAACTAAATTAACTGACATTTTCATCAACAAATAAAAACTAGACTAAAATGTTTGACAGAGACTTAATCCAATCAGACCTAATTTGGTCATGTAGAAAGTAGGGACAAGTTAGGAATATATCCAATCACAGCTACTTTGGTTGTGTGGAAAGGTTGGGTGAGTTAAGAGGGACATCCAATCACAGCTGCCTTAGCTTGGTGGTGGTGGGATAAGTTGTGGAGCGATCCAATCAGAGCTCCTCTCTTTATGAATTGATATATTCATGTAGAGCAGGTTCACTGTTTGTTGTCAGTTCTGGTATTGTAACTGAGATGCTCTGCCAGGTAGCCTAAATAAAGGTGACTGCGTTCACACAGAAGTTCAATTTGTTTCTGTTCATTTATACATTCAGACTTTACTATCATTCAGTAAAGGATTATTAGATGTTTGATTTTATCCAAGAGTAAAACATGACTTCAGAAATTCAAGGAAACATAAAAAATGCCTTACACTTTACACTTCATATTTTAGTCGACTAAATTTACAGTAGATTTCATCGACTAAAATGTTGTAAAATTTCATCAACTCAAACTAGACTAAAATTACAACAGTTTACATGACTAAGTTATGACTGAAACTAGAAGATATTTTAGGCAAAAGACTATAACTAAAACTAAATTAAAAAGTGCTGTCAAAATTAACACTGATACATATACATATATATATATATATATATATATATATATATATATATATATATATATATATATATATAAATATATATATATATATATATATATATATATATATATATATATACACACACATATATAAATGACAGTTTGATTGAAATGTGTGTCCATCAGGTGATAACAAAGGCACGGCGCTGTCGATCTGTCGTCGTGTGGGCATCATCACGGAGCAGGAGGAGGAGCAGGAGGGCTCGGGGGTGAGCGGCGGTCTGACGGGCCGAGAGTTCGACGAGCTGCCTCCTCACCTGCAGCGTCAGGCATGCAGGACGGCGAGGTGCTTCGCCCGCGTTGAACCAGCACACAAGAGTCGCATTGTGGAGTACCTGCAGAGCCTGAGTGACATCACGGCCATGGTGAGAGCACATTTGTAACCACCATATCATCCCGCGGTCGCTCCAGAGTGTCGCTGAATTCTCGTCTCTGGGTTTCAGACGGGTGACGGGGTGAATGACGCCCCCGCATTAAAGAAGGCAGAGATCGGTATTGCCATGGGCAGCGGCACGGCGGTGGCTAAATCAGCCTCCGAGATGATCCTGGCTGATGATAACTTCTCCACCATCGTGGCGGCGGTGGAGGAGGGCAGAGCCATCTACAACAACATGAAGCAGTTCATCAGATACCTGATCTCGTCCAACATCGGGGAGGTCGTCTGGTCAGTGCAGGAGACTGTTTAATACTTATTCTTCCAGTTTGTCCAAGTTTAACAAACTTTCAAAGCTGAGACAAACCGCTGCAACCATTAAAGCCTGCCAGAGTGATTCAGTGTGAGTTATTAGGAAAGGTACAGGAGCTCCAACAGCACCTCTCAGTGTCACCAAAATGTTGGTCCATCCTGCCCAGCCCGAGCTGGTTAAAGTATGATCTGGAGTGAATTTAAAAAATAACATCAGTTCATTTTAATTTCACTTTTCTGGTGCGTCCACTTGTGTGTCACAATGTGAGATGTTGTGTAACATTTTGGTGAACATAAAGATTCAATTTACTCCACAAATGCCAACCAATATTGTTTAATTTTTACTCAACAAAATCAAAGTTAAAGTTATCATGTTAAATCCGCTCTGCTCTTGTCTCTCCTCTCTCCTCAGTATCTTCCTCACAGCCGCCCTCGGTATGCCTGAAGCTCTGATCCCAGTCCAGCTTCTCTGGGTCAACCTGGTCACTGATGGTTTTCCGGCCACGGCCCTGGGCTTCAACCCCCCGGACCTGGACATCATGTCCCGCCCTCCCCGCTCCCCCAAAGAGCCGCTGATCTCCAGCTGGCTGTTCTGCCGCTACCTCATCATTGGCTGTGAGAACCAGGACCACAAGTTTTCTGAAAGGATATGTGAAGGTCAAAGTTCTTACCCGAGCTCTCACCTTCCTCTTCTGCAGGCTACGTTGGAGCTGCGACAGTCGGAGCTGCGGCGTGGTGGTTCATGGCGGCTCACGATGGACCCAAACTTTCCTTCTATCAGCTGGTAAACCATCATTAAACCCTACCCTAACCCTATTACTCTTTATTCAGCTGATGCATGTGCACTAGACCAGTGTTAACTTTGTTGACTAAGTATTTTCATCGTAGTTTTCATCAACATTTTTTCCCCTGATGGAAACTAGACAGTAACTAATAAAAACAAGTGCACATGGACAAAAACTAAATTAACTGACATTTTCATCAACAAATAAAAACTAGACTAAAATGTTTGACAGAGACTTAATCCAATCAGACCTAATTTGGTCATGTAGAAAGTAGAGACAAGTTAGGAATATATCCAATCACAGCTACTTTGGTTGTGTGGAAAGGTTGGATGAGTTAAGAGGGACATCCAATCACAGCTGCCTTAGCTTGGTGGTGGTGGGATAAGTTGTGGAGCGATCCAATCAGAGCTCCTCTCTTTATGAATTGATATATTCATGTAGAGCAGCTTCACTGTTTGATGTCAGTTCTGGTATTGTAACTGAGATGCCAGGTAGCCTAAATAAAGGTGACTGCATTTCACACAAAAGTTCAATTTGTTTCTGTTCATTTATACATTCAGACTTTACTAGCATTCAGTAAAGGGTTATTAGATGTTTGATTTTATCCAAGTGTAAAACATGACTTCAGAGACAGGCCTCTACACTGACAATGTTCAAATCTAGGCTCAAAACAGCTCTGTTTCACTGTGCATATGACTGAAAAGATCTTATCTGCACCTTTCTCTTTTAAAGTTCATTTTATCATGATTATTTTTGTTTTCATCTTGTATTGTGACTTTAATGCATTTTTCTTGTTCTGTAAAGCACTTTGAATTACCTTGTGTACGAATTGTGCTCTACAAATAAACTTGCCTTGCCTTGCCTTCAGAAATTCAAGGAAACATAAAAAATGCCTTACCCTTTACACTTCATATTTTAGTTGACTAAATTTACAGTAGATTTCATCGACTAAAATGTTGTGAAATTTAACCAGCTAAAACTAGACTAAAATAAAACAGTCAACATGACTAAGTTATGACTAACACTAAAAGATATTTTCGACAAAAGACTATAACTAAAACGAAATTAAAAAGTGCTGTCATAGGTAACCCTGGCCTGAACACTCCCTGTGATGTCGAGTGCAAAGATGATTTTAACTGTTGTCTCCTCTCCAGTCTCACTTCCTGCAGTGCAGTGAAGGTCACGCAGAGTTCGCAGGCGTTCAGTGCTCAGTGTTCGAGTCTCCATACCCCATGACCATGGCGCTGTCAGTCCTGGTTACCATAGAGATGTGCAACGCCCTGAACAGGTAAGAACGAAGCAGACACTTCCTCTCACCTTGGAAAAAACATCCAGCCCGGTTCAGACCAGTACCTGAGATCAGAACTCTGACATTCTGGAAATGTGTTCACTGGGATTCATCCTGCGTGGGCCAGAGTAAATGTCAATAAGTGGTTATGGCTCATCGGGGGGCTGGTTACCTCCGCCAAGGAGGTTATGTTTTTGTGAGGGTTTGTCTGTTTGTCTGTCTGTCAGTTATTTAGCAACATTACTCAAAAAGTTATGGACGGATATTGATGAAATTTTCAGGGAATGTCCGGATTGGGATAAGGAACAAATAATTAGATTTTGGAAGCGATCTGGATCTCGGTCTGGATCCAGGAATTTTTTAAAGGATTCTTCAACATTGGGAGATAGGGCCATTTTCGACATTTGTGCATATAACTCCACAAATAATGGTCAGGGCACGTGGGAAAAAAATAAAGGACAAGTTTCTAACATGCTCTACAGTATATCAAAGACTGATCCGGATAAAGGAATAATTCCGGATACTATGATCCAGAGTATGAAAAAATAGGGGACCTTTCGAATTTTCATCATAGGAAGAGAACAAATGGAGCTATAAACACGCAACAAACACCATTAAATAGCCAAGGCATTGTGGAATTTGGAAGGTGCCAATGGATTTGCTGTATCTTCAAAAGCTAGGGAGCTAGATCCAGAAGAAAACCGCCATTAAGGAAAATTCAATTTTCATGAATAACTGCTGAACTAATGTTGATATCATTATGAATTCAGTTGCCAATGGTATGTTGTCATGGTCAAGGAATCTAAAAATGTAGTCAAATAAATGTGGGACTAATATTTATGGCGCAAATGACAAATAGGGGGAACTGCGGCGCTTGGCGGAGGTCTGCACTCTCCGAGTGCTTTCTAGTTTGGTGTGTAGGTAAGGTGGTAAGGTATGACCCTTATACTTCTCATGCCGGCCTTGGTTCAAATGAGTGTCCTCCCCTACTCTCCTTTGCCGTTCCACAAGCCCGTCCACTGTCTTGCCTTAAATTATGAATAGCCGTCAAAAAAACACAAAAACACAGTCAATAAGTCGAGTCCCATCACTGATCACAACTGTCAGAGCACAACAACCAGCTCATTACCTCTGCCAAGGAAGTTATGTTTTTGCGTATGTTTGTTTGTTTTTTAGCAACTTTATGGAAAAACTACAGGATGGATTTACATGAAAATTTTACCAGAACTGTGGTTTGGTCTAAGGAAGAAGCCGTTAAATTTTGGTGGTGATATGTATATTTGTCTGGATGCAAAAAATTCCCAAAGTTTAAAAAAAATCCCATAAGTTAGCATTGGGTGGAATTTTTAAAAAAAATCATATCTCTGCCATTTTTGAATGGATTCACTTCTAATTTCACAGATAATTCGGGGTCCATGTCTCGATCATAACAGTAAATTTAATCTGGATCTGATCCAGGCTGATGTCATAAAAATACATTGAACTTTATAATGGGAAATCCCATTGATGACATTCAATGATTCATATAAAATCAAAATATTAAGTGATGTTACCAAAACTTGTTGTGTTCATACAGGATAACAGCCTCCATGCATGTGCTGAGTTTGGTCTGGATCCTGGCTCTGTTCTGGATCTGGTGATCCAGATCGTATCTTTTACAGGGGTTGTGAAAAAGCCACTGCTGAACTGAGCTGCTTGGCAGAGGTCTGTGCTCTCTGAGTGCTTTTACTGGTTTTCTCTTACGCCATCATTGCCTACAAGGCTGATTCGAGTGTTTCCTTCATCTCTTGGTTTTGACTGGCCCAGAGGAATGACTCTGACGCGCACAGCGCCGTTACACAAGTTGAACTGTATTTGACTGAGAGCAGCAGGAAGCGTCTGAGGCTGAAGGCAGGAGATGATGTCGGGTTTTTGAGCCTTGGTGAGAAAACAAGAACTAATGAGGTGAAGTTTGATTTCAGAAACAGTTGATCATGGGACAAAAAACACTTACAGGTCACTTTATTATGTTCACCCATTTAACTGCTTGATCAGTCAGTCACATGGCAGCAACTTAGTGCATTTAGGCAGGCAGACATGGTCAAGATGACCTGCTGAAGTTCAAACTGAGCATCAGAACAGAGAAGAAAGGTGATTCAAGCAGCCTGGACTGTGGCAGTTACACTATCTGCTTGGATTTTCACATTCAACTCCAGGGCAGGGGTATTCAATTAAAAGTCACTGAGGTCCAGTTAAAAAAATTTCCTCCAGGTAAAATGCTCGAGCAGAAGTCCAGTTTGTGTCTTAAATCCTTTACTGAATGCAAAGCTGGATCTTTTACATTAATAAAAGTAGTCCCAGGCAAATGAATGTGAGACCTTTATTTCAGGTTAAAGAAAACATAAACCTCAGAATAAAATAAATTAAAAAAGTGCAAACAGAGCTGAACAACCCTATGTTCTCTTAAATTAAAGAGGTCCCAGCCTGAAGAATCGAAAGTCTACACTTCAAGTGAAAAAGTCAACCTCTTCAGAAAAACAATAAATACACTTAAAAGTACAATCATCAGTCATCTGTAACTGCTTTTCCATTGTATTTTTGCAATATAATGTAACAGAAGAAGAGATGCAAGAAAAGGAGAGGAAGATATAGATTTTATACAGCGCAAAAGCTCTCAGCCCTCAGTGCATTTCACACACGCAGGTTGGTCACAACCCCTGCAGGTGACAGGGGTCTTATTTTTTTGCACAGGCTGTTTATTCGTCACTGCGTCCTGTTTGCTGCAGCTTGTGGCTGCTGCAAACATGATAGCGGTGGTAAAATCACCTCCGCTAAATGAATCATTACGTCTCATTCCACAGCCATCTGTGTGACTGCAGCAGTGGTTGGAGGAATAAATGCTCAGAAATCTTTAGTGCTTCATTAGACAACCTTATGAGCTTCAGAAACATACAGAACATATTCAGATAAACTCATGTCATGACAGGCTTGTGATCAGACTGCTGTTGTGGTTCTAGTGTTAACTGGAGTAGCAGCGCCCGCTGTGTATAGCCGCAACCATCTGAAAAAGCTCCATTAAAATCTATTCCCTTGATTTTAGCAGATTGATCATGGGTCAGGACAGAGATGCCTGCTCTAGGGTTTACAGAGAATGGACTAAAAAAAAGATAATATCCAGTAAGTGGCGTTTCTCTGGGTGATGCCAGAGGTCAAAGGAGAACAGCCTTAATGGTTTGCAGTGTTCATTTTGTTGACTAATTATTTTCGTCATAGTTTTCGTCAACAACCTTTTTTCCCCTGACAAAAACTAGACACTAACTAATAAAAACAAGTGCACATGGACAAAAACTAAAACTTAATCAACTGAAATTTTCATCAACAAATAAAAACTAAATTAAATTGTTTGACAGAGACTTAATCCAGACCCAATTTGGTCATGTAGAAAGTAGGGACAAGTTAGGAATATATCCAATCACAGCTACTTTGGTTGGATGAGTTAAGAGGGACATCCAATCACAGCAGCCATTTATACATTCAAACTTTATTAGCATTCAATAAAGGGTTATTAGATGTTTCATTTTATCCAAGTGTAAAACATGACTTCAGAAATTCAAGGAAACATTAACATGCCTTACACTTTACACTTCATATTTTAGTTGACTATATTTATAGTAGATTTCATCGACTAAAATGAGAAATTTCATCAGCTAAAACTAGACTAAAATGAAAACAATTCAAATGACTAAATTATCACTTAAAACTAAATTAAAAAGTGCTGTCAAAATTAACACTGATGGTTTGAGGTGATTGAAACACAACAGTGACAATTACATATTTGTTACATCCAAGGTCTGCACATGCCGACCACAGCAGCAGAGGACCACACCTGGTGCCACTCCGGTCAGCTGAGAACAGAAAACTGGAGCTACAGCTCAGACGTTCTCACAATACTGGACAATAGAAGTAAAAGTGTCTCCTGGTTTGATGAGTCTGGATTTCTGCTCCACATTCAGGGTTTGGTGTGAACATCATAAAGCATCGATCCATTCTGCCTTGGATCAGCGGTTCAGGCTGCTGCTGGTCTGATGGTGTGGGGACTTTCTCTTGGCACACTTTGGGCCCCTTAGTTCCACCTGAGCGCAGTTCTAACCCCACAAACTGACATCACGCCTGTCCTCTGCTCTTGTCTGCTGTTCAGTCTGTCAGAGAACCAGTCCCTGCTGAAAATGCCTCCGTGGTCGAACCCGTGGCTGGTGGGCGCCATCTGTCTGTCCATGGCTCTGCACTTCCTCATCCTGTATGTCGACCCTCTGCCGGTAAGCCTGAGGAGCTCTCAAAGATTCAGCCACAGCCCCACGAGGAGTGACACTGCCATATTCTAACTCCTGTTCCTCCATCGTTTTTGTCCCAGGTGATATTTCAGATCCGCCCCCTGTCGTGGCCTCAGTGGGTGGTCGTCCTGAAGATGTCCATCCCCGTCATCCTGATGGACGAGGTGCTCAAGTTCATCGCCAGAAACTACGTGGAGCCAGGAAGCCAGATCCAGGTGAGGCCCCGCCTGACTCTGATCCTTTACTCTGTTGGTGTGACTGAGACGTCTGTGTCTGACCCTCTGTTCTGTTTCTCCAACAGTCTCTAGAAGAGGAGGAGGAGCTCCAGAGGACGCGGGGGCAGCACGGGGTTGGTGGGAGCGGCGATGGCGAGGCTGCGTCAGGCCTTGAGGGGTGTGTCGTGGTCATTCGTCCTGATCTCTACACCGCTGGTGATCTGGATCTTCAGCTTGGACTCAGACATCACCAACATCTTCTGGGAGTGAGAGGAAGACCGAGAGGACTGAGGGGGGACTGCGTGGGAGGCAGAGAGCGAGCGGAGGAGGAACCAAAGCGCAGAGGATTGTGGGATGTTGTGAAGATGGAGGAGGCGAGATGAGGCAGGCGAAGACGATGAGGACTTTGCTTCGATGTGAGGGTGTTTGAGGTAAAGGGTGGAAGGTTAAACGGACAGACAATCAGAAAACAACGAGAAGAAGGTTTCTGTTTGATGAAGACGGTGCTACGTGAAGCTTAGAATCTCCATCAAAGTCAGGATCAGATTTAATTTCAAACTTTTCTTGATAAAAGACTCAAGATTTAGGCTCAAGGGCTCCAAGGTAAATCTACAGGCTCTACAAACCTGTGTTAAAGCCAATGTAGCATGCTAACCTTAAATTCAAAATGATAAAATCAAATAAACAAATATTGTGAATTTAAGCAAAAGCACATGGACCAGTGAAGCAGGTGGAATCATCATGGAGACATCAGGATGAGAAATGTGTTGGTGTGCTTAAATATTTAGCTTGATTAGGTTGTGAATATGTGCTGTTTTAATGGCAGAAAAGGTCGTTAAGTTATTTACAAACTCACTTTTTAAACTTACATCATCACACACAATAATCCAGTCTATTTATTTTTAAAGTGTGCTTGTGAAGTAGTGTCGCTGCTTCATATTCACTTCTTTGTCACTCAGTCTTTATTTGAATAGCTCATGTTCATAACAAGTGTTATCTCAAGACACTTTACAACAGAGCAGGCTGAAGACAAACTCTTCATTTATAGATAAACATGTATACATATAAACAAATACATGTAAATATATATTTGTATATACACATACATCCATCCAGAGATGGATCCATCCATCCAGGCAGAGACAAAAGGACTAAAATCACATTTGTCTCTGCTGAATATAGACTCAATCAATCAATCTTTATTTATATAGCATCATATTAATGAATATAAATGTATTGAAGGTAAGCCCCTTGAGATGTAGCATCTCATTTTAAAGAGGGTCCTCATGTCTATTTGGTTGTAAAGATAGTTACCATGGATGAATAATCAATACAGCCATGGATAGAGAGATCAATCTAATATCTATAATGAATATAATCTGTAGAGGAATGATGTTGATTAATATTGCAGCATCTAGCTGAACTGCCATTAAAATGGTTTAACTGGTCTAAAAGTATGAATTTATGTTAAATGATGATGTTTCTGTTGACGGTTGATGCAGGATGGAGCTCATGGAGTGGAGCAGGTCCACAGCAGCAGGTCATCATGACTGTTTGATAAATTCAGACTGTGTCGACGTGTTAGTGCGAAGGCTCACGTCATGATCAACTTCATTTTGGTCAGCGTTGTGGTAAATCTGCAGAATCCTGACGGAGGAGAAGAGCTTCATGTGGCACCGCCTCAATGAAACTTGTTTTATGACTGAGTGTTTTCATTACATGTGGGGGGGGGGGGCATCGCGTGGTTGGAGTCAAACACGCACACAGACACACAAACCAACAGTCCGTCCACCCCGACATTCAGCAGTAATAAACCAAGCTCGGCGTTGGTCGAGCCGCCTGCAGCTGTAAAAGCTTCCTGTAGATACTGTAAACTAATGATTAAACCTGCGAGGACAGACTGTTAGCATGCATGTCAACGCACGCCACACTTTAATGATAACCATCAACAGCCCAGCTCCGTGTGAGGGATCACAGTGTTCGGAGTGACCTCACAGCGGTAAGACACGCTCACCCTGATGTTTGTCCAGGATCAGCCATCTTGTTTTTCCTTTTCTTCTTTTTCCTCCCGATCTCCACGTGGTCTCCTGCCATGGTTTCGTCTTCGGTCGACCTTTGGTGTCACGTTGGCGCAGGGCGTCTGCTCGGGACGCCAAACCATTTGTCCCTCGTTCCACCTGCAGAGAAGGGTGGGTTCACGGGATGCCTTCAGGGCAGGTGGGAAAAATGAGTACAAAACTCTTAAGTGGCTGCAAATAGGCGGGCGTTTAATGACCATAAATGGAAGCAAAACCGTGGCGCTGACAGAACGAGTGGACATCCATTCAGTTTATTTCTTAAAATTCAAATTAAAATGTCATTAAAGGAAAAATGTATTAAGTACTCTAAAGGCCTTCACCGCGTGATAAATCATAGTTAATGTTTCAGCTCTTTTATTTATATTTAAAGGTTGATTAGGATAAATCAATATGATGTCACTGCTACGTGAATGGATTTCATATGGTTTGTTTATTAAATGCTTAGTAAATATTATTGAAAAAATATCTTTATCACCTCTGCAGCTACTCCTCTTTCTTTATTTCACACTTCCAAACACGATTTTACCTCAGACAAACAATAATCTCTAATAAGTCTTCACACTCTAAGCCTGATCCTGACGTTTATGATTTATTATGTTATTTTGTTTATTTTTAAACAAACCAGTGGCCTGTTTGCCATTTTTCTCACTGACGTCTCAGTGATGTCTGTTTGCCATTGAAGTGATTTTTTTAATATATTTTATTGCTTCTCTTTTAGTTACAGATTTTTGTGTTTTTCTCCCGATGACGCAGTTATAGGGAAATAAATTATGATTTGAATAAAACACCTCCTCGGCCCAGTTTTAGTCAGATTTTCTCTTTAAATCGCCTCTTTTCAGGTCGTTTTCTCTCAGAACCCAAGTAAATAAAATCATTGACATTTTGCTTGAAATAAGGACTTGTATATTCTTTCTGAGGCATGATGGACACTTACATTTTTTTATTTATTTTTTCTCTTTTTTGTGATATTTGAATGATCCAAAACCATTGAGAAGCTCTTGATTTTGTTTTTGTCGACCACTTTTCTGCCTGTTTTGCCTGATTTCATTCTTTCTTTTTTGTTTGTTTTTGTTTTTGTTTTTGTTTTTGTTGTTCTTTGCTAACTTCCCGTACATGAGATATTTCTGACTATTAAAAAATATTCATTGTGGGATATTCTTCATTCTGATCCATTACAGCAGGAGGACCATGTGTAGCTGTTTTCTTGTCATTTTTAGTATTTATTTTTATTGTTTTTGACCACCTGGCTCAGATAAAAAACACTCCAGTCCCACTTTGTTTACAGTTCTAGTCATAATCATCATAATTACTATTATTGAATTATTGTGTTACTGAGAAGGTCCAGGTGTAAGACAGGTAATAGAGAAGTTTATTGGTTTCAGATCACCATAATAGATTTTTAATTGTTATTACTGTATTACTATTATTTATTTCCACCTCCTTCCCCCATAAAAAAGAAACATTTACACTGATTTTAAATGAAGGAGATTAATTTTTATTTAAAGTATTTTTGTTTATTTAACTGTTGGATAATTTTGTTGTCAGTGTACCAAAATGTTACAGGATGAAACAAAAATAAATACAAAATGGTTCAGATTTGAAGTCTGCTGTCATCTTTTTAAACATTATGGGCCTTTAAACATTTTATTTTATTGATGTATTTTCTTTAATTACTTCTTATTTTTGGAAATTTAATTAGAGATGCCCTGATTGATTTAAAAAATATAATTATCAATTGATCACAATGAAGATGTAGAATAGGTAGTACCCTATCTGACCACACAGTGGAGCCAGTGAGTGACAAACCGTGAACCTGCTTCAGGTCGTTAAATAAATTATAATTAGATAATTAATAACACCATACATGGAAGTTAATCATGATCATGAACCAGGTTTAGTAGATTAATATTAATAGGAAATTAAATTTATTAGCAAACAATGAGCAAAAACAGACATTTTAAAAGGGGAAAAATTATGAAATATTGAAAAATAATTACATTTATAAATTAATACAAAAGAAATGTTGGACATGTGTGGCTTAGAATAAATACAGAAAACTCCCAAAATTTAATTTAGATTGATTAAAAATAATATTAATTGTTATGAAAAAAGATTTAAGAAAGAATTCAAATAACATTTTAGAAACTAGAAATTCTCAGAGAGCAACTGACATTCAACGAGGTATTTCTGACATCGCTGGTCAGGATTTTATTGAAAATGTGGAAAACTGTCCTTTTGTAATCTGTTCTCTTCTTTGTGCCATAACCATAATTCCCTGAAAATATTATCAAAATATCTTTAAAACTTTTAGAGTTGTCTTGCTCACAAACAAACGAACAACAACACAAACAAAACTCGGCAGAGCAAAAAGGACCAGAATAAAGTAAAGCAAAAATAAAATGATGGTAAACAAATATACAAAACAAAATAAATACATAACTAAATAAAAAATTATAATGAATTTAAAAATTCAAAATATTTCTTAATTTTTATCTGTGCCACAATGACATCATATGGACCAGACTTCACTAAAGTTATTTTACTAACAGGCTGACAGGAGAGCAAACGGACATCAGAACTAACAATGAAATGGACAGACGGAAATTAAATTTGAAAATAATCTGAATAAATCAGTACAGTCGGTCTGTGAAGAGGTGGAATAATATTAAAAGCTGACTGATAAACTAAGAATTAAATTAAAACACGAAATTTAATTTCAAAGCCTTATATAAGTAAATCACATCAGACTTTAACATTTCATCTTTTTTTAATGACAGTCTAATCAATGTCATCTTAGTCCATATTTATTTTATTGTGATAAGTTATTCTCCTGTTTCATTAGATTATTAAAATAATAAAGTCAGACAGTGGGGCTCAAAAATGTTTCTTTAGTTTAAGGTCGACCACACCAGAGACATTGTGTTTGATTTTTGCTCTGATTTTAATATTTTTGACAAAGATAAACTGAATAAATTATATCATGTTCATGACAGCCTGAAGAAAGACTGCAGCCAATTTAAAAGCAAAATAACTAAAAGTGTGACCATCAGAAATATCCATTGATCAATAAACAAATGTTAAAACAGTGAACCAGTAAAATGTTTTTATAATGTTTTTATCAGTCTTCATGTTCAGGAGTTTAAATCAGGTCGAATAAATACAGAAAACTTTTTTACGTTTATTTTATCGGCTGTATTTGTTCATAAACGATCAGCTGTTACCGTCATCATTGTCTCTGGTGGGCGGGGCTAAGACCAGGAAAGGCCCCGCCCCTAAGTAAATGACTAGAAGCAGCCCATGACTGTTTTGTAACCTCTTACCCCCTCACATCAGACAGTGATTGGGCAGCCAATCAGGGAAGAGCTCATTATCAAAGCCTCCTGAAGCACCGCCCCCCAGATCCGAAACCCCGCCCCCTTATATCAGAAGCCCCGCCCCCTCAGATCTGTGTTTCCAAAGGGGAGGGGAAAAGAGGTGAAGCTGCTCCTCTACAGAGACGCAATCTTACATTTATCATCAGCTTTTGTTCTTTCCTTCTTAATTTATTTCAAATTTTTAAAAACAAAAACAACATAGGAAATCACATATGTACACCAAACAACGGTACATGTCCATCAAATAAATTTACACATGTGAGCACATACACATGTATGTCAACAACACAACCGGTTTGAGAATGAAGCTAAGAGCTTGTCTGGTCCTGCCCCTTCATTTCAAATCAGATCCATTAATGAATAAAATTGTAATTCATTACGAGCTGTCATTATTGTCATTATTACATGGAAAAAATATACTGACGTGAACCAAATTGTTGGTGCCCTTCTGTTAAAGAAAGAAAAACCCACAATGGTCTCTGAAATAACTTGAAACTGACAAAAGTAACAATAAATAAAAATTTACTGAAAATTAACTAATGAAAATCAGACGTTGCTTTTGAATTGTGGTTCAACAGAATCATTTAAAAAAAATAAAATAATGAAACTGGCCTGGACAAGAATGATGGTACGCCTAGACTAAAAAAGACAAAAAATGATTTGACCATAGGGACATGTTAAACTAAGGTGTGTCCTGTAATTATCATCACAGGTGTCTTCAAGCTTGTAATCAGTCTGTCTGCCTATTTAAAGGGTGAAAAGTAGTCACTGTGCTGTTTGGTATCATGGTGTGTACCACACTGAACATGGACCGCAGAAAGCTAAGGAGAGAGTTGTCTCAGGAGATTAGAAAGAAAATTATAGACAAGCATGTTAAAGGTAAAGGCTATAAGACCATCTCCAAGCAGCTTGATGTTCCTGTGACTACAGCTGCACATATTATTCAGAAGTTTAAGGTCCACAGGACTGTAGCCAACCTCCCTGGACGAGGCTGCAAGAGGAAAATTGATGACAAATTGAAGAGACGGATAATACGAATGGTAACCAAAGAGCCCAGAACAACTTCCAAAGAGATTAGAGGTGAACTCCAAGGTCAAGGTTCATCAGTGTCAGATCACACCATCCATCACTGTTTGAGCCAAAGTGGACTTAATGGAGGACATCACTGTTGAAAGCAAATCATAAAAAAGAGAGACTGGATTTTGTCAAAATGCATATTGACAAGCCACAAAGCTTCTGGGAGAATGTCCTTTGGACAGATGAGACAAAACTGGAGCTTTTTGGTAAGTCACATCAGCTCTATGTTCACAGACACAAAAATGAAGCATACAGAGAAAAGAGCACTGTACCTACTGTGAAACATGGAGGAGGCTCAGTTATGTTCTGGGGCTGCTTTGCTGCATCTGGCACAGGGTGTCTTGAATCTGTGCAGGGTACAATGAAATCTCAAGACTATCAAGGCATTCTGGAGCCAAATGTGCTGCCCAGTGTCAGAAAGCTTGGTCTCAGTCACAGGTCATGGGTCCTCCAACAGGATAATGACCCAAAACACACAACTACAAACACCCAAGAATGGCTCAGAACAAAACATTGGACTATTCTGAAGTGTCCTTCTATGAGCCCTGATCTAAATCCTATTGAACATTTGAGGAAGGAGCTGAAACATGCAGTCTGGAGAAGACACCCTTCAAACCTGAGACAGCTGGAGCAGTTTGCTCAAGAGGAGTGGACCAAAATACCTGTGGACAGGTGCAGAAGTCTCACTGAGAGTTACAGAAATCACCTGATCGCAGTGATTGGCTCAAAAGGTTGAGCAACAAAATATGAAGTTAAGGGTACCATCATTTTTGTCCAGGCCAGTTTCATTAGTTTGTTTTTAAAATGATTCTGTTGAACCACAACTCAAAAGCAAATTTCCCTATGTGGGACAAAGAAAGGTTTATTCTATTCTATTCTATTGTAAAATATAAATGTATTTATACAGCTTACACATAAACGTACTTATTTAAATGTATGCCTCAGTTTTAATGAACAGTTTATACATATAATAAGCTTCTCTGCAGTATATCTGTTCTAAACTCCATTTTATGTTGCTAAATATAATTATTTTCATATGTTAATAATAATCAGTGTTATAATTTACAGAATTAATATTGCTTATATGCTATTAAATTATTTAGGTATAAAATCATATTTTTGCTAAATTGCTTGTATGAATCTAATAATTGTCTAAAGTGTAATTTCAATATTTTTATGTTATTTCATGTTTTTAATGTGACATCCAGGCTGTTCAGCAAACAGAAATGCACTTTGAAGAGTCATGTGGACGATGGGACAGATAAAATATGTTCACCCCTCAGTTTATAGCGCCCCTCTCTGGTTTTATACATCTTTTTTAGATAACCAGGTAACACGGTTCATATTGCTTTATGAAACACTTGTGCTGTTTTTAAATTAACTGTCATAACGAAGACATGATGGGACCTTTAAGAAATGAATTTAAAAAAACAGTGATAAAACCATGAGGTAAATAAATAAATGTCAAACTTGTTAAAATAAATTATAAATAAATGATAAATTATTAAATCATTTAAAATAAAATCAGTTACTTTCTTCACAGAAAAAGATTCATTAAATTAATGTAGTCAGAATCAGATCTGTGTGTGTTTTAGACTTGGGGGTGGGCCGGTGGGCGAGTCAGCTCCATTTATAGACAAACTGTTTAAAGAGAGAGAGCACATGGGCTGAGCAAACAGCTGACACACACACGCAGAGAGACATCACACACGCTTTAACTTTAATGAACCAGAAAAGAAAAACAGGAAGAACGAATAAGAGACAGAGCGAAGACTCCACAGGTGGAAAACTTCGTCAGGTAAGTGATTTTAAACCTCTCTTGTACTCATTTTTATCTGTTTGTAAGTTTTCTTTAAAAAGTGTTTTATTTCACGTTGAAGGGAGAACATCAGGGATATCTTTACATCACATCTGGAGAAAAAAGCCAAATTATCAAAGATCTGCTGGAGACTTTTCTCCATTGTTTTGACTTTAATCCTGAAGCTAAAAAAAACTTCTTATTTTTAATCCTTACATTGTTTGTAATTTTATCAGACTTGTTAAAGTCCAACAGGAGTGTGGAGGTGATTGGAGCATTAAAATGGACAAACACTGAAGAATTTAATATTTTTATTCAATTTCAATATACACTCACCGGCAAGTTTATTAGGTACAGCTTGATAGCACCAGGCTGGACCTCCTTTTGCCTTCGAGCTCCTTCATTCTTGAAGGAGCTGAAACATCCCTCAGAGATGTTGGTTCATACCTCCATGACAGCATCACACAGCTGCTGAACATCCATGATGAGAATCTCCTGCTCCACCACATCCCAAACTATTGGACTGAGATCTGGTGACTGTGGAGGCCTCCGGAGTACAGTGAAGAAACCAGTCTGAGATGATCTGAGCTCTGAGACATGGAGCTGCTGAAGTCTCCATCAGAAGATGGTCCACTGTGGTCATAAAGGGATGGACACGGTCAGGGACAATACTCAGGTAGGCTGTGGGGTTTAAACCATGCTCAGGTGGGACTAAGGGACCACCAGCAGCAGCCTGAACCGCTGATCCAAGGCAGGATGGATCCATGCTTTATGATGTTCACACTAAACTCTGAGCCTACATCTGAATGTGGAGCAGAGATCCAGACTCATCAGACCAGGAGACATTTAACAGTCCTCTGTTGTACAGGTTTGGTGAGCAGGTGCGAACTGAAGCCTCAGTTTCTGTTCTTAGCTGACAGGAGTGTCACCTGGTGTGATCGTCTGCTGCTGTAGACCATCTGCTTCAAGATCTGACGTCTGTAACGGGTTTTTATTTGAGATCCTGTTGCCTTTCTATCATCTCCAACCACACCAGCCATTCTTCTCTGACCTCTGGCATCAATGAATCATTTTCACCTAGAGAATTGCTGCTCACTGGATATTTTCTCTTTTTTGGACCATACCCTCTAAATCCTTGAGGTGATTGTGCGTGAAAATCCCCATAGATCAGCAGTTTCTGCAGACCTACAACCATGCCACCTTCAAAGTGTCTTAAATCATCTTTCTTCTCCACTCTGATGCTCAGTTTAACCTTCAGCAGCTCGTCTTTATTATCGAGTTGCTGCCATGTGATTGGCTTATTAGCAACTTGCACGAATATACACTCTAACAGGTGTACCTAATGAAGTGGCCCATACAAAATCAATGGAAGTCCCCTTAGAGAGAGACTGATGTTGACTTCACTGAACATCGTCACCAGAATGCTTGTGAACATTTTCTCCAGACTTTGCACAAATGTCCACCATGATTAGACCTTGGAGGTCAAAGGTCATGAAGTCAAGGTCACAGTGCATCTGTGTTTTTTGTGTATTTGTGTGTATTCATGCGTCTGTGTGTGTTTGTGTGTGTATGTGTTTGTGTGTATTTGTGCATCTGTGTTTGTTTGTGTATTTGTGTTCATGTGTTTGTGTATCTGTGTGTGTTTTTGTTTGTGTGTATATTTGTGAATTTGTGTTTATTTGTGTTTGTGTGTATTTGTTCATCCGTGTGTTTGTGTGTGTATTTGTGTATATTAATGCGTCTGTTTGTGTTTCTGTCTATTTGTGTTTGGGTGTGTTTGTGCGTCTGTGTGTGTTTGTGTTTGTGTGGGTGTGTGTTTGTGTGTTTGTGAGGGTGTGTGTTTGTGTGTTTGTGTGTGTGTGGGTGTGTGTTTGTGTGTTTGTGCATCTGTGTGTGTGTGTGTTTGTGTGGGTGTGTATTTATGTGTTTGTGCGTCTGTGTGTTTGTGTGGGTGTGTGTTTGTGCGTCTGTGTGTTTGTGCGTCTGTGTGTTTGTGCGGGTGTGTGTTTGTGCGTCTGTGTGTGTTTGTGTGTTTTTGTGTTTGTGTGTGTTTGTGCGTCTGTGTGTGTTTGTGCGGTCGTGTGTTTGTGCGTCTGTGTGTGTTTGTGTGTTTTTGTGTTTGTGTGTGTTTGTGCATCTGTGTCTGTTTGTGTGTTTGTGCATCTGTGTGTGTTTGTGTGTGTGGCACACGTTTGCTTCCTGGAAGTCCTGCTGACTGTGGAAATAGACGTGCTCTGTCTTTGAAAGGACACACACTCCCTCTGATTGGTCCGTCAAATATTGACACATTCAGCTCTGTGGACTGGATCAGGTGTGTGTGTGTGTGTGTGAGTGTGTGTGGGCGGGGTGGGGGGTGGGGGGGGGAATGTCAGCTGATCAGGTACAGTAAAGGTCAGCCGGGGTCGTCCTCCTCTCGGGTTCACTGTAATCTTTGACCTGATGCTGGGCTGTGTTATTTTTACTTTAATGATGTATAAAGTTTGTTAAACTCCAATGATATTTTTACCTGCCTGTCACCATGGCAACTAAAGCAGAGTCCCAAACGACCCCTGGATTTTTACATTAAGTGTTTTTAATCATTAAAAATCGTATGAAAGCTCCGGCGCACTGATTTTAAAAAGCAGAAGCATTGGCAGCATGTGATACTGTACACAACATGTTCTTATATAATAGTGATGCACGACATGAAAAATTTCAACCGATACCAATAACCGATAGGTTCATATTTTTATATTTAATATAATCTTTTTGCATGTTGAAATCTTGATCCAACCACTGAGCCGTTAAGCTAAGCATGCTGACAGGACTAATGTCAGATATCCATATGTCTGTGGTAAAACTTACGTGCAGTCTGTTCTTGTTATGTGTTATGTTATCAAGTTATGGATGTGTGTGGCAATGATACCTTAGAGGGTATGGAGGGATACATCCAAGAAGAAGCGATGGCTTGGGAGGGTGTAGCGTGGCTCCAAATATGCTATTAACTCGCGAAAACCCGGGCTTTCAACAACAGAAAAGGGCTGGTTGTCGAGCGCTATGAACTCCATCACTTTGTCTTAATGGCTTTAGCCTTTTCACTGTCTCTTTAAAAGTTTTTAGTTTTCAAACGCCTGTTGAATGGGGACATCCACGCTCCGTGCTGTTGTTTTCAGCATCTGCTACCGTGGCTGCTACCGCGGCTGCTTCGTCTTCTTTTAATACCGCTTCGCCGCGAGAGCATCTTTTCAGGTGAGCTATAAGATCTGTTGTGTTAAAACTTGAAGTCCTCTTTCCTCCTCTCAGAATGCTCGCCGAGCAGGTTGTGTAAACAGCAATGCTTTTGTTACCTTCTGCCACTGAGAAAAACACCCACACCGGTGAAGCCATGTTCACTTTTGGTCAGGCAGAGACAGGGTCAGGCTTGGGTCCTTCTAGTAAGGCGCCATAGATGACGTAACCAGTGCAACATGGCTTGTTCTAGGGATACGCGGCCTGCAAATACTTTCCCCAATTTCATGAATTTATCAGGATCTTTTAATCGGATGAAATGTACGTATCGGGTCAATAAAAAATGACGTCATTTTCCCCCAAATCGGCCGATATTATATTGGTCCGGTAAATATCGTGCATCCCTAATATCTAACGTGACAAGATCTTCATTTTTAAACCATCATTAGTGTTACGCACCCGTCTAGGGGGAAGGTGCCTAACATATTTGGAAGGGAAAAGGGAAAACAGAAAATCACTCTCGGTCTCCAAATCTCAATTCACCCAAACAATGATCAAATTTCTCACAATTTATTTACAGCAAACAAACAAAAAAACAAGCCAAAGGCATAAAGGTATGTACAAAAAAACAAACTCAAAAAGCCGAGATCTTAAGCCAAAAAAAAAAGGGTACAAAAACAAAAGGCCGCGAAGGCTGGCACACAAACTAAAGAGTTACCCAAAACTAGAGCGAGCTGTCTAAATACAAAGAAAATATCCGAGAACTATACTAACTAAAATTAGTACACAATTGGCAAAAACACATTTGGAGGCCGACAGTGACGTGGAGCTGCTGCTGTCAGAAGGGATGCCGACTTCCATCTCCTGACTGAGGCTATTTGAATTTGAAGCCGTTCTTCTTGGGCCAATAGCAGGGCCGCTTCTCCCTCAGCCGATCCAGCACCTCAGCCAATCAAGCCCGGCCACCTGAGTACTGCCTCAAAGATCCTCCTGGGGAGAAGAGCTCTCACTCCACACGCACTCTCAAACACTCACACACGCATATATGTAACAATATACGGCCAGGGCCGTAACACCCCCCATTCCTAATGAACAAACGTATATCCAAACTGTTTGTTTCAATCAATCTATTTTATGGCTCTAGAGAGAGCATCAGCAAGTATGTTGTTCACACCTTTTTTGTGTTTTATTTCTAAGTTGTAGTCCTGCACAAGCAGGGACCACCTCATCAGTCTCTGGTTGGCATTTTTCATCTGTGCCAGGAACACAAGGGGGTTGTGGTCTGTGTAGACCACAACTGGCAGAGAGCTGGAGCCAACATACACTTCAAAATGTTGGAGAGCAAGAAGCAGTGAGAGGGCTTCTTGCTCTATGGTGCTGTACTTCGTCTGGTGATTGTTGAACTTTTTTGAGAAATAGCTTATTGGATGGTCGACACCATGCTCATCCTCCTGCAGCAGGACCGCCCCCGCACCTCTAGCGCTGGCGTCGACCTCCAGCTTAAAGGGGCGTGCAAAATCAGGAGCAGCCAGAACAGGTGAGCTGCAGAGGAGCGCCTTGGCAGCTTCAAATGCCTGCTGACACTCAGGGGACCAAACAAAAGGTTTAGTGGCACTGGTCAAATTAGTCAAAGGCACCACCACATCAGCAAAGTTTTTACAGAAGCCCCGATAGTATCCCGCCATCCCCAGGAAACGGCGCAGCTCACGTCGGGACAGAGGAGCAGGATAACCGAGGATCGCCACCTCTTTGCCCAAATAGGTCACAGTGGCCTTGCCGAATTCACATTTGGCCAAATTCAACGTGAGCGAAGCATTCTGGAGTCTCTCGAAGATGACTCCAAGCGTTTTCAGATGCTCATGCCAGCTGCCTGAATAAGTCACAATGTCATCGAGGTACACTTCACAGTTTTTAACACCGGACAGAACTTTATGCATCAGCCTCTGAAACGTGGCGGGAGCTGTTCGGAGGCCGAATGGCATGACGGTGTACTGGTAAAAACCATCGGGGGTGACGAAAGCAGAGATTTCTGAAGCACGTGGGGTAAGGGGAACTTGCCAGTAGCCCTTCAACAGATCGAGCCTGGTTACGAATTTGGCCGCGCCGACGCGGTCAACACAGTCCTCCATGCGCGGCAGAGGATAGGAGTCAGACTTGGTGACGTTATTTACCTTCCTGAAGTCGGTGCAAAAACGAGGAGTCTTATCTGATTTTGGCACAAGGAGACAGGGAGAGCTCCATGCGCTAGAGCTGGGAACAGCTAAACCGTTTTCCAGCAGGTAGGCGACCTCCTGCTGAAAAAGAGCGCGTTTAGTCGGGTTAACTCGGTAGGCATGTTGTTTAATGGGCGGATGATCCCCTACATCAATGTCATGGGAAAGGACACTGGTGCGGGTTGGTGTGTCAGAAAAAAGAGAGAGATGATTATTGATTAAATTGCAGATATCAGTTTGGGCCGAATCATTCAAGTGAGACAGACTGCTCTTTAAATCTTTCAATATTTCCGAGTTCCGGAGACGCGAACACGGTACAGCACTAGAGATACGCAGGCCGTCACTCTCAGGGAAATACTCAGAGGGAGACAAAGGCGCGGCAGCAGCGGACACGGCAATCACAGCGAGAGACGACTACGCATCACTAGATTCATCACACACACGAGAATAATAAGGCTTCATCATATTGATGTGGCACACACGACATTTTCTCCTCCGGTCCGGGGTTCCAACCACATAATCTGTCTCACTCAATTTTTCCTGCACCACATAAGGGCCAGAAAACTTTGCCTGCAGGGAGGAACCAGGGATCGGAAGGAAACTAAGACTTTATCACCAATTCTAAATTCCCTTTTTACACTTTTTCTGTCAAATTTTTCTTTCATTTTTTTCTGAGACAACGACAACGCGCTGCGCGCAGTTTCACAGACTTTATGCAGACGCTCCCTAAAAGAGCTCACATAATCGAGCACGTTTTGAGTCGGAGTGGCCGAGGCGGACAGGTACTTCTCGCGAAGCCACCGCAGAGGACCTCGTACGGTGTGGCCAAACACCAGCTCAGCGGGGCTGAAGCCTGTGGACTCCTGCACACTCTCGCGTGCAGCAAGGAGGAGGAAAGGTAACCCCTCATCCCACTCCTTTCCGGAATCAAGACAATATTTACGCAGCATGGATTTCAGCGTTTGATGAAAACGCTTGAGAGCGCTTTGAAACTGAGGACGATACGGACTGGATTTATGGTGCTTAATGGACAATGTGGATAATACCTGAGCGAAGATTTTGGACATAAAGTTTGTACCTTGGTCCGTCTGAATGGACTTTGGCAGGCCGAATGTGGAGAAGAAGTTTACCAGGGCTTTCACTACGGCTCTGGCTTTAAGTGTGCGCATCGGGATTGCCTCTGGATACCTGGTTGCAGCGCACATCAGAGTTAACAGGTACTGATATCCTGATTTTGTTTTGGGAAGCGGACCGACGCAGTCGAGGATTATGTGATCAAATGGCTCTCCGATCGCGGGGATTGGATGCAACGGAGCGGGAGGAATTACTTGGTTTGGTTTACCGCTTACTTGGCAGACATGGCATGAACGACAAAATTTGGACACATCACGTTTTAAACCTGGCCAAAAGAAGTAACGCAGGATGCGGTGGTAAGTCTTTTTAATTCCTAAATGACCAGAGAAACTGTCATGCGCAAGGCTGAGGACTTGTGGGCGAAATTTTTGTGGCACAACTAATTGCTGAAACGAGTTCCAACCTAAATCACCAGAGGAAGGGGAGTAGGTGCGCATTAATACACCATTATCAATGCTGCACACAGAGGGGCAGTCAGCGCTTGTGCTGGCAGCAGATGAAAGGCAGCTTACCAGAGATGAGTCGGTCTGCTGTGAGGATGAGCTCAGCCCTATTGACATCAAAAGACAAGTCTGCATCAGGCAGCAGGTTTTCAGTCACACATTTTTCAGATTGTTTCACTTGATTTTTACTTTTTACAGTGTTGTCATCACAGAACATGAATGAATCAGACAAATCCATGACATCAGCATATTTACGCGCCTGAGCGCGGGTGACGGCACAAGCCGGAAAAACAGAGGACGGTCTGACAGCAGCAGGGGTGGAAATAGGCATATCCACAATAGGTTCATCAATCACTTCAGGGGTCGGAAAAACTCTATTTCCCGCTAGATCATTGCCCAAAATGAGCGCAACACCGCTCACCGGTAAACGAGAACGAATGCCAATTTTTACCTGGCCGGAGACGAGAGGTGAGCGCAGAAACAGAGCGTGCAGCGGTGCTCTTAACACGCTCATTTTAACTCCCCAGAGGAGGGCATCGGAACCACAAAACGAGGCGTCAGAAAAAGGCAAAACATTGTCCAAAATGAGGGACTGCGTCGCCCCTGTGTCGCGCAAAATGGTGATTGGAACCTGATCCTTTTCCTCCCCTGTCAGAGAGATTGAGCCTCTGAGAATGAACGGGCGATAAGCCTCATCCACCTGACTCACAGTCGGCTCACCTGCGCTGACAGGTGACAGAGCAGGAGCAGGCTGAACAAAACCCACACTTTTAGGTTTTTTCACAGACTGGTTTTGTTCTTTGCGCTGCAGCGCTGGGCATTTAGAAATCAGGTGCCCAGGCTCGTGGCAATAAAAATAGTCACGCCTCTCCACGGACACGGGGTTTGGCCGCGGAGGAGATTTAGGAGAAGCGCGCTGAGATTTACCCGCACTACCAGCGGGGATCTCACGGCGCACTGTCGGAAACACAACGCGGTGCGTTAACACAAATTCGTCAGCGAGCACAGCAGCTTTAGACAAAGAATCAACTTTTTGTTCGTTCAGATAGACAACAATTTTTTCTGGAAGACATGTTTTGAATTCTTCCAACAGGAACAGTTCACGGAGCTGTGCGAAATTTGTTACTTTGCTCGCCGAACACCATTTATCAAAAAGCACAGTTTTTTCTCGCGCAAACTCCACATGTGTTTGGTTGGCAGATTTCTCCAGAGATCGAAATTTTTGGCGGTAAGCCTCAGGCACCAATTCATAAGCCCTTAACACAGTGGCTTTCACAATATCATAATCAAGACTCTCATCAATAGATAAGCTTGCACAAACTTCCTGCGCTTTCCCTACCAGTTTGCACTGAAGCAGCAAACTCCACACCTCCTTAGGCCAACGGAGAGTTGCCGCAATGCGCTCGAAAGCGTTAAAGTACGAATCAACCTCTGATTCTCTAAATGTTGGCACCAAAGCAATATGCCTGCTTACATCAAATTGATCGGAGGCAGAGGTGGAAGGATTCAGACTGACCGGGGTGGACACTCGTGGAGACCTCTCCAGCTCCAAAGCTCGGATTCTGAGGTGCATGAGCTCAACCTCACGAGCTTTTGTCTCGAGCTCCACCTCTCTCAACCGGAGTGTCAGCCTCAGATCCTCCGTTTTTACCCCAGCTTGGGTGACAGCGCTCGGCTCAGTGGCTGCAGCAGCCTCCGCTCCCACATCCACCTGGCCGCTGGGGGCCTGCTGTGCGGCCGTGGCAGCCTCCGCTCCCACGTCCCCTGACACACTCTCAGGAGCGCTGAACAGTTTGGAAAACACTCTGCCCTCCTCCATTAATTTTTGCGACAAACATTTTTTAATCTCTGCCCTACGGGCATTTAAGGGCACAGAGATATTAAAAAAGTTTGCGATCAGCAACAAATCAGCCTTGGTGCACCGATCCAGTTTCTCAAGCGAGGGATGTTGTGCAAACTCATCTAAATCAAACATTTTTGTAATTTTTTTAGAGTGAAAAAAACAATGCCAACCAAGACAATGTAGAGAGAAAAAATTGAAATACTCACCGAAGGCACAATACAACAACAATAGGACGAGCCCCCAAAATTATGTTACGCACCCGTCTAGGGGGAAGGTGCCTAACATATTTGGAAGGGAAAAGGGAAAACAGAAAATCACTCTCGGTCTCCAAATCTCAATTAACCCAAACAATGATCAAATTTCTCACAATTTATTTACAGCAAACAAACAAAAAAACAAGCCAAAGGTTAAAAGGTATGTACAAAAAAACAAACTTAAAAAGCCGAGATCTTAAGCCAAAAAAAAAGGGTACAAAAACAAAAGGCCGCGAAGGCTGGCACACAAACTAAAGAGTTACCCAAAACTAGAGCGAGCTGTCTAAATACAAAGAAAATATCCGAGAACTATACTAACTAAAATTAGTACACAATTGGCAAAAACACATTTGGAGGCCGACAGTGACGTGGAGCTGCTGCTGTCAGAAGGGACGCCGACTTCCATCTCCTGACTGAGGCTATTTGAATTTGAAGCCGTTCTTCTTGGGCCAATAGCAGGGCCGCTTCTCCCTCAGCCGATCCAGCACCTCAGCCAATCAAGCCCGGCCACCTGAGTACTGCCTCAAAGATCCTCCTGGGGAGAAGAGCTCTCACTCCACACGCACTCTCAAACACTCACACGCGCATATATGTAACAATATACGGCCAGGGCCGTAACAAGTAGGATAAAAGAGACAAACTTGATGATCCTCAGTCAGTTTTCACTAAAAGAGAGAGAGCTCTGTTAAAAATCATAAACACACTGGAAACATTTGAGGGGGCTGCCCCCCCAGTTCAACGGGCTGAAAGACAGAAGACAAGGAAACTGATGGATGAATAGTGGAAAAATGGATGGATGGAGAGGCAGTAAACAATTGGATTGACAGTTTGATGGTTGGATGAATGGCTGGGCAGATAGATGGATGGATGGACAGACCAGCAAATATATGGATGGGTGAATGGATGGTCAGATTGGAAGATGGATGGATGAATGAATTGATGGAAGGTGAAAGACTGATTGATTGATGGATGGAAAGACAAAAATGGTTGGATGGCTGTATGGACTGATGGATGAACATGTGAATGGTTGACAGAGTTTATATAGATAGACAGACAGATGGATGAAAAGATGGATGGATGGTTGGATAAAAAAGTTAAATATTTGTTGGATGACAGCTGGCTGCATCACCTCAGATAGAGCTCTGTATCTTTTGTTCTTCAAAAGATACAGATGTTTGTTCAAAGCTCCTTCATCACCTTCAGAAGAACCACCTGAAGAACCTTCCCCCTGTTCTCTGTCCTGATGACCAATCATCTCCTCATGTTCATCTCATGTAGACCTTGTTCCTTCTTCCTGTCCTGATGATCAATCCTCTCATGTTCTTCTCATGCAGACCTTGTTCCTTCTTCCTGTCCTAATGTTTAATCATCTCCTCATGTTCTTCTCATGCAGACCTTGTTCCTTCTTTCTGTCCTAATGTTTAATCATCTCCTCATGTTCATCTCATGTAGACCTTGTTCCTTCTTCCTGTCCTGCTGATCAATCATCTCTTCATGTTCTTCTCATGCAGACCTTGTTCCTTCTTCCTATCCTGATGATCAATCATCTCTTCATGTTCTTCTCATGCAGACCTTGTTCCTTCTTCCTGTCCTGCTGATCAATCATCTCTTCATGTTCTTCTCATGCAGACCTTGTTCCTTCTTCCTGTCCTGCTGATCAATCATCTCTTCATGTTCTTCTCATGCAGACCTTGTTCCTTCTTCCTGTCCTGCTGATCAATCATCTCTTCATGTTCTTCTCATGCAGACCTTGTTCCTTCTTCCTGTCCTGATGATCAATCCTCTCATGTTCTTCTCATGCAGACCTTGTTCCTTCTTCCTGTCCTGATGATCAATCCTCTCATGTTCTTCTCATGCAGACCTTGTTCCTTCTTCCTGTCCTGATGATTCAATCATCTCCCCATGTTCTTCTGTTGTTTGTCTCCAGCGTCATGGCTCCCAGTCTGGCTCAGGCCTACAGGCGGAGGTGGTGGATGGCAACCACAGCAATCGTGGAGAACCTGCTGTTCTCTGCCGTTCTGTTAGGATGGGGTTCTCTGCTCATCATGCTGAAGAACGAGGGCTTCTACTCCCACCTCTGTGTTGGTAAGACCCACTCTCACAGCTCTGATGGAGGACCACGCTCAGTCTTCTTCTCTGGACCTTCACTGATGTCCCTCAGCCTCTTCTCCTTGTCTCTCTGACAGAAAATGAGACAGTTTCTAACGTGACCTCCGTGGAGCACGGTCATTGGCGAAGCTGCGTTGAGCAGGAGGAGATATTAAACCTGGGCTTCACCATCGGCTCGTTCCTGCTGAGCGCCGCCACGTTACCGCTCGGCATTCTGATGGACAAGTACGGGCCACGCCCCCTCAGGCTGCTGGGCAGGTGCATACTCAGACTTATTCATCCTATTGAACATTCATTCTTTCATTACTCTTTAAAATCACACGCTGTATGTTTTTGTCATTCTGAGTCTGTTCATGTTTCAGCTCTTGTTTCGCTGCGTCCTGCGCCATGATCGCCGCTGCTGCGTACAACCCCGAAGGTAAAGCAGTGTTCACTTTGTTGATTAATTATTTTGATCATAGTTTTCGTCAACAACCTTTGACTAGTAAAAACAAGTGTGCATGGACAAAAACTCAAACTAAATTAACTGACATTTTCATCAACAAATAAAAACTAGACTAAAATGTTTGACAGAGACTTAATCCAGTCAGACCTAATTTGGTCATGTAGAAAGTAGAGACAAGTTAGGAATATATCCAATCACAGCTACTTTGGTTGTGTGGAAAGGTTGGATGAGTTAAGAGGGACATCCAATCACAGCTGCCTTAGCTTGGTGGTGGTGGGATAAGTTGTGGAGCGATCCAATCAGAGCTCCTCTCTTTATGAATTGATATATTCATGTAGAGCAGGTTCACTGTTTGTTGTCAGTTCTGGTATTGTAACTGAGATGCTCTGCCAGGTAGCCTAAATAAAGGTGACTGCATTTCACACAAAAGTTCAATTTGTTTCTGTTCATTTATACATTCAGACTTTACTAGCATTCAATAAAGGGTTATTAGATGTTTGATTTTATCCAAGTGTAAAACATGACTTCAGAAATTCAAGGAAACATAAAAAATGCCTTACACTTTACACTTCATATTTTAGTCGACTAAATTTACAGCAGATTTCATCGACTAAAATGTTGTGAAATTTAACCAGCTAAAACTAGACTAAAATAAAACAGTTTACATGACTAAGTTATGACTGAAACTAAAAGATATTTTAGGCAAAAGACTAAAATTAAAACTAAATTAAAAAGTGCTGTCAGAATTAACATTTAGGTAAAGCCACGGTCAATGCCTCAATTCAGCCATCACTGCAGGAGACATTTTTTCTTCAAAGATGAAGCACATACAAGCAACAATATTTATATTTTTTAACTTTAAAATCATAGCTTCAAAGTCAATTTACACACAGTTGTGTATATAGTACTATGTTTGGCAGCAGGAAAAGAGAAAGGGAGCGAGGCAGCTAGAAGCCAAACTGCAGTAAATATTTGACTGACTTTTGGATGTAAACTTGTGTTTTTCATCATTTCTGTCTGTTTCACTCCATCAGTTCTCTCCGTCCTCATCTTCCTCGCGGTGTCCTTCAACGGCTTTGGAGGAATCTGCCTGACCTTCACCTCGCTCACGGTATGCTTCACAAACACACCTACAGTAGGTTTGGAGATCTGAGTGCGTTTGCATCAGAGCTCCCCGGATGATCGGGTGCAGCTCTTTTTCTCTCCCCTTTGGAAATCTGAGGGGGCGGGCCTACAGGAGTCTTTGTCAGTGAGCTCTGCCCTAATTGGCTGCCCAAATTATGACTGACGGAGGGGTACAGGCGGTGGAACAGACTTTCAAAACAGACATGCTGTCTGCCTGAAGAGAAAACACACATGTAGGCAGAGGCTGTAAGACTATGACATCACAAACTCCAGGAAGTAAAAATGAAGCATTTTAAGGGCCATTTTCTTTTTCTCTATAGCTTGTCTCTGTAGATTGTTTTCATGCAGTCATAATAAGCAACATATTTTGTTTAAAATGAGGTTGATAAAGCACCAACTTGAGTCTTTGAGAAGGTGACAAACATTATTCTAAATCCAGTCAGCTCATCATAGGTCTGCGTTAGATGGTTATGACATTATAGCCAATAATCGAATACACAGAAGCAGCACAGGCTGTGAGATACTGAGACTGACCTTGAAGGCTTTTATTGATTTCTGAGGGAAGATTCTCCTCAGCTGAAACCCTGGTGTTTTATCACACTCCAATTAAAGAATAGAAACAGAAGGAACATCCAAAACATCTCGGAAACAATCAGGAACCTCCTCACTGCAGCGCTGTTTGGGTGGTGAAGGTCATCACCATGAGGTGTTCCTGTTGTGCAGACACAGAGGTCATGAACTCCAGCAGCTCCTGCTGAGCTATCGTCTGTCTGGAGGTCGTACAGTTCAGGCGGCGGAGATGAGACATACGGGGTGAAAGGTCAGCTGTCTGGTTAAACCTCCAACATGCAAAGAGTGAATGTAAGGACTGCTGGATCACCAGGGCCGTCCATACTCCTGTTTGTCAGCGTGTGACATCACAGAGGGGGCGTGGCTTAAAGGTCAAAGGCTGAAATGTTTAGTGCAGGGTGGCGTCTGAGGTCTGGCTCTTATTTTAAACGCTGCTCGAGGTGTGCACCCTGAAATCACGTGTGTGTGTGGGCGAGGGTCAGGGTGTGTGTTTTGGAAAACACATGCTGTTCTAAATTCTGCTGCAGCCTCTCAGCCAATCCGAAGCCTGGATGGGTAACACACCCTCACAGCCACACACAGACTCAGACCTTGTCCTGAAGCTGACATGGTCATCTCGCCCTCGCTGCTGTCAGGGCTGATGTGTTTTCTCGTTGATAAGCTCTTACATAACGTCCCGATGGAAACGTGAAAACTTTCCCAGCTCTCTTTTCTCGGTCTGTCAGCGAAGATAAGAAGGTTTGCTAAAAAAAAAACTCTCTGTTTGCAATTTAAGATCATTAAATCTCTGTCAAAGCTGATGTTTTACATTTTCAGGAACACAGTCACAGTTACATGTGTCATATTTATCCAAAGACCATTTTTAAAGGGATAGGTCAAGATTTTTTTAAGTGGGATTGCTTGAGGCAGATGGCACTAGTGAATATAAGTGTCAGTAAATCAGCTGTCCAGCTCTGCCCCTGTGGGGAGGTAGTTGAGTAAGAAAGCTAGCTGATATATATCAGTACATGGAGCCAGTGAAAGCCTCATAATTACCCCGCAAAACTTTTTTTCTTTTTTTTAGTTTTTGTAGTGTTTCACTTTTTTTTATAAATTAATTTTTTTTAAAGATTATTAACATTTTTTTTACATGTACGTGAAAACAAACTAACAAACAAAGAAAAAAAAAGAAAGAAAAGCATCAGGTAAACTAAAAAAGCACTTGGAGAGCGCAGACCTCCGCCAAGATACAATACTGGATCCGTTATGACGGTCGAGTCTCCGCTCATGTCTGTCCATTTGGAGAACTCCTCCTCTGGCATTGCAAGGGAACCTGGGTAATGAAGTGACATAGGCTTAAAAAACATTGATGTGAGTTTGCAAATAAACTACAATTCCCATAAAGGGGGCAGAATCATCGGAGCAAGCAAAGAGAAATGAATGGGATTTGCCATTATAAACTTCAGTGTTTTTTCATGACATCAATCTGGATCCAGATAAAATTGATAGTGATGATAGAGTTATATTTTATATATTATCCTGTAAATTTTGAAGTGAATCCATCAAAATGATGAGATATGATTTTTTAAAATGTGGCCCAATGTTAAGTTATGGGATTTTCACAAATTTTGGGAAATTTTCCATCCAGACAAATATGCAGATCACCACCAAAATGTAATGGGTTCTTCCTTGGACCAAACCACACCTCTGGTAAAATTTTCATGTAAATCCATCCTGTAGTTTTTGTGTTATCTTGCTAACAGACAAACAGACCAACAAACAAACAAACAAACAGACAGACCCTGGCGATAACATAACCTCCTTGGCGGAGGTAAAAAAAAGGGAGGTCATATATTAGTTCTGCGCATTCTTAGTGGTGAACGAGCACGTCAGTTCATGGCAAAGATGTAAGTTTAACCTCTTTTGAGAATATAAACACAATCCATTTCTTACAGTATTGCAAAAACTTTCCTGTTCTCAAATCAAGTGAGAAAGTCCATCTCTCCATACTCTGTATGTCCGTTACAATTTCTACCCAGTCTCTCTTTGTTGGAGCAGTGAGATGAAACCATTTTCGTGTTTCTGTGTTTTTGCTGGCAGCCAATAATATTTTTATGAAATATTTGTTGTGTACTGAAAAGTGTGATAGATTGTTGCCCTAAAAAATTGTTGAAAAGGAGCAATCAATATCAACTCCAGAAAAGTTTTGTAGGACCTGAAATACTTTCTGCCAGTACAGCTGTATTACTGGACAGTCCAAAATATGTGAAAGTGGTCTGCCATCTGTTCTCAACATTTCCTCAAGCATAGACCCCTTATTTTTCCTTTTACATTTTATTTTAGGTGTTATAAAATATCTCATTAAGTCATGCCAGCAAACTCCCTCCAGTGACCTGAGCTGGTGGAGGTGGACTGAGCACAGGTTAAACCAATCCTCCTAGTGTTTCACTTTTCCTTGGCAAAGGCCCTGTGTTTGGGACTACTTTGTGATGCAACATACTGGTTACGTATCCTTCCCCCAGCAACCCGCTGCTTTCCTCTCATCTGCTGTTCAGGGCAGAGTGCAGCAGCGGGGTCAGTCAGCGGTCACTGGAGCACAAAATGAAAAATCTAAGATCTAAATCTAACTGTCTATGCAGACGAGATCCTCTGGCACCCTAGAAAATGAAGCCAAACACTAATGAACCAGGACGGCACGGTGGAGCAGCAGGTAGTGCCTCATAGCAAGAAGGTTGCTGGTTCAGTTGCCGTGTCGGTCAGGGCCTTTCTGTGTGGAGTTGGCATGTTCTCCCAGTGTGGGTTCACTCCAGCTTCCTCCCACAGACCAAGAGCATGCTCCTCAGGTTAATCGGGGACTCCAAATTGCTCTTAGGTATGACTATGAGTGTGAATGGTTGTCCGTCTCTCTATGTGGCCCTGCGATTGGCTGGCGTCCAGCTCATGGTGTGCCCCTCCTCTTGCCCAATGTCAGCTGGGATAGTCTCCAGCCCCCGGGACCCCTAAAGGGAAAAGCAGTGCAGATGATGGATGGATAGTTGATGACATAGTCGATGACGTAGTCAGCACTGTAGCTCAGATTGGAGCTAACTGACAACTCTCATGACCCTCCTCACTGGAGGTCTTTCAGGCACGTCCAGCCAAAAGGAGACCCCTGGGAAGACCCAGAGGGGTTATTTATGCCCCCTGGCCTGAACAGGCCTCTGAATCTAAAAGGAGCAGCTGGAGAATGTTGCAGAGAAGTCTGGCTTAATGAGCTCGGCCTGCTGCCAGTGCAGTCCTGGATAAGCAGAAGACAGAGGATGAGTGGATGTTCTCTCTGCTTCTGCTTCGTTTTCTGCAACAGTTTACTGGAGACGTTCAGATGGCTTTGTTCATCAGTGTTAAAGCACCAGAGAAAACAGAGTTTCATCTCAAATGCCTCACTGTGAAGCTTCTCATCATGAGTTTAACCAATCAGTGATTTGTGACTGTTTCTGGTTGGACTGATGGACAAACCTCTGAAACGGTCTTACCGGTCATCAGGTGGATTAACAGACATGTTTGTGGCTGTGCAGTCTGACAAACACGATGTTTGGATGTGGAGAAACGTGGACCACCAGCCATGTCTGTGCTGCATCTGTCTTCTGTGCTGTACTGGTTCTGGAGGACATGCACAGTTAAAAGGAACCTCGACTGTGAAGACAAATAATCGTAAATATGCTTTAATGTTTATCTAATACTAGAATGTGTTTTTAAAAAAGCACGAAGTATTGTTATTTCCTTAAAAATCGCAATTTATAACACATATTCTAACCTACGGACGCAGCCATTGTTTTACTAGCGCAATGCATGCTGGGTTGATGACGTTATAGGGCTGCACTGTGCTGAGCCGCTACGTTTACTCACTGTTCAGGAGCGAGAATACCATAACAATGCCACATTGTGCTACTTTTGGGTGCAATTTTCAGTCAAAGGGAAACAAGGGGAGTGATGTCAGTCTACACAGCTTTGCCAGTGACAAGAAGAGAAGAAAGGAGTGGGAAATCGCTTGTGGACTTACACAACTTCTGAAGGACCCGCGGTGATGTTCTCGCCACTTCTCTCCATATGCATTTGATGCGTTTAGCCGAGCCAAGCTGCTGAAAGAGCTCACAGGCGCTGCTAGTTACATAGACTAAAGCCAAATGCCTTACCTACAGTTTTCTCACACAAACAGACAAAACGCCCAAAACGCAGGTTGTTTTCCCGCAAGGATGTCAACAACTCACTCCTGCAGATGAACCAGTCAACACAGCAGTCCGTAAGTCTACAGACTCGTCGTCAGCTTCCTCTGTGACCGTGGTCATGCTCGACGGTTTGCCATCGGCTACGTCTGCAGGAGCGAGTTGTTGACATCCTCACAGAAGAACACCAAGCGCCTCCTGCCTATGGCATTTCCTCAAGCATGTCTTCATGCTCAGCACAGTGCAACCCATACACATCATCCACCCAGCATGCATTGGGATGACATTGTAAAATAATGGCGGCGTCCGCAGGTTACAAAAATTGTGATTTTTAAAGAAATAACAATTCTTCATGCTTTTTTAACAACACATTGTAGTATTAGATAAACATTAAAGCATATTTATGACTATTTGTCTTCACAGTCAGGGTTCCCTTTAACAGGAATCTCTACCCTAGTGGTCTTCTGTCTCTTCAAAAATCATCACATCCTTGCAGCACAGGATAATTTCATTATCTGAGATGCATTGTAGATGTGCAAGTAGACAGAGGGTTGTGGCTGATGTCTGAAATCTAGTCAAACATCTTCAGGAGCAGCAAAGTAAGACTGCAAGGACACAAGGTAGCCCAGTGAGTCAAAGGTGGACAAAGTGTCACTCTGCAAATATGCACGTGTGGCCGGACACGGACAGATGCCACCAGAGTGACAGCAGAGGACGTGGAGTGATCCTGGTCGCTCCGAATGGCCCAAAGTGTTATGAAATGTCTGGTGTATGTCCAGAATCTGGCCAGCATCAGCTTGACTTCATTTACTCAGAAGTTTGACATCATGTCTCTTTAATCCTGCAGCTCCTGGTGTATTCTTTGATCGTATAAATAAACACAGGTGATTAAGTTTCCTCCGTGTGAGCGACAAAGCCGCAGCGTGAACACGTGCAGAGTGATATTTCACTGGACCAGCTCCAGCTGAGGCTAAAGTTAGAGCTACTGCACTGGTCCTGAACGCACCATCTGCAGCTCAGGAGGACGTTCACAAGACTGAGGAACATTTGCACATCAAGCTGTCAGGACAGGAGGACGAGGGAAAGGCACTCTGAGAGCGTCTGTGTGTTTGGCAGTGAGTCCACTCTCATGCCTGAAGAGTGTGAGCCGTAAATACTGAGGCCACATGCTGCAGCAGAGCCACGCCACCACTGCGTGTCTGGAAGTGTGTGTGTTGGCTCAGATTTGACCCCTCATAAGGAAGACGTGTATTTTTAAAGATGCAGCTGCTCCCCCTGCTGGTTGACCTTATATGGTGCATTAAAACCCAGTTTGATTTACAAGGTTTGAATTTTTCAAGATCCGTTTACTGACATTCAAACTATGAAATGTGCTGCACAAACACTGACATAAAAAGAATTTAACAGTTATTTTAATGTTAGCAATAAATTGTGCAAATCTTGAGCAGTGATCATCAGCCTGTCTGGGGCCACATCAGGCCACAGCTTCACATTTGGCCTTCAGAATATCATCAAATTCATGAAATATGAATGGGAAAAAACATGTTTCCATTTGGAGGGTATCATTGTGTAGTTGCATCCCTTTAACTGTGAATATAACCCCACAAAACAACTGGGATTGAAAGATTTTTAACAGGGACAACTTCATGATTGAAGGGGCTTTACAGAAATCCATCTGTTTGACATATTATCCAACTTCCTTTGTTTGTGCTAGTTTTTTATTCACCAATAAGTTCATACAAACAAATATATGTGGACAGACAGATATGTGCATAGCAAGTTACAGTGCTGATTTACAAAATCCTATACTTATGATAAAAATTAAAAAGACACAAATTTACAAAGAAGGGAAAAACCAAGGGGGTAAATAAAGAGGAGAGAACACAAACAAAAAATAGAGATAAGGGCAGAAAGACAAAGAAAAGGGAGAAACAAGACAAAACTGTGTAGCAACCAAATGATCTTGAATGAAACAGAGTGGTATTTTGCAGGTATTTCATGATGTGCTTGTTATGGTCAGTTTCCTCTGAGATTCAAAAGGATTTCCTTTTTCCAAGTTTTCTTTTTTCTCCGTGAGCAAGCCTTTGTGTTCTTAGACTGTGGCTTATCACACAAAAAAATTACAAACTATGAGACAAAACAAATCAAGGGTTTGTTAAAAATAACCAAAAATACAGGGAGAAGGACCCAAATGCAGATTAAACAAAAATACTTTATTGAAATAAATAATCCTGAACAAAAAGTGTATCAAAGTACAAAACAAGATCTCTAACAACATATCAAAGCAAAGCTGGTCAAAGAAAAAATACAAAGTACAAATCAAAGTCAATGAGAAAAGTTAAACAAAAAACAGAAACTACCTACAAAAACTGGAGAAACACTCAAGACGCTGAAGGCTTACACACATCGTGAGACATGTAAAAGACAAATGACCCAACGAAGACTAAGGGGAACACCGAGACACTGGGGAAACATCAAGCACAGGTGAGACAATCACACAGGTGGAGGGGATCACAACCAGAGAGGCACACAGAGGGGAGGGCGGGAAAGCACCATGTGGAACACAGGAATTTCAAAATAAAACAGGAAACATGAGAGACAAGGGAAACAAGAGGTCACAAAGACAGAGAACACCAGGAAAAACAGCAAGAAGCAGATATGATATCACAGCTGCTGGAAACGGTATGGGTGGTACAGGTGGTAGGGAATGATCTCACTGTAAAATATTCAGATTTTTTACACACAAATATGAAATTAAGACCGTCATGTTGATATTATTTCAATTCATTTTAACATTTGGTGCCTGTATGACAAGAAACAACACTGGACATTATACAGATGAAGGTGTTGACCCTGGTCTGGATCATAATGCAGACTTCAGATGAGGAATATGTTCTCTTCAAACACAGATATAAGCAGAATATGAACAGAATGTGATCTGTCAAAGCTTGCACTGCAGTTTTGGGTCAGTGGGCTCAGGATGCAGCCCTGTGGGGAGACGATGCATGTTAAGCATCGAGGCCCTTAAATGAGAAAGTCTAGGATCCAGATGCATCAAGGGGGTCCTCTATGAGAGACCTGGGAGCTCGAGGATTGTTGCACAAAGATCTCTGCTGCTGTCCCAGTCCTGAGTGCCTCTTCCACTACAGGGACCACTGTGGTCTCCACTCCCCACTTTCTCTTCAACTCCTTTTTAAGTATTTCTCAAGCCTCCCGTGACCCTCTTTCAGGATGAAACCATTTGTCATTACTTTAGCTGTACACCAGCTTATGATATAGTTAAAGCTCTTAATGGTCTTAGTCCTTCTTATTTATCTGATTTGCTTTTACCGTCTGAGCCCAGTAGAGCCCTCAGGTCTTCTCTGTTAACAGTTCCCAAAGTTAAAACAAAAACTTACGGTGAGGCATCTTTTTATCACTACGGCCCCCGCTTATGAAACAGCCTACCTGAAGACCTGAGGGCTGCACCTAATGTTAACGTCTTTAAAATCAAATTTAAGACCTACCTTTTTAGTCTGGCTTTTACCTGAATTACCTTTTAGTGTTTTTACTCTTATTACAGCGCCATTTTATTATTATTTTATTTTATTTTATCTTTGACTTCACTTCAGTTTTATTTTATTTTATTTTATGATATATTTAATTGTACACGTTAACCTAACCTCCAGTGTTTACTCATTTTAAACCTTCAAGATGGTGTTTCCTCGGTGCATACTGGGTACAACAATGTTCCTGCTTTATTATTGTCTTTTATTTATGATGCATTTTATCAACACTGGGTACAGATTGTGGGGTGGGTGGGTTCGGGGGCTGGGTGGAGTGGGTTTGGGTCCTAATTCCTTTTATCTTATTTTAATGTTTCTATCTGTCTGTCAAGCACTTTGTGCTACATTTTCTTTGTATGAAAAGTGCTATATAACTAAAGTTTGATTGATTGATAGTTGTTTTATTTATTTTATCGGTAACTAAAATGCATGAATGTCTGTGAAAAGCTGCAAGTTTTGCAACTGATCATTCTCCATAAAATCTTAAAAGGGTTTTTTGAAGGTAATAGAAAAATCAGCTCATTATATGAATTGAAACAGATGCTTTGTGGCATTTTTTACAGTTTAGAAATCAAAAAGTTTTGTGCTAATGGTCTCTAAATAATAGTCAAGCTCCAAGTGCATCAGCATTAAGAAAATCAGACCAAAATGTCACAGCTTTTGTCTGTAAGCTTGAAAGAAAACCCAGATAATTGAATTCTTATTTGTGAAGATATCATCACAGTGTTTAAATCTATGCTCAAATCAGAAAAAAAGGTTAATTTCCTAACTTAATAAGCTTGCCCTCTTCTTCTTCTTCTTCTTCTTCTTCTTCTTCTTCTTCTTCTTCTTCTTCTTCTTCTCCTGATTAGAGCAGCTTGAATCCAACCCACTGGTGCATCACTGCCAGAACTCAGCAAGCTGCAAACAACAGCTGCATGTTCATAAGCTCAGAGAAATGACTGTTTCTGTTTTCTAAGTCACACTGATTGATTTACATGTATTAAATCAATTAGTGGTTAAATGTCACATTAACAGAAAGAACAAATCATTTTTGGTGCCACCTTAAGACATCAAATGTCATTATATCAGAGTGATAAACTTTATCAGTTTTGATTATGTCAGTGAATCACATCAACGTTTACAGAGTAATTTGTCACTGCTGCTCATGTTAAAGATGTTGTTCTGCAGGAGTTTGAACATGGGGGCCTTGGGTTTCTTTACACTGTGATTGTATTCTTATTTTTGTTTCATGATTGTATTTCTTTATCCTCTATCTTTTTGCCATCCAGCTGCCTAACATGTTTGGAAATGTCCGATCGACCATCCTCTCTCTGATGATCGGCTCCTACGCTTCTTCAGCCGTCACCTTCCCCGGCGTCAAGGTGCTCACACACAAACACAAACACTCATTAAAATGGAGGCAAATGTAAGGAGCAGGTTGTTTTAATTCACTCTCTTGAGCAGTTTAAGGCAAGACATATTTATACCCTCATTTTGCTCCACGTCCCCTATTGTTCATCTTCATCCTAACTCTCTTTCCAGGTGATATATGACCTTGGCGTGTCATTCCGGGTCATCATGTGGGTTTGGTCCGGCGGGGCATGTTTGGTTTTCTTGAACTGTTTCCTGAACTGGCCCGCTGAATCCTTCCCCGCTCCAGAGGACATCAGATACACGTACACTGACTTCTTCTTTAGTTTAAATGATCCTCATGTTCGTGCCGGGGTTATCTGAGCTCCATGTTGATCTCATTCTCCTGTCCGAGCAGGAAGAAGGTGAAGCTCAGTGGAGTCGTGACGAAGGACAAAATGACCGGGGAGATGTACGTCACGCATGTGAGCGTCATGGAGGATGTGATGGGAGCCAAGCAGCCCGAGGCCGATACCACCAACTCACCATCGACCAATCAGAGTGAGCAGGGCGATCACTGGCTCCATGTTGTCACAAACAGTGGTTATTTTTAAATGTTAAAGACAGGATGGAGATTTGGTGACGGTGTAACGGCCCCATGTATGCAGACGGGGGTCATATCCCCCATGCATCTTTGTGTGATCAGCCCATGAAGCTGAGCCCAGGCACCTTTAAAAAACTTCTGCCCCCAGCTCATGACCCAAAGGTGAGGGCTAAAGGTAGAGAAACAGGTGAGCTTTGTCTCTTGGCTCTGCTCCATCTTCACCACATTTTTATGGGTCATCATCCATAGTGCAGAAGTTGCTGCATTAATCCAACAGATAATCTCACAATCATTTCACCCTCCTCTGTTACCAAGACCCCAAAACACTTAAATCCTAAACTTTAGACAAATTCTAACTCCCAAACCAAAGCAGAGAATCCTGACCTGGGAAATGTCCATTTAGGCTTGAGTAACCCTCAGGAATCAATCAATCAATCAATCAGTCAATCAGTCAATCAATCAATCAGTCAATCAATCAATCAATCAGTCTGTCTGTCTGTCTGTCTGTCTCCCTCCCTCCCTTTTAATCTCTGGGTGCGTTCGAATAGTCCTTTTTGGTTAGGAACCTTCCTAACTGAAGAAATGATCTGGAAGCATTTCAGCGTCGGCCATGATAAGAGCTGTTTGAACTCTCCAAAAGTTAAGGAAAGGGAGGTCGTTGCTTCCTTTGCTATCTCCTTTAGCTTAGGAAACACTGGAAAAAAGAGCGCCCCAAAATGCCTTGCGGCAGGTGACGTATATAAAAACGGCACCCGCCGAACATTTACGGAAACTTACGATGGAGAAAGGACGAGTTTTGTGGGACTGTGAAGATATGTATATAATACTGTGTGAATGTTTTTGACAGGTATAGAGAAAGACATATGCTTCAAAGTCAGTGCTTTCAGAAATATAACCTTTAGTTAATTTCTTTTTTAATCATTTTTAAAATGGTGGACATAATTTATAAAGCACTATTAAGCATTTCTTTTTCTCCATAACCACCTACAATGTTGATGAATATTAAACATACAGTTGTGGTCCTTGTTAACCATATTAATGTTATACATTTATTACCACATTTCCATCTATCTTAATTTATAAATTAAATCATGCCAATAATAAGACAGAATATGTTTATTAAAAAACAATCAATAAAAGAAGGACAAATGAGGCATTTTACAATACTTCAAATATGATGACAGATTTAAACAGCGTTCACAGTGATGATTCTTGTTCATTTTTCTGAACATTGTAGTTCGTCATGTCTTACCTACGTCACAAGAAATCGATGTCTCTTTTCCTTTCCTCTTATTCCCTCCTTTCTTTTTCTCTTATTCCCTCTTTTCCTTGACCCTGTGACGTTTTCCATCGGGGTTAAGGGAAAGTGGATAGGAAAGGACTTAGGAAGGACTTCTCGAACACACTCTATGTCTATCTATATGTCTGTCCCTCCATTTATCTAAAAGGCTATCCATCCATTTTACTATCTGTCTGTCTGTCTTTCAATATGCCTATCTTTTTGTCCATCCATCCGTGTATCTACCTGCCAACCTGTTTGTCTATCTGTCTGTTAAACCATCCATCTGTCCTTCTATCTATCTATCTATTTATCTATCTATCTATCTATCTATCTATCTATCTATCTATCTATCTATCTATCTATCTATCTATCTATCTATGTCTATTAAATTAAATAAAAGATTGATCCCAATTTAAGACTCTAGAAGTGTTATGTTTAAGAGCTGACCTGCTGTAAACCAGGATAGGTGTTATTTTAGAGTAACATTCATATAATCACAAACCCTCAACATCCACAGTCACTGAAATCAAAATGGTCTTTTTTATGGTGATATTAAGCACAGAGCGTCTGATCATTAACGGGCACATCGAGGTTGTTGGAGAACCCGTTTTTTTATGACAGTGGTGTGAAACTCCCCGAGGCTTCAACCGAACAAGTCGCTCACAGTGTTTGTCAAACTGCCACAGACTCATTAATCTGTTTTTTTAAGTGATCAACAAGATGATGACACACCAGAATAATCTCTCAGCCTCCCTTCTTCTCTGACGCCGGCGTGGCTGTCATTGTATATCAAACACAAAGCTGAAAATTAAAGGAGAAAGGGCTTTGTGCAGGAAAACGAACTTTAAGCAGTATTTCACTTTTCATCTCAGCAGTCTGAGGGCTGCTGCTCAGTTTAATCCTGAACAAAAACACTAAAACTTCTGTTCATCTTTGAGCTGAACACAGCAGGAAATATTCTGGAAATTTCACCAATGTGATGACATTTACATCCTAAAACCTGCAAACAACTTCCAAACAAATGCAGACAGCAGCCAGTGAGATCTCTTCAGCCTGTTTCATCATGTCTTCTGATCTGCAGGACGTTCCTCTGATCGTCTCTCCTGTCCGGAGTTCATTCTGACGGCACTTTTAATTTGGTGTTAGTTACAGTCTTTTGCCTAAAATATCTTTTAGTTTTAGTCATAATTTAGTCATCTAAATTGTTTTTGTTACCTCCGCCAAGGAGGTTATGTTTTTGGGAGGGTTTGTTTGTTTGTCTGTCTGTCTGTTAGTTAGTTAGTTAGCATCATTACTCAAAAAGTTATGGACGGATATTGATGAAATTTCCGAGAATGTCCGGATTTGGATAAGGAACAAATGATTAGATTTTGGAAGCGATCTGGATCTCCGTCTGGATCCAGGAATTTTTTAAAGGATTCTTCAACATTGTGAAATAGGGCAATTTTCGACATTTGTGCATGGAACTCCACAAATAATGGTCAGGGCACTTGAGAAAAAAAAACAGGACAAGTTTCTAACATGCTCTACAGTATATCAAAGACTGATCCGGATAAAGGAATAATTCCGGATACTATGATCCAGAATATGAAAAAAATAGGGGACCTTTGGAATTTTCATCATAGGAAGAAAACAAATGAAGCTATAAACACGCAACAAACACCATTAAATAGCCAAGGCATTGTGGAATTTGGAAGGTGCCAACGGATTTGTTGTATCTTCAAAAGCTAGGGAGCTAGATCCAGAAGAAAACCGCCATTAAGGAAAATTCGATTTTCGTGAATAACTGCTGAACTAATGTTGATATCATTATGAATTCAGTTGCCAATGGTATGTTTTCATGGTCAAGGAATCTAAAAATGTAGTTAAAATAAATGTGGGACTAATATTTATGGTGCAAATGACAAATAGGGGAACTGTGGCGCTTGGCGGAGGTCTGCACTCTCTGAGTGTTTTCTAGTTTTAGTCTAGTTTTAGTTGATGAAATTTCACAACATTTTAGTCGATGAAATCTACTGTAAATTTAGTCGACTAAAATATGAAGTGTAAAGGGTAAGGCATTTTTTATGTTTCCCTGAATTTCTGAAGTCATGTTTTACACTTGGATAAAATGAAACATCTAATAACCCTTTATTGAATGCTAGTAAAGTCTGAATGTATAAATGAACAGAAACAAATTGAACTTTTGTGTGAAATGCAGTCACCTTTATTTAGGCTACCTGGCAGAGCATCTCAGTTACAATACCAGAACTGACAACAAACAGTGAACCTGCTCTACATGAATATATCAATTCATAAAGAGAGGAGCTCTGATTGGATCGCTCCACAACTTATCCCACCACCACCAAGCTAAGGCAGCTGTGATTGGATGTCCCTCTTAACTCATCCAACCTTTCCATACAACCAAAGTAGCTGTGATTGGGTATATTCCTAACTTCTCTCTACTTTCTACATGACCAAATTAGGTCTGATTGGATTAAGTCTCTGTCAAACATTTTAGTCTAGTTTTTATTTGTTGATGAAAATATCAGTTAATTTAGTTTGAGTTTTTGTCCACGTGCACTTGTTTTTATGAGTTACTGTCTAGTTTTCATCAGGGGAAAAAAGGTTGTTGACAAAGTTAACACTGCACCTGTCCATGCTCAGGCTCCCTGACGCTCTGTAACTCCATGTGCACCCCCATCTTCCTGTGGAGTCTGGTCTCCATGGCGATGACCCAGCTCAGGCTGATCTTCTTCATGGGCGCCATGAACAAAATGCTGGAGTTTCTGGTCACACATGGCAACCCCAACCGTAAGGACGATGACCCTCATGAAGGTGTTGATTTAGAGGTTTGATGGAGGAGAAATGGTCTGTGATGGTGATTCCTGTTCTGTGTTTCAGTCTCTGAGGAGCTGCAGCAGGAAGTGAAGAATCAAGGTGAGGGTCACCTGGTGTAAGGCTGATGGTGGGCTTCAAGGGCCTGGACCCCTAAATGTTTAAAAGTCAGATCCTGTTTTGGAAGAACAGATACCTCTTTAATACATCAAATGATTCTCTAAGTTTCACTCGACCTCTTCTTCTTCTTCTCTCAGTGGGTTTCTACTCGTCCATCTTCGGTACGATGCAGCTCCTGTGTCTGCTCACCTGCCCTCTGATTGGCTACATCATGGACTGGAGGATGAGGGAGTGTGAGGACGAGAATGAAAACACACACACTGAACAAAGGTACGAGTGCTCTCTTCAGGAAGAACAACACAAAAAAGCATCCGTGCAGGAGTAAGTGTTAGTAAATATGGGCTTAAATCAACAAAATAATGAAGTCAGAATAATAATAATAAGAAGAAGAATAAAAGTAATAATAATGATACAAATAATAATAGTTATAATGTCAATAATAATGATAAAATAATAATAATTACATGGATAATCATAGCAATAATAATAAAGAAATAACAATAGTAATAATAATAATAATAATGGTGATTATAATAAGAATTACAGTAATAACAATAATTATGATACTAATAAGAGTAATAATAATGATTAAATATAAAATATATTTATTATTAAATAATAATGACAATAATAATGATTGCAATAATGTCAGTAATAAATATAACAATAACCTTTATAATAATAGAATAATTTTGACAATTATAATAATAATGATGATAAAATAATAATTGGAATAAAAGTAGTTATAATGTTAATAATATGAATAATTATAATAATAAAAAAGATGATAATAAATATAATAATAATGATGAAGATAATAATAATAGTAATAATACTACTGATAATGACAATAATATTAACAATAATAATAATAATAGTCATAAGATAATATTAATAATGAGAAAATACTTTAAATAATATAGAAATACTCATGAACAAACCAATAATATCTTGTACATTTATTCTTGATTTTCTGTAAAAGGCCTTGTTTTGTGTTTCGATTATTGAATACCTCTTAAGAAGCAATTTGTTGTTTTGTTAAAATGTTGCTAAAATCCTGTGTCATAATAACTAAAGAAAAACTTCATTGTTGTTGTATTTTTGTTGTATTTTTATTCACCTTTGTTGGTGTTAGATATTTGTTCAATTTGTTCTTTTAAAATAAGCTGACCTTATTTAGTTTCTCACAAAATGGAAATAAAATTACTTTAATTGTGATATACTTGAACATTTCCTGATTTGTTTCCATTTTCAGCCAATCAGATCCCCCAAAGAGAGACAGAAAGATCCAGAAGCTGACCAACGCCATGAGAGCGTTCACCTTCACCAACCTCCTCCTGGTCAGCTTTGGGGTCATTTCTTTGATCGACAACCTGCCGTTACAGGTGAGACAAACACCCCATTTGACCCCCCGCAGAGATGAATGATTTTCAGTCAGTTTTTGTAATGGGGCGGTTAAAGGGCCACGTTCTGAATCGCTGCTGCCTGACTTACATAGTGCTATATGCACGAGGCAGTGGGATGGACACTCAGTCCTCCTACTCTTAGATCAACGTTAAACTCCTCTAAGGTGGAAACGTTAAATACTGCTGCTTGAATTTAAAGAGCAAAGAGCTTCATGAATATGATTTCTCCTGTCAGGTGGTGTCATTCGTTCTTCACACCATCGTGAGAGGATTCATCCATTCGTGCTGTGGAGGCCTCTACGCTGCTGTGTGAGTAAACAACGATCGACCCAGACGTCTCCCATGTCCATGCAGTTTGATGTTTACTGATGAAGGAAACTAAGCTTTAAAATGACAGAAAAGAGGCCAGGTGTCCTTCATCAGTGTGTTGATCCATGATGAAATCTGCTGTCGATAAAATATGAGAAAATAATGAAAAAGAAAATGTTCAGCAGGACCCTTTTGAAATGTGATTTCCTGACCGGAAATGCTGCCATAATGATGTGACAGCCATCGTACTGAACTGGGAGGAGAGTACTAAGGTCAACCTCGGGTCTCAGTGTCAGGCATTGAGGAAAGAGTCAGAAATAAAGGAGTCTAAAAGGGACATCACTGCACAAAAAGGAGTCAGAAAAAAAGGCATCGGAAAGCAAGGCATAAAGGAAAATGAGTCAGAAAGCAAGGAGAAAATCAGACAGTCATTAGTTAAGAAAACATAATGAGAAGTCAGGAAAGAGGAGCCAGAATGATCTTTTCGATCATCTTTTTCTGACTCTGACCCCTTTTCCTCGATGTCTTTCTTTCTGACTCCTTCTCTGAGTCTTTTTTATGTGCTTCCCTCCTCTCTGACTCCTCTCTGACTCCCTTCTTATATTCCCCTTTATTTCCTTTTTCTGACCACATTTTTTCAGATGTCTTTTTGTCTTTCACCCTCCTTTCTGATTGTTTTTCTGCTTGCATCCTTGTTTTTTGTGACTCCTTTCTTGCTGACTCCTTTCCTTAGATCCAATGCTCCAACTCTTTTCTAATTGACTCCTTTGTGCCTGATGCCTTAATATGACTCATCCCTTTAACTAAATCCTCCTTTGTGACTCCCTTTGCTCCCATGACTTTTCTGATCATCCCTTCCTAACTCTGACCCCTTTTTGTCTAGGGTTTCTCTTTGGCTCCTTCTTTGAGTCTTTTTTAATCTGCTTCCCTCCTCTCTGACTCCTTTTATCTGACCTCCTTCTTTCCAACCCCCTTTATTTCCAAGTCCTTTTCTCTGACCACATTTTTTCAGATGTCTTCTTGTCTTACACCGTCCTCTCGGATTTCCTTTCTTCTTATACCTCCTTTTCTGAGTCCATTCTTTCTGACTCTTTTCCTTGAGTCCTTTTCTTTTGACTCCTGTTCCTCTAACAGACTCCCTTTCTGACTCATGTTGACCTCTTTTTACAAAATACTTATTTTCTACTCCTTTCATTCACTTCCTGTTTTTCCGACTCCTTGTCTTTAGACTCTTTTCCTGTCTGACTCCTTTTGGACTGTTGCCTTACTTTTCAGAATACTTTTTCTTTCTTTTCTAATCATCCTCTACCCTCTTCTCTGATTCCTTTTCATCCTATAACTCCCTTTCTGAGCACTTTTTCACAACTCCTTTCTATCTGACTCCTTTTGTGATTAAGTCTCTCTTACTGAGTCCTTTTCTTTGACTCCTGTTCATCTAATGCCTTCCTTTCTGATTTCCTGTTTTCTGTCTCCATTTTTTCTGACTCTTTTTTATTGACTCCTCTTTTTTTCTGAGTCCCTTTTCTTTGGTTTTTATTTGTCTTATGCCCTCCTGTCTGTCTCTCTGTTGTCTGACTGCAGTTATTTTCTGACTCTTTTCTTTCTGACTCCTTTTGTCTGATGCTTTCCTTTTTAACTATTTTTCTGAGTCCTGTTCTCCCAATTTCTTTGTTTCTTGTACTGAGTTTGACATGTGATGGAGGTCTTCCTGAACCTTATGTTTTATTGTCTGGGGTCTGGCACCTGAATGTGATACCTGAGGATGTCCGAACATGTATATTGGACCACTGGGGCCTTTATGGGGGCCACACATGGTCTATGAAGATAGGCTTTTTTCATACCTAGTATTGATCCTAAAACACTGCAGCAGTGTTGACTTTGTTGACTAATTATTTTTGTCATAGTTTTCATCAACAACTTTTCTCCCCTGATGAAAACTAGACAGCAACTAATAAAAACGCCTGCACATGGACAAAAACTCAAACTAAATGAATTGACATTTTCATCAACAAATAAAAACTAGACTAAAATGTTTGACAGAGACTTAATCCAATCAGACCTAATTTGGTCATGTAGAAAGTAGGGACAAGTTAGGAATATATCCAATCACAGCTACTTTGGTTGTGTGGAAGGTTGGATGAGTTAAGAGGGACATCCAATCACAGCTGCCTTAGCTTGGTGGTGGTGGGATAAGTTGTGGAGCGATCCAATCAGAGCTCCTCTCTTTATGAATTGATATATTCATGTAGAGCAGGTTCACTGTTTGTTGTCAGTTCTGGTATTGTAACTGAGATGCTCTGCCAGGTAGCCTAAATAAAGGTGACTGCATTTCACACAAAAGTTCAATTTGTTTCTGTTCATTTATACATTCAGACTTTACTAGCATTCAGTAAAGGGTTATTAGATGTTTGATTTTTTCCAAGTGTAAAACATGACTTCAGAAATTCAAGGAAACATCAAAAATGCCTTACCCTTTACACTTCATATTTAAGTCGACTAAATTTACAGTAGATTTCATCAACTAAAATGTTGTGAAATTTCATCAACTAAATCTAGACAAATTTAAAACAATTTAGATGACTAAATTATGACTGAAACATATTTTAGGCAAACGAGTAAAGTAAAACTAAATTAAAAGTGCTGTCAACATTAACCCTGCCCTACAGACCACCTCACACAGTGTCATCATCAGAAGTGTCCCTGCTTAAGTTAACGACATGTTGATCTTCATATTGGGTTTTCTTCTTCAGGTATCCTGCTAACCACTTTGGGACGCTGACCGGGATGCAGTCCATGATCAGCGCTGCTTTCGCTTTACTCCAACAGCCACTGTTCATCCTGATGGTGGGACACCTGAAAGGAGATCCTTACTGGGTGAGAGTCAGAACCTGTTGGTGTGGTTAACGCCTGCTTTATACTTCTGCTTTGAATGTCCACCAAACCTGTGCTATGGTCTGTGACTGACAGGGGCCCTGAAAACATGTGATACTGCATTGGCTTCCAGTATCCTTCAGAACTGATTTTAAGGGTCTTTTATTAGTTTTTAATCTCTTAACGGTCTTGGTTCAGGCTTTTTATCTGATTTGCTTTTACCATGTGAGCCTGTGAGAGCCCTCAGGTCTTCAGGTGTTTTTTTAGTCATGCTAAAAGTCAAACAGAGACTCACAGTGAGGCAGATTTTAGTTATTACGTCCCATTTCTGTGAATCAGCACAGAGTGTCAGTATTTTTAGGAGAAAACTCAAGACCTACCTTTTCAATCAGGTTTTTGAATAATTTCATCCCCATTCTTACATTTTAACATGTTTTATTGAATCATATATTTAAGCTGTTTTTATGCAAGAAAAATCATCATTCAGGTTGCCTTTCTACTGCTAAATGATTTTAAAAAGACCTTTGGATGCTATAAAATGACCACAGGGCCAGGATGTGCACACATTACAGCTTAATTTATCCCATAGCCCCTTTAATTTGGGGAGAGGGGCCATAGACCAGGCCACCTGTATTGGGGACAACCGCCTCTGTGACGAGTGCACCCCCCTTTAATGTTATTTTACACAAAATTATCTTTTAATGTCTTTTTTTCCATAATTGAGATGTTATTTGAGCAGTTGTGCAGGGTTTTTAACCCCGCCAAAGAGGTTATGTTGATTGATCTAATTTAAAGGAATGTTTGAGGCACATGGGAGACTTTTTTAGATTTTGTTAAAGATCTGAATCCCGATGCAGAGCCTGGATATTTTTTTTAAGGATTTGTTTACATTGCGAGGAAAAGCTGTTTTTTTCTACATTTTTGGCTGTGCTGATAGAGCCCACGGTTTCTCGTGGCTCGTCTGGTGAAAAAAGAAAAAAGAAAACTGACTAAGTGGAGACTCATGGTAACGGCGTTGCTCCTTTATGTCATAAAACACACCACTGAACTCTCTGATGGAGCACGGTCTAACATATACAGTGCTCAGCATAAATGAGTACACCCCAAAGAAAGGGGTGGAAGCAAAGCTAATTTTTAGTTATCATATTACCCTTATTTTCATCTTATGGTAAAAAAAATGTTTTGTTAAACTCAGCTTTGTCAAAACTTTGGAAATTGTCCTGTTGTTCATTTAGATATTGATTAATGCATTACTTTAAATAGGGGGTGTACTCATTTATTCTGGGCACTGTACACTGTGTGGGGTGCTCGTTAGACTGAAATGAGCTGCAGTGATATATCAGGACACACCTGCAGTCCTGAAATGTCCCTGAAAATGCACAGGTGACCTACAGAGAAAACTCACAGATGTTGCTCACAGCAGGAAGTTTCCCTGCATGTGGTGGAGGAGGAGGAGTATGAGGATGGTGGCAGGATGATTTCAGGGTACCATTCGGCTCAGCTGGTTATCTTCAAGGTTTTTCTGCATGTTTGAAGTGAATCTAGATAAAAACACACTGATCCTCAGGGCTGATGGATCCTGAAACTCCACAGCTGCTGTACTGATGCTCATAATATGAGATTTGACCTCAGCGTGAAGAAACTCAAACACATCGAACAGGTTTTCCTGACACGCTCTGACTCGTCTCGTCTCTTCACAGATTAATCTGGGACTCCTCGCCTTCTCCATCGCAGGCTTCCTGCTGCCATGTTACCTCTTCTATCACCGCAGGAACCTGATCCTGGCCAAGGCAGCGCGTGATAGGCTGGCTGCTGCTCACTCGGACAAAGAGAACGCTCCTCTACACAAATCAGACAACGGGGTGGCTAATGGGAAAGCCAATGGGCACGTGGGAAACGGGTACACGCCGAATGGACACGCAGCTTAAGAGTGATTTATGATTGTTTAGTTTGTTTCTACGGTTTAAAGTTATGGTTTAGCATTAGGCCCTCTGAGGAGCCTTAGTGGAGTACAGCATCTTCTAACTGAATATATCGACTGAGGTTGTCTTTAAACTTGAACTTAACCTGGGGTTCAAAAGGCGCCCCCTACAGACAACCGGCGACCGCAGCATGTGCCTTCACTGCCTGCGCCACCAGCCGGCTCTGGTCACAGCCGTCCAATGTAGACGTACGAGCTTGTAGAACAAAGGCTTAGAAATAAGTTTATATTTTATCCGTGAAGCCCACAACTACCTGTCTGCCTCTGCAATTACCTGCTTCTACTGCATTTATCAGCATTTAATTCACCACACAGGATTCAAAAGGAGAAATAATGGTTTATGTACTCAAATAAAGCACAAGTGTGTATGTCTTTAAGCTATGATTACGGCCCACCCATTATCCTCGAGCGTGAGAGCAGTGTCTTAGTTTGGTGGAGTCTGCAGTTGCTTGTGCAGGATTTAAAGTCCAGCATGTACAACCGTGTAACACTTGTGATAGGTCAAGCCCCTCAACCGTGAATTTTGGCTAAACTGAATAGAGTGGTACAGGAGTGAGTTAGCATTTAGCACTTCCTGTTTCCCAAGGCCGGGCAATAAAAGTAAGAAACACATGCACGTGGGATTTTAGTGAGAGATGCACAATATTTGATTTTTGCCCATTTCCAATATGCTGTTTAAATCATTTTGGCTGATACCAATATTGATATCTATATGCAAAAATGACAGAAAGTAGTTCTTTTTAGATCATGACTACATCATATGTGACATGAATTTCCAACAGTAAAATAAAGCCTTATCTGCCATTTTAAAAGCTAAAATATTGATTTACTTACCCACTGATTCAAAACTAGCCCTATTTTGAGAGCTTATACCCTCAATTTAAGGTTAACGTACAAAAAACTCTGTAATCCTGATACAAATATATAAGGCTAAAATATCAGCAGGAAACATATCTACTGATACTAAAATCATAATGATAATATTGTGCATATCTAATTTTAATATTAAATTTTGTAACATAAATGTGTCTGATATTGCCTCGCTTTTGAATTTTAAAGCACTTGGTTGCTCACAAACTGCTGTCAAGGACTACAAAAATGGCCAGGGACCCTAATGCAATCATTTCTGTGGTTTCCACAGCCATGAGGACCAGCTTGATCAGGTCATTTTATTAGGAGGAAATTCTCAAACAGGAGGCTGCAACATGGCGTTCTAGGTTAAAAATGCTGTTATTGCTACGAAGTCGAACCTCCATATTGTAGTTCTGTAATAGCCTGAAAATATCATTTTACTGCAGATTATTTTAAGCTTAAAAAAGTATGGTTGTTCATGAAGGTTATCATGGTGATCAGTTTATTTTTAGTTTGCCACATTTCTTACTGAACAGCAATCATCCAAGAGCACTTAAGATAATCCAGCGAGGGAACCAAGCACACTTCTGGGTTAGCCTATGAAAATATGCCATCCCTGCACGAGTCACTCCTTTCTCAGGTAGAGAGTACGGCGCAGCTGGGCACACATCTCATATGCATCTTATGGACCAGTGAACTGCATGCTGGGAAATACCCCGGTCCTCAGGTTTGACTTGATATGACGACAAAGAAGTGGAGGACCGTCAGTGCTTCTGCTTGTTTCACCATGACCCCAGACCTTTAGGAAAGCTTAAAGTTTGTTTATCAAATAAAATTAACATCATAATTATCACCTAGCAAAACAACGACCACACAAAGAGCCTCCACCTGAAGATCAGATACACCTTCACCCTCATCAAATCAATCATGTTGTTAATATTAATAATTAATGTTTTATTTCTGCAGCAGGCAGTTTACTAGCTTCACTTTTCTCAGGAAAGACTGAATGAAGGGACACAGCGAGGTCTATAATCAAAAGAGAAGTGATTTCATAACCGGGGAAGTTTGAGCCAATGACAGCTCTGTTCAGGACAGTTTTTCAAAATAAGACTCAGGAGGCATAATTTATGGTCCTGTGGTTTCACACTTCTGAGATCCTGTGCAGGCACAGACTTGTTTGGAACAAAATGTGATCATAGAATGGAAATATTTACAGATTAATGAGATAACATTTTTTGCAAAGTGAATTAATATGTTGGTGACGTACTGTAGCATCACCTTTGGTTTTTGGTTTGGAGCGACTGGAGGGCCACATCACCAGACGATGATATGGACCTGAAATGAGGGTCTGAAATAAAATATGAAGAGTAGATGGAGGACATGTACAGTGTTTATAAAATAACTAGTTTAAATTCAGATTATCGGGTAATGTAATGTCAAATATTGTTGGTATTTTTTGCATGTTTGAAGTGCCTTGGTTTGAGCTTTTCAAAATAAAAGCATAGGTTTGCTGGTTTGAAGGCGAATAGCACAAAAGAAAGCACCTTGTTGTAAAAGTGTTTGTTTTTAAGCATATATCAGGTGCACTTTAGATGAATGTAAAAACACAAAGTAAACTGAGAGCTTTATGTAGTCGTCTGTATTGTTGTCTGATGTTTGTTTTTTGTGATTATATTTCATGATATGTGAGGCTGCAGAAATAAGCCGTCACATTTTCATGATCTGTCAGAGCCAAAGTTTGATCAGAGGTGAATGCAGACAGAGACATAACAGATGTTTGCGACATTTATGTGATTAAAGTTAAAACATCTGTTTATTGTAAATAGATTCTCCCTCAAAGAGGAAGATATATTTTGTTGCCATCCTGATTTTCAGTGTTGCTTGAATTTGTTATGAGGAAATGTAAATAAAAAATAAAATATATTTCATGAATTAATATGTCTCTCCTATTCTCTCTTTCATGGGTTTGTCTTGTAAATATAATCCATAAAAGGATGCCTTATAGAGTAAAATAAGTGTTCCTTTTCTCTTAATGAGTAATGTATTTTCTCTAACTCCAAATATTGCATTTCATTATTTGATAAACCCGCAACCCCGAAAGGGATAGTCGGAATAGAAAATGAATGAATGAATGAATGAATTATTTGATAAAGCTGCATGGGTTTGGGGTTTTCTCTGTTTCCAATTTAACAAGATCAGTCGTCTAGAATGTTGTTTTGGTTACTCAAGAGTTGGACAGTAGTAGGTTTCACTCCAAATAATGCTAGCAGTGGCTCAAGTGAGATCTGTTTCTGTGAAACCTCAGAGTTTGAAATATCTTATTCCAATAATTAACTTTTTGTGGGCAACTCACTGAAGAAAACATTTTGGAGAGTGTCCGTTTGGACAGGTGCAGTCTGTGTAATATTTTAAATTGCAGAAGTCCATGTCTTATGCACACAGATGAGGAGTATACATTGTCCTGGGCCTTCGTCCATTGGTTGTCCACACCTAGATCCTCCTGCAGGCTTCCTTTATGATCCAGTGCAGCTGTACAGTCTATTTGAAACAGACTGTCATGTATTTTGGATATAGATCCTTTTTTTAATGGGTCAGACTGGAGTGATGTTTGATGATGGATTCAGGGGGATGATGGGGAAAGGTCAGAAATGTTTTCTTAACAAAACTAAGGATTTGTAAATATTTGAAAAAAAAAATCTCTTATGTAAATCACATTTCTCCTGCAATTGTTGGAATGTGGGAAAAATCTTACCAATATATAAATCATTTATGGTGTGTATTCCTTTATGGAGACATTGAATAAACGTTGAATTAGTAGACGATGGCCTGAGTGTATGATTTTTATCAGCGGAGTCAAAACAGAGCCTTTATCCCAGCCAAAATGTTTTCTAATCTGAGACCAGATTTTTACTGAATGAGAAAGGACAACATTTCTGACCTTTAAGTCAGAGATAGGTAGGGGTGAGTAGGCCATTTCCTGTAATGAAGAAGGATGACAGAGATGATTTTCCATCCTTGACAAATCAACCCCCTGTGGGTGACACCAAAGAGGCACAGATCTTATATTACATGACCTGTGATATAACCGAAAGCATGGCATTCCCATCCCTCCTAACCTTTTTGATCTTTGTAAAAACATTTTTCTGATTCTGGGGGTTTTCCTGTTCCAAATATAATGGGATAGAAAGGGTTCTAGCTTTCTTTTTTTTAATGATTTATTTATAAGGATAGGGATGCACTGAAATAAAAATAAGAATTTGGGTAGAATATTCATTCTGACAATATTTAAACACCCTGCTATTAAAATTGTGTTCTTAGCCCATATTTTGAGGTTATTTTCCATTTCTTCATAAAGTTTCAAAAAGTTACATTTAAAAAGATGTGAACATTTCTGACTTACATTGATCCCAAGATATTTCAACTGACTTGAAACTGGAACTGGACAAGAAGTGAAAGTATTTATGTTTTGTTTTGCTTCTGAATTGATGGGGGATAATATGCTCTTAGATAAATTCAGTTTATATCCTGACACCAGTCCTAATTTTTTTAAGAGTCTAAGTATATCTGGTATTGATTTTTCAGGCATTGTAATGTACAGTAATAAATCATCTGCATATAAAGCTACTTTGTGTTCTGTTCCTCCCCTCCTCACTCCTACATATTTCTTCGCTGTCTGTAAAGAAATGGCCAGGGGCTCAATGGTGAGCGCCAACACTAACGGCGATAGGGGGCAGCCCTGCCTGGTCGACACAGAGGAAAAAAAATCAGAACACACGTTATTCGTCCGTACTGAGGACTGGGGGTGAGCACACAGTAATTTAATAAAGGCAATAAACCGAGGGCTGAATCCAAACCTTGACAGGGTCGAAAAGAGGTAATCCCATTTGACAGAGAGCAGTGGTTCTGAGTTTTTACAATATGTAGTTAAATGATGTAGTTAAATTATTATTGAACCACCAGGACTTTGACATGAGCTTATCTTCAAAAGTCAGATGTAGGGTAATCGAAATATCATCAGATAGTATTACTGCTTCATAATCACACTGTCTTACTTGTGATAGAAACTCTGATGAATAATCTTTTAATCAAGCCTCCATGAACTTGAACTTCAACTTATATTTAAGAAACTCTCTTCAATTTGTCATCAATTTTCCTCTTGCAGCCACGTCCAGGGAGGTTGGCTACAGTCCTGTGGACCTTAAACTTCTGAATAATATTTGCAGCTGCAGTCACAGGAACATCAAGCTGCTTGGAGATGGTCTTATAGCCTTTATCTTTAACATGCTTGTTTATAATTTACTTTCTAATCTCCTGAGACAACTCTCTCCTTAGCTTTCTGTGGTCCATGTTCAGTGTGGTACACACCATGATACCAAACAGCACAGTGACTACTTTTCAGCCTTTAAATAGGCAGACTGACTGATTACAAGCTTGAAGACACCTGTGATGCTAATTACAGGACACACCTTAGTTTAACATGTCCCTATGGTCATATCATTTTCAGTCTTTTCTAGGGGTACCATCATTTTTGTCCAGGCAAGTTTCATAATTTTGTTTTTTTTACATGATTCTGTTGAACCACAATTCAAACGCAATGTCTGATTTTCATTAGTTAAGGAGGAGGAGGCTATATAGCTATGACATCATAAAAAACAGGAAGTAAAAAAAGAGCACTTTAAGGGTTTTTTTTTTTTTTTAGGAGGCAGAGAGGTGTCATGATCAACAACATTAAAGCAAAGAAAACAGGATGTGGGAGCTTGAAAATAAAAGCTAAAATCTTGTTTGCATGTGTTCATCACAAACTTAATTTAAGCTTTTTTTTTCCAAAAAGGTCCCATATACTTTTGACCTTTAAAAACAGGAAGTGCTAATCCACTTCCATGTGTCTGGACTCATTCCCACATCTCTCTGTTTCATAATTGTGACTTTTTGTCTCACAATTATGACAAAATAGTACATATTATAGGCCTTTCTTTTTATGACTTTTATCATACAAATATTTATTAGTTACTTGTATTTTTGACTCATTGTCTCATTGTGACCTCCACCACGGAGGTTACAGTTTTGTCAGCATTTGTTTATTTGTGAACAAGTTCACACAAAAGCTGCTGAACGTATTTGGATGACATTTTCAAGGAATGTTGATCATGACGCGAGATGTGACAGTTTTTTACTTTTTTGACAATAGCTAGCCCGACAATGTTAGAAATGCCTTGCCAGAGTTTTGTGCTCTCTGAGTTTTGACTTGACCTCATATATGACGACTTCTTTATCCTATATCCTATTATCCTTATCCTATTATTTTATATTAATAATTTATTTTGTTTGGATGAGGATTGTCTTCCATTTTGTTTGTTGCCCAGTATTTTATGAAGTTCTATGACAAATGTTTTATTAACTTGTGGATGACAAGGTGAAGAAGGGACGCTTCATTTTGACACCCTGAGAGCTCACAGCAGCCTTTAAGGCATGCCAGTCTAGAGCTGGGCAATTACAGTTTTTCGCCATTGGTTTGGCTCATTTCTTGAAAAAGAAATGACTTTCTCAAAACTCTAAGACCATTTGGCAAAACAGTCTTACAGTTCAGCACAACACCATGGATCACCTGCAAACGCTCATATCTCTCCCAAAACACTTCACTTGTGTCAAAACTAAATTCCTTTCCCATATAAATAGTCAGTGCCCCGAAAAAGCAACGTCCCTTTGGCATTGTGTGAGCACTGCAGGTCAGAATGTTTAGATGCTTTGTCACTATGGCAGAGGACCACTGAAATATCCCTCATGTCCACCTCTCAATCTGAGCCCAGTCCTTCACTGACAATGGTTACTGTACTAGTTTTTGTTGTCTGGCTAACAGAATACAATTTTGCAAAAACTGAAAAAAAATAAAAAGGATTTTAAGGTAAGAGTAGTCTCCAAGGTTCGACACCACACATTGCACTCACACTGCCAAGGAAGTTGCAACCTTTATTATTCACACACATAAAGTAACTTCCATACATCAGAGTAAAAAAGAGTGTACAGCATTATATACCCTAATATAAACACTTACACAAAAATCAGGAAAATTATATGTAGCCTACAGTGCTGTAAATTAAGCTGGCATTTCACAACTAACACTAGCCAAGAACTATTATGTTCTTGACTATTTTGACATATGAACAGAATATTTTGCATGTGATAACTTATTCAATGAAATGATTCTGACATGGTTTGGAGAGAACAACCATTAGACAGCGAATCAACAATCACTTTAGATCAACAAGATCTATTCACTTGGAAACTGTGCTAACAGTGGGCTAACTGTACTTAATCATTTGCCAAGATGTCCTGAGACATTGAGACATGTACTAAGACATTTGCAATTTGATGAGATGAATGAGAAATACAATTCTGTTGTGAACAATTGCCAAGTGGTTTGGAGGTTTGTCCATGTTATTTTGAGAATGTAATTTGTGTTTCAAGAAATGAGTCAGACCAATGGAGAAAAACTGTAATCGAATGTTAATCTCCATTACTGCCTCCTACAGTTATGATTAAATCAAAGATTACTGTGCTGCACATCCTTTTTAGATCTATAAATATTTGGATTTTTTCCACATATATTTTCATTTGTTGCCTGTTCCTTAATTTTAGAACAATAATCAAAATAGTGTTTAAGTGCATGCATTATATGTGGTGCACATTGTAAACTCAGGGGGTAATCCTGTTTTAGTATAATGATCACATTATCTATTAAAATGATTTACACTGACTTTTCAGGTCTGCCATTTAAAGTCAGTGCTCATTCACATGCTCTTTCTCATGCGTCAGAAAAGATTAAATGAACATCAGTGATTGATAATTTTTTTTTCAATGTATCATAGATTTTCTCTCAATGCTGCAGGTACAAGTTACATTTTAATATTCCGATCAGATTCCATCAATATTGCCCTGAATTTGATTAAACCTATTAAATATCTCATGAAGAACCACCGCTGGCATCATGTGAGGCCGTCGTAGTGAAAACAGTTTTCTTTGTTCGACCCCACACGGGAAATAGGTCATCAAAAGATCATCCATTGTTTTTTATGCCATGATTGCCCCCTTAGTCTAAGAGCTTTACGGAGCCACAAGCCAACAGCACACACACACACACACACAGCAAACCTCCCAAATAATGACAAATCTAAAAATCCCACCAGGAAATCGCACATTCAATTGGATTGTGAGGAGCTTTTTGTGTGGATTTACCCTCATCGCCCCTGCTGCCATCTTAATCCCCCCTGTGTGAGCATGAAGTGTGTGTGTGAGCTCTGATTATGTGTGCACTTTAACACACACACACCTAAACATACGTTAGTGTGTCAGTGTGTCACAGGATTAGACGGCCATGTCAGACTCAGCTTATGTTCCCATCATGCTTTGTGAGAATAAAACACATTTACCTCGGTGTTTATCATCCGCCCCATCCCGGTCAACAAACTCAAAGCAGGGCTGGATGACACAAAAGGTTACATTAGGTATTTTTTAGTGAAGGACCATAAATATCCTGATATTGCTTTTCCGTAAGGACAGAACACATGGTGTAAAAATCAAAAGATACTAACATCTGTTTGTCAACCACTGCACCAAAAAAAGAAGTTCCAGTCGACTCCTTTTGCCAAATTTTGCTTATGATCATTAAAAATTATCCAAAAACTCCATTAAAATTAAACAGATTGTGTTGCATTGAAAGCTTTTAAGTAATGTCACACATATGGAACGCTCCCCCGTTTATGAAGAAGTCCACGGCCTTATTTACCAACTAAGTGTTTTAACTAGAGCTGGACAATATATCATTTTGACATCACAAATGAAATGTGCACAAGTCCTGTCATAAGGTAGGACGTTCATATGACAGCAGTCAATAGCTCATCATGTTGGCATTTGTTTGCTTGTTTGGTGAGAACAAGGGGTGCACGATATTATCAGACCAGTATCGTATCTGCAGATATGACATTTTTATTGTAATAATCACCTCCCTGTGATGTTTCTGTGACATTGTGACACTCCAGCCAGTCACAATCAGAGGGGAGGTCATCGAAGGGGTGCCAACCTATAAGTACTTCGGTGCAACCTTGACAACAAACTGGACTGGTCTATGAACACAGATGCCCTTTATATGGAGGCTCAGGTCTTTGCATGTCTGCAGTGAAACGCTTCATATATTCTACCAGGCCGTGGTCTCCTGTGTTCTGGTCTACGCTGCAGTCTGCTGGGGGGGCTGCATGACAAATGCTGTGTTACAGTTGTACTGGGAGGTCGGTATTTTCATGTTCCAAGTGGGAAATTTCATCTGGAACGCCCCCTGAGGTCAGAATTTCCCACTGGGAAGTCGGGGGATCCTCACCACATCCAAGTTGACAGTCAAAAATGGCTGCCACCAGTTTAAACAGTTATTAAGCTCCTGTAATAATCTGTTTATTAGCACTTCTGACTAGTCAGCCGTATACATAGAATTTGTGGATGTATATATATATACATGGAAATACTGCTATAGTGTTATTTCCATTCTTCATGTGGTATGTGCAAACTAGAACGCAGGGCATGCTAACAACGACTAACAATCGCCTGGTGGATCGGCGAGCATTTTTTTCTGACTTAACTGGAGTGTTGATAACTCAGATATGATGTCATTCCCACTCCCGTCTTCCCAGTTCCGATGTTAATGGAACGCAGCATGACAGGAACACCAGGAGGTTGGACAGGCTGGTGAAGAAGACTGGCTCTGCGCTTGGCAGGAGTTTGAACTCACTTATGGTGGAGAGACGTACAAGCAGCACAGAGGAGGCCGTCCTGGACAACAGTAACCATCCCCTCCACGACATCCTGGAGGGACAGAGAAGCAGCAGTCTCACTGTAGGACTCATCCCACAGACATCAGACTGAACAACACCCTGAACACAGGCAGTGGATCAGGACCTGGACTGTTTATTACTCTACTACTGCTACTGGATAACTCAAATTTCCCCAAGGGATCAATAAAGTATTTATTTATCTACGTTTTTAATCTACATATCGCCCAGCCCTAGCTAAAACCAGTTGGTTGGACGCACTTTCCCCTGTTTGTGTCTGCTGGAGATAACAATGTTAACAATAAACCATGAAGCTTCAGCCCATAATTAAAAAGACTCCAGAAGGCATGGCCCCTAATGCTCTGGCATAATCCCCTTGTGTTGCAGAATATGATATCCTGATGGAGACAGCCATGTGTAAAAGAGCACACCCTCTCAGGTCTTCAACACATACTGCTGCTGTGAAACTAAATATTCAATAAAGGCGTATTTGTGTTCATACAAACCGTCCTTGTTGGTCCACACTGCTGGGGAACAAATTTAATCACGATTTAGAGCAACCATGACGTCCGCCCTCCCGGAGCTGGGGCTACGTCTGATCAACCAATAGAATCCACGCACAGATTGATTGACAGGCGTGACGTCGAATCAGCGCTCACTCTATCGCGACAGCTCTGCCGCTGGACCTTGGCATCAGAGTTTTGTAGTACTGGCAAAGATGTCGGCCTCTGGGAGCCCTGTGGCCTCCGGTATTAAGGATTTCTAAGAGGAGCGCAGCGCTGGGATTATGTTTGTGTGGTTTTATTCTTTTAAAGTCCTCTATTAGCGGAGCAGCGCATGCAGAATCTCAACCAGCCGCACAGCTCCAACCACAGGCTAACGGATGCTAAGCTAGCCTGCCTTTCATCGTTATCTGTGAATTAGCACTGGGATTGCTAACCCCCAGAGCAGGAGTCCCTCAGCTCGGGTGGATGATGATGGGATTTTCGGTTTTGTCTTTGTGGTTTTTACCCTGAGGGATACTGAGAAGACGCGGGCTGGGACACTGGATTCACTGCTGAACCCTTTTCCAGGTGAGCTGAATTGTTAGCCTGCTGCTAACCAGATTAACCTATGTAGTACAGGCTGCCAAATGTTACACGGGCAGCTTAAATAACCCAGTTTGCAGCGTCATAAATCATCTATAATATTCGCTTGGTTTAATAAATAAGTGTTTGTATTAGCCTCTTTATAGACAGTGTAATTTCCGTTATGGTTCTGCCGCTGTGACTCATTAACGTTCACAGTCTCCACCCTACTTTCACCATTACCGCTCTCCAATGAAACATCCTCTACATTAACGCATCGTCTTTATTGGAATTGTGCACTTATTTTGCACCTTAAACCAGGTTTGCAAGGGTATCATCGTCTTCGCTTCACGTCCACACCCCATATTCAATATCTAATGTGGGCTGGAGATCCTCCACTCAGCGTTATGCCACACTCTGCTTCCTTAATTTGCCTAGGAACTGCTGTGTTGCTTTCCGATAACACAACCCAGAAGCCATTACAGGACTGCAAATGCACGCCGATGACCAGATTGAGTCCCACACTGGTCAATAAAGTGGTTTCGACATGATATTTTAACGTTAATGGTGTCTTATTGTAAACTAAGCTTAAACCGTTAGATTTTACCTGGAGTTTGGCTTGGTGGGGTCTGCTCCTGTATGATAAAAAGGCAAAATTGCAACAATTTTGATTTCTAGTGATTAAACGCGATACTCTCTCGATTTTGCAACGCCTGCACAATATGCTTTTGCTGAATTTGTACACGCAACATCTTTTCTGGCTGTGCACCTTGAAAAGTAGGAATAAAAGCAAAATAATCCGACAAAATGACAGTAAAGGTAAAGAGAAACACTAACAAGAACATAGTGCTGCTTTAATCTCAGTTATGAATGTACAGTGATATGTCGAAAATCATTGTTGGGATTGAGAGTTGATTAATCGGCCAGCACTCCTCTCCTCTGAGCTGTCAAGCCAAACCCTCCTGGGTCCTGTGAATGAATCAACCAGAAGTTGCACAATACTTGCTTCCTCTCAAAGCTTTTAATTACGAATTTTCTGTATTTTCCAACCCCTCATGACGTCCACTTTTGAGAAACACTATGTGAAAATCAGGTTGTTGGTGTTGATATTAGAAAGCCCAGTATTCAGCCGGTTTGGTGCATATGCCATGACTGATTTGGCATGCTTGGTGCGTGCACCATGCCTCATTTCCCAGGTTGGGTAGGTTTGGCGCTTGCACTGGGGTTGATTTTACTGGTTTGATGCATGTGCCTCGCTCCTTCTGCTGCCGTGACTGCAGAGGGCCATACCCACCCAGCCCGTGTGTGCGTGGAGATACTGGCAGTGCTGTAGGCTCCTGAAGATGGAAGAAGGTGCCATTGTGTCTGTGGGGGGTTTGTAGCATTTACAGTGTCGGAGGGGCAGAATCTGCATGATGGAGCAAGGATGCACATCTGTCCTGCATGATTATGATTTTGATGGGAATAAGTTTTATTTTCTGGTGGATTTAAACTGAAGAATTTGACAAGGTTTAAGGGATGCACATTGTTTGATTTTTGCTGATATTCCAAATGCTGATCTAATCTTAGCTGATGCCATTGATGTTGCTTTTGTAGGGATGTAATTCATCACTGGCATGATAATGGTATCAGCAGATAAAGCTCATATCATTAATTATCACCAACGGTTGGGCCCCTGAAGGGCCCCATGTGTGTCCCTTTTTCGTATAGCATATGGTCAGTCCTGACCTAAAAGCTAAGTCTTAGCCAACAGTGTCATATTTGCCAAGATCTTGTGAGTTTTCATTATCTGCGGGGCCCACACAGGGGTGCCAAAGTGCCAGTGAGCATCTGTGTCAATGAGCTATGTATTTATTATCTCTGACACATACCTCTGTCTGTTTTTGTCTGTTAATGCAGATACATGGTTTGTTAGACTGGAAAAACCAGCTTGCCGTTAGGGATAAGTTGTCTGATTCTTTTTCTCTTAACTCGCCATCCAAATCACAACGACAAAGCAAAAGTCAAGGCTCGTGCCAATTTCAAAAGAGATTTGGGGAAAAAAGGCAACAGTGAGAAACATTAATGTTTAGTGCTCTGGTAAGAATTCAGGTTCTAAAATAAGCAATTAATGAATTAAGAGTAATTTGTTTGCTTTCTGTTTGTGGACCCTCCATGACTATGGGCCCCTGGTATCTTTAGACTATTCCTCATTAATGGGAGGCCTTGATTATCACTATCTGTGTAAATAAACATTTTTGGCTAATATTTCTGTCAGACATAATCACCATATTATCTGTAAATATGGCAAAATGTAGGACTGAACCTTAAGTTCCACTTCATAAGGTTTGATAGTAAACATTTCATCCTGAGGAATCACTAAATTGATTTTCATTTCTGAATGATAGGGATGTTCTCCGTAAGATAATTTTAAATCCTGCCAAACACAAGTTAAAACTTTGCATTTTAAGAATAGTCGAAAGTGAAAGAGGACTCAGAACATGGTTAAAAATTAACCAATCTTTAATTACAACCGGTGGCACAGCTGGGTTGCTCCTCAGCCCTCCTCAAGAAGGTTCGATCTCCTTGTTGGTCAGGGCCTTTTTGTGTGGCACTTGCATGTTCTCACCTTGCATGCATGGGTTCTTTACGGGCACTCCAGCTTCCTCCCACAGACTAAAATCATACTACTTTATTAGTGACTCCAAATTGCCCTCAAGTATGAGAGTGAGCATGGATGGTCATCTGTCTTTCTATGTTGCCCTGCGATTGGCTGGCATCCTGTTTGGGATGTACCTTGCCTCTCGATAAATGTCAGTCTCCTCTGGGTCTCATATAGGCCACAAACACTTCCAGAGCTGTTAGTTCAGGGAAGCAGCAGGATTTTCATGTCCTGTTAACAGTGTTTCTGTGAATTCTGACGTCTTTTACTCCGACAGTGGCTGCAGCATTTCCAACAGGTTTCCAGTAATCTACTCTGGTTATCTTTTGAATTTTAATTTCTTTATATGCTGGGCAAAAACAAGAAGCTTGAGCAGCGAAACTCTAAAAGAATCACCAATTTGACCATCATACTGGTAATCTCCTTTTGATTACTAGAGCATCTTTTAAATTTACTTTGCTTTTTCATCCAGACAGTTGGCTACAGCCTGCACTTTTAAAGGATGCACTGAGCCCCCTTTTCTCAGACCAGGTATAATTTACTGATAGTGAGTACAAATAAAGGCCTTTGCACACCAGCAGCGAAGTGAATAAACGGAATGAAATTTGGAGGCGAATTTTGACGCGCCTGTCTATGCACATCAGGAGCGACGCGATTTAATACATAAAAAATAAAAAACGATAGCACCGCGCACATTCTAAGCACTTTTAAGCCACAGCTCAGGCCTGCAGTTCACATCCCTTTCACATCCATTCACTGATGTTTGAAGAGTCTTTGTAAGTAGTTTTTTTGTATCATCAGTTAACACATTACATACCACTGACACCGCAGTGGGAGTTGTGCTTGAGGACACGTGACACAAAGCTGGGCTGCAACCCTTCACTTCCAGACTGAGCCACTGATTTAGTGTTTTCCTTTTCATATATTTTTTTCTTGAGCTTGTACGAAGATATTTTTGTCTTTAATATCACATAGGTTAGCCTAGTAAAAGATCGAGACAGTAAACAGGAAGCCCACCACATATGAACGAACCAGATGTGCTCTGCGCACAGCTGGAACTGTTTACAAACAAACGGGGCGTGACTCAAATTATACTTTTAACAACAGTGTGTCCTCTTACCTCAGATATACGGCTGATGATCAAACCGCAGGAAGTTGGTGAGGATGCAAGTGGCCTTATAATGCTGTTTGCTGAATCAGGACAGACTTGCGGCCGTCGACAGTAACTAATCAGTGCTCCGGGACTATGTGACGTGCCAACCACGAGCATTTTAATTAGTCGGATGTGCACTCGTCGCAAGCAAAACTATGGAATAATCTACCTCAGTCTGAAAAAATAAAAGCCGCAATTTTGCTTGGCGAAATAACGTTGCTGGTGTGAAAGCTTGCATTGAAAAACAGCAGATTCGAAAAAAAGAAATAACGTGCAAAATATTCTGGTGTGCAAAGGACTTTAGAGGGGATGCCCTGTATTTAATGATCTTAGCAGTTATCTAATCAGCCAGTATTTTAATTTTTTGACTAATACCTGTGGAAACAGTATAAAGTAGTTTTTTGTTTCACGTCAGCATCACATGAAAACTATATTTTTAACAGTAACACTTAAACCACAGCATCACACAGCTGCTGCACATCTGTGATGAGAATCTCTGTTTTCACCACATCCAGTAGGTGCTGTACTTGATTGATTTCTGGTGACTGTGGAGGCCACTGGAGTACAGTGAACTCACTGTCATGTTTAAAGAGCCATTTTGAGATGATTAGAGCTTTGAGACATGGAGCTGCTGGAAGTCTCCACCAGAAGATGGTCCACAGTGGTCATGAAGGGATGGACATGGTCAGCAGCAATACTCAAGTATGCTGTGGGGTTTAAACCATGATCAGGTGGAACTAAGGGGCCCAAAGTGTGCCAAGAAAATGTCCCACACACCATCAGACCACCAGCAGCAGCCTGAACCGCTGATCCATGGCAGGATGGATCCATGCTTTATGATGCTCTCTCCAAAATTCAAACTTGTCAGACCGGGCTTCTCTTGGCCAATTTTGGTGAGTTTTTGTGAATTGTAGCTTTAGTTTCCTGTTCTAGGCAAACAGGAGTGGCACCTGGTGTGGCCCTCTGCTGCTGGAGTCCATCTGCTTCAAGATTTCATGTGTTGTGTTGTCAGAAATAGTATTCTGCTCACTGTGTACTAATGCAGTCCAAACATAAGTGAGTTTAGATGATAATCTCTCTCGCACATTATGGTTTGTTTGGATTTTAGTTATTGTTTTATCAATTGGAAAACTGAGGCCACTTCTTTTGTTTATTTTTTCATTATGACCGTGTGTTTGTTTCTTTTGTGTAATCTAGGAGAAAAAAACACTCCCCTCCAGCCCTCCCTGTAATCCCTGCAGGTCAAGTTTTCTCCATCTGAAGGACTTTAGACAAAGCTTCTCATTTCATTTTCATAAATTTTCAGTAAAAAGGTAAAGCTATGATAGGTAGTGACAGGCATGAAACTATCAGTGACTAAAGTCTAATTAGTCGACTAATTGCTGCTCCTTCTCTCATTAACTCCCCTGCTCACTTGTTGACCCTCCTCCTCTGACTCTCTTTTTTTAATTAGTCCTGAAGCAGACACCTCTAATTTGTTTCAGCTCTAAACGCTTGCACTTTGTGCTAATGTTGTTACTAAAGGTGCTAGTCACCTCCCACTTCATTACTGTGAGGAGCAAAGAAGTTGTCTCTGCTCTGTTTGATAAATCAGAAACTTTTCGGCCTCACTGGGGTGGCCAGTGATATTTCAGAGATGGCTATGCCCCTCATCCCACCGTAAGAATATCGGTGAGTATGACAGCTCTCCTTATGCTCTGTCTGAGTCCTGCTTAGCCTACATGACTTTTTTTGGCAGCACCAGACACCATAAGCAATGCTGTCACTCGCCCGATAAGCATGACAGACTTTGCAATTAATACCCTGTTTACACGACAACGAAAACGCCCGAAAACAGAGAGTTTTCGTTGTGTTTCGCCTTCTATTTACGAGAACGGTGCCCGGAGTGTCTGAATCCGCAAGCTTTTGAAACCAGGGTCCAGAGTGAAAACTTTTGAAACACTTTCATATCCGTATCTGTGTAAACAAGAGTCAGCGTTTCCAGAGAAAACGCAGACGTGTGGCGCATGCGCAGTACTCTTTCACATGAAGGCTGTGCGCGCATCCTAGGAACAACAACAACGGCTTCAGCAGTCTACAGAGCAACATGTGTGTACTTACCGTTCTCGGTTTGTTATCCAGACAAAACTATCCAGACACATTTGTTGTCCAGACAAGAAACTCTTTGCATCTTTGTGCGTCCCTAACAAGCTCACAGCCATGCCAAACTTGACACACATGCCAGATGGGGTACAAAATTTCAGAAAACGGCAAGACAGCATGGAGTGTGTAATACACACCCGTTATAAAGAATGAGGCTCCTGACAGAGCTGCAGAAAACACACATCAGTCTATCTTTGAGCAGGTCAAAAGGTCAAAAAGCGATGAAACCCTCAAAATAGAAGTCAAACGTGCATAAGGGTTGTGCGACAGAGCGAGGACCCGTCCAACGCTGCTTGAAGCTTTAATTTGGTTTAAGTTCTTGTCCATGTGCACTTGTTTTTATTAGTTACTGTCAACAAAAGGTTGTTGACGAAAACTATGACGAAAATAATTAGTCAACAAAATAAACACTGGAATGATTCGTATGCTACCTTGATGAGAAATACAAACAGCACTCACAGAGTTGCTGAGGCTCCTGTGCTGTTTATGTCCAACATTTCTCCTTGGACAGTCCTACGACCACAAGCTTTATCTCTGTCCCATGGCTCTCAAGGCATCAACTTCACACTGTTTACATCTGTGATCATCGCACATGCAGAGCTCTGATTGGTCACTGTCTCTGATGTGGAGGAACAAATCGTAAGAGGCTGGAAAAAAACAATCATTTTTTTTAACGGTCTTCGGTGTTACCCCTTCTTGTTCCACTGTCATCACATCAGTTGTTACATGCAGCTGGTATCAGTCGTGTAGTCTGTCATGCTCTAGGGTACATCATTGCATGAATTTACGGCTCCGTTGTCGCCCATTCTGAAATACCCACCGTTGTTGCTGATGAAAAAATTGTGTAGTCTGACCTCAGCATAAATGTGACATGGCCATGCTGCTGACCTCTGGATGGTCAGACTATCGCCATGAGTCGGCAGAGTTGATGCAAAAATATAAGGCCTCCTGTTGTCAGCTTGGGGATGCTGTATGACTTCCCAAACTTTCCTCTACTTAAAATGTCCTGTAATTTTGCTTCGTGCAAACATCCTTGGAACAAAATTCACCTTCTATTATAAAAAGCCACATGGTGGCCAGCAGCTCTGTTTGCTCGGTATCTCCTTGTCATGTTGAGGGAGTAACCATAGTTTCATGCAGCCACGCTATGATGACCCCGCCTACCTTAAAGAGGTATTGATACAGTCCATACTGGAATGGAAAACGGAGCGAGCATATCTCAACTGTGCAGAGTCGAGCCGAGTTGAGCAGATTTCACAAATGGAAAAGCTAAAAGTGCGATTTTTGTGTCCAAGGGGGTCCTAAAGTCCTACGACTGTCAGGTTGAGCCGTAAAAAATCATGTATGCATAAATTCATCAAGTACATTGAGTTGTTAATAAATTTGTACAATTGCTCCTTCGCTAAGCTCCTCCCACAAACGGCTACGTTCCAATCCTATATTAGCAACTGTAACTATGCATGAGAGGCCTGTCAAGCTTTCTGCCGAAAACAATAAGCGGTGTGCATACAGGACTAGCAAGTCCAACAGTCAATGTCAGAGAAGTTTGGAGGGTAGTGTTGATTTTTTTGCCTTCCCCAAACCCAAGAAGAAAGATGCCAGGTGTGGATAAAGCACAAGAACACCTACAGTTATGTTCATAATAATAGAAGTATGTTCAAAAAGGTGAGTAAAACTCAAAATTCTTCAAACAAATTTTATTTTAATGCACACAGTAATTGAATTTGATTATATTTTACGGAAAGTCAAGAAATATAATGTTAAAAAAAAATAGCAGCGTTGACATCTTTATTTGCAAACTCAAAAATGTAGTGTATAAACTAAGAATTGCTGGATGATTAAACTTTTCTGAGAATCATAAACTAATATTTAGTTGCTTAACCATGGTTTCTGTTAACTGCTTCATATCTGTGGTGTATGGATGCGACCAACTTCTGGCACCGGTCAACAGGTATTGAAGCCCAGGACAATTGTACTACGTTCCACAATTGCTCTGCATTTCTTGGTTTTGCCTCATGAACAGCATTTTTTATGTCAGCCCACAAGTTTTCTATGGGATTAAGGTCCAGGGATTGTGCTGGCCACTCCATTACTTGAATTTTGTTTGTCTGGAACCATGATTTTGCTCGCTTGCTGGTGTGTTTGGGGTCATTGTCTTGTTGAAACACCCATTTCAAGGGCATTTCCTCTTCAGCATACGGCAACATGACTTCTTCCAGTATTCTTATGTACTCAAACTGATCCATGATCCCTGGTATGCCATAAATAGGACCAAAACCATAGTAGGAGAAACATCCCCATATTATGATGCTTGCACCACCATGCTTCACTGTCTTCACTGTGTACTGTGGCTTGAATTCAGTGTTTTCAGGTCGTCTGACAAACTGTCTGTGGCCCTTAGACCCAAAAAGAACAATCTTACTCTCATCAGTCCACAAAATATTGAGCCATTTCTTTTTAGGCCAGTCAATGTGTTCTTTGGCAGATTGTAACAGCTTCAGCACATGTCTCTTATTAACAATGGGACTTTGCGGGGGCTTCTTGCTGGTAGCTTGGCTTCACATTGACGTGGTCTGATTGTTACAGTACTCACAGGCAACCTTAGATCTTCTCTGATCCTCCTGGAGCTGATCATTGGCTGAGCCTTTGCCATTTTGGTTATTCTTCGATCCATTCGAATAGTCGTTTTTCTTTGTCTTCCTCGCCTTTCTGGTTTTGGCTGCCACTTTAAAGCATTTGATATCAATTTAGCTGAACAGCCTATCATTTCTGAACTTCTATATAGGTTTTACCCTCTTTTATTAACTTCTTAATCAAAGAACGCTCTTCCTCTGAACAATGTCTTGAACGACCCATTTTACTCTGTTTTTCAAGGACAAATGCACAGCTAGCATATGCAGCGTCAGTTGCCTTGATCCTTAAATAAGGGCCACCTGTTTAACACCTGTTTTTTTCACACAATCAATTACCTCACTAATTGAACTCAGCACTGCTATTTTTTTGAACACGCCCCTTTCAGTTAATGATTCAGTTTCACAGAATCAGCAGCATGCACGTCATGCCTGTTGGGTCTGTTGGTTTTCTATACCTTTACTAAACCTTCTAGAAACTTACTTGCAGTGTAGAAGCTGAAATTCTAACAAAAGCAGTGATTTACCTTGCTAGTGATGTAGGACTGCTATTATTTTGAACACAACTGTACGTTTGTTCTGAAGTCAGGTGTAACTAATGTTAGCTGACCGTAGCTCTGTGTGTTGGATAAGATAACATTAGCAAACAAAGACGTCTCAATAGTAGGTTACTTCTGTTAAACCTTGAGCCACTGGGTAATAATTGAGTAAAAGAGGAACTAGTAACAGATACAGACAAGTTCTGACATACTGATATCTTTAAGTATTTTGTCACCGGACGCCCTAGAAATGGGCAAACACAACGATAATGAAAGCTAACTTAACATTAATTTGAATTTACAATTACTGTGCTGTTCAAGAACATTGTTCTTCTTCTTTTTTTTTTTTTAATACTTTATTCATAGTTTTTCCATTTTACAAACATGAACATTAATGCCCTGTATCCAAACATGATACCCACCCACCCTAAACCTAAAAACAATAACGACAAGAATGAAAAATGAATAAACAGCACAAAAAAATAAAAAAGCGTAATAGTTTTAAAAGTAAATACACCAACAATAGAGAACATTGTTCTTCTTGTATGTAATTGCTATGAATGTGAAGTGTCAACACATGGGGTGCTTGACGCTTTCCCCACTATTTTAATGTCCTCTTCATTTGAACTCCAACAACATTTGATCTGGTGAATGTATCTCTCAAAAACATACTGGAGACCTTCCTGTCTGCTTCTTTTCTGAGATCTCTAAAGAATTTGTCCAGAAATTTGCAGATATTTCCTTAGGAATGTCACTCACTGGTATCGCTATAAACTCAATATTTCTCATTCCAGGAGGGAAAGTTTGACAGATGTAGCAACAGTAACCAAGGGGGACGGGGCTTAGCGAAGAGTCAATTCAGTCAGTTACGATGGAAATCAAAAACCAACTCCAGTAGATAATCAATGATAAATTAGCTTATGGAGTTGATATCATTTGTTTCTGTGCTTAATAATGCCCTTATGAATCCCTTTCCCCCTGTTCTGTATGTTTTGCAGATTGACAGGCTGTCACCAGAGGCAGAAGTCATAACAGAAGTCAATCAGAGGTGTTGAAATTGTGGCTTATTTTTACCGAGAATGACCCTGACTGCACAACATCCAGTGTTAGTGCCTGATGGATTTGAAGGGAGGGTGAAACACCAAGCGCCTGCAGAAGTGTGGCTTTAAATATCAGGAGTGTTTGACATTGTTTACTCAAAAACCTGTCAAACAGAAATCGCCCTTTATTGTCATTATACTGGATGTACAACGAGATTGGAGAGTTTCTCCTTCAGTGCAAACAGACAAAAATATGCAACATATCTGCAAATATGCAAAATCCAACTCAATATACAATATAAAATAATAAAGGATAAATATTAAGAATATAAGATATAAAATATAAAACAAAAAATGTAGAAATGTGTTGTATTGCACAGGATTATTAGATATTCACAGAATAAATATATTGCACAGAGAATTAATACTCACATGATAGACGATACTCAAAAAATAAACAGACTTGATAATGGCATTGGTATCAATTAGGGGGGACAAAAAATCGATATGGCGATTGTCGTTATCCTCCCTCCCGTGATATGTTTATTGATATGTTGGTGCAAATATCGATATTTAATAAATCAAATTAGCTCTCTAAACATGCTGTATGTCCCTGTTGGTTTGTCTCCCAGAGACACTACTTGATGGCTCCTCAAGGGGGCGCTCCACACTTGAATCAGTGAAACTTGAACGGAAGCCGAAAATAAAGTTTACAGAGCGGAAATGTCGGACTTCAGTGTGAAGAAGAGTACGACTTATAAATCTAAAGTATGGATACACTTCGGCTTCTTCAACATTTAAGGGACAGACAAAATTGATTATTGTGACATACTGTTACTTTATTTTTTTTGCAATACATCAATTACGGCAGAATCACTGCATTGTGATTATATTGTTATTGTAGACCATGTATTGTGTATAGTATCCTAAGGTACCCAGTGATATAAATAAAAACGTATCAGTTTCCATCCCTCTTTTGTAAAAGCAATCAATAAATGAACAATCAGTAAAACAAGAAATAATTAAACATATCAGATATTTTAAAGAATTTATTATGGAATATAATTTGATAAGTCATACCAATGATTAAACATAAAATCATCTCAACCATGATCATAAAAATATATTTATATAAATTTGCAGCTATTTTTAAGCCTGTTTTAAACCCAAAACTGTCCAACTCAGCCCAGCGTTTAGTCCAGTACTTCCTGAAAATATTCTTGGTTCTTCTGGAAATTTCCTGCTGTGGAAACACCCTCGCACGTTTGTCCTTCAGGCTGTGAGCTGCACACAGACTCTGCTAACACGAATGAGGAAGTCCAAGTTTCCATCAGAATTGTTATCAGCACCGGTGATTGTTGGACTCCATCTGAGTTTGAACTTTCAGTTGGTTTAGGACAGCAGCAGCTCAGATGATGGTTGATGAAGATCAGAGCAAAGAATAAAAGAAAACTGAATTTTTTTATTTTTGTATGGCTCTGTATTTCTTTCACATGAAAGCAGGGCAAAGGCATTAACAAATAGCTGTCACTGTACCAGAGTTTTAAACTTTGAAATGATTCCAGTTTAACAGTATTGAATAGGGATGAATTATATTATCTGTACAGTATCTGCAGATGTTGCCAACATTATCCACTTTTGTAACTCAGAAGATTCATTTATCACAGAATAAAATGCTGTATTTCTTGTTCTTGTTTTGCATACAATGAAAGCAACAAGTCAGTGTCTGAAAAGTAAAGACTTTGTGCTCCTAGTGAAAAATATTTGTAATGGTATTGGTGAATAAGTTCAGAAATACCAGCATTTTGGCAAAATCGAATACTGTGCATCCCTTTTAGAAACCCGTGGATTTAAAGACAGAAGTTAACAACTCTGGCCTGATCTGTCGGTGTATCGTGTCATGGTCTGGGGGGTAGTGGGGTTTCACCCTGGCGACGCAGCATCTTAGTTTTCACCCCTAATTAAAAGCCAGGGCTCCATCTGTTAAACATGCATTTGATGGTGAATTAATCAGTTTTACACCTAAATTGTTACCGGGTTTGTGTGTGGTTCATGAGAATAATATATTGGTGTGTAAACAAAACCTGTGGATTTATCAAGTTACAATTTTAATCACAAATTTATTTCATTTGTTCATCCGCATTCATATTTTTGAAATTTTTGAAATCCATTCTTTTTGGTTGAATGATAAAGACACAAAATTCTCTCCTTGCTAAACACAGACCACACCCATTTTAAATGACTTATTTAGAGGACATAATTTATTTCCTGTCTTCTTTATTTATTTATTTATTTTATGACTGTATTTAAAGTTTTTACATTGTCTTGTTTTTATCTTATCTTGTTTTATCTTGATGATTTGTCCCTCTGTCCCATGCTTAGATAAGTTTCCTCGACAGATTGATTGATTATTTATTTATGTTGTTGACTGACTGTATGCACAAATGTACACTGGAAAGCTGCAAATGAATTGCCCCTTGTGGGATACATAAAGTTGTCTGAACTGAACTGAACTGAACTGAACCCTTCTGTCTTTCCATCGTAGGTGCAGCACCCAGACTGACCATCTCACTGGATCCACATGTTTCTCTTTCCCATCACGATCACCTTCTTTCTGCATCCATGAAATCAAAGTTTGCTGAGTAACAAGGAAGGAGATCTCTGCCCAGTATTGGATAAGAACCTAAAAATCCCCTCAAGATAAAAATGGTCCTGGGAGTCTCCGTCTTGAGCACATAAAGGCTGCACTTCTTCACGTTTTCACCAGGGTTATTTTTGCTCTGGAGAGGCTGAATCTCAGAGGGGTTGCTGCGCGAGGGCGTTATCCAAGCCTCAGTGCCCTCCACTGGGGAAGGAAGCCGAGGGAAGGCCCTGGAGAAAACGTCCAGCAGCCGGGAGGCCAAGAGTTACATAACAAACCAACAGCAGGAAGGGAAGCAGGGATGTTGAAGGCTGCGATGAATTAGATATGATTCTCATCCACTCCCTCTCACTGTAGCTGCTTCTCAAAGCCTTCATGGAAACTGATGGATGTTCTGCTGGGTTCACATGTTCTGGAAATATCCCCACGATCACTCCCTGCTTTATGCTTCCCCGTCGCGTCCCCGGTGCTGCAGGCAGGTGAGCTGGTCTAAATCAGCCGCTGCCGGGGTTTAGGGATGCCCCGGCACCGGAAAACCAGGCTGCTCCACTGGCCCGCTTACAGACTGCTGTTTCCAATACGAGTCCTGGACTGAGAGCAGAGCATCGCCTCCTCTCGCAGAGGCTGGCTGTTTTTTTTTTTTTCTTTTTTTTTTTGTTCTTTTTAGTTTTCAAGACTTCTCCACTCACAAACTGTTGATCTGTGGGTTATTTTGAATCTCTGAACATCTTCATCAAACATATTCATCTGCACTTTTATAGACGAAACGGAAACACTGTCCTATCATCCTCTTACAAGCTTCATTTCATGTCACTGCAGTCGCTTGTCAAAGGTCTACCTCTGCAATTCCTCATACCTCATTTAGCTCCAAATTATTATCCAGATTAATCAGTCTTGATCCGATAAAATCAGTCACAGTGATGCGTTTTTAATTCTCTTAGTTTGTCAGTAAGCAGCCAAACGATTCAATTATTCAGGAACTTAATTAGCATCTTTTTAAAGAGGTCTCTTGTGATTTATTTGCTTTTAAATGTCAATCAGGCATTTTAAATAAAACTGTTGTGATTTTTATTTCACCAGGCCTTTCATTTACAGTTAGCAGCTCTCACTCTTACATGTGCTTTTGTGTAATTTATGGGATCAAGCTTGTTGTCTGTTTTCATGAGTGATTCTCCAAACGGCTCTTCCTTCTTTACATCAGTGGCTTATTTGTTCATCCCGCCTTCCCACCTGGTTTTCTTCAGGCTGAAACAAAGCTTCTCCTAATCTGAGAACACTCCCACAGGATTGACCTATGACCTGAGCCCCTCCCACAGCAGCGTGGTGATGAACAGAAGTGTGCTGCCTTTCTTTTTTACACAAAGAATCATCAACTTTTATTTTTCTGCTTCATCGCTTCTACCTTCCAACCACTAAAACTCACCTAAAGACACGTTAAAACTCTGAATGAGAGATCCTCGGGATTAGTACACACTGCCACACACAGGAAGTGATGCCAGGGGGCAGCAGTAAGAGCGGTGGGCGGGGTCCATCCTCATCGCCCCTCCCCCACTCCGTCGTGCCGCCCAGCAGACCCCTGCGGCCCTCCCGCTACGTCCCGGTGTCGGCGGCGACTTTCTTTCTGGTCGGCTCCACCACGCTCTTCTTCTGTTTCACGTAAGCATCTCAACCACTCACTCACTGAATCAATATGAAGGCAGCTAGCTTGTAAACAAGGTTTTTGAACAGTCAGCACCTGGGCCGCAAAAGGGCAGAACATTTGAGGTAAACTTCCACGAACTGTCCATGGGAAGTTATGTAGGGGGCGTGGCCTCAAGTACAGATTTCCAACTTAAAGAATGGCCCCAGTTACCTGCTTTCAGCACAACTACTTCATTAAGTACACTTGTTCAGCTGCTTATTTACGCAAATAGCCAATCAGCCAATCATGTGGCAGCAACTCAATGGATTTGGGCATTTAGACAACTTGCAGAAGTTCAAATAGAGCATCAGAATGGAGAAGAAAGGCGATTTCTCTGAATGGTTGTTGGTGCCAGTCGGGCCGGTTGGAGTATTTCAGAAACTGCCATCACATACACAACCATCTCTTGGGTTTACAGTGAATGGTCAGAAAAAGAGAAAATATTCAGTGAGCGGTGATCTCTGGGTAAACACGCCTTGTTGATGCTAGACGTCAGAGAAGAATGGCCAGAGTGGCTGTAGATAATAGAAAGTTATGGAAACAAAACAAAACCTTTTGTTACAACCAAGAAACGAACAAGAAACTGAGGCTATAATTTAACAGAAGATATGAAGAATGTCTCCTGGTCTGATGAGTCTGGATTTCTGCTCCACATTCAGATGGTAGGCTCAGAGTTCTTTGTTATTATGTATATATTTATTATTTATTTTCACATGGTTAACAGAGAAGTCGGAGAAAACAGTGAATAACATTAAGTCACATGTGCAGGTGAAGTAATAACCCAATGTGGGCTTATTTTAAGAGTGAATACAGATAATATTAACAGAAAAAAACATTAAATCCAAGTAATTAAAGAAAAATAAACAAAAATCAAGTAATAACATACATTTCATAAAAAAGAGAGAACATGCTAACACAGAAACAGAATATAACAAAAGAAAGTGGTACAAAAACTGTATTTTCTCAAGCAAAATTGAAATTTGATCATTACACAGATCATTATGAACAAACCGTCTTTGACATTAAGACATGTTTTAGCCTCAGTCTGTATCTGGACAGGGACAGAGACTCTGTCAGTAAATTTCTTTCATTATTTGTTTGAACTCTGAGCTTTGTGACCTGAGTTTTTTTACGCTTGTATCATAAGACATGCCACACATTTATAAATATTGTCATCTGTATGATCTTATATTTGATATTTAACCTTTGCTATCTATCAGTGAGATGATTTGTGGGTAGTATAGCCCGCTAGCTTCCTTCACAGGATGCAGAGCATGATTTGTATGCTGGCTGTGACATGAATCCATAAATCAATCGGTCAATCAATCAAACTTTATTCGTATGGCACTTTCCAAGTCTTGTAGCACAAAGTGCTTTACATAAAAAAGAAATAAAATAAAGTAAATAAATAAAAACATAGAAAATTGAATACAATGAAAAATACAAAACCCCACCCACCCTTGAAGTCTACATACAGCACACACACACTCACACAAAGACACAGAAAACAGAAGTAGAGGGCTGAGGAAACGCTATCTTGAATCAAAAATCAGGAAACACAAGAGCTAAGACTAAAATGAAAATAAAAAATCATGATGAGAAATTTGATAAAATACTATGGGTAAATAAATAAATAGGTAAATAAAATACAATTTTAAATAACAAAATGGTAAATGAGATAACCCAACACCAAGTGTATAATAAAATCTACTGAAGTAGGATAGTGGAAAGGAAATCGACAAACAGAGAATAAAATTCCAAATAATAAATCTGAGCTGATATTGAGAATTAAAACAGATTGAGAGGGTATTAAATAAATAAATATGATTATATAACAATTGTAAATATAATCACCTAAAAGCCAGACTAAAAAGGTAGGTCTTGAGTTGCCTTTAAAAGTATGAACAGTAGGTGCTGCTCTCAGGTCTGCAGGTAGACTGTTCTACAGACGAGGGCCGTAATATTGAAATGATGCTTCACTGTATGTTTTAGACCTTACTTTGGGAACATAATGACTTCAGGCCAGCTCAGGCCTTTTCTTTCTTTGTTTTTAATTGTTTTTTCTTTGTTACTTTTACAGCTTTATTACTTAAACAGATACAGTGTCAGGGCATAACAGATTGATTTCATTCATCAATCCTCCTTATATCAGTCTCCTTATTGTCCAGTGAAAGTGGTGGTGTCCTTGTTTGTCCTCTTGAAATCAGTCCATTTTTCCCACTTTTCCACAAATTGTGTTTCCTGTAATCTTAATTTATGTGTGAGTTTCTCCATAACAAATATTTCTTCACTGCTCACCCACTGCTCCCCAGTCAGAGGTTCTACTTTATACTATAATCTGGTGATTACTTTTTTACTTGCAGATAGTAGTATATTTACAAGGTACTCATCTTTTCTTTGTATTGTATCATGTGATAAATTTCCAAAAAACAGTCTCTTAAATATTTAGGATATCAGATGTCCTGTTAATGTTTTGCAAACTTTGCCATATTTCAGCCCAATACCCTTTCATTTTTGGGCAACAGCTGAGGCATTTTGTGGGACTCGACCCGCTTAAGCCTAGTGTCTCTACATGGCTGTTTGCAGCCAGTTGGGGTAAAATTTACCACCATTTTAACCATGACTTTCACTCTATTTCAGAGAGTGGATTAATTTTTGGTGAGGAAACTTAATTCTACATAAAATTTGAAAATGTGATTTCAAAAAGTTTAAAAGGTCAAAAAATACACTGTGGACAAATTTACTCCCCTTCTGGTCCTGAAGTGGCTCTTAACTGCCACTGACTTTGACCCTCTTTAAAAACATATCAGATAAATATTTCTTCCATTTTTTTTGCTTAGATCCCTAAATCAAACTCAGTCCTGTCCAAAATATATATATATATATATATATATATATTTTTTTTTTTTAATTATGGATTTATCCCTTTTAATGCCAATTTCATAGGTGATTTCACTAATATTTTTTTATATTTTCAATATAAAAAATGATCTAATGCTGGAGATTTTTTATATGCTATCACACTCTTGGATATGTCAAAGAATAGTAAAAACATTGGCTTTGATGCAGTATTATTTTTTGTGCGTTATCAGAATTAACTAAATTTGGTCCTGTTTTGGGTGTTAACAGCCACTACAATTAGCTGCTGTACAAAAATATCAGATAAATGTTTGTTTTTTTTTCATTTTTCTCCCTCAAATCTCTTCATCAAACTCAGCTCTGACCAAAATTATTGAATATTTGGGGAAAAAAATGGATTTTAACCCTTTAAATGCCAATGTCATAGGTGATGTCAATCAATCAATCAATCAATCAATCTTTATTTGTATAGCGCCAATTCATAACAAGTGTTATCTCAAGACACTTTACAATAGAGCACAAAGCTCTTCATATTATGGATACACATATATGCATAGATACATATATACATATAAAAATACACATATACATATATATACAAATATATACATCCAACACCCAACATGAATCCATATAGCCAATCATGAATCCCTCCACTGTCACTGTCACTGATTTCCTGAACACAAAAACACACAAAATGACATATTTTCAATATAAAAAATGATCAGAGGCTGGAGATTTTTTATGTGCTGTCACACTCATGGATATGTCAAAGATTAGTTAAAACATTGGCTTTGATGCAGTATTATTTTTCATGCAGCAGCAGATTTTAATTTTTACTCCCCATTGACACCTATTGTTAACACATTTTTATATGCACAGCCATTACACTGCGTAATCATGCACGATATCGGCATTTAAAGGGGTAAAATCCATAATTTAAAAAAATGATTTAATAATTTTGAACAGGACTGAGCTTGATTAAGAGAGCTGTGCAAAAAAATGGAAGAAATATTTATCTGATATGTTTTTATAGAGGCTAAAGCTAGTGGCTGTTAACAGCCACGTCAGGACCAAAGGATGTGTTTTAATTTAGTGCACAAGGGTTAAGAGTACTGCCATGTGAACATGAAACGATCCAAAAGAAATATGATGACGTCTGCCTAACAGCCTGAGACAGGTGAGAGGAGAGAGTGTTTGAGCAGAAGCAGGAAATCCACAACAATCACTGGGAGAATCATTATCAATTAAACCTAATCACTCCTCATCCTGAAAGATCCTTTATCTCAACCGGAGCACTGATTTAGAGTTTGTTTTCTTAAGCTGAAGGGATTTTCCAGCCCTCGGCCTGCAGAGAGCCTCTGACAGAGTGATGTTATGGCCTGTCCTCACTAATCGAGCTGACACCTCGCTCTGCAGTGTGTGTGTGTGATAAGGAGAGCTGGAGTGTGTGAGGCCTGTGGGTGAAAGCGTGCTCGAGGTTTAATGTGAGAAAGTCAGACTGACGAGTGTGTCGGTATGTGTGTGTGCATATGTGGGAACATGTAATCAGTGCGTGCTTGTGTTTGTGTGTGTGGTCAGCGTGGTGGGCTGTCTGCTTGGTGCTTCAGATTAGTGAGGAGAAAATAGGCCAACATCTGTCACCCTGACAAAAGCCCATCATCGCTCGCCTCTGTGTTTCTGCTCGAGTCGACGCTGAAACTCCCTCTGACCAGAGAAGTTGCTAAGACTCTCTCTGTCCACGAGCTTTTGGACACAAATGTGACCAAACACCTGAATTTATCTCTGAAGCTTCAACACTTTACCCTCAAAAGACAAGAGACGGCTCTTTTTTTTAATTGGAGATATAAACCAGTGAATTAAAGATATGAACTGTTTGGTATCCCTTTTTCAGTGCAACATTATCTGTGAAACATATTTATTAATTATTCTGAATTCAAATAGGGGCTGCAAGTCAGTTTGTGTGGTAAACTTTGACTAGTCACTGATGATGTTATGAAAAATACTCATGCTGGTGGTACAGGACATTAAGCCCCATTTTAAACCACAAATGCAAACAACAGGATGTTACTCAGCTTTAATGATTATATTAAACTGTTTTAATACAGTGTTGACTGGGGTTACACTGGTTTGTTATGGTAACAACTGGATTTACACTGGAATTAAAGAGTAACAGTTAGATTTACTCTGGTTTAATGGAGTCACAACTGGGATTGCACTGGTTTAATAGAGCATTAACTGGATATACTCTAGATTGATAAAGTCAAATCTGGACTTACACTGATTTTATATATCAATAACAGGGTTTAGACATTGGTTCACAGTTTTTCTCCATTGATGTGGCTCATTTCTTGAAACAGAAATAACATTCTCAAAATAACATGGACAAACATCCAAACCGCTTGGCAAATGTTCACAGCAGAATTAAATTTCTCATTCATTTCATCAAATTGCAAATGTATTAGTACATTTCTCAACGTCTCAGCACATCTTAGCAAACGCCTAATTTGCTTAAATAAAATATCTACATTTTAACATTTTTGTATTTATAACTGGGATTACAATTTTAGAGGCACATCTGGGTTTTCCATGGTTTAAAACATTAATAATTGTGTTTGTACTGGTTTAAATCAGGAGTAACTGGGTGGGCATGGGATTTAAAGAGTAACAGTGGGATAAGTATTGGATTAGAATAGTAAAAAGTGATTTATTTAGTAATAACTGGGTTTAGACTGGTTAAATTCACTGCTCACTGTTATAGTTCTGCTCAGTCACAGGTTTAGACTTCTGATCCTGTTTTGTGTTGAGAAGACGACGGCCTTAGCATGAGCGTGATGAAGGCTTCCTCTCCTCTGTGATGATATCAGACCGACTCAGTCATCACCTGCTGTCTTCTCTAAAAGCTGATGTTATTATAGTCTACCCATGTGATATGACACTCGTTAACTTTAAGCAACAAAAAATCATCAGGCAACAGGAAAGTGGACTGGTCGATTATTGGACTAACTCATAGAACCCAGAACATATAGAAGTTAATATTTGATGACAAAAATAGGCATAAAATCGATTAAAAATGATGATATTTTGCTATCAAACATTTTCAAACGTCTTTATGACTTTACCTTTAAAATAAAGTTTGTGAAAAGACAGTGTTGTGTAGTTATATCTCGTTAAATAGATTCACGTCTGTAATGTATATTTGTTAGTTAAATCACAGTGAAGCATCTTCTCTATCTGGTCTTACCTCCAAGTGTCTCACTGAGCATGTTTTGTCTTTATCGCTCAGGTGTCCGTGGCTCTCAGAGCGTTTCTCTGTGGCTGTGCCGATCTACAATGGAGTCATCTTCCTGTTCGTTTTGGCTAACTTCTGCATGGCCACCTTCATGGACCCCGGCATCTTCCCCAGAGGTGAGAGCACAACTATAAAACTCTGACCAAATGTTCCACGGCACGAGGGAGAGGGGATTAGATTCAATGTCTGAATGTGGATGTGGATTCAGGAATTTTTTCAAGGATTTGTTCACATTGTGAGATTAACTCAGCAAAGAATTTCAGAAATGCCTTGGTGGGGGTTTGCACCCTCGGAGCACCTCTAGTATGGCTGGACATGTTTTAATCGATTTACTCTCTACAGAAGATTTAAAAATTAATAATCAAGATTTTTTTTCCTTGACCTAGTCCAATCATAAGTTGTTGCAGTGGTTGAAAATATAAATACTGAAAATTTACATTTTCATTATGGTAAGCCCTGTCAGGTTTTGCAGAAGTACTGTTATGGGCTTGTTTTTGTCTCTTAAATGAGATTAAATATTGATCAGAGAGCTCCATGTTATTAATAAAATAAACTGTGAAAATACCTCAGCCTTCAGTGAATATGTAGACAAGCCTGCCTACATTTAAACTACATAATCAACATTTTATGACACAGGCTTTAACTTTAAGAGGGAAATTCTGTTTGGTTTGGGAATATATTTTGACGAGGTAAAGGCAAAACTTGATTCATGTCATTTTTGTGTTACTGGGAGTTTTTATTTATTTTTTTTTTTTTTTGAGAGGGAAAAAAGCAATTACAATCATAAATTGAGTGTTGTGGAAAAAATTGGGGATTTTATTTTGAGGCCGTGTCACCCAGCCCCAACCTCTAGATCTTCACCTGTTCAGCCCAGCCCCTTTTTTAAGCCTTCTGCTCGAAACCCACAAGGTCTATTTGAATGATTTTGGTGTCATAATAAAAGTAACACTTGAGAGATTTGTCCAGATGTGTAATTATCAGCATATGTGTTACTGGGACAGAGTAAATGAAGATAGAAGTCAGAATAATCTGAAAATTTCACCCTCGCCTAAAACAAAAACAATTTTTATTGTGAATATCTCTTAGAAATGATGCTGGAGTGGCTGTAAAACTCTGAAAATGAATAATAAAATATTTTTACATCATCTCTGCAAAGAATTATTGTTATAAAGCGATGCAGAGCAAAATTAAAGAGGTTTTATAGCAATATGGTCAGGCGAGGATTTTGAAAAGCAGTGCATATTGAGCCAAAGGTCAAAAATATATGTATTTTGTCTTGAGGGCACAGTTCACTGCTTTGTGCTGTTGTGTTGAGGAGCTTTTCTCCTGAGCCCCAGCAGACCCAAATTTGGATCCTATGGGGGGTTAATGTTTCTAATATGAACAGCATATTAGATTTAATTTAATGCATTTCATTTAACTTCAAGGAACACAGAATCTCTGTCATTCACAGTAGCTAAATTCAGTGCCAGGATGTCCACAATGACTCTTCTTAGCCACACGAGTCAGTGTTAGTGAATCAGGAGGGTATGTGAGTGAAGAGACAGCAGACACATGGAAGGACAATCCAAGGCCTGGTCCACATGTAAAGATGAGAGTGTGAACAAGTTTTAGATAAACAAAGATAGAATTTTATGTATTTATTTTCTCCACAGACAGTTTAAACCAGAACATGTACCCCCTCAAAAAGTAGGGACGTGATGGATTTTTGTCAATATCTGGTATTTCCAAACTTATTATTGCAGAAACAAGTATTATTTGGCTAGAGCACAAGGTATCTCTTTTACTACTTTTAATTTCAGCAAAGATTTTGATATCTGCTGATGCCAATATTCCACTTTTTAAGCTAATGTCACACGGTTGCTAAAATTAATCAAACTTTATTTGTGTAGCACTATTCATACAAAATCTTGTAGCACAAAGTGCTTAACATAAAAAAGAAAAAAAAGTTACAAAAAGAAATAATGATTTTGAAATAAAAAGTGGAAGAGTGAATACAATGAAAATACAAGACCCTACCCAGCCTCACGACCCACATACAGCACACACACAAACACTCACATAAAAAGATAAACACTAAGAGAAGAGTCTAACAAAAAACAGAATTAGAAGACTGAGGAAACACAGAAGATAAGACTTAAAAGGCATAATGATAAAAATAAATGTATTAATTAAAAGAATGAAAAATAACCTTAGACTGCACACAGTGGTTGGTCAGGATGACAGTTGTAGTGTTTTCAGTTTGTCAGACAGACAGGATGGGATTTTTATTGAGTATTGAGCCATAATGAAACCAAAAAACCCTGTACAGTCTGATGCAGCCTCAGGTTTGAACCTCCGACTCCTTTAAAACATTAACTATCGAACCATAAGTGCTCTTGATTTTTGCTTTTCATTAACAGTTCAATGTATTCTGTGTGTGGGCTGTTGGAGCTATAATTATCTTTCTTGTGTGTGATATTGTTTTTCCTCCTCTGCAGCGGAGGAGGACGAGGACAAGGAGGATGATTTCCGAGCTCCGCTGTATAAGACAGTGGAGATCAGGGGGATCCAGGTCAGGATGAAGTGGTGTTCAACCTGTCGCTTCTACAGACCGCCGAGGTGCTCCCACTGCTCCGTCTGCGACAACTGTGTGGAGGTGAAAGTCGCACTTCACTTCAGTCTCAAGATTTAACACCCTCATGTCTTTAGTGGAGACCTCGGCCAAACATTGACCTGCTTACATGTTGAATTTGCTGCATCAGCTCTTTTCATCGCGGTCTTTGAATCTCCTTCCTGCAGGACTTCGACCACCACTGTCCGTGGGTGAACAACTGCATCGGCCGGAGGAACTACCGCTACTTCTTCCTCTTCCTCCTCTCCCTGACAGCTCACATCATGGCTGTGTTCGGCTTCGGCCTGCTCTACATCCTCTACCATCGGCAGAACATCGACCGCCTGCACGCCATCGTCACGTATCCTTTAGGAACCTTATCCATGTGTTTATTATTTCACTGACAGAGCTCTGTTTACTAGGGCAGGGAATCATTAAAAACTATAAAGCACTCAGAGAGACCTCCGCCAAGCAGCTCAGTTCAACCTTGACTTTTCCATAAACCCCTGTGAAAGAGACAATACCGGATCACCAGATCCAGAACAGAGCCAGGATCCAGACCAAACTTAGCACAGACATGGAGGTTGTTATCCTGTATGAACATAACACACTAAAGATTTTGATTTTATATGAATTATTGAATGTCGCCAATGGGATCTCCCATTATAAAGTTCAATGTTTTTTTTGTGACATCAATCTGGATCAGATCCAGAGGAAATTTACCCTGATGATAGAGACATGGACCCAATATTATCCTGTGAAACTGGAAGTGAATCCGTTTAAAAAGTGGCAGAGATATGAGTTTTTTTAAAATTCCACCCAGTGTTAACTTGTGGAATTTATTCTGAAATTTGGGATTTTATTGCACCTGGACTAATGTACGTATCACCACCAAAATCTAATCATTTCTAAGCTGGGCCATTATCAACTTCTACTGAAAATTTTGGCAAAATCCATCCAGTAGTTTTTGCATAATCTTGCTTACAAACAAACAAACAAACAAATATATGCTTACAAAAACATAACCTCCTTGGCAGAGGTAAATAGTTCATACTGGTACTTAAAATTCCACACATACAGTTTGTTTTTAAAAGTCTATATTTTAATATTTTGTGGCACAAAAAAGCACTGGCGATGGTATTATCAGCAGTTTACTGCCTAGCACGACCATCAGCTGACTCAGCTCTACCCTGGCTTCATTCTAGTTGATCCATCAGTGGCTGATGTAGCTGTATTACTACCCTCACCAGCATTTCTCCTGTTACAGAGTTAATTTTTGCTTTACTCTCAGATGTAGTGTGTGCATTTTTTATAGCAATAGCAGGTAGTTGCTCTCTTGGATCCACAGGTTGTTAAACCCCTGGACTTCCACATTAAGAAATACATTTGCAAAAAAATTATCTATTGGTAAAATTGTGTTCCTACCTCAGATCAACCAATCAGGAAGCAGACATGCAGATGAACTTGCAGGTTGACTTATCTGTTCAGGGTTATTCTGGACATGGATGGATTTCTTTAATTGTTGAAATAACCTTTACCCTTGCTCTTACTCTGTGAGTTTTCTGAGGAGTTGTACAGAGTCATTACCATTTTTTTCCACAGTTTTTAGACAATGATATTTATGTATAGCAGCACTACCCAGTGGATATAATTAGTGTTACATACACTATTCAAAGAGGTGAGTGAGGATAAAAAGCCAACAATAGGTTTACAGAGCTTTAAATACAACAATATGACAGCAAAAAAAAGTCAACCGAGCCGTCACAATGGCAGTCAAAGGGTTAAACATGGTGTAGCATTGTAACTCCACCCTTTATTGTGGACTTGGCTCACTCTGCATCCCCTCAGAGGGGTTACCAAAAAAGTGTGACAGCATGGATCAGCTGTTTGGGTCGCCTTCCCCTTATTTGAGAATGGAAACACCTGTAATTATGCACCACACTGAGCCGAAGACTGCATGATGGAAACTTGGCTTTAGTGTTGAGTATAACAGCTCTGAAGCTCTGTATCTGAAGCTCCTAGTAAAGTTATTTATCTCAAGCTCTTCACAATAAACATAATGTAGATGCTTTAACGTATAAAGTCATATCAGTAAGTAGAGGTCTTGTAGTTTTGTAGCTCTGATATCTGTTGTGGTATATTCTTTATCCTTCCTTGTCCTTCATCTCTCTGCTAAATCCATTTTAAAAGCTTCCTTCACCTGTTTACTCTCAGGCTGGCTGTTATGTGCGTCGCTGGTCTGTTTTTTATTCCTGTTGCTGGTCTGACTGGTTTCCACATCGTGCTGGTTGCCAGAGGACGAACGACCAACGAACAGGTAGGAAACTCAGACGCCATGTGGTTATGATTAAAAACAGAAAACCACAATACACACTTACATGTTTTAGAGGAAGCTTGATCAAAAACTAACAAACATAATAGCACCTGTGCTTCAGAAAACCCCCACTGAAGGATTTATTTATTTGGCAGCAAGTGAAGTTTGGAGGCGAGATGCTCTTCCTAAGACTTGAAAAAAATACAAAAGGAGTCACTCTGAAGTAGGGCTGGGCTATATGTCAGTTAAATCGATTAATTCAAATTATTTTCTGAAGAAGATTTAAAAATGAAAATGGGGATTTTTTTTGACTTACTCCAATCATAAGTTGTTACAGTGTTTGAAGATATAAATAGTAAAAATATGCAGTTTTCATGATGGTCGGCCTTGACAGGTTTTGCACAGGCACATGTTCAGGCTATTTTTTGTTTCTTGCTGAAATTTCTCTTTTATAACATACATTATTTTGCTCTTAAGTAAGGTCTAATTTTATACACAAGCACAAACAAAATATGTAAAATATTTCGTCTCCCAACATCAACACATCTGATACAAAAAGCCATTATAGTCTCTCTCTGCAAAACATTACCGCCAAACTTGCGTAATTCTTATTAAACTGACTGTTTAACTGTTCTAATCCAATATTTTGCGTCTTAATTAGTTAAGGGATTCTGTCCTCTTGTGAGCAAGAGGACCAAAATAGCTGCACTGTGATTGGTCAAAGACATTGGCATGTTGATAGCTGCTCTCTGATTGGTCGGTACGCTACGGCTGAGCATGCTTGGGCAGAAATTGAGTAATTGCACATGCATGAAGCAAAAGGTGTTTCCACAACCGTTTTAGAGAAAAAAATCATGTACGGTATTTGTCGTGAAAATACTGAAATTTCATTGATTAAAACTTTGAATAAAGGTAATTTTTGAGTTGTCTAAGAGAGTAAGATTTGGGCAAAATTTGGGCGTAAATTGAGTTTTATGGACAAAAACTGTAGGATTTTATTTTTAGGTCTTATTGGCCAGCCTAACTCTGAAGGTTTCTTTTGCTCTTCAGCTGTCGGATCATCACAAAAGTGCACTGGCAATGACACACTTTTGCTAAGTTTGTCCTTTCAGTCAGTTAATATCAGATTAGGCAACAAAAAGGCCATAAAATCGTGTTGACTTGCCGAACAAGCATGACAGTGTACATGATTAAAACTGATTTGACACTGAACCCACACTCTGTAGCCTTGTGAAGCACTGTGCTTTTGTTTATCATTTTAAATGTGATGTTAAAAGCAAGCAGCTCTCAAGGTGCTGCGGCTCCTCCGAAGTCCAAAAATTTTAATGTGAGGGAATCGACAAAAATCAGACCTGCTGGACTTCCTGATGTGAAGCTGGAGATGACCCAGGCACCAAGCCAAACGACAGATTTTCATGGCTGACAGATCCCAAAACCTTGAAACCACAATCGTACCTCCATCATCCACCGTGTACCGTTTTTCTTTACGGCAGCAAAACAGAGATGATCAGTGATCCATACAAGTGGGCCATCGCTGGTTTAGTCTGGTATTATGCTTTGCCATCAATCGAAGGGTCGAGGGTTCGAGCCCAGGTCTAACTTTCACATGATGATGTGTCCTTGGGCAAGACATGCAGCCCCAAGTTGCTCCCACTTTTGCGTCATTGGTATGTGAATGGGTTTAAAAGGATGAGAAGGTGTTAGCAAATACAGATGGATATCTTAAAAGAATCTCAGAACCATCGGTGAGGGCAGATCTGAACTGTCATTTCCCTTTTCCATTATTATTCAATCAATCAAACTTTATTTATACAGCCCAGTTCATACAAATTAAATTATTTCAGTTCAAAGTGCTTTACATTGAGACAAAAATGATTGACAAAAGATAGATAGATAGACAGATATACAGATATACACATAAATAATGATAATAATCATTTTCTTACAACCATCCTGCAAATATATGCTCAGCAGAGGTCCATCTACTAATCAGTTTTCCACTGTAATTGTAATGATATTAGGTATGATGTCAAGAGGATTTGGAGATGATTACACACCAGAATAGCTAAAGTAAAAGAAATGATAAAATCAAGATGACTGATAAAATATAAACGAAAAGGCACAAGAGAAAATGCAAAGCAATAAAACCAAGAATCATCAGACATAAATTAAAACACTAAAAGTACATTTGAATAAATAAATAAATTGTAAACATTATTTTGAGTTTTTAATTTATTCCTTTATGTATATTCTTATGTATCACCTGTTTTTTTAATGTTTAGAATATATGTTTAATGAAAGCATGTTGTGCATATTTAAAAATTAGTAAGCAACCATTTTTCATAATTGAGAAAAAATTTTTGCTGTAATTGAGCAGCTGTACCTGAAGAGTAAAAGCACTTCTAGTCACCAGAAAGAGTCTTACGGAGTCTTATGGGTTAAACATTAGTGCTGGTGACCAAACCAAACTTAAGCTTCTTTAAAATAAAAAAGGTTAAGATGTTAGAAAGATGCTTGAACGTTTTGGTATATTAAAGATATTTTCATTTCTTAGATGAATTTTAAATTAATGCATAAAAAATGTAGATAAATATTCTGAAGCTTGTTTGATCTCCTTTTCTGTTTTTGTCTGTGCAGGTAACGGGTAAATTCAGAGGAGGCGTTAACCCGTTCACAAACGGATGCTGGAAGAACGTCTCCCACGTCCTCTGCAGCTCCCAGGCTCCCAGGTGGTTCTCCTTTATTTGATTTTATTTACTCTGCTTCTGGTTTGTCACCATTACCTAACATGTAAATGCTTTGCCTGCATCCATTTGCATGTCATCAATCAGTGAGAGAGACAGAGCTGATTATCCTCCAGCTTTACATTCATTTAAAGACCAAAAACAAATAAAGATTAAATCACCCTGAGGGACGAACACTCAGGCCGTGATGCTGTCTGTTGACTTCATCTGGACATGGCTGCTCTGCTGGTTAGATCTCTTATTAGCTTCATTTTGTAATATCAGATAAATATATAAGGATGGTAAAATTTGCCTCCTGATTTTAGTGCTAAGTTTCAGAGCCCTTCATGGACAAGCCTGCTGGTACGTCTCAGACCTTTTGTGTCTCTAAGACCATCATGGTCCCCCATAAACTTTAAAACCCGGGGAGGTGCTCATTCCAGGCTGTAGCACCTCGGTTATAGAGCGCTCTTCCTTTGTCTTAAAGGGATGTGCCAACTTTGTTTTTTTTTTTTTTTTTTTTTTTTTATCGTGTCTTGCCTCACTCCCGAGTCCATGACAAGCACATAGACACCATTCTTTTGACTGCAGTAACAAGAAAGAGACAAGCAGAGCTCGCCCACCGCTAATTAGCTTAGCTCAGACACTGGGAGTATATGGGTAGTGTTAGCCTGCTTCTGCCTACATTCATCAGATACACTTTTCAGCAACTCTAATTGGTCCTGTGTGCTTGTTGCGCTTGTTGTGACTCTTTTTTGTATTCACGTTGTGTTACGTTATCTATTTTAAGACTAAGATTAGCACTTTGTGCCGTTGTCAAAAGAATACATACGAAAGTAAACCACAGGGCGCGTGCACAAACCAACGTGGATGTCACATGTTTCTTCTACTATCAACGTATTACCTTCTACTCCTAAATAAAGGCTTTTTTTGTTGACCTACTCCTGCAGTGGTTTTGTGCCAAAGATGTGACGTTCACGAACGAGTCGAGTCTTTTGAACAGCCCTTTTAAGTGAACGACGAGAATCGATTCGCAGTTGTGAGTGAGCCATTTGATTGAGAGCCATTCTGAAATGTGCAGGAAATTTTTGTGTAAGAATGGCACGACAACATCACAGACAACCGCAAATCGGTTCTCATCTTTCACTTAAAAGAGCCGTTAAAAAGACTCGACTCGTTTGTGAACATCACACCTCTAGCACAAAACCACCGCTGAAGAAGTTCAACAAAACAAAGCCTCTGTTTATGAGTAGACGAAGATAATACGATGATAATAGAAGATAACCTCACGTAACACGGTAGAAAAGTGAGTCACAACAAGCACACAGGACTGTTTAGAGTTGCTGAAGAGTTTATCTGATGACTGTAGGCAGAGGCAGGCTAACGCTTCCTATTGACTCCCAGTGTTTGAGCTAAGCTAATTAGTAGTGGGCGAGCTCTGCCTGTGTCTTCCTTGTTACTGCACACACTGTTGAAAGAATGGTGTCTATCTGCTTGTCATGGACCCGGAGAGTGAGGCAAGACACGAAAACAACAAAAATGTTGGCGTATCCCTTTAACGCTGTGTTGAATCTACTGATGATTGTAAGAAACAGTCGAAAACACATTTGTTTAAACAGGTTCTTAGTGAAAGTTGGATGGTGACCTTTTGTGCTGCTGCTGTTTTCTACTCTCTATGTTTAAGTGTTTACCCTGTTTGACTTCTTATTAGTTGTAAAGCTCTTTCTATCCATGAAATAAATTGAACTTACTATTTTACTGACTGGTATCAACTTTTTCAGTAGAAATGTCCCCGTCCCCTGACGGGTAACCTGACTGTTGTGCTGCCCTCTGCAGATACCTGGGCAGGAAAAAGGGCGTCCAGAGCGTGTGCGTCCAGCCGCCCTTCCTCAGACCGCAGCTCACTGAGGCCCAGCTCGCCGCCAAGATCCTGGACAACGGCATCCAGGGGGAGCTGCACAGGGTAAGAGCTGCTGGAATCTAACATGAAAACAGCTGTCATTTAAGGTGAGGTTAAAAACAAGGGTTTACCTTTAGACGCGGGGTAACCGAGCTGTACTCGTGTAAATCCGTGCTTGGTAAGTTTGCATACATGCAGCTCCAGATGGCTGCAGAGCTTCAGTGGCTGTTTGATATTCAAATGCAGAAATCCTGTAAGGTCACATCATACACCAACTGCACACCTGCAGCCGTAGACAGTCTGTACTCGGCAGAGAAAAACAGGAACATGAGACCGAGCACAGGCCATCATTTTTTTATTCCCAAACTTTTTCTTTCGGCCCCCCTTCCTTTGGCAGATGAAAAAAATTTTAGCCCCCTGACCCTTACAAAACACGTTAACATCACTGCACAATATTTGATTTTTGAAGATATTAAAACTTATTTTAGGTAATACCGATACATAAAACAGCAGGAAACAGCAGGAAAATACAGACAGGTGCTCATATCTGCAGATACAAATATACTACTAATATTTTGCATCCCTGATATACACTTATTGCACATTCAGTCATGCCCTTTGCGAGCAAACTCGTATATAAGCTAAGAGTTTGTCCCAGATATTGTCTGTCAAAAGGTACAAAATGTTTGAGCACAAACTGAACAACAAGCAGCTTTAACAGACATGCAGTTAATGCTGATGCGGCAAAATTAAACTTCCAAGGCAGACATGTTAAACTCTAGGCCCGTGGGCCCAACCTAGCCCTGCATGTGGACGCGGACACGGACGGAATCACGGAATAAGATATTTAACGCTAAATTCAATATAAACATGGAATATCACGGAAACGGCCGACATTTTAGGTATGTATTTTTTTTCTGAATAAAAAGGAACATATCTCTCGGGAAAATGTCTCGAGGGGGATCACTGAGGCTGCGGACAATGCACGCTTCACTTCCTGTCCCCTCCTCCCTCCCTCATTAACGATGTCAACATGTCACAGCGGCCGTCTGAGACACCGGCTGACCCTGCGATCACATCAACAGCGATCTGTGCGTCCTCAGCATCAAGCTGCCATTCATTTTCAATGATCGCTGGCGTTGAGGGGCGACAAGCGGCGACCTCGAGCGGCGCGAAACAGATGCTCCAAAACTCCTGACTAACTCCAGAGTACAGGGCAGAGCAGTTTGCCAACAATTATTATGTGTCAGGCAATCAAATGCTCTGCAAATTTTGTCAACATACTGTTGACTGGAAACATAAAGATATCTGTGAGGACCACCTGAAGGGTGAGTGTCTATATTTCATTACTTTATACTGTGTCTCTGGGTTAAATTTGTGTAAAATACAAAAAAAATGGAATTCTCAAAAAATTAAAACAGAAAAAACGGAATATGGGAAAAATTAAAACAGAATTTGGGAAAAAATAACACGGATTTCAAAGAGCCCTACTCCTCCGTATCGCATTTCTCGTCAAAAGTTTAATTTGTCAACCACCATTATATAAATAAAGTAAATAATGTATATAATGTAAATAAAGAGCGGCGAAAGCAATGGGATTCAGCCGTGCTTTATTTCTAAAACCAATGCGGTTCCACCGCGCTTGATTTATAAAACCAGTGGGGTTCAACCGTGCCTTATTTATGAAACCAATGGGGTTTATGAAACCAATAGAAGAAGAAGAAGAAAAAGAAGAAGAAGAAGAAGAAGAAGAAGAAGAAGAAGAAGAAGAAGAAATTAATGTTATGAAATTCAAGGATTTCATTTTTCTTTGCCAGTGAGACTGTGACATAGGCTGAGAAATAGGTATTAATTTTTGATTTACATGGTCTTAAAAAAAGTCTGAAAAAGACTTGAATTTAACTTGAAGAAACCTGTAGGAACCCTGTCTTAGGGTTCCCCTATGAGTTGGCACTTCCCTTACAAGAGCACATCCAGTGGGCTTCAGCCTTTGCCCTTACTGGAGTAGCTTAAGTTTGTCACATCATAGCGGGGGATCTCATTATAGTCACTATGGTGGGGAGGTCCCAGCACGTTCCAGTCATGGACCAGTCAAGACTCGGTCAAGGACGTGGAAAATTTTAGTGGCTCTTTTAGATAAAAACAAAAATACACTCACTCAGATAAATATGAACTATTATGAACCACTCTGTCTGGGTAACGGCTCATAGAAAGTGTTTCAGATCATTTCAATCACAGTCTTTACAGGCCCTCTCCCTCTATGCAGCACCAGCAGCGTCCTAAAACTTCATTTCATTCCATTGACTCACAAGCCCAGTGCAGAGTGTAAGTGTTTGAATGGATGTAGAGTAGTTGACAATATGGCTGAACTGACAATCACAGAGTTGACCAATGAGAGCGGAGCCCCACAGAGAGCCTCATTCACCATCAGAGTTGTCTTTTTTAGCATAAGGGATTGTGAACATACCCTAAAGGTCTTAAAAACAAAAATATAAACTGATTTAAGACAAAATATGACCTTTTTAAATCTGAGTTAGAAACTGCCCAGTTACCTTCTTTTCAAGTGTCCATCTTTTAAACAGCTTCAGATGATTTTTAACTTTGGCCTCTGTTTCATTCTCATTTTCTCTCTGATTTTTAGTCCAAGTCGAGTCTGGAGATGATGGAGAGTCAGTCATGTGACGCCGAGCCACCGCCTCCTCCCAAACCCGAGCTCAGATACCCGGGAATCACCCGAGGAAACACAGAGGGTAAAAACTCCTTAATACAGCTTTATTAAACATTAATAAACTGTCTGCGCATAGATAAAGTCCAATTTACTGCCCCCTCGTCCTGCAGAGTGCAGCCTACTGAACAAAGCCCCGCCCACCCCGACCATGTACAAGTACAGGCCGACCTACAGCCCGGGAAAGAACCACACGGCGCTCACGCACGCCTACGCCAACCAGGTAACACACCCACACACGAAGAAGAAACAGCCAGGTGATGGCACGGAAACATCTGAACTCATGCTTTTGTTTTGTTTTGTTTCTTTTGATTTCCTGTCGGCCATCTTGGTTTGGTTTCTCAGTGGCTTTCTGTTGATCAGTCTCAGTAAGTGAAGGATCTCAAACATCTTTTCTTCTTCTTTGATTGGATTTTGTGTTTCCTTTGTGTCTGTCCCTCGATGTGGGTAAAATACTGCCAGAAAAAGTCTAAGGATTAATGCTGTTAATGAACGAGCAAAGAAATTTGAGAAAATAATGATGCAGAGAAAATAAATGTATTTATTAAAATCAAAATATCACACCTGACCTTTGCCCTAGGACTGAAAAAAAATCTAATGATCTTTTATTTAGCCTCCTGTGATCATGACAAGAAGATAATCAAGGTTAAATCATTTATGTGCGTGAATGTAATGAAAATAATGTATTATTATATTATTATTAATGCTCCTAGCCCTTCTTACCTTTACTGCAGGGGTCTCCAACCAGTGAGAACATCCCACCTGGGTTATCCCGCTAATTTATATCATGACGTCGGCATAACGTGTCCACGGCATAATATGGCGCCGTCCCCGTCTGTAACTTGTCTTGACCTTGTGTGACTCTTTGCCGTCTCAGCAGCAAATTCCATCCGCCTTCGTATCCTCAGAGCTTGAATGTCGTTCAGTCTGCGTCGAGTTTGTACATTTTTAAAGAGGGACAAAAGTACAAAGTACAGAAAACAGCTAACCTATGTGTCCATGGCCTCTATGCTCCTTTCCATTGTTTACATGGTCGTGTTTCGTCGAGCTGATGATGTCATCAATGTGATGACATCAGCTCAACGCACCAGAGGAAAACAAAAAACAGCCATGCAGCTCGTCTGCTGCCGATTAGACCTGGGTCTGCTGGTGGGGTGGGGGAGTCACTTGTTAGCGGGTTAACCCGTGTTGAGTAAACCTGCGTTGACCCGTTAATTTTAGTGTGAAAGCGGTATCAGATAATTGAGTAAAATAAACTCTCGCCATAACATGGAGCAAAATTATCCTAAATATGTACAAGTGTGCAGTGCTCACATTTGATTTTCATTTAATAAAGAAATGAGATCCAGATCAGACAAAACTGCTACTGAAGCTGTTAGCATACATGCTAATCTCTGTACGAGCTGTTGTCTGGCTCGTAGCTCCACGGTCTTCTGCTCTAAAGGACTCTGATTGGGTCGTCCTGCTTTAGGCCGCTCACAATCGATGCAGACTGGAGCTTGGCGAGACGGATCTGCCTGATTACAGACATTGAAGACCTTAAATCTATGCATCCTAAGTTATAGGATCCTGTAGACCTTTTGTAAAGAAAGTCAGGGAAGCTGAGGAAAACTACAGACCCCCAGGGAGATCATAAATAATCCAGATTACATCACTTCATGGTTTGAAAAATATAAAAACATTAAAAATTACACCAGCGCCTTCCTCTTGGCACCCTGAAGAAGGAGCAAGCCGAAATGTGTTGATGTGATTTTTAATTTCTCCTGGCTGTCCTTAAAAACTTTCCCTCGAGGACATCAGAAGCACTCCCACCCTCTTTTGTAAGCAGCATAGATGATGTCCTCAATTTACAGGCAAAACATAAAAATATTGTATCATCTGGTGGTGTCTGGCGGATATTGTAAGGTTGTAGGAAATACTCGGCGCCCTGAAGCTCAAACTCTTGATTAGTCTGAAAGGAAATCGAGACGGAAAAGCAGCTCCTGGTTTACACAGTTAACCAGAGGTAGACCTCTCTCAGTATTCTTACCCATGTCTGGTTCATCTCCTCTGTTCAGCTCTGTGTGCTTTTCTTTGATTTATTATTATTTTTTTTTCCATACTTCCTCCCTGATCACAAACATGTCTCCTGTAGATCCTTCCCAAAACCAGCTGTTCCCACGTAGCTCAGAAATTTGACCAAATCCTCTCACTGTTGTTTTGTCAGTTTGATCTTTGAGTTTCGTCCGTAAAGACAGATTTCTCTGTTTGTGATGATTCTTTTCTCTTTTACCAGAGCAGCTCTTACGTAAGTCCACGAACTCTCATATAAGGAAACAATATTTGGTCAATTTTATTCAATACCTGCCAAAAGCTAATTCAGTGTCTTTAAACCCTCTGACCGTCATTTTAATGAGAATTTATGTTCATGAGGGCCTTTAAGTACTTAAAGAGCGTTGAAGAGGGTAGACCCATGATAATGGTCTTGTTTTTTATCTAAAGGAAGGTTTTTTGTCTCTTAGATTTCATCATATTAAGAAAAGTAAGACAAAAGAGTCCAAATAATAGGATCAAACTGAGCCCTTACAAAGGCGTGCACCTTGTTTGGTCATTTTTTGGTCATTAGAGTTTTAATTTCTGTCCATTTTAGCCTTGAATTTATCCCAACTTTCAATCTAGGCAGTGAAAGTTAGATTTTATCGATGTTTTAATTTCTAATGCTTCGTTATAAAATTGTCATTCCAGAGAGAGATTAAAAATTAAACCTCATTAGTCTCAAAATTTGGCAGATTGATTAAATTAAAATAGTTTTCGTACCTAAAATGAAGAAGTATTAGGACAAATCTTGACATATTTAATGTGCAGTCTTTATCCATCCAAACCAGTGCACCAAAAACAGGGTGTTTCTCAATATGTGCCCACTCGTGATACGTCATCAATCACGGCCAAAGTTCTGTTCCAATTCAAAGTCTGCATCAAAGCAAGTTCACGTACCTGGATGTCAGGGTTCCCACACGTCCTGGAAAACCTGGAAAACCTGGAAAATGTTTTTCCAGTCATGGAAAACATTTGGAAAATGAGAAAAAAGTTTAATTTCCTGGAAAAGCTTGAATTGTCCTGGAAAATTATTTAGCTGCCTTCTGCCTTGTTAGTGAACAAAAATCAGACATAGGAGATGAAGTAAAAATGTAGATAAAATAATGCAAGTTAAAGAATCAAATGTAAAAACTCAAACAATGGTGACAAAAAGAAAAAATATCAAAATAACATTTAGTCTACTTAAACAGTAAATCAACAAGATATGTTTATAAAAAAGCAGAGTAAATAAAGACATAACAATAAGTTTAAACCATAAATGTATAATAGTGAAACATTACATAAAAGCCAAACTGAAAATATAGCTAGCAGACAATGTTCATGCCCGGGAGGTAGAAATAAATAAATTTTAAGTTCAATATGATACGGTGGAGCTAGCTCGAGATATTGGTCATCAACCTTTATTTTGTTTTTTAGAAGGCTAGATTAACCTGAGAATTGCCCACACCAATATTGTAAACATCAAATATTGGGGAAGACGTCCTGGAAAAATCCTGGAAAATGATTTCTAGAAAAGAGTGGGAACCCTGGGATGTGGACCTGCACCTTTTACCAAGTCTGCTACCGAACATGAGTTGAGCGGAGCTTTCGCAGATGCAGTCCCACAGTGCAATTCACACCGTTCAGCAGGAAACTCCAACAGATATAGAAGAGCTGACAGCAATGGTGAACTCGACTTGATCCATTTATTATTTATATTTTAGTTGTTGAAATGTAACGACGCTGAAGCAGATAGATCTTTCTCTGCTGTTGTCAAGGCAGCTTGGTGTGATGTGTAGGTACGTGGAAAGGGACATAGGCAAAGTTCACTGCCGTTTCAGTCGTGGTAGGATCTGTCTGCAGACTCCCGTACCCCTGAAGTCCAGGACGAACTTGCCGAGTCTGAACTTCCCCATTTTGCAAGTTTGAACTTGTGAACTCTGAATTGAGAAACACCCATACAAAATGTTTCGTACATGCAGCTGCCATTTTTTAGATATACCCTGCATGTGCTTTCAGAGCTGCCTCAGTCCAACTTAATAAAGTGGCCAGTTAGTGTATGATTTTGTTTGCAAATGAAGATTAGGGGATACTAATCTGCTTGTAAAGGGTTGTTTCTTTTAATATTAACTTAATTAGTAAAAATACTTTGATACAATCAAGAGCACTAAAGAGAAGCAGGAGGAATGGATCTGGTTAATACTTTTAATTCTCTTAGATGTAAATGAAAGAGATTGTGTAAAATGTGATAAATAATCGTTGTAGGGTGATTTCAACACTTTAAGGAAATGGCTCCTGCCCCGGCTGAGGTGTGGTGTTACAGTGTCTCCACTAGAGCGAGCTGCAGCGCTGCAGACTCTCAGTGACACTCTTTCCTCTGGTTTTCTCAGCTTCTTGTCTCTCTTCCTCCCTCTGCCCCCCCCTCCTCTCTTCACTTCCCCTTCCTCCTAACCCCCCCATCCCCCGTCCTCCAGTTAAGTCGGGGTGAGAGCGTTGGCAGTGCCAGAGACTCCTCCTCCTCCACCTCCTCGCTCCTGCAGGCCAGTCAGCAGCCGGGTTTCCGCTCCCAGCCCAGCCTGGACCGGAGGGACACTTCGTCCGACAGAGCGGGTGGGGGAGGGGGCGGGGAGAGGAGGGAGGGGGGCAGAGAGGGGGGAGGAGGAGGGGGCATCCCGGGTTACACCCTGGGCGGGCGCTCGTACCCCTCCTTCTCCGACCCCACCGTCCTATCAGGGGTGGCGTCCCGGTCTTCCAGCTCGGCGGGAGCAGCACACGTCTCTGAGGCGACCACCACCTCCACCAGCTTCAAGAGCCTAGCCAATCAGACGCCACCGCCGCACCACCCGTCCCGTAACGGCAGCCTGTCGTATGACAGCCTGCTGGCGGGCGGCGAGGACTCGGCCGCCCCTGAGGTTTCCTCTGGGAGACCCTGCACGCCAGCAGCAGGCAGCTTCACCTCCCAGACCTCCCAGTCTCCCCACCACCACCACCGCTCCTCCCACCAACACCACCACCCCTTCCTCCCCCGTTCCTCCTCCACGTCCTCCTCCCCTCCACCGCAGAGCGAGCCGCACGTCACAGCCAATCAGACCTCCGCCCCTCTGCCGTCCTCAGCCCCGCCTCCCCCGCACCATCACCACCACCACCACCACCATCACCACCACTCCCACCATCACCACCACTCCACCTCCACCTCACGCCCCCCCCGCTTCGCCCCCCCTCACGCCCCAACCCACCACGCCTACCCCTACCGCACACGCTCCACTGACACCCCCACCACCACCCACCCTCCCCGCTCCCCCCACCCTCCTCCCCTGGGCAAGTCCCTCTCCTACTCGAGTGCCGCCGCCGCAGAGATGCAGTACCGGCTGGTCCGAAAGGCGTCGGCGTCCGCCGGAGCCAACGCGGCGGGGGCGGGAGGAGGAGTAGGGGGTGGAGGAGGAGGAGGAGGAATACAAGCGCCGAAGTGAGTATGAGTTTGGCCTTTTGTCGGGACGACCGGTTTGCTGCTAACCCTGAAAAAAAAAATCACCCGCCCGCCTGAAATCCTGACTGACCGCTCCTCCTCCTCCTCCTCCTACTCCTCCTCCTCCTCCCTCTCTCCTCCTCTTCCTCCTGACAGACTTCCTGTGAGTTCCTCCTTCTCTCCCTCTGCTCGTCTTCACTGTCTTCATCTGCATGCTGCTTTTGTTCTTCTGCTAAAGGCTCAAACAGAGATGATGCATGACTGATTCATATGAGTGTGACTGAACCAATTTGACCTCCACCAAGGTCGTGTGTCTGTCTGTGAGCCAGGTCACGCCAAGAGTCCACTGATCTCGATCAAACTTTCAGGGACACGGGCTGTGCCGTGACCAACACTCCCTGAAAATATGATCAAAATCTGTTCAGAACTTTGAGAGTTGATTTTCTCAGAGACAAACAAACAAACAAACAACATGAAATAAAATCATGACCTCTGTGATGGAGGTAAATGTTATCATGAGCTCTTTAATTCCAGGAAATGATTTAGTTTCTTTATTTTCAACATAAATTTGTGTGAGCGTTGTGTTTGAAGTGACACTAAAAGGGTTAAAATGTAAAGAACTAATATTGTATAAAGTTAAAAAGGACTTAAGCTCTTTAAAACATTTAAATCATTCTGATTGAAAATCAGATTTTATGAATTGTGCACCATGGTGGATTTTTGTCCATATCCAATATGCTGAAGTCAGTGTCCTCTTTTTAGACGCTTAGTTTCTTCTTAATTTGGAGCGTCTAAAGTTTTAATACCTGAAACCTCAGGATACATGCTGAGGTGGTCTTGGCTGTCTCGGTCTGGTCTGCGTGGGTCATGCTGACAACACAAATAGCCTTTCTGTCAATCAGTCAATCAAACTTTATTTGTATGTAAAGAGAGAACAATCAAACCCATATTGAACAAAATAAGAAAAAAGAACTTAACTGAACTCTTACATTAATCTGTGGGAGTCACTGAAGGTGACATTTAAACACAAAAACTAGAGATAAAATAAGAGTTATAGCAAAATAAAAATAGTAATAATAAATAAGTAAAGAAGGAGTCACAGTGAAAGAATAGAGGACGATATAAAGTACGTGACAGCTGATATAATCAGTGGGTGTCGGCTATACAATGAAAGCAGATGAATGACTGAACCGTTATCGCCCCTGAGGGAATTTGTCTTTAACAGAGAGCATAAATACATAAAATACACAGGACATCAACAACCACACAAGACAGCACATAATATCATTCAACAGTTAGTCAAGAATAAAATCTTAAAGTACAGCTATAATAATAGATAAGTAGGTAAAAAGATCACTAAGTGGTCTTAAAAGTGCAGTGAGCCAAGTTCAGATAAATGTTTTTTTTGTCCTCCATCTTGATCCAGATCAGAGGTCCTCAGCTGTTCTTCTTCCATGATCCGAAGATTTGATCCTTACTTTGAAATCCAGAGTTTTTCAGTGACCTATAAACCAGACTCCATGATTTCCTTCAACAGTTTTTCATCCAAAGACCAAACTGACCTGTGTTTATTAATCACTGGTAACAGGCTGGAAGTCGGCAGACGTCTGGCTGGGAGGGGAAAAATGAAGCAGCCGGATGTTTGAATATGAAATTATATTTAACCTCGCTCTCACAATCTTTCACAAATCCATTACCAGAAACACTTCGTCTTATATTACCTGCGCTGCTTTCCCAGCTCCTGGTGAATTTGTTGTTTTTTAAAGATGATTCAGTCACGTTAGCCCTCGACTGTCAAACTGTGGATGAATAAAAGGCTCCAGGCTGGAGAAAGAAGAGGAGTGAGACATGTTCCAGTATCAGATGATTTTTACTGACCAGGGCTGTGCCCGGGCTCTCCTCCAGCTCTGCTTTGCCACAAAATACGTCCATCAAGCCAAACCTTCATCCTCTCAGTCATGTTAAGACAGCTGGGTTGTGTCTCCATCATTTAGCGCAGAGATAACCTCTGAAGACTGCATGACACTTTTCTGTTTCTACTCTGAGTCTGTAAAAGTTTAATCTCTGCATGATGAAGATCTGATGTTTGTTTCTGTTCCTCTGCGTCCTGTTCAGTGTTTGTGCTGTTGAGTGTCTAACGTCTGCATGGCTTCAGCTGACGTCCTGAAGACTTTGTCCTCCTCAGAGCTTCAGATGGTTGATGGAGGTTTTATCTGGATATGAAGCTGCTCAGCCTTCTTCAGACCACTAGCCTCCCTCTTATCATTTATATTTCATTAATAGATATGAGGGAAAAACTTGAATTTCTTTGATACACTCACTGGCCACTTTATTAAGTACACTGAACTATTGCTGGGTTGGACCCTCTTTAAAATGCATTCAGAGATGTTGGACCAGAAATCAGTCTGAGCTGATCTGAGCTGCTGGAAGTCTCCATCAGGCCATAAAGGGATGGACATGGACTGTAGCCTCAGTTTTCCTGTTTGTAGCTGACAGTCTGTTGTCTTGAATCACTTCCACCATGCTCCTCTGACCTCTGGCATCTATAAGGCACTTTGTCCTAGAGGGCTGAGACTCCCTGGATATTATCTCTTTTTTTGGGCCATACCCTGGTACCCCAGTGGATATGTCTGGCACCAAAAATTCAGAGTCCCTTAAACCACCTTACCTCTTCATTCTGATGCTCCAGTTGAACTTCAGCAGGTCGTCCTGACTGTGAACACATGTCTAAATGCATTGGGTTGCTACCGTGTGATTGGCTGATTAGCTCAGTAAAGAGCTTGTGCGTTTGTGTACATAAAAAGTGGCTGAGTGTATCTTAAGGCTCATTTTGAGCATATTAATGTAAATACACTTAAAGGAGAGGAATTAGTGCAAACTCTGAACTCTGACCTCATTATTGAGGAGTACGGTCTGTTCAGAGTGAGTAAAGTCCCAGTTACAACCAGTGTTAACTATGACAGCACTTTTTAATTTATTTTTAGTCTTTTTCCTAAAATACCTTTTAGTCATTATTAAGTCATCTAAATTGTTTTAATTTTAGTCTAGTTAAAGTTGATGAAATTTCACAACATTTAAGATGTTGAAATCTACTGTAAATTTAGTCGACTAAAATATGAAGTGTAAAGTGTAAGGCATTTTTAAGTTCCCTTGAATTTCTGAAGTCATGTTTTACACTTGGATCCCACCACCATGAAGCTAAGGCAGCTGTGATTGGATGTCCCTCTTAACTCATCCAACCTTTCCTAACAACCAAAGTTGCTGTGATTGGATATATTCCTAACTTGTCTGACTGGATTAAGTCTCTGTCAAACATTTTAGTCTAGTTTTTTTTTGTTGATGAAAATGTCAGTTAATTTAGTTTGAGTTTTTGTCCACGTGCACTTGTTTTTATTAGTTACTGTCTAGTTTTGCAGGGGAAAAATGGTTGTTGACGAAAATAATCAGTCAACAAAGTTAACACTGGTTACAAGCTGGTGACCTCGACTCTGACTTCCTGAATTTGATTTCCAACTGAAGGGGCATTCCCATCGGCAGAAGCTAAAATCCCCCTTCATCTCTTTTGAGCAGCACCATTTCTGGACTAATCACTCCTGTATCAGTGGGAGAAGTTTGACATGATGAGGGGGGAAAGCTGCTTAAATGTGGCCTGAGGAGATGTTTCATCATCCATCAAAATCTGAGGAAGGTGTGGTTCAGATGTCTAACTCCACTGACTGTCTTCTCTCTCCTCTGATCAGGGATGAGCTGATCCAGATGAACCCTCTGAGTCGCACCAACGGCGCTCAGCCCTTCTCCCACACCTCCTCCTGCTCCGCCCCCTCCTCCCCCTCCCACCCCGCCGGCATGTCCGCCCGGCCCCCGCTGGCCTACCCCGGCTCAGCTTTGCTGCAGAGCCCCGCCCACAAACCCCAAGGCGGCGGGGTGAAGAAGGTGACGGGCGTCGGGGGAACCACCTATGAGATTTCTGTGTGATTGACAGCTGGAGGACCAATCAGACGACACTGTCGAACACTCAACATGCAGTGACGCACGCTGAGGCGGCTCCTCGTCGGCTGATTGAATGTGGAGACAAACTGAACTCCAATTTAGTGACTTCACCACAAAGATGGTGGATCTGAGCGAAAGCTCCGGCTGTATCTTTGTTTTGTCTTTTTGGACCAAACCAGACGGAGGATTGGGATCTTCGTAGCTCAGCAGGGAGCGCTGCTGGGTTGGGGTCTTACATTGAACTCTTACAGCAGCGTATCGCGTAACCACTGCCAGGCGAGGAGCTCCATCCCCCGGACAGGTCCACCAGGGGGCGCTGTGTTTACCACTTTGGACTGAAGCTAATAAAGGCACTGATGGATGTGGGAGAATTACACACTGAACACAGAATGATCAGACGTGTGATGAAAACAGAACGGAGCACAAAGGAGATTCAAACAGTCTGTTTAACATCACAAACCAGGGAGATCGCCAACAACTCTGAGGTTTAAACAGTGCTGTCTGTTTTTGGAAGATCATCAGCATCAACAATTGGCAAAACTTTAAAGAAGCTTAAACTATTTGATAAGTAAAGGGTGTAGAAGAGATCCATCCAACATGTAAGAAAACTTCTGCAGGCTGTTTCAATGACTCCATAAATGCTGAAGACTTTTTAAGTGTACAAAATCAGGTATCTGGGACTTTTGCTGTATTTGCAGTAAAATCAAATATTTGCTCAAATAAGTTTTTATCATTATAATCAAACTAATGATGCTGATTTTGGCCAATCATGCTATTTATCAGATCTACAAGCCCCTCTCGTTTACTGCTAATTTGTTTAAAGGACCTTTAAAATAAACTCTGCTCCATAAGGTTTATTCACTCATTAGTAAATCAAAAAGCTTTATATTTATTAATAGCTAGCTGAGAGTTATTTCCTTTCTGAAGGAGCACTGCAACAAACAATTCACAGATTTATCTGCATATTCAGGATTTTCACAAGTAAAAATGTAAATTTACTGAGTTTGATTGGCTTTATTTCTACCTAAATTTAACAGAATTGTTGCTGTTATTGCCAAGGCTGTTGCCATGGATACACACTGTGGCTGTTGTTGACAAGCTTCAAGATAAAAATAATAAAGCAACAAAATGAAGGCCGTGCTAACAGCTCTTTAAACAGCTCTGCTCACAAATCACCAAAATTCATCATCAGGAAACAATTTTCCAGGCTCTGTTCACCCTGCTGCACAATCAGCTGCAGTTCATTCTCTTAAAAAGTTTAATTTAATCTCAGACTTGTCGCTCTGGTTTTGCTCTTAAAGCATAAACATTTCTTCACGAGTATCCGCTCATCTCCGCCCTGAACTGCAGTGATTTCACCTGTTTGGAAATAAGAGCAGCAGAAAGTGACATTTTCACATTTTACGTGGTATTTCAACGATGTATGTCTGTGTCTTAACTTAAATTTCATGTTATAAATTTTTCCACTTACATTTAAAACAAAATATCTTCTCTCCGTCGCCTTCGTTTGGCTTCCTCGCCCGTCAGATCTCCAGGGTAACAACCCATCTGCTCCACCATCGATCAGCTGCTAGAAACATTACAATACAGCAAGGTATTCTGGGTAATAGTCTTCAGGCAGTGCGGTCTGCTGCTTAGCCAGCCCTACGGCAGGGATGGGCAACTTTGGTTAGCATGAGGGCAACATGAACATTATTCTCAGCTTCATAGATCAAATAAATCAAACATGGCTGTAATTTAACCACAGTGTCTGTCTTTATCAGAATTACTCTTCAGATGTTCTTAGCTTCAGGACTAACTTAATACAGGACTAACGCCAATTTAAGGTACTTTTCATCCAGTTAATGAGTTATTACTATTTATTTGATTCATTTAGCAGAATATTTCCCTTAAAATGAAACTTATAGATATTTTACAGAAGTAAGCTGGCTGGGGTAGTTGTTATAGAAGTTGTGTTTAGTGATGTAAGTTCACCCGACTTACTTTTATGCCTGAAATTAATACATAATCCTTCAAAAAAGATCTTTACAGAAGGCATAGTTGCCAATCAAGCTTGAGTATTTCATGACAGATTTTTTTAACCTTATTATTGCAACGTCTGGTGATTTTTGTAACTTACTGGCTGTTAGTTGCCCACCCCTGTCCAATCTGACTTGCACAAGGGCACAAGAAACAGTACACGTGGTTACTCGTTTAGTGTGCAGCTTCAAGATTGATGTTGTCTGCTTTAAAATCCTGAAACGATCCAAAGGAAATACGACCAGACTAAGCTGTCGGAGTGAAAACCACCGAAGATTTAAGGCATGATGACGTAAATATTGATGTAAATGCTACGAGAGAAACGTGTGAGAGAAAGAAGTGGCACGCAGGGTCAAAACTTCATTTCCTGCTCTTATTTTAAATCAGCTGTTCAGGCTAATATCTGGAAATAAAGCGAGCGCATGTGGAGCCCCCTTTGTCATGTCAGCGCCCCCTGGTGTCAGTGAGGTGTAACAGACAAGCTTTGTGATCTTTCTGGTAGTTTGTGTTCAGACGATGCTCCACATCCTTTTACTTTAGAAATGCACAACGCCCCCCTACAGGACGCCCGTGATGAAACGACTTCAACGATCCTCTCTGGACTCGACAATCGACCGCCGGCTCGGGGAAACGGCGCCGTGATCCTCTGGATGTTGCTGCGTGATTTGACTTTTGCCTTTTTGACGGAGGGATTAAAAAAAGAGAGAGGAAGAGGCTGATTGTTGTTTCTCTGAGTCTGTTGATAAATCCTCGATGTGAATATGATTCCATGTTTGTACAGGATGACGATGATGATGTGGTTTTAAATGTGGATTTGTTCTTTTTTAACAGTGGCCGCAGCATGCACTACTATAATACGAGCCACCGTAGGCCGCCGTGTTCTGCTGTGAGTCTGAACAAAAACAACGTGAGGAAACTAAAGTGAACAAGGAAATCATGTGTTGGCCTTTTTGTCGATTTTTCTAGAAAACCATCTCCTGGAGCGATTGCCTTGAGACTTCAAATGTTTTTTTATGTCACCTATTTAATTTGAATTGTTTTATATGAATTTGTATGGAAATATAGATATTGATAATGAAGAGCTTCTAATGTTGGCTCACAGAGAGGTTGTGATGTGGGATAAATCGAGCCCTTCTGATTGGTTGAACTGTCTGATAAATAAGTAGTCTGCTCTGAGAGTCTCTGCCTTTTTATTTCAAACATTTAACTTCTCTTTTTCTTACAGAACGTTCATCGCTGTCTAAACCTCACGTGAGAATATTCTGCTGCAGCGATACGTGTTGTTTTATCTATTTATGCTGAAGATAACCGCCGATCGTTTTAACCCAATAACCATCTAACAACTATAAAGCACTTGGGGAGCGCAAACCTCTGCCAAGGTAGCTCACATCTATAAGCAATAGTTCATGATAAAGTTACCATCAGAATATGATTCATGACCCTGAAAACCCACACCTAGCGCTCAGAATCATGTTGATATCATTATTAGTTGGACAGTTATTGTGCAAAAACCGTTCTCTAATGGCGGTTATTTGGATCACCACCAAAATCTAATCATTTTTAAGTTGGGCTATTACCAACATCTCCCGAAAGTTTCAGCAAAATCTGTCCAGTAGTTTTTGAGTAATCTTGCTAACAAACAAACAAACACCAGCAGAAACATAACCTCCTTGGTGGAGGTAATCAGTAGTAAGTGAGGGAGAAAAATTTTCATTATTAATTTTGAAATCTTCTGCAAAAAATAATTCCAACTGATCGATTTATTGCCCAACCCTAGCACACTGCTGTCGTCTACAAAAAGGAGGCTTTTTTAGAGGATTTTTGTATTTAAAAAACTCCATGAAATGAAAGATTATCTGCATAAATGATCATTACTTGAATAAAACATAAAGGCAACTGGTGAACGTTAAAAGTCTTCTTGACTTTAAGACAGTGGAAAAGAAAGTGCTAAGATGTTTTTGTCCACAATTCAGGACAAAATCCTGCAGCACTCTCAGAAGAACGAGCTCTGCGTTTTCATGTGCATATTCTTTTATTTCATGAAAACCAAAAACGTCCAACTTTCCTCCTCTCCTGTACTTACAGCAGATTTCAGTCTCAGTGATGGAGTAAAAATACACACAGGCCTCAGAATGAAGCGGAAATGAACATGACCAAAAAAAAATATTAAATAAGTGATAATAATAAAAAGTTTTAGTCACAAAATCAGGATGAGAGAAACAACACTCACAGTGTCTCCAAAAATAAACAGCTTCAATAACAATAAAAGGAATGTTGAATAAAAAAAATGGAAAATTCATCAAAACTGCATCTGAAGGAAACATGTCCACAAAATCTGTTATAAAATAAATCAAAATAAACTGGAATGTGATTTTTTTTAGCTGGGTCATTAAAATGCTGTGCTTCAGATCAGCATCAAGCTTGAAAACATCTCTGTCCAGAAGTTTTCACATTAAAATAAAAATGGAATTAAATCTCAAGGGTTCGCCATAAGACAATAAGTTAAATTATTCTTCAGCTGAATTAAAAAGGAAGAAATGATGCTTGCCTGATGGGTGTACAGAAAAAGAGCCACACTGGAAAAAGGCACCTTTTCTTTAAAGTTTGTTCCTCATCTTTTGAAAATGAATCAGGAACTAACAGATATTAACATAATGATTTGTATTTAAGTACAAAGAAATTTAAAATCCGTGTCTACATGCTTGAACACAATGAGTTGCTGCCGTGTGATTGGCTGATTAGCTATTTGTGTGATAAGGACTTGAATCAGAGTGCCTAATAAAGTGGCTTGTGAGTGTTTTATGGCAAAGTCTTTAAGACTGAAGCATCAAACAGAAAATAACCACGCAAACCGCGCTTTGGTGATATCAGTTTTAGACCCTGGTGACGACCTTGGTGACGACCTTTGACTTAAAATCACAAGTGTTTCAGTGTGTTGAGTTATAACTTAGTTTACATTAAAATCATCAAATAATTATTAAAAATCTACTCTGAATTAAATTAGTTTGATAAAATGATCTAAAATTAAACATCAAAGTATCACATTCATTGCTCCCTTTCAGTGACCTTTGACCCCCACAGACTTCACTGCCTCATCAGCAGAAGCCTACTGAGCATGCCCAGTGGGAGCAGCCCATCCCCCTTCTCCGCAGACCAGAACAGAACCTTTCAGGCCACATGCCGCTGATCTGGACCAGGTTTCATCGTCACAGCTCCCTCCTCTCAGCAGGTGGATGCAGCAGGGGGGGCAGGTCTTCATGATTGGGGTTAAAGAGGAAGTCCAGGGACTCGGGGGTTAAAGAGGAAGTCCGGGAACTCAGGGGTTAAAGAGGAAGTCCAGGGACTCAGGGGTTAAAGAGGAAGTCAAGGGACTCAGGGGTTAAAAACAAAACAGTTCTTCTTCTCCAGGGATGTTCTACTTCCAGGAGAAAACGGTGGGGGTCGTTGATGCTGATGTCTGTCTCAGTCTGGATGTCTGAGTCCAGAAGAAGTCCGAGCCGGGGCTCCAGACCGCCTTATTTGTCCTTCTTGGACTCGGGGTCCTCCTCGGGGACGTCCCCTCCCTGCTGCTCCGGCTCGTCCTCCTCAGGCACTGGGGGGAACTGGCTGAGCTTGTCTCCTTTGGTCTTGTTGAGTTTCTTGGATTTCTGGTAGAGCTCGTTCAGGTTGAACTCTCTGATGATGTTCTCCTACAAAGACAGACAGACAGACGGACAGACAGGCAGACAGACAGACGGACAGGCAGGCAAACAGACAGACAGACAGACGGACAGGCAGACAGACAGGCAGACAGGCAGAGAGCTTTGTTTGAGTGTTAACGTTTAAAAATAATAAGATATGAAACACAGAGCTGCATGTTAGCATTAGCTTCTTTTGTCCCGAAGTATCCTCAAACATTTACTACTAGTACTACTAGTGAATGTTTTGGCTTTACTAGTATTACTAGTAGACTAAAAACAGTTTACTGGTACTACTAGAGAGATATTTTGAGTTTACTAGTAAACAAATATTTGTTTTACTAGTAAAAGTTTTTGGCGCACTAGTGCACGAGTAGACCTTACAAGTAACACAAAATCATCTACAAGAGTCGAAAGTTTCACTAGTAGTACTTTTAGAGCTAGTGCAAATGAAGTAGGAGGGATTATAACCAAATCCAGCACCCTGGTTGGTTGTAATATTTTCTAAAGTCAATGGGAAGCCTGAATTTGCTTTCCCCCACCCCCCTTATAAGCATATAAGGCTTACTAGTAGTACTAGTGACACCTTTTGCTTCACTAGTAAAGTCTACTCGCGCACTAGTTGATAAAATTTGAGCTCTAGTAGAGCTGAACAACGGTTGATTTCACAGATATCCATTTCATGCCTATGTGGCTTTCCATATGAGCCTGCATCCTTAACTGCAGGTTCATCTCCAGCTTTGTCCAGACTTTGGATGCTGTGGATGTTTTCTCTGTGTCGAAGGGGCAGATAAAGCCCCAGACTTCTTTAGTCTCACTAATTACTCCATTAATAACTCAAATTTAAGCACCTATGAGCAGCTACGAACAACAAAGTGAGCCATCACAGTACTCGAGTACTCATGTACTGATTTCACAACAAACTCCCATCCTTAGCCTCTATTCATTCAAATCCAGAACAGGAACCAAGTCTCTCATTAACAACCCTGGATATAAAGTTCCTGATGTCCTGCTGACCTCAGTGAAGCTCCACGATACTGCTCTCCCCTTTTTGTCCACTTGGGGGCGCCGCATCACCTCCTTCCCGCCCTGAAACAGGATCAGGGAGGGGAGCTGTTTGGACAGCGGGGACGTGGAGACCTTGTACCTGCAGAGAAATAAATGCATCCACATAAGGACATTTATGCATCAGTGGCTACGTTTATATGCAGTCAATATTCGGGTTAAGATCAATATTCCGGTTTCTGAAACATTCGGAATAACCCAGTTTACATGCGTGAGCAAACAGGGTTATTCCTCTATGAATAGTATCCACAGAGACAGAGAACGTCATGACGCAATGCGCGTCATTCCCGCTTCTTCTTCCTGTATTCAATAGCAATGAGAACAACAGCAACAGCACGGTGGATAATGAACGGCCCGGAGCAGCTAACAGTCGACTTCGTTTGCGCTTTGGTGCTGGTACTGACCCACCACCAGTACTTGACACTATTCTTTGTCAGTTTCTTCATTAATGGAAGACGAGAACGTGAAGAGTTAGGAAATCGAGCCGGAGCTGTGCCATGTTACAAATACTTCCTGTACTCAAAAGACCAAGATTCCTTGCGAAAAGGACATGCACAGAACACAACCTAATGTTCCTTTCGATGAGGATATCCCGATCGGCGTATACATGACCAAACATTCGGGTTAGAAAAGGAGTAACCCAGGGGTGACATTCGGGATTTTAAAAACCCGAATATGAGCATATTCCGTTTTTTTGAAAGGTTTTTTGGTGTTTACATGGCTGCACGCAACCGGGTTATAGCTAATATTCCGGTTATGAAAGGTTTAATGACTGCATGTAAACGTAGCCAGTGTAGGGCGGGAAAATATCTTAAAGGGATAGTTTGTGTTTTTGAAGTGTGGCGGTGTGAGGTGCCACAGTGTCACAGCTCAGTTCTTTCTGTTCCGAAAAACTCCAGACAGATGCTAATGCTGTACATGGTGCCAGACTTTTGGGGAGGCTTAGCATTAGTCGTGAGCTCTACCAGCCTCAGAGGGTTGTGGGTTCAAGCCCAGCTCCAGCAGAGTGTGTGGGGGTTTGACCTGTGGTGTAAAAGCATTTGAGATGTCCAAAGACTAGAAATGAGGCCAAATAAGCTCAAGTCCATTTAACATTAGCACAAATCATTACAAATGTAGATGACATTATTTTCAGTGGTACAGAACATTTTAAAAGCATTATTAACAGTACTTTTAGTGTCCCCCTGCCCCTCAGAACAGATCACATGACTTAAGCTTTTCAGTCTTGATCCCACAGCTCCACGTTCATCTATGTTTGAATTTGTACCAATAAAGAAAAAAAGCTGACTCACCTCTTTGAAACTTCTCCGTACCGTCCAATGTCCACTTTGCCAAACTTGAGACCAGCACAGTTGTACCTGAAACACAAAAATACATCAATACACACTCATGTTTCTGAGAAACCTGCTTTATAATGATGCAGGATGACAAACAGTATTTCAGTGAGCCAACAGAAAGTTAACTCTGTGCTGTAGGACTGGGTGATATAGCCATCCATCCATCCATCTATATTCCTCCTCTTATCCGTGATCGGGTCGCGGGGGCAGCAGCCTGAGCAGGGAAGCCAAGACTTTCCTCTCCCCAGCCACTTCGTCCAACTCTTCCCAGGGGATCCCGAGGCGTTCCCAGGCCAGCTGCGAGACATTGTCCCTCCAGCGTGTCCTGGGTCTTTCCCGAGGTCTCCCCTCGGTGGGACATGCCCTGAAAACCTCACCAGGGAGGCCTCCAGGAGGCATCATGATTAGATTAGATTAGATTAGAGCTGCAGGTCACGGTCCGATAAAGCCAGTAGGACCACATCATCTGCAAAAAGCAGCGACCCAATCCTGAGGTCACCAAACTGGACCCCCTCGATGCCCTGGCTGGGCCTAGAAATTCTGTCCATAAAAGTAATGAACAGAACCGGTGACAAAGGGTAGCCCTGGCAGGGTCCAACCCTCACTGGAAACGATTCCAACTTACTGCCGGCAATGCGGACCAGGCTCTGGCACCGGTCGTACAAGGAATGGACGGCCCATATCAGGGGGTCCGCTACCCCATACCCCCAGAGCACCCCCCACAGGACTCCACGAGGGATACGGTCGAATGCCTTCCCCAAGTCCACATAACACATGTAGACTGGTTGGGCAAACTCCCATGCACCCTCGAGGACCCTATGGAGGGTATAGAGCTGGTCCACAGTTCCACGACAGGACGAAAACCACATTGCTCTTCCTGAATCCGAGGTTCGACAATCCGGCAGACCCTTCTCTCCAGAACCCCTGAATAGACCTTACCGGGGAGGCTGAGGAGTGTGATCCCCCTGTAGTTGGAGCACACCCTCCAGTCCCCCTTCTTGAAAAGAGGGACCACCACCCCAGTCTGCCAATCCTGGGGAACCGCCCCCAAATGAGACAATAAAGAGTCGTGTCAACCATGACAGCCCCACAACATCCAGGGTCTTGAGGAACTCTTGGCGGATCTCATCCACCCCTGGAGCCCTGCCACCGAGGAGCTTTTTGACCACCTCGGCGACCTCAGCTCCAGAGATAGCAGAGTCCACCACAGAGTCCCCCAGCCCTGCTTCCGCACTGGAGGACATGCTGGTGGGATTGAGGAGGTCTTCGAAGTATTCTTTCCACCGATCCAGGACGTCCTGAGTTGAGGTCAGCAGCGCACCATCCCCACTGTAGACAGTGTTGACAGCACACTGCTTCCCCCTCCTGAGACACCAGATGGTGGTCCAGAATCTCTTCGAAGCCGTCCAGAAGTCATTCTCCATGGCCTCACCGAACTCCTCCCATGCCCAGGTTTTTGCCTTGGCAACCACCGAAGCCGCATTCCACTTGGCCTGCCGGTACCTGTCAGCTGCCTCTGGAGTCCCACTGGCCAAAAAGGCCCGATAGGACTCCTTCTTCAGCTTGAAGGTGGACACCTCACTGCCGGTGTCCACCAGCAGGTTCGGGTATTGTCGCCACGACAGGCACCGCCCACCTTACAGCCACAGCTCCGATCGGCTGCCACAACTATGGAGGTCTGGAACAAGGCCCACTTGGACTCAACGTTCCCTGCCTCCCCTGCCACATGGTCGAACTTCGCCTGGTGGTGGGAGTTGAAACTCCTTGAAGAAACCAGCACGGTGCTAAATTCTGAAGTGGCCCACAAAGTTTCCCCACCATGCTCCACTGTGTTTGGACTGATGGGCAGCATTTTATCTTTTTTTAATGAAACGGTGAAGAGTTCGTCCTCTCATTAAGGGGGCAGCCTTACTTCAGGGAGAGATCGGCATAGACTGAAGCGAAGGACTGACACTCTGGAGACCAGTTGGCAAAGAACTCTACGATCCACGTCACACGGCTGTCTCTCTCCAGCTCGTCCTGCACACAAAAACACACTTTTGAGTTCTTTAAAAAATGTGAAAAAAAATAAAGAAAGCTGCTGAATATGCGGCTCACACTCACATCGATGGTTTTGTCGCTGAAGTATTTGATGTACTCTGGTCCCATGTAGAGAGGGGGCTTACAGGTCATCAGAAAAACTGGGAGACAGAAATCAACACAACATGTGAGCAGAGAGATATCAAAAGACTCAACATATGATCAGCAACTGAACACCTCTGTCATGTGACCTCGTGTCATTAAATTCAGTCTCTTCCACTCGTGTAGTCCGTCATGCTCGTGGGGAAAGTCACAGCTGAATTTATAGCTCTGTGGTCACCTACTCTGACACAGTAAACGTCATTACTGAAGAAAAAAAAAAAAATCATGTAGTCTGACCTCAGCATAAATCACAGACAGGTCATAATAATTATAGATAGTAATTTTAATATTAGACTGATCTCTCTATCTATGGTTGTGTTGAATAAACATCCATAGTAATTATCTTTACAACCAGATAGACATGAGGACCCTCTTGGAAATGAGACGTCACATCTCAAGAGGCTTACCTTTAATACATTTATATTCAACAAAGACAAATATGGTGCTGTATAAATAGAGACTGATTGATTGAATCTATATTCAGCAGAGACAAAAATGATAAGGACAGATTTATGATCTGGGCGTCCATGGGTTCATCTCTGTCATAAAGTGTTATGAACTGGTACTATACAAATAAAGACTGATTGATTAAAGCTCGTTCTCAGGTGTAGCCCCCTCAATGCATCAGGTGTGCGTGTGCACTGACCTATACAGAGCGTCAGGTAGAGCAGTCCCATCCTGATGTCCAGTCTGAAGAACAGGATGACGTTGGCAACTTTACTGAACAGGATGATGTTCCCAACGTGCTGCTCCACCGTGACTGACATGAGAGACAATGAGTGTGATTTAATGTTCAAATAATCAAGTGGATAAAAGGGGAATAAGTCACGTCTGCTTAAAAACAGCCAAATCATTTAGTTAATCTTCAGGGATCTTAACACAGGTGATGGCTGTACCTGCAGTGTGTCATTTCAGCCACCAGAGGGCTTCTGATCAAACCAATAATAAGACAATATATAGACAGCACTGCCTTCTTCACCTGCGCACTCCACTGAACAAGTGATTTGTTGTTTATTGATGAAAAATCTTGATGCTGTAGCTTCAATAGATATTCTTTGTCTCATTCATCTGGTAATAACAGAAGCATTATCACACCGCAGCACATTACATATCGTTCATCACTGAGTTGAAACAGGCCGACACTCACTCGCTCGTCTGTTCTTCATCATGACGATGGCACTGAGGAACATGAGGATCTCCACCTCCCTCTGTGAACACAGGACCGTGACAGTGACTCATTCAGGATTCATCAAACATGTTTCTGACTGACCTGTTGATTGTCTGCATTTTTCTATTCAGGCGGAAAACAATGAAAACATCGACACTGACGGAGGTGAAAAACACAGAGATTCACAGCAGGACGCCCTTAATGTCTGACATGATACCATCATTTATGATATTATTTATCAAGGATTGATTATTGAATATTTAAGTTTATTAACAAATGTATGGACAAATGCATTTTTGTGCTTTTGAGATGAATGCTTTAAAACTGTCTTGCACACAAACATGTCTATACGGGGTGTATACCGATCATTAATGCTTCAGCTGAGGTAGGTAGTTAAATTAAAGTATTATGGTGCTTTTATTAGATTTTTCTGTTAGTTTGACTTGGCACAATAATTCCTGATGAGCTCCTGTAGCAGCGTCTATAAAACAAATGAGTGTGACCTGTGTGGAAATTGATGGGCCAAACAAGAAGTGAAGTGAGGCGAAAAGGACAGAAAGAGCAGGAGTTAATTGCTTTAAGAGTCCTAAAAAAGGTCAAATATAAATTGTCTGCAACAAGAGAAAAAGAGAAGGATGAACTCAAGCCAGCAGACAATTCAACTCATGATGTGTGGACTAAACAACTGAATGAACAGGGTGAATAAAATTACGGGAATATCAATATGTTGCAGAATTTTGTGGTCAGTACTGAAGCGTATCTTTAGTGGAATACTGTAATATTTTATTATTCAACTGGAAGTGCTGCAAGAGCAGAAAACCTCTTCCAGGCCATTTCCAACATTAACAAGCAAACAAACACCGGCAAAAACATGACCTCCTGTTTTTTTTTTTTAACTATGTTTACAGATCTTAATATACTCAAGGAAAAAAAAAACGCAACATTTTAATTTTCGAAAATTCATAAGAAATACGGGTGCATTTGGAAAAATGGCTTAGCATCATGATTTCACTCCAAATTAGGCTGAAGACAGGTGAACAGATTTCTTGGTTCCGCTTGACTGACTGTGAGGACAATAAAGAGTGCATTTCAGGATTGTTTATGCACACAAACTCATGTTTGAAACTCAGAGTTGAGTTTTACCACTGGTTAACTGTGCTCAAACCTTCTCTATAAAAGGGCACCAGAATGAAGCCAAAAACACACTTCTTCACGATGCCATGATTGTCGCAACCAGAGAGAGATCGAGCTACTGGCATGTTCCAAGCTGGACGGTGTTGTCTTGCTGTCGCCAGGGTGTTTGGAGTCCACCGCTCTACCATTACTCATCTTGGGGAACGATACCACGCCACTGGTTCCTCTAACGACCGCCCTCGTACTGGTTGCCCCCGTGTAACGACCGCTGCACAAGACCGCGCCAACCGGCTGGCACATCTCTGTGACAGGTTCCGGCCCGCCACCAGGTCCGCAGCCGAGACCATTGGGACACACCACAGGCCAGTGTCGGCCAGAACCATCCGTAATCGCCTCCTTGCTGACGGTATCCGACCATATCAGCCATATGTTGGATCAGTACTTACCTCCCAACATCGCCGAGCTCGGGTCGAATGGTGCGCTGCACATTGTCGTTGGACTTTGCAGAGGTGGTCCCAAGTCGTGTTCAGTGACAAGAAAAGGTTCCAGTGCTTCAGAGCAGATGGCCGAGATCGGGTGTACAGGAGACGTCGGGAGAGGTATGCCGAACCTTGTGTGCGCCAAGTGAACCGGTGGGGTGGTCCCAGTGTCATGGTTTGGGCAGCCATATCAGCAAATCACCGGAAAGACCTGGTTTTCATCGAAGGAAACCTCAATGGTCTCCGTTATCGGGATGAGATCCTGAGGCCTGTGGTGCTACCTTTTCTGGACCAAGTTGGGGCGGGAGCTCTGTTCCAGCACGACAATGCACAACCCCATGTGCCCCGTGTGTGCACCAACTTCCTGGAGGAGGACGTCCATATCCTGCCTTGGCCAGCCATCAGTCTGGACTTAAATCCCATGGAAAATGTCTGGGATCTGCTCAGTGTGCGTGTCCGCCGACGTGAACATCCTCCCGAAACTCAGCAGCAGCTGAGGGCGGCACTGGTGGAAGAATGGGCGGCGATTCCACAGGATCAACTCAGACACTACTGCCGATCCATGAGGCGACGAATAACCGCTGTCCAGGATGCCAACGGGGGTCACGTTAACTATTGACAGTATGATGCAATTCCTGTTACTTTTGGTTTGGGGGGTGCTCTATTGTTTGGTTGTGTTATTGGACTCGAAAATGTGTAAACGCAGAAAAAGTTGGCCTGAGGATTAGAAAATGGATGTAGGGTTCATATAAAACTGGCAGATCTCAAAAATAAAATTATTCTGCCCCCCCAAAACTCCCAAAACTGAGTGTTGCGTTTCTTTTTTCCTTGAGTGTATAAAATGAAGGTTTATTTGGCTCCATGGTGACCTTGAGAGCTGAAATCAGACATGCAAACAACAGCAGGCATCTGATTTTGAACAGGCACAATGACAGAGGCCACTGTTTCCTTCATGTCAGCAGTCTCAATGTAAACCAAACTCCATTCACCATTCTCTAACTTTAACTTTAGTTGCTTGATGAGATCAATTCTTTCACGGTATCAAAATATTCTCCTTTCTACAGCCAAGCCGGGATTTTATGATTGATTCGGCTGATTGTTTTATAAAGTATCACCCCATATACAACCCTAAATTGTCAGACTATCCTGAGCAAGCTAACGCTAACTCGCTACCACTGCATCACTATGAACTGTGGGATGTGACTGCTTTAATCTATGACTGGATTATAACAAGCACTTTTTTCACAAAGTTAACATATGCCGAATGCAGCATATGAGCATATTTGAAGTTAAGGAGTGAAAATGACGTTTGTCAAAGCGAGATTAACGACCCAAGACAGAAAAAGTATTAATTTAACGGAGTTTCTAACGGGGTTTGGCACGTCATCCCTGTAGCTAAATAGTCAGTTGGGTTTGCAGCCAGCCTGTCCAACGATCTAAACGTTGGTCTCCAGCTTCTGCTTGTTAACAATTCTAATTAAAGATGAGATCTGGAATGTTCTACAGACCCAGTCGAAGTCGCAGGAGTTGCCGTCCTCTCGCTGTGAGGACAGATGGTCGCAGATCCCTGGCGTTTTTCGGACAGCTAAAAAGGCTACAGACATGAAGAGAGAAGCGATGTAATACGGCTTCAGCAGCCACTTGTACACCTGCGGCAGGTGATACAGGAACGCGAACAGCGGTGTCAGCAAAGCCATCCTGGGTTAAACTGTTTGACTGAGAGGAAAACGGGAACCAAACCCCCCAAAAGGCCAATGAAGCACCGTTAGCTTACAACGATGCTCTGAGCTAACCTGAGGTAAAAGCTACTTCCGGTTTGAATTTCCAAAATAATCACATCTACAAGTTTGTCCTGAATTGTGCGACTTTTAAGAAGAACTTATAGGACCAGAAACCATAAATTTGATATTTAATTGATTTTTCTTTTTATCTTTATTACGCATTAACGTGTTACTAAATCAACCAAACTAGAATAAAAATACATTCGATTTTAATTTGAAGTGGTTTTCCTTTTAAAGAACATGGTTAAATCTTGTAGGCTTGGTGAAGAGTTTCAGTTCGCAGCAGTTCAATAGTGAAGAAATCCGGATTTAAATGAGTCGGGAAAAGGTGCAGAGGTCATTCAGGACGAATGTGTCACTACAAGGTCATACCTGTTTGCTCTGGTGGAGCACGAGTTCTGTGTAAAATCATTAATGGGACAATATTTTCATTATATAATTGATGTTTCTATCAGACTATTGGTGCCGATTAAAGTATTTTTGATCATACGTCATTCAAAATGAAAAAATATATTTTATATATTTTCTGTGTGGGGTTTTCATGCTCTCAACGTTCATGTGTAAGTTCTCTCCGGGCACTCTGTCTTCCTCCCACAGACCAAAATCATGCTCAGTAGGTTGTTTGGTGACTTTAAATTGCCCTGAGGTATGAAGGGGAGAGTGAATGGCTTTTTATCTCTCAATGTGGCCCTGCCATTGGCTGCTGACTGGTCCAGGATGTGCCCTGCCTCTCACCAAATATCACAGGTTGTTCTTGGATAAGGGAGACTGGGGACAATTGCAACTTCTTCTACTGAAAAGATAATTTAAGAAATGCCGTGGCCTACAAACATTCATTAAAGTGTCGATTTCCTGCAGCCAGCCCCAAGTGGACACTCAGGGTCCTACAAGTTTGGTAATGACTTAACATGAGGATTGGTGATTTTGACCTTTAACATCAAAAATATAACAAATTCATCCAAGAGTCAGAGTGTACATTTGGGCAAAATTTGACAGAAAGCCTTCCAAGCAATGGATGGCCAAGAGGCTCCAAAACCTTGACTTTTGACCTATGACATTTGTACAATCATATCAGTCCACCCCTGCATCATGGTGGACATCGGTACAAAGTTTGGAAATAATTCCTTCAAGCATTCATGCGATATATCATCCATTAAAAGAACATTAGTAAACACAAGACTCTTGGACTTTTACCTTTGACCTCCAAAATCCAGTCAGTTCATCCTTGAGTCAGGATGGACATTTGTGCAAAGTTTGATGCCAGTCCCTTTTAAGTAGCATTTACAAACAGTGGGTTAGCATCAGGCACTGTCCCTTTGAACTCTAACCTCTGAGCTCGAAGGCCACATCCTATGCCTTGATCCATCTTCAGTGTATGCCGGAAACACAGTGCCGCTCTTCAACTCCACAACAGAGACCGGCCCATACAAGAAAACAATCACTCAGAGTTTCAGGGTAAACTCAGAGTGCAGCTAAAGTGGTGCTGCCACTTTAATGTGGTGCAGCCGTCCCTGACCTGAATTTAATTTTCCTATTTCAATAACTGAGAGAGGAGAGTGTTTTATTTTGAAGGGACATCATCTATGTGGTTTGACTGTGCAGACTCCACACTCTGGCTCTCATTCTCTGTCTGTGATGAACAAAAAGGTCCAACCTGAGAAGAACTCACTGCTACACCTGGAGCTCATGCACTCCTTCATCTGAGCTCTGAGCTGTAAGAATATTTGACTGTTTAACTGGAGGACGGTCGAAGCACGAGAGCTGCCTCATGTGGATGATACTACTGCACAGCTCAGACATAAACTTCAGTGTGGTTATATTGTTTTGTTGTATTGAGCCATATCTTTACTTTATGACGTTATTAAAAAAATGCTCCTCCCACAGAGAAATAAGGCGAGGCAGAAGACGTCCAAAGTCCTGCTGTGAAAATACATCCTCACAGGGAGCAGAGGGACACCATGGACAAGTACAGAGAACAGTAAGAGAGACTTTTCTGTCCTTATTGTTCATTTATGTCCTGTGGAGATGATCAGTATTATGTAAATAGATGAATATGATCAAGATAGTTTGAGGGGTCTGTAAGAAGGTTCAGAGATCATTCAGAAATCGTCAAAGGTGGTTCTTATGTAATATTGAGTGTTAATATTTCATTTTCTTTGTGTAAAATGACAAACTTATGTTTCACGTTGTTGTACTTCACTCTAAGGCAAACTTTAAGTCTGTAAGTATCGAGTTATTCATGAAGGAGAAGAAGGTGAAGGCTGATATCAGAGAGGGTCGTCCCGGAAGAGGAAGTAGAGGTCCTACCAATAAAGTTTTTTCATGTTCTCATAAAACATAATCGAATGCTGTCACAGTGATAAAAGATTTAAGAACTAAGAATACTGAACAATTCTTGAACCTCGGTATGGCAGTTTTAGTCCTCACTGAGAGAAACTTTCCCACCTGTTCAGATTCTTGGTTTGAACCTCAGCAGGTTGACCATGTCCATGCAGTTACAGGGCTTAACCTGATAAAGTGGCCAGTGAGTACGTGGTAACATGCTGTCAAAGATGTGTGGTGTTTCTTTGTTAAGGTTTCTGTGTGAGGCTTGTGTCAGCCTCAAGCTCATTTTAAAACTCACCTTCAGTTAATCAGGTACACCGGCTCAACTGCTTGGTAACACAAAACTCTTGAAGCACATGGTCTACAGCAGCAGAAGACCACACCAGGTGGACCATCACCTCTGAGGGATGTTTCAGCTCCTTGTTGGGTTAAGGAGCTCTGAAGGTGAAGAAGGTCTAGACCAACACTCATGAGGTGTCCCTGATCATGATGCCAGTCAGAGTACATTTTAGCATTTTGTGCACAAAGGGTTTTTTTGTGCATGTATCTTTGTGGACGAGGTCATTCTTACAAACTGAGGAGGTGGAAACCTCTGTTAACATAATTACCTGCCTGTATGTGGTCGTTGCTCTATGATTTTCTTTATTTAACACGTCGGATGTCCTGAGAGATCAGAGCTTTAAACACACTCAGGCCTCACCTCTAAAACTCCTCCTGGCCCTGCTGATGATGAAGTTTCAACAGGGGGCCTCATGTTGGTTTTTGCCTGAGACCTCCAAATAAAAATCATCTGATCTGATCATGCGTGTAAGGACATTGGTTTGATTTTTTTTTTTTTTTTTGCAGCTGAGATATTGAGATATGAAACTCCTCTCAAAGTGAGAGTCCTGATGGGTTTTTATTCAGTCAGCTTAAAAAAGAATTTTGTCTTTTTATGATTAACAGAGAAATACATTGAATCTGTGTTTGACCTCTGACAGACGCCGTGTGGCTTCCTACTCCAACAGACCCCCAGTACACAGAGAGCCTAAACCACTGTGGAAACATCACTTTCCAGAACCTTCCTTCTCCACCTCCAGGTGAGCTCACAGCCTCTGCAGCATTTCTCCCAACACCTGATCTCCCCGATTCTGACACACAAACACAACATAAACTAGAACTACTTCATGGTGTGACGGCTCGTCGTGGTGACTATCACCAGAGAGTGAGGGCAGTGGTGGGTCACTTCACCTCTGACCTCATAGCCCAAATTCAATCAGTTTATGGTCCAGTCAAAGAGAACATTTCAGTTATACAGTGCTGCTTAAAGTTTGTGAACCCTTCAGACATGGTCATGGTTTTTGACCAAATAATTCTAGACTCACCCGTCCAGAGAATGGACTTCCAGAAGGCCTCTGGTTTGTCAAGGTTTTCTCTGGAAAAGTTAAAGCAGGCAGCTTTGTTCTTTTTTGAGAGCAGAGGCTTCCTTCTAGCAACCCTCCTATAAATGTCATGGCTATTCAACTTTCATCTGATTGTAGATGCATGTACATTTTTCCAAATGCTACCAGAGAGGTCTGCAGCTCTCTAAAGGTGATGTGTGGGTTGGCCTTTAGCTGAGTTATTATTTTTCTGGTGTTTCTGGGTGAAGTTTTAATGTAGCCCTCCCCAGACTGATGGGCTGTCACTACCCTCTTTTTCATGACCTTGGATATCTCCTTTGCTCTCAGCATTATTGATTTGTATGAGACCACAGTGGGCCAAACCTTTTCCAAATGATGTCTCATTTCATTGGTCTGCTAAAATGATTAATTAAGCACCCAAATGCATTTCACCTGAGTCTGTTACCTGCTTGACTTTACCAATGCAGCTGGGGGTTCACTTACCTTTGCACGTACACTAATTCCATATTTCATCTAGTTTTTGGACTACCTAAACAAGTCCCACTGAACAATTACATGCAACTGATAAACATATATCTGACATTTCATATATAAAAAGATTTCATATATTAAAACTGGTGATGATAAATTAAGAAAATCATGGGTAAATAACAGAAACATCTAAACTGCTCAAGGGGTTCACATACTTTCAAGCAGCACTGTTGATTTCATTATCAGAAACCTTGAATGTTCTTCCTTTTCTGACTCCTTTTGTTTTTCCTTCCAGGCCTGGAGGTTCTTCCATGATGAGCTCTGGAGTCTCCAAGTATCTTCAGCCTCAGCCACGCTTCAACCCTGAGAGTCAATTATCATACAGAATGTAATTACTGAGGACTGGCAGTAAAAGACAAAGCTTTTAATGATCTTTTCTTTTTTTGCCTGACAGCATCAAATGTTTGCTAAAAACTGTATGAATTCAAACTTTCAGCAGTTTCCTGGAAACCTTGACCGTTCTTCCTGCTCTGACTCTTTTTTCTTTTAACCTTCCAGATCTGGAATTTCCTTCATGATGAACTCTGGAGTCTCCAAGTATCATCAGCGTCAGTCACGCTTCAACGCTGAGAGGGAAAGATCACACAGAATGTAATTATTGAGGACTGGGAGAAAAGACAAAGTTAACTTTGTTTTTTTATATAGAACACCATCAAATGTTTGTTCAGTGCTGTGCTCGATAACTTTGAGAAGTCTCCTGTTTGAGGCTGTTGTGATTACAGCTGATTTATTTTAGAATTTGTTAACAGAGTGATACTCAGCTGTATTTCATGGTGGGATGCGAGCACATACAGACTCGGTAAAGATCTGTACCATGTGGAAACAGCTGCTGAAGCTCATCATGGTGCCTGATTTAAATTCAGCTCTCAGGCCCCGAGCAGCTGAACATTAACAGCCGTAGGAGCTGATTCACTGAACACCATCAACCAGAGAGCTCTGCAGACCAGGGCTGAGCTGTGCATCAAAAACTTCATCACTAGGAAAGAGAGTTTCATCGCTGCACCGCACACTCGCACCAACACATCCTGCTGCCCGAGGTCGGCGTGGGTGTGAGGGCCTGTTTGGTGCTGCTGCAGACCTTTATTTAGCTGCTGTTACCTTGTTTAAATATGATTATTAACTTAGTTAACTATTGGTAATTTTGTTATTGAGAATATTAGATCATTTATTTTGATAGGATTGGTACTTTTGCACCAGGTGATATAAATAGAGATGTGTAGGTGAGACAGGATGGACAGACACCAGGGAGGGTGACTGATTTTTAACCCGAGAGCTGAGAACAATCTACATTTGTTTGTTAGAAAGAGTCTTTGATTAACAATAAAATCAAATGTGTTTAATAATTTGATATTTTTGATCCTCTGCTCTCCCTGTGCTGCAGAGGCTGTTTAAGTTTTAATTCGTCTGTTACTGAAATTATCAAATGGCTGTAAAATAAAAGTGAATTATCACAAACCTTGAATGTTCCTCCTGCTCTGACTCTTTCTGTTTTTACCTTCCAGGCCTGGAGGATCTTCCATGATGGTCTCTGGAGTCTCCAAGTCTCATCCACCGCTCTTACGCTCCAAATCCGAGAGTGAATTATCATACAGAATGTAATTACTGAGGACTGGGATTAAAAGACAAAGTTTATTTGATTGTTTTTCTACCTAACAACATCAAATGTTTGTTAAAAACTGTATGAATTCAAACTTTTAGCAGTTTCCTGGAAACCATGGCAGTTCTTCCTGCTCTGACTCTTTTTTGTTTTTTACCTTCCAGATCTGGAATTTCCTCCATGATGAACTCTGGAGTCTCCAAGTATCATCAGCCTCAGTCAGGCTTCACCTCTGAGAGGGAAAGATCATACAGAATGTAATTATTGAGGACTGGGAGGAAAAGACAAAGTTTTTAATGATCATCAAATGTTTGCTCAGGATTGCATGAGTTCCAACTTTAAGTAGTTGGATATCTTATCTTAAGTAGTTTAACAGGACCCATGGCTGTTCCTCCTGCTCTGACTCTTTTCTGTTTTACCTTCCTGGACTGAAGTTCCCTCTGTCATGACCCCTCGTGTCTCCAAGTATCCTTCCTCTCACCTCCACCCCGACATGGAGAGGTCAGGAGAGGTCAGGAGGAGACTGAGGAACGACCCATTTGCAGCATAAATAAATTAACTGGTCTGACGGACACCTGGAGACATCACCTGTCTGATTGATCAGGATTTTCTCCACTTTACAGGTGTTTGTTTGTTTGTTTGTTTTTGATTTTAAGGATTTATGTGTGCACACCAAGGACATTGAGCAGGGTACACAATGGACTTGTTAACATCCAATCACAGGACGGACCTCTAGAGACAAACAACCACTCACACACATTTATATCTAAGGACAGCTCAGAGTCACCACCTAACCTGATGAGCATGTTTCAGGTCCGTGAGAGAAAACCTGAGCACGCACATGGAGAACATGCAAAATCCACACAGAAAGACACAGACTGAGTCAGGGAGTCGAACCAGCAACCTTCTTCCTGCATTCAGTCTCATATGGAAAGAGTTTTAAGTCAATTGACTGAAAGTATTTATATTCGATAATCTGCTATTACTCATTTATGATTTTTATCTTCTTAATGACATTATTGGATGTGCAGTAAAGTAATTCTTTCTGCAATGACAGATAAAATACATAAAGCAGATTAAAGATTAAACTAAAGTTTACACTGGCTTCGTCTCTGAGTTTGACTCAGTAAATTTATCACTTGAGCAGAAAATATAGGGAGGGTGATTAGATAAGTACAGACTCATCTTTATATCTGATTTAAAGAGCTCTGTGTGTAATCTATAATATCATTATGATTATTAATCAAATAAATCTCCCTCTGATTGCACAATTTGACTTTCTGGTTCTTCATTATGTGTGCTGTTGTCTGTCATATTCTTATTTTCTGAGTAAATTTGCTCATTTTCTACACGAATGATCTTAAGTATTATGAAAATATACTTTAAATATATTTGGAAAAGGGAAACTAAACTAAGTCCCATGTGCTTATTGTACTTGTTCCTAAATGTGATTAATTGTGTCTTTGGCTGATTAAACGTTCTGATTCCTCTTTTTATCATTATTACCTGTTGTTCACCTTTTGCTCTTACTGTCTTTGGTTCAGTGACCACGGCCCGATCTGTGGAGAGAGAGAATGAATGAATTTCAATATCTCAGAGAGGAGAGTCTTTTATTTTGAAAGGATATCATCTGTGTGGTCTGACTGTGCAGACTTCACGCTCTGGCTCTCCTCTGTCTGTGATGAACAAGAAGGTCCAACCTGAGAAAAACTCACTGCTACACCTGGAGCTCATGCACTCTTTCACCTGTGCTCTGAGCTCTGAGCTGTAAGAATATTTGACTCTGCACGACATGTTTAACTCGAGGACAGTCGAAGCACACGAGAGCTGTGGAAGGATTAAGGTCAAAGGTCAGAGCTGATCAAATATCCATCAGTGACCAACAGAAACATCAGATCAGCTCAGACTGATGGCTGAGAATAAAACAGTCACCACAGTGAACACTGTTCTTACAGCATTTCCCCAGGTGTAGCAGTTTAACTAGTTACCATGTCAGCTGGTGACCTTCAGCTGAAGGTGCTTGTAGGTGTCACTGTAGATCAGCTGATGAAAACAGAGTGAGTCCTCATGGATGTCTCTGTGTTGGGGTTCAGCTCATGGCCTTCTCTGATCCCGTGTTATGATGAGTTATAAAATGAAGACCAGGGTCGCATCTGTTTATCTTTGTTACTCCGTAAGAACTCTAACTCTCAAAACTCAAAATGGCCACTGTGGCACGGGGAAAAAATGTTTCAAGTCCAACTACAAGACACAGTTTACTTTGGTTTGTTAAGGATTTCAAACAAATTGGCGTCCTCGTGTGCTCGTGGCTTCCCGTCTTCCTGGCTTCCTGTTAAAAAACCAATCACCATCCTCGGTGCACGTCTATCCTGTCTCACCTGCCCCTCAATATCAACATCATCCAGAGCCAAACAACCAAAACCATCAAAACAAAAGCCTAAATATATGCCCAAAAATTCTAATAATAAAACTGGTAATTATAAACATCGTTCTAGAATCACACTTAAACAAGATAACAACAACTAAATAAATAACTTCATTTAAATGAGTAAAACTTAAACAGGTAGAGACCTCATTCTGACCTCGTGACCTTTAGGGACCTTTAGTGCAGCACTTTGGACCCTCCTCCAGCAGGAGAGGACATTCACGTGTTGGCCGGAGCAAAGCTGTGGTGCAGATGGGACGCCCTGCAGGCGGACTTGGTGGAAAACTGTGGTTAGTGAGGAAGAACATTTTTTCCAAGGCTGATGAAGGAAGTCCTTTCAGCATCCTTCAGATATCACGTTCACAAGCACAGGGTGACCATAACACATCATAACCCTTGACCTATGACCTAAGACCTTCAGGGGAGGCTGCTGTTGAATTTCACTGTTACGTTTTATTCCATATATCACATATGACCTATTGCATGGATTTTTCTGAAGCTTTGAATCTCAGTCACTGTGTTGCTCTCATGAGTGGTTCAGTGTTTCTCTTACAGGAGGTCCTGAAGTTAATCACACTCTGACCTTTGACCCCGGCTCACACATAGCTGTAGAAGCTGCTGTATCAGTTTGCTTTCTGTTAGTGATGTAGAATCAACGCCCACCTTTGGATCCCAGGTTGAAAATAATCTTCACGTCCTCACAGCCTTCAGACTGCCTGATTGTGTCCTGACCTCAGCCCTGTATTATTCTATTATTTTGTTTTTTCAGTAAAAGAAACTCACAAAGGCAGTATTTGGTTCAAGACCCTTCATTTTTTATTCATTTTTAAGGATTGATAGACGACTTGCCATTACAGAGGCCTAAAAAGTACCTGACATGATCACTGATGGAAGAAAACAGGAGTCAAGTCGACATCACAGAGTGGAAATTCAACTAATTCAGATATTCAGGTGAGATTCTGTCGACCTTTGTGGTTCTTTGGGGCCGATAGTGATCTTGAGATTCAGCAGTCACGCTCTGGTCAGAGCAGGAATGTTCAGAGACTGAAAAACAGGCTTTACTACTTCATCAGAACGATGCTCCTCCTGTGAAAGGAAGTGAGACAGAGGCAGACTACAGACCTGCTGGGAAATATGTCCTTACAGGGAGCAGAGGAACACTGCAAACATGTACAGGAAACAGTAAGAGTGACTTTTCTGTTTTATTATTATTATTATTCAGAATTACATGAACAGATCAATATGACTGAGGTTGTTTGATGAGTCTGTAAAGAAAGAAAGAAAAGTCTATGGAGTTATTAACGAAGGAGAAAAAGCTGAAGCTGGTTTTAGAGAGTTTCGTCCCGGAAGAGAAAGTAAAAGTGTTACTGATAATATTTTAAATGTTCACATTTTTTAAAGTGACAAAATTTTTAAGTGTGCTTTAAGATGCAAACCTCTGCCAAGGCTTCTCTGAAAAAACAAATTATTATCAAAAATGTTAAAAACTGACCTGCTGACCAAAAGTGACGGCAAGAAAAGTTTCAAACACTGACAGTTTGTCTTCTTGTTTTCTCTAAACATCAAATCCAGATCAAAACTGTTTTAACAGAAATAAATCAGCTACATCTCATGAATTTTATCCAACCATGACTGACATGTTTGACAGAGTTTAAAAACTGCTCTACCTCACAACAAAAAACATCAACAAAAAAGTCCTGGGTTTGCATTTTGATCCTGATCAGGACCAAAACCACATCATTTCTTCATTGTGCCATGACCAACATTCTCTGAAAATCTAATCCAGATCAGTTGAGAACTGTTTGAGTTACCTAGGTCAAAGACAGACCAGCAGACAGACAGACAGACAAAAAACAGACAGACAAACTGACAAAAACATGGCCTCCTCGGTGGCAGTAACTCTAAAACTTTAACCACGGCATGGCAGGTCTGCATTATGGTCTTTTAAATCACTGTCCCTGATTTAACCAATCAAACACGTCTCAGACTGAAATCTGAAGAAAGAAACATTCACTAAGAACACTGACACCAGATAACATGGTGGCGAGTTACACCTTTACACCGCTCAGACCAATCCAATTGAAAATAAAACAGTCTTTAAAAAAAATGAAAAAACATGTTGAATTGTTTCTGATAGTTACAGTGTACCTACTGGCCACTTTATTTGGTACACTCATTGCTTACTGATAAGGTATTTGTGAGAACAAAAGCCAATCACATGGCAGCAACTTTATGCGTGTATGAAGTCATGGTCAAGACGACCTGCTGAGGTTAAACCTGAGCTTCAGAGGGAGAGGAGAGGAGATTGGCCTGTCAGGAACTGCTGATCCACTCCGTCTTTCTAAAATGAGATCCCTGTTGGTTTTTATTTACTGTTATTCTGCTCCTGTATTGAGGAACAAAGCACCTGCTGGCTCAGTTCTGTGGAAACCGATAGTTCTTTAAGAGGTCTTAAAACACGGCGTTTCCCTCACACCGTTGGCTGTTCGTTTTTTTGTTTTGTTTTGTTTTTAAAGTAATATTTGAATTGTTTTTCTGTGCCTGTTTTTATCTTCTGTGAAGCATGTTGAGCTCACACTTATCTAAAATGTGCCATACAAATATAATTGAATTAAATTTCAGCAAAGTATTTTGTCTTTTTGTTGTGAACAGAGAAATGATTCAGTGTATTTGATCAGTGTTTGATTTGTGTTTGACCCTCTGACAGTAAAAGTGACCCTGTGGACAAAAAGAAACAGCCAAAGCCTGAACCACTGAGGAAACACATGTCCATGGACAGTAAACTTTTCTTCTCCAGGTGAGCCCACAAGCTCTGCATTATTCCCCCAACACCTGGTCTCCCTGATTCTGACACACAAACACAACATAAACTACAACTTCATGTTTTGACGCCCCCTTGTGGTGAACATCACCAGAGAGAGAGAGCACAGTGGTGGGTACCTTGACCTTTGACCTTATAGCTCCCATTTAATCAGTTCATGGGAGTAAAGACAAAGATTTTCTTTTTTTTTTACCTGACATCATCAAATGTTTTCTAAAAAATGCATGAATTCAAACTTTTAGTGTATTATGAGAACACTGAATGTTCCTCCTGCTCTGACTCTTTTCTGTTTTTACCTTCCAGAGATGAAGGTTTTTCCTCCATGATGAACTCTGGAGCCTCCAGGTATCATCAGCCTCAGTCAGACTTCAACTCTGAGAGGGAAAGATCACACAGAATGTAATTATTGAGGACTGGGAGGAAAAGACAAAGTTTTTAATGATCATCAAATGTTTGCTCAGGATTGCATGAAGCCCATCTTTAGCAGTTTTATTAGAGCTATGGCTGTTCTTCCTGCTCTGACTCTTTTCTGTTTTTACCCTCCAGGGCTGAAGTTCCCTCTGTCATGACCCCTTGTGTCTCCTTGTATCCTTCCTCTCACCTCCACCCCGACATCGAGCGAGAGTTCAGGAGGAGACTGAGGAAAAAACCATGTGGAGGATAAATGAATGAACAGGTGTGTCGGTGATTCATCAGTCAGAGACACGTGGGAACATCTGCCTGTCTGATTATCTGATCAGCTCCTTATTCACACTGATCACTTTCATTTGTTCTAACTGCTCTGATAAACAACCCCCAAAGTGGAAAATCATCTTCAGCTCTGATGTTTCTTGTTTGTTTGCCAAAAAAACTAACAAGAAAAATCAATGACTGACTCCTTTTTGACTCTCCAGGCACAGTTATGGGATTTATGACTGAAGATATCTGAAACTTTAAACACTAAAAATGATCTTTCAGGCAGTTCTCTGCTGATGCTGATGTTCTGTGAACATCCTGAATATCTAGTTACAGACATAAAAATCTGAAGCTACAGAGAATTTAAATCTCTGAATATTTTAGTTTATTATGATTTTGTTACTTATTTTGCTCCTGCTGTACACTGAGGCTGAGAGCTTCAGTTATCATCTAATCATAATGTCTGACATTATTCACATACTTTTATGTTGCTGTGTATCAGTTAATAAAAAGTTACAGAAAGAAATCTCCAGCTGACAAACCAGAGTACTGGGAGAAAACCTGAGCACGCACATGGAGAACATACAAAATCCTCATAGAAAGACCCCGACTGACTCAGGGTGTCAAACCAGCAACCTTTGACCTGCATTCAGTCTCATATGGAAAGAGTTTTTAGTCAAATGTCTGCAAGAATTTATGTTAAATAATCTGCTATTACCCATTTATGATTTTATCTTTTGAGTGATTTGTTGGATGTGCAGTAACTGGCTGTGATTATTTCTGTAGTTAAAGAAAAAATACATGAAATAAATTAAAGGACAAAAAATAAGATAGCCAGTAAAATAATCTTTAATAATAATTTGAAAAAGAAGATTAACCTGGCTTTTCATCTGACACAGTAAATAATGGATTTGATTTAAAGATAAAAATGTTAATGTGATAAATTCTGATAAAAGAAAATTATGTAGTGGGCTTTTAAATCGTGTCTAATCTACAGAAGGCTACTGGTTCAAAAATTAATGATTTATCGTGTCTTTGGCTATCAAACGTCCTGATTCATCATTATGTAATCTGTTGTGTGACATATTTTCAGTTTTTGAGTGATTTTGCTACTTATATGATCTCATTATGAGTCATAATTATGATGTAAGTAATAAATAAATAAATGTATTGCACTCCCAGGTGAAACTGAATGATGGTGTCATCTTTGCAGACATTACATTTACTCATACATTATCATCAAAATGTATTTTCCTCTGATATAATAAATTCATTTATCATGTTATAAATGTGTAACAGAGAGAAAAACACTAATATGTGTGTTGATGTTTTGCACAGAGGGTGATTATATAAGTAAAGACTCAAATTTAAAGAGCTCTGTTTATAGTCTATCATATCATAATGATTATTATTCAAATAAATCAACCTCTGATTGTACTATTTGACTTTCTTGCTCTTCATTATGTGTCCACTTGTTTGTCATATTCTTTATATTTGAGTAAGTTTGCTCATTTTCTTTTTTATTAAGAAGATATCCTTTATATATGTATATATATATTTTTTTTTCTTAAAGAGAAGATTAAAATGGGTTTTACTCTGTTTTAAGCTCATTAAATAATTTATTTTAATATAAAATATAAAGGTGAGTATATCAAATTCTGATAAAAAAATATAAATATTCATAAACTTGTAATTTTTGCATTTGCCCATCCAACAGCTAAAATGTTATTTCTTTTAAACTTTAAGTTGACCCAGGTTGCATGCTCCAAAACATAGTTTATAAATTTATGAATCAATGATTCATTATTATGTGTTATGCTGTGTGACACATTTTTATTTTTAATGAATTTTAATTTCAACATGTATGATCTCATTATGAATCATTATGATGATGTAAATAAATAAATAAATAATAAAATGAATGTATTGCACCTCCAGGTGAAACTAAATGATGGTGTCATCTCTGCAGACGTCACACCTACATTACCATACAAAAGGCTTTTCCTCCGATATAATTAATAAATTAAAATGTAATAAATGTGTAATGGGTAAAAATATATGTATTAATTTATTTTATTATCTCATGATTATTATTTTAATAAATTGTCCTGCTGACTGTTGGACTAATGTAATTCTTTATGGCCTGTTTCATAGCCTCAGCTCTCCATCTGTGGGATAAACCATTGTCCCATTGTTCGCAGGGATGCTGTGAAAAAAAAAAGTTCCATCATCACTTCCTCCAACGTGAGCAGAAAAACCATGTCAGTGTTACAGCAGGATTTGATTTATTTTATTTACCGTTTAAAAATGATTTCCTCACACATCCTCCCTCAGACTCCCTCATTTCTCTCTGATATTGTTAAAACAGTCATAACGGCCGCTGACAGCGCATTTACAAAGCTTTTTAATGTAATTATCGGCTTATTTATTTATTTTTGGTCTAAAATGTGTGTCATTGTCAGCGCTCCACTTCCGGAGCAGCTGCTGTTCCTGGGTCAGATTTCACAGTCTGTCTGTTGTTTCAGTTAATGTTAGAAAAAAGGACAGACTGACTCTGGATCAGCTGTTAGAGCCCGTCTTTACCTTCCCCTCTCGGCCAATCAGAGCCGAGCTCCCTGCCCTGCTGGAAGTGTGTCAGCCGTCAAGGTCCAATCAGTGACGAGAAACACACGAGCAGCGCTTCCGGTTATTCACAATAAAAGTCTTATTGGACTGGAATGAAGTGAAATTACAGCCATTAATATGAGGAGGTGTTACTTTAGAAGGTGTATTTAATTAAGAAAATCAGCTCATAAAGTAAAATTATTAAAATAATATAATTAAACCGGCATCCCTGTGCCAGAGGGTCAAGGGAATGTCTGGATTATTCTACATTGAACCAAAATAAACTCTCTTACTCTGATGACAAACAACATTGCAACGTACTATTGACAAAAGTATAGATCGCTGACTCTTAACTTTAAGACTAGAAATAATATGAGACCAACACTCATTGGCCACTTGATTAGGTACACCTTACAGTACAAGGTTGGACCCTCTTTTACCTCATAGGCTCAACAAGGTGCTCAAACATCCCTCAGAGATGTTGGTCCATATTTCCAGATTTGTCGGCTGCACATCCCTGAAGAGAATCGCCTGTTCCACCATATTCCAAAGGTGCTCTATTGGATTGAGATCTGGTGACTGTTGGGACCACTGGAGTACAATGAACTCATTCCTAGACTGAGATGATCTGAGATGATCTGAGTTTAGAAACATGGAGCTGCTGGAAGTCTCCATCAGAAGATGGTCCACTGTGGTCATAAAGGGATGGACATGGTCAGCAACAATACTCCTGGGGTTTAAATCATGATTAGTTGGTTCTAAGGGGGGCCATCACACCACCAACAGCAGCCTGAACCGCTGGTGGATCCATGCCTTCATGATGTTCACACTGAGTGGCACCAGGTGTGGTCTTCTGCTTCTATAGCCCATCTGCTTCAAGATTTTGCATTCATAAATGGTCTCTTACATACTGAGTGGTTAGTTGAGTCACTGCAGCCTTTCACTGGTTATTTTCTCTTTTTCCGACCATTCTCTGTAAACCTTAGAGATGTTGTGATGAGAATCCCAGTGGATCAGCAGATAGCTCAAACAACAATGCCATGTTCAAAGTCATTTAAATCTCCTTTCTCTCCATTCTGATGCTCGGTTTGGGCTTCAGCAGGCCGTCTTGACCATGTCCCCATGTCTGAAAACACTGAGTTGCTGCCATGTGATTGGCTGTTGTCTTGTTAACACACAAAGGGTTTGTGACACTCGTTCACACACCAGCGCTTCGCTTGATGGAGACAAATAGCCCTTGTCGGTCACTTGCTGGTTGGTAAAATAGCTGAAACTAAAAGATGGAGGAGGGTGGCGTTTGTGAAGCGAGAGGTAAAAACAAAAGTGAGTGACTGAGCAAAAAGGAAAATAAAAACAAATATATGATAGGTGTTTTATTAATTAGATGGACTACATAAGACTGCTTTTTGGATAAACTCACATTGCTTATTAAACCTGAGCTCAGAATTTGAACCCGACGTTTTATATATTTCACTCTTTTTTCTCATTTATAAGCCACACAACATTATCGAGTTCCGTTTAGAGGCTTTTATTGTGAAATCCTCCACCGGAAGTCGGGGGTCTCACGGCAGCTAGCTTGGCTGCGGGCTTTCATTATGGTCGCTGTCCCAACTAGCGGCTCGTAAAGCAGGAATCCAGACGGGATTATCGGCAGCAGACAGCACCGAGCCGCCGAGTGATATCTCCATCTTCAGCCCGACCTGCAGCTCCGTCCGCGGCCTCAGCAGCTCCATCCTGACCGGGGGAGGAGAGAGGTAAGCCGCCCACCGAGCCTCTCTGCCCGCCTCTCATTTATTAACGGCTGCGATCATCTCTTCTTCTAAATAAGATAACGGGGAGCTGACGGCGCCCTCTCCGTTTTATTCAGCGTTATTATTATATTTTATTTATTTTAATATGCTGTGGTTAAGATCATAAATGTATTAAGAGGTGGTTGAATGAGGCCTGTAATTAATTCTAAGCCTAACAGTCTGAGCAGGTCGATGTTACCCAGAGGATAGTGATGGGCAATTCGGTAACGATCCGGCTAAATAGTCGAATCCCACTCGAGAATCGTTAAATCAGTTGTTGATTTTATTTAATATTTTGTGCTTGTTATACGACAAAGTGCTCAATTTTGAGGGTCATCCTTTTGATATTCTTATTAATATACTTCCAATAAACATAATACTGTGATGAATACTGATGAACCCAGGCACTGAGAGTACTCAAATACTGCATACTGTAACATCAACTTATATGTCAAGTAGGGATGCACGATATTGGGTTTTCGCTGATAATCCGATATGACGATACTATTTGATTCATTATCACAGATACCAATACTAATATTTCTGGTCAAGAGCATAAGCTCCGTACTTAACAAAAATGAACTTGTTTCTTTCAGGATTACAGCATAGTTTTATGAAGAACAGATGTAAAACAAGAAAAACAGCATTAAACTCTTACAAATATGAAACTCTTGATTTTAAATGTCCCCATGCAGTGATGAGAAGGTGCATTAATATTGTACATTTGTGTAACTAGCCAATATTCCAGCTGATATATGGTCCATATGTGTGCCTGATAAATTGGCTGTAAATATCTTCAAAAATTTCAATAGTAGCCGATACAATACTTAACTTTTTAGGCTGATACCGATATCAAACCAAAAATATTATGCATCCCTAATGTCAAGTTCAATATTTGCGCATAATTTACAATGACCCCACAATGCACTGCAGCCCTTTATGCCTATCCAATGCCAGGCTTTCAGTAGGAATGCACTATATTGTATTTTTGCTAAAATCTAACATGCGGATATTATGAATTACATTATTGGCGATATTGATTGCATTATATTTTGGTTGAAAATACGCAGTCACCACTCGCCTAACATTGATCTGTTGTCTTGTCATGTGATAGTTTATCAGGGTGGGGATGGAAAACTAATTCCGGCTGAGAATTGATAAAAACTCCCTCAAAGAATCTATTTCATTGGTCTTCCCGCTTATCAACTCCCTTATCAAGATGCCACACTCTCATCAGAGGCAGCCAACAGAATTTATAACAACAGAATCAAAAAGTGGTCAAAATTGAAGCTTAATTTTTGACGGAAATACACTTTCTGTTCAACTTTCAGTAAGTGGGAACACTAGGATCTCACAGAAGCAATTATCTTTACATTATGGCTTTGAATATCAGGAGTGCCGTATGTTTTACATGGTTTCCACTAAAAAACTCTGTGTAGGCCAACTTTTTCAACATGAAAAAAATTTCTGGAATTGATCATTTAAGGAACCGTATTGAGGAGCAGAATTGTTTTTGGCATTGGTTTCAATAGAATCTTGTCAATTTCCATCCTAGAAACAGTTGCAACCCAAGAAAAACAACATATGTTCTCTATAAGTGATAAAAGTGATTTTTTTTAATGTAAACATTTAGTAAAAATAATTTGAAGCATCATGGTACAATCATACCTGATATAGGGGACATATATGTCTGATATATAATGGCTGTAAATATGTCATAAATGTACATACTGGCAGACAGCAGTTATCTTAAATCTGTTATCTTGGTATAATACCAAATATTGTACCAATAATATTGTGCATTCCTACTTTTCAGCTGGTCATTAAGCAACACAACAGTAAATGCAACCAAGCTGCAACTCCTGGTGTTGAAAATGTAAACCTGCTGCAGATATTGAAGTGACCACTAGGGGCAGTCTGCAGGAATGATCGTGGGGTGCATTTAGTTAAAAGGCAGAAGCTGAACTCTCTTGATATCAATGGAGACTTTGAAAGGTTGTTGAATCCAGTCTGTGCTAGTCTCTCTAACTAATAATATTAATAACTTTATTTACAAAGCATCTCTCAGACACAGAGTTGACGAGGTGCCTCACAGGCAAAGGACTAAAACACAATGGGTCAAACAAACATGTACAACGATCAATGGGATGCATAAAAGTAAACAAGAAATAAATAAGATAAAAGCCATTAAAAGTAGCACAGAGGTTCAGAGAAGAGCCTGAACAGCAAAGGTCTGACCAGCTTTAGTCACTCGTCTAGACTCTGGAACAAACAAAAAGTTCCTGCAAGAAGATCTCCCGAAATATAAGACAGAGTTTGGCCATGCAGTCTTAAAAACAGAACTTTAAAATCAAACCCAATATTGACTGCAGGTCTGCAAAAAATCAGGCTAAATTAACTTTGGATCAACTTACAAATAAAAGAGGCAGAGTTTGTTAAAGACTTGAGGCCATCTGACTTATGGTGACACTTTACAGGGTTTTAGCTATGTTGATTATGTAACTAATTATCCAAAACCAGAAACTGTTAATAAAATAAATGGCCATGATTTAAAAATAAAGTCCCCCCTCTTACAGTGAGAGCCTGTAGATTCAAATGCTCAGACCAATGCTTTCACATTCGTGGTACTTTCATTTTTCAGTCAAACAGTTTTTACACAAAGAGAAAGGTCAGATGATTGCAGCGGTGAATCATTATTAAGTACAAAAAGTTGTTGAATTTGACTTCATAATAAAGTCAAAAGTGGAAAAAGCCAGTTTGTACCACGGAGAGGAGCTGAGTGATATTTGATTAAAATGATATCACAATACTCCAGTGTTTGTTTTTTAAGGGTATTTTCTGTTAATTGATTTCTTTTTGTGTGCACCAGTGTCCAAATAAATGTCAAACAAAATGTTTACATGTTGACTTAAGACAGGTTTTATAAGAGTTTCCAGAATTATGATTAAATACCAGGTAAGAATCTGTTACTCTATGAAGTGTAACCAAGCTGTAACAAAGCTGTATCTATGATGATCATCGTCTGACCATAGTAACCCTGCTGATGGTGAGATCTGACAGGTTTCTTCCACACACAGCAAAGGAAATAAGAAATTTGCTGTTTTGGTTTCAATTGAACAACTCACAAATAGCAGCATGTGTGCTTTGAGTCATGTGCCTGACATTGCACGCCATGCGATGTGATTATTGTACATGCCCGCATTGAGACTGCGATGTGAAAACGATAAACTGTTCAGCCCTGCCATGGGGCTGAGCCAAATGATCTGATTCACTGTAAGGAGCTGGACTTCCCATCACTATCTCAGGTTGTGATTAGCTTTGGCTGCTAGCCCTCCTGGCTACTTTGCACACTGTCAGCGGGTGGTCTGGGTGTGTGAGAGCTTTTTAACCGTCATGGCAGTATGAGGATGTTTCTTCTGCTTTTATGTTTTGAATTGATTGATTTTTGTGTAATAATGTGTTCATAACAGTGCGGTAACTCTTCTTCAGGGGTTCCTTTCTTTGGTGTCTGGCTGCTCGACCCACCTTCTTCTCCAAGTGCCAAACATCTGCAGCATCCAGCATCCACGATCCAGACTACCTCACTGACACAATGACGGAGAACCGAACCCCTTACACCGACGCCATGCTGATGAGGCCTTCAATGGCTGTAGGAATTCTAAAAACTTTCTTGATTGTCAACATTTAAAGAGACTTCCTGCTTTTATCAATCAAAGGGGAGGAGCTTGGAAGCACACCTGTCACTGTTTTGAGCCTTGTGTCTTGCTCAGAGGCACTTTGGTCAGTTTGGATGAAGGAGCCTCAAAGGAACGATGGATTTTAATTTTCGCACATTTTCACGAGGATGCTGAACCAATCAGGATCGGAGCCCACAGTCACATTACACACACATTTTTTTATTTGAGTAACATTTGAAGGTTTTTCCGGCCTTAATGGTCCGATCATCTTTTAACAGATAAAACACTAAATAAAAGGTCACCTCTTTAACTCTCAGGAGACGTTTGGATCATTCTGACGCCATGACTGCATTTGTCACCGCCGCCTCCACCAGGAGGCTCAGAACTGCTGTGGTCTAACAGGCCTTTGGGGTCCGCCCACTCCAGCACCATGGATTACCACGCCGAGTGCTGCCTCTGTGATCCAGAGGAGGGGCACGGCGACCCGGACGAGCCTCCGCTCCACAGTATCCACGCCCCCAACCGGATCCGGCCGTCCTCGTACCGAGCCCTGAGGAGCGCAGTGTCCAGTCTGGCTCGCATAGATGACTTCTTCTGTGAGAAGATCGGATCTGGATTCTTCTCAGAGGTCTTCAAGGTATGTAGCCACAGTCATGGTCCATCACCACGCCTATACCTGAGCAAGCGTGTCGGGTGTTTGGGCGTGTTATTCTTTTTTACTGTTTGTGTAATGCACAGTCCTGATGCTCAGCCAGGCGCGGGACACAGAGGGGGGATCATGAGTTTTGGGTGAAACATCTCAGCTCTCACGCCCTGTGAAGGCAGCACATGCTGGTTGGTGTTTTGTTATTGACTTGGTGGGTTTAATTACTTGGTCTGAACTCCAGTTGGTTCACCTGAACCATTGAAGTTTATTGTGCCATAAGCTCTCAGAGAGTAAACAAGATACTATGAAAAATATCAGTGCTGAGATCAAAGTTATATTTCACTGAAGCAGTCCAGCAACATCACAAACAACCAAAAACTTTCAGTCGATGTGTTTTTAGTCCAATCAGAAACATTATGGTGTGTTTAGGTTGAATATTTGTTAAATATAAGTACATAGAGTGAGAAGGACAGGTGCTTGATTAAACAGTGTTGTCTTGAAATAAGATTTTGACGCACACAAAAATGTAATTGAAAAACAAAAAAAAGAAGAAACAGATGAAACAGCAAAAACAAACAAAAAGGATTAAAAATGAAAATGAGATGTGCAGTTTAGACAGTGTGCTGGAATTTTCCAGCTATTTTTAACGATGTTACACAATTATTGTTTTAATAATGGAGTAAAGGACTCTGTTTTTGTTGCCGTGGTGTCACAATTATATTATTTTATTGTTACCAGAGTCACAAAAAATTATGTGTCTGTCTCACGCTGCAAAAGCCATTTGTTAGCTCAGACTGAAGCTCACACTGAATAATCCATCCCACACTTCATCCAACACTCCATCCACCCATCAGCCCATCACTCCATCAGTCCATCCATCCATTACTCCATCGATCCATTATCTATGCTCCCTATTCCTTTCAGGGTTTTATGGGACCAGCACCTACCTCAGCTGACAGTAGGTGGATGTTGTAGCAGGGTACATCCCTGGACTGGTCACCAGCCAGTCACAGGGCCAACATATAGAGACAAACAACCATTGACACACTCACTCTCACACCTGAAGATGACTTAGAGTCAAAAATTAACCTGACGAGCATGTTAATGTTCTGTGGGAAGGATGTGGTAACCTGACACACCTGATGGACTGTTTCACATCTCCATGGGATATTTCCCACATCCATCCAGTCAACATCCTCAGAAAGTGATCGGGAAGAGCAGAACCTTTAAGGCAAACTGGAAGGTGACTAAAGAAATGTTTCATCCATCAGGACAGTCAGAGGCTCACAGTCCAACTTTTAGCATCACCTACCCACACCTTCCCCCTAAGAAACCAGAGTATCCAGAGAAAACTCAGAAAGGCCTCGACAGACTCGGGTTTGAACAGAAACCTTCTTGCTGTGAGCAGGTGACAGCAGACGAGTTTTTCAGGCGTATCTAAAGTTTTCAAACGTTAAAATGTCAAAAGAAGCCAAAGAAACGTCACGTCTGTTGAGCTGAAGACTTCAAATGAAATCATTTTTATTTCCCGCCTCTAAAACATGATTCACAGTCGCTGAGACTGCAGACACCCCCTCTGTTAAAACCGAGTTTTTACAGGTTTTCAGTCCTCTGGATATTTTTATGGCCCTTCATTGCTGCCCTGCTGACATCATGTCAGCTGACTGAAAACAATCAGACATTTCTGAGGAATGTAATCCATCACAGGAGCACACTGCTGACACCAATCAGCCTCGAAAACCCTCTGCCATTCCTGCTCCACCGAGTTCTTCCAGCCACGACTTCAGGTCTGTGTAAAGTCTGAGGGCTGGGAGATAAAGAAAGCTTCTGAGGAATTTTCTTTATTATGAAACATGATGTCCAGGCAGTATGGTTCGTACTGATGGAGATGTTGTTGCCCTGAAACGAGGCTGAAATAAAATGAAAATCATGGCTCTACGTGTTGAGGATCTCAGAAAAGCAGCAGAGGGGTGTTTTCATGCTGAAAATCCTAAAACAGGAGGCAAAAAAGTTAAGGCATGATGAATCTTTTTACTTTAGCAACACAAAGTGCAACAGGACGGCTATAAAATGTTGAGGTTCAGCTATCTGCAGCAGGACAATCCCTGCTTTGAGCCTTACTATAGTGTTTTTATTTATTTATCTCCAAAAAATATTTAGAAATATATTGAACATCATTTATCAGCTTAAAAATAGAAAGACAGTGTAATAAAGAATAGTTCTGATACAGAATCATGTGGACGCTGCTCCAGAGGAAGAAAGAGTTTGTTGTGAGTTCGATGAAATTAAGAATTAAATTCATTTTCTCTTTCACTGTCCTGTCTATGATGATATGAGGCTTGTACTTTTCAGTCAAATGTCTTCTGTTGGTGCCGATTTCCTCTAATCAGATGATTATGAAAAGCTTGAGTTGTGCTTCAGAGGAGGAACTTTTTTTGTGGCAGATTTTGTCTGCAAAGCCTGATGGCAGAAAAACATTAAGACTGAAGTGTAAAGAGAAAATGCAAGTTTATGTTAGTCTGCTAATGATCTGTCGAACCATTGCAGCTTTGTTTTTGGTGTCTTATAAACCCATGATGGTTTGGCACTGTGTGTGCGCATGACACGAGGATAAAGTATAATTCATCAACCATATAAATAATATAAAGTAGACCCAGAATATTGATGACAGGGATCATCAGGTACATTTGTTCAAGGGCCATCTTTCTTCTTGATGTATACTTTGAGACTGGATTTCAAAAAATACAATTAAATTCAATTAAAAGTATAACTACTAATGATAATAATAAAGATAAAACTATAAAAATACAAATATTTTGTCTATATAGAGCAAATTTAGTTTAATATTTTGAGTTGTAAATTTGAATCTATGACATCTTAGCCTTTGAGCGTGAGATCAGTCCCTATTACCCTCTTGCAGTGAGCTAAATGGGACAATTAGAGATCTTGTCTTCTTATTTCTGGGGATGTCCTTTCCCATCGCTGGTTTGGCTCTTTATAGTCGTTCCCAGGATTGGTTTATAATGTCTGGCGGGGGTTTCTTTGAGGCAGATCAAACGTGAAGTCTTTCTTATTCAGATCGTTTCAGTCAGAGTTGTTTTGGGGTTGCATTAATAGTTGTAGGTATCTAAACAGAGACATAAGTCTTCTTCAGGACAAGAGGCTGTCCTTAAAACCTCATCATGTTCTTACCCCACACATTTTCTGAACTTGATAAATCTCAGGGGTGGATGGAAGGCTGTGGAGGACCCGATGTGGCCCCTGGGTCTCCAGTAGATTTACAGTAACTTTTTTGCTTTTGCTCACAAAAGAATGAAAGTTTTGTAATAATATTAAACATGTTTGCTCCTGAATAACTCATCTTTACTGTAAAATTCTTCTAAAACAGTTAAGAGATATAACATGAAAAGTGAAAGAGCGAACAAAACAAAAACAAGTCGTGTATTCGCCGCTGAATCACCTCCCTCTGTGGTGGCAGAGGGAAATGACTGTGGCAGGTGAGCCACCCTGTTCTTTTCTGTTGTTGATCCGAACTCTCAGCAGGCAGGACGGTGGAAGAAGGCAGGAGTCTAATCTACACGGCTAATGGCCCCCCGCCTACATCACTCAATCCCATTAAGAAAATCAGCTGTTTGACTACAGAGCCCAGTTTAGTGTGTCTGCGTTTCACCGCTCGCCGTCTGCATGAAAATTCTTCGCAGAGTGTCTGAAAGAGCTCAAAGCGCAGACGGAAACGTGCGCGATGTTTCTGTTTGATGCTAAAAGCGGCGGGATGATCGGCGTACGGGCTGGAAGCTCGTTACATGGATACAGGAGTAATGAGATTGTCTGAAGAGGGTTAGCTCTCATCAACCTGCAGACTGTTTGACAAAATATTTAAACAAAGAGCGCTTAAATACGCCAACACTTAAAGCAAAGACAGGCCCGCTCTGTTGGATTTATCAGAATTTAAGTGAAACAATTTAATTTTCAACATCTAAAGATAAAAACAGTGTACAGACAAAAACTAAAGCATGTATAATAATTATATTATCAGTCATAAGAAAGCTTAATACCCTCACTGTCTCACCTGGTCACAGCAGGTCGGAGCTCCTTTTGCCTCCACAGCTCTGTAAGTCTTTGTGGCTCAGATTATACAAGACTGAACATCCATGATGAGAATCTCCTGCTCCACCACATCCCAAAGGTGCTGTGTTTGATTGCGATCTGGGGACTGTGGAGGTCAATGGAGTACAATGAACTTATTATCATGTTGAAGAAATCAGTTTGGGATGATCTGAGCTTTGAGGCATGGAGCTGCTGGAAGTAGAAGCTTCAGAAGATGGATCCATGCTTATATGATGTTCACACCAAGCCCTCAGCCTACCATCTGAATGTGGAGCAGAAATTAATAACCCTTGACTGAAAGGTGAATCCGTAGAGATCTGATGCCATTGATTATACTGCCTTAATTCATTCATTCATTTTCTATACCGACTCTCCCTTTCGGGGTTGCGGGGGGCTGGAGCCTATCCCAGCTGTCATTGGGCGAGAGGCGGGGTACACCCTGAACCGGTCGCCAGTCGATTGCAGGGCAACATGTAGAGACAGACAACCATTCACACTCACACCCGTACTTAAGGGCAATTTAGAGTCACCAGTTAACCTAATGAGCATGTTTTTGGTCTGTGGGAGGAAGCCGGAGTGCCCGGAGAGAACCCACACATGCACGGAAACAACATGCCATGATGGAGGGATTCATGATTGGCTATATGGATTCATGTTGGGTGTTGGATGTATATATTTGTATATATATGTATATGTGTATTTTTATATGTATATATGTATCTATGCATATATTTGTATCCATAATATGAAGAGCTTTGTGCTCTATTGTAAAGTGTCTTGAGATAACACTTGTTATGAATTGGCGCTATACAAATAAAGATTGATTGATTGAACATGCAAACTTCACACAGAAAGGCCCTGCTGGACCCAGGAATTGAACCGGGGACCTCCTTGTTGTGAGACACGTGCACTACCTGCTGTGCCACCGTGCCACCCACCTTAATTCATACTATAATAAAGTCTTTATTTAATGAAAAAAGAGGAAACATATGATTCAGATGTTTTTTAAGGCATAATGTCAGGATGAGTGTAACGTGGATTTGTCCTGTGGTTCCCAAACTTTTATTCCCAAAGCCACAACAAGTGCAGAACTGCCCCTGAGACCATCCACCCATCCATCATCTACACCGCTTATCCTTTTTGGGGTCGGGGGGGAGGCTGGAGCCTATCCCAGCTGACATTGGGCGAGAGGCGGGGTACACCCTGAACCGGTCTACCTGATCACAGGGCCACATAGACGGACAGACAACCATTCACTCTCACACTCAGACTTGAGGAGAGTTTGGAGTCAACTACCAATTTAATGAGCATGTTTTTGGTCTGTGGGAGGAAGCTGGAGAGCCCAGAGGGAACCCACGCATGCACAGGAGGATGCAAACCTCACACAGAAAGGCCCTGACCGACACGGGGGATTGAACCAACAGCCTTCTTGCTGTGAAGCACATGCACTACCTGCTCTCCGAGATCAGCAAAATAAAAATACGAGACATTGCTGTGCAGATTAACACTACTTTAGATTATTTTATGATAAATTCAAGATGAAACAGGATTACACTAACATGTGTGCTTCCTTAATGTGTGATCATCGTTTCAGATCATTTATGCACCCCAAAGTTTGACAACCTCAAAGATGACAGCTGACAGAGCTTTGGGAGCCAAAGGATTAGTCCATATGGATCATAAAGTGCAGCTTTTTAAAGCATCTTTATGTTTAATTCATCAGTTCTACATTATTCATCTACAGGACATGCACATGTGTCACGTGTTCATTGCTCCATCTGCTCCGTGTGTTTATGCGTGTAGTTAATGTGTGTTAAGAGTTGTAATAGGCTGTATGTGCTGCTTCACTCAGATCGACTCGACTTCACTCGGTCAAAGGGCTGATTATGGCAAACAAACATGATAACCAGTATTTTGATTGAGCTTCATATCTTGGCACCGTCACGATTAATGTTGATTTTACCCAAACTGCACCGACATTATAAAAACTAAAACAAAAGCAACAAGTACATGTAAAAGTGAGAGAATAAACATATATAAAACATGTGACGTGTTCGAGGTAGCTCAGCTGAAAGGTGATATTCACTTTATTTCAGTAGTTTTTTCCAAGTAATCATCTTTAAAACACAGTAATGAAGCTTAAAGGATTTGTTTTGATGCAGGGAGCTACAAAAGCTTGAGGTTTGAGGCTGCAGCTCATCATTTTACAGTCATCATATTACATTTTGTGACATTTAAGCCTCCTGTTTTGGCTGTCTCAGCTCATTCCTCATGGTGGCTCACTTATTTCTATTTTGGCACATCTACAACTATATCGATATTGGGTTAAAAGTAAATCTTGTTTGAAAATATTTCAGTATTAATCAAAAGCTGTGTATGGGCTGTGTATGTATCAGGGCTTTTTCATTATGTGGTGTCAGCTCAGCTGGTTGTAGTGCTCCTCCTTTATGGTAACAAAATGATCACAATTTTATCGATTGATACTGAAATCAAAATTCTTATCGATTTTATCAAAACAGCATTGTTTGCATTATTTGGACTTACACTCTCTAATACTGTGACATTGTAAAGACTTCAAAACATGAACAACAAGCAGAAGTAAATGTAGAAAAATAAAAATATAAAACATATGACTGATCAAAAAGAGACAGTAACATCATAGATGTAGGCAGAAGCACAGTGAGATGTGGTGCTTTAATTATTAAATCTTGACTACCTTGTTTTCTTAACTGCTGGAAGCGATAACTGTAATTTAGAGCTAAATTAAAACTTGATTAATTGCCCCGTCCTACTTGGTTGTTCTGGTTTTGAATTGTAGGATTGTTCCAAATACCTTGCTCAGTATTTCAGGGGGTTGAAGCACCAAAACTGTGCACGTCTGTGTCGGCTCTGTGATGCTGTATGACTTCAGAGACTTCCCTCTGCTTCAGTTATTTGTTTTTTTGTTGCTTGAGTTTGGTGTGAACATCCATCCTGCCTTGGATCAGCGGTTCAGGCTGCTGCTGGTGGCCCCTTAGTTCCACCTGAGTATGGCTTAAACCCCGCAACCTACCTGAGGATTGATGCTGACCATGTTCATCCCTTTATGACCACAGTGGACCATCTTCTGATGGAGACTTCCAGCAGCTCCATGTCTCAAAGCTCAGATCATATCAGACTGGTTTCTTCAACATGATGATGAGTTCACTGTACTCCAGTGGCCTCCACAGTCACCAGATCTCAGTCCATAGAGCCCCTTTGGGATGTGGTGGAGCAGGAGATTCTCATCATGGATGTTCAGCAGCTGTGTGATGCTGTCATGGAGACATGGACCAACATCTCTGAGGGATGATTCGACTCCTTCTTGAATTTATGTCCAGAAGACTTATGGCAGTCCTGAAGGCAACAGGGTCCAACCTGATACTGGCATGGTGTACCTAATAAAGTGGCCACTGAGTATATATTGCTGCTTGAACCGTCAGCGGGTGCTAATGCAGTGATGAGGGAATCCTGAAGCTTGAGGGGGACGATACTGATGTTTCAAATGAGTTGGAGTGCGGTCCCAGATAAAAAAAGTTTTTGATTCGCTTCCTGAGGTCACGTATGACCACGCCTTTCTTAAATATGATGTTATGATTTTTGGTCCATATTGCCCAGCCCTGACGTGCGTTTCCCTCCGTATGTGTGTGAAAAGTGGGCCCTGCCCTCCAATCAGCCTAAGCAGATTACTCACACTCTCGGTCCAGACGAGTGTTTTAGCACCGTTTCACAGATAATCTCCGTCCACTCCAACACGCCTGAAGACACGGGTCACATGACCTCCCCCATGCACACTGAGCATGTGCGTGCAGGTGTAAGCAGACACACACAGAGCTGATGGAGAATCACTCCAATAATAGCTCCCCCGCTGTGCATGTAGACGGTCTTAGGGTCATGAAATTAAACGACAGGACAGCGGCTCGCACAGACGGTGAGGCGTTCAGGTTCTCATGTCGAGGAAATCTCTGAGCTGAGGATAGGGCTGGGCAAAAGGACCAATATAATACCTCAGGATGTTTCAGCAGAATGGGGATATATATGTCATTAGGGCTGAAAGATTTCAAGAAGAGATCTAACTGCAATTTTCCTGGCAGATATTGTGATTTCAATTTGATTCACGAATTTCTTCAAATCAAGCTTCAGTGAAATATTTACTATGTTTACAGTATAGACAACAGTAAGGAAATCAGTGATCAAAAGCACATAACTCATTATTCATCATCTAATACTGATGATAAATAATCTGTTTTCATTATTTAAGTGATACTCAAACTTCTACTCCTAAACAGAGGCTTTGTATTGTTGACCAGCACTTCAGTAAATGCAAATTTCCTTCACATGTGCAAATTTCAGCCCTACCTCTCAGTGGATTTACTCTTGTGTTAAAGGATAAATAAATACTTTTTTTGTTTTAAAAATTAAAAAGTTAAACCAACAGAACATCTGTCTCCTCACAGCCTCACCCTGGAGATAGTTCAGCACTTCCCAAACCTGAAAATCAATAATGTTGAGTTTATCAATACAGCGATGGAGCCTCGTGTGTCCTGTCACAGAGCGTCATTTTATAAAACTGCTGGTGCTCAAACTAGGGATGCACGACATTATCCACAGGATATCGGGATTGGCAGACATCAAAAGTGGAATATCGTTATTGACACTAAAAATATCGTTATTGACACTAAAAATTCACAACTCACAAAGTAGCTGCACAACAGTCTAATGACGGCTTCTGCAGCAGGAAAAATCCTCCTCATCTGCTCGAAACAGCCGAGAACAACACACTCAGAGTTTTTCCAAAGTCTTGCTGGACAAAAGTTGTAATCCAGTTAAAGTCAGTGAGAAACTTAATGATCCCTTATAAGCCTTAACAAGTGGATGTCAACGATTGCGTTATGATGTGTTCAATGACATTTGGACAAATAAACAAAAGGACATAAAGATGTGTTCGAATATCAACTCAAGAATAAATAAACTTGAATAATCACAGCACAGATGTCAGTTTTTATTGCTTTATAAAATTAATAAAACAGTTGTAACTACTGGGTAAAAGCACATTAAAAGGTTGATAAGGTTAGTTTTAGATATATCATAAACTTGGTCAAGGATGTTTTTGCTCATGCTTTACTGCCTAAAGGTAAAAAAAATAAAATAGTTCAGGAATATAAATATAGCATTTCTTTGTTCTAAGTCCTTTCTGTTGTGGTGAAATTAGCCTTGAATGCCTCCGAAGGAACAGACTTAATAAAAAAAGAAAAAGGACCACAATGGCCGAGGTTAAACTGAACAGAAAACCATTCCCCAAAAACAGAGATACACAATCATGGGCTAAGTGCGCTGTGGCATGACAGTGGTCACCATCCAAAATAACGTTTAGCTACAGAAGCCGTTAAGGACACCAAACATGTTTTTACTCTGAAGAAATGTCCAGATTTTGGCTTCAGAGCAAGATTTTCATGTACACATGTATCTGAATAATACCCATCTTTGCTGTTTGTTTACAGTCTTAAAGAGGTTGTTGTGCTTCTGCCAAAGTCCAGTTCTTCTCCATTCTTAGAACTGAAGAGGCCGAACGCCCTGAAGAACCTTCACCTTGTCCATCCTCTCTCTTCTTAGTTTTCCTCATACATAAATTTAACATAATTCAGCTTGTTTTCTTCTGTGCACCTCTCTCCTGGTCTCTAATCTTTGTGTCCCTAAGTGTTTAACAGCTTCAGCTTTTTTCAGATTAGAGCAGAAGAATGTGCACTTTGTTTAAACCCTCATCCTGAGTAAATACTCCGAGCGGCGTGTTTCACGGCTCAGCTGTACGTGGTCACGACCCGGTGAGACATGTGGACGCTGGGTTATGCCAACAGAATTATTATTCATTTATTTACACTCCCATCCTGAATCTTTTTAACTTGAGAAATGATGCCCTGAAGCCAATGATGGAAGGCAAAAATAGCTGCAGTTCCTTTTGTGTCCACTTGAGGGTGTCTCCTGAAAAGAATTGAGCCCCCGTAGACACCCATGTTAAAATTAAGAACTAGCAGGGAGGGATAACTCTGTATTTCACTCTGTTTGTAGATTTTTTTCAGCATATTTATTCAGGGAATACAGTGTCCTCTCTCTCCTCGGTAAAAATGTGACTGAAGGTAATTTATTCTTTACTAGTTAGTACTAGGTAGTACTTTTTGACACCAGTTATCATTGTCATGTGATAATAGACATCGTATTCTTTTGATATTCAAGTGTGTAGAACTTTCAACAACCTTATCACCTGATTTTCACTTACGCCAAGGTCAGAGTCGTGATCTGCTGTTGTCGGTCATTATGACACACTACGTGACATAGAACGACTTGGCTCAGCCCTACACGGTTTGGATACTCCTCACCTCGGTCTCCATTACAGTGTTATTTTGGACATCTTGTAGCAGACATGTCAATACAGCCTGCAGTATAATTCCATGTCCATCACTAAGGTGTAAAGCACTGCCATCACACATACTACAAATCCCACAATGCACTGCAACAGCTGCTTTGCTGGTCAGGACCAGAGCTGTGGAAAGAGGGAGTTGCGTCATTGAGGGGTCAGAACGTGAGAGGGTCACGTGGTTCATGAAGCAGCCAAATAGTTCCAAACAAAGCTTGGTGGGTCGTTTAAATGAACTGCTTAGCTGCCATTTATATTAATTACTTACCAATATTCTCCATTTTTTACATTCATATATTAATATAGATAAAATCAAACGTGACCTTTATCCTATGCGCATGTGTAGGAACATTATTATTGCGATAATGCTGTAAAATTGCTGATATTTTCTCTGAAAAGGAAGAATGTGGGCCGTAAACTAGCTGACTTTACTTATGTTCTTGACTAGCAAACACTGCTGAACACTGTTACGTCACTAAATGTCCTTGTTTGTGGCGTCAGCGTTGGTGATTTGGAAAATTACTGACTTATTTGTTTAAACATTTCAGACGGAGAAGGAAGAAGCCTGTGTGATGTTCCTGAGTAAAAAAACATGTTCAGATGTTTCAAGGACATTGCTTTTGCTGTAACGTAGCTTTATTATCTTAAAGCATGAAACTTTGTCTTGTGAAGTATAAAATATCTAATTTTTATCACATCTATAAATATAGTATATGAAAAGGACAGCTGGGGACTGGAAAAAATCGTGAGGACAGGAGGAAACCAACCTCTTTTACTAGTTGACTACGTATCCATACTTTCTTGTATTCAATGAAAATTAAGCAATAAAACAATGGCTTACATGATTTCTTAAAAACACTTTATTCAATCCTGTTGTTTCCAGATTAAACATGTAGGTCTAATGCAAAAGAGTATTCATCATGGATATGAGATGTAACAAGAAGCAGACCAGTGACCACATTTAAATTATTTTTTTGTTTAAAATTGATGAGCTATTGTGCTTTAAATTACATTGTTAATTTGATTCAAATGTACTTGTAAAACAGTCATCATTAAAATGTCAACTGTAGCTTCCTACATGTAAATTGACTGTCGATAGATGCGAGAAACACACATTCCCCGTAGGAATCCTTTGCCTCGGTCACATTGTTTGGAACTATTGAGGGCTCGCATGATCCGCCATTGCTGTCAAATAATCAGCTCATTGGCGTCTACGTCAACAGGAGTTGACGTAACTCTCTTTCCACGGCTCTGGTCAGGACGTGTGCACCAACATGTCCTCCTGTTGCTATAATGGCACATTAAGCACAAAGCCAGCCCCCAAAATAAAGGGCCAGCATGTGGACTATAAAACCAGGGACTTTCAAGACAGGTGCCAAGTAGAGCACCAGTTTGTTGAGGTGAACCTGTGAGCCTTGTTTGTGGAGCTAATGAAAAATATAATGTGAGACAGCTCTATGAGAGAAAACATAAGGAGGAGCAAGAAAACCAAACAGCTCTTGAGTTTATGTTTTTTTTCTGTTTGTTTTTTGCCCTTTTTTCTCTGAAATCACATCAATTTTTATTTAAAATATCGTCGGATGTCACCAGCTTGGTTATATTTGAAATACTCTCTTTTGGTTTGACTTTACTGCTGAAGAAAAATTATTTAAAATAATAATTATTGTATTGAGGTAAACAAACAAACATTATTGCAGTCTAGCTGTTCAATTTCATATTTCTAAAGAAAGTGTTTGTTTAATAAATGTTCATCCTGTTTGGCTTTGTCTGCTTTAAATTTTGGCCCCTTCAGCGATTGAGTTGGACACCCCAGTCTTAAAGGCAGCCATGGAGGAAACAGAGGCGATAGAGCTGCTGCCCCCTACATGGTTTTTTGTATCAGCTCGGAGAGGAAGTCTGTCCAAAAACAGTTATGAGCAACAAAAGGGAAATTTGGGAAGTCCTGCAGCGCTACAGCAGCCTTTTCTGATGACAGTACCCGGACTCATGGTGATACTTGACCTTTCAGAGGTCAGCTGTGTCTCTAGGTTACAGGGGAACCCTGCTGAAGCTGATACCAGAAACTGTGCCAGGTACGAGGCTCGATCCCTGATGGAAAAACCAAAACAACTGAGTGAAGTCCCTGAGTCTCTGAGACCTGCTGTAGGCGATAGGTCTCTCTCCGTCTTTAAACCATCTCTGGTCTCCACTCATCGTCTCCTGGTTTGTTTTGGTTGAAGGCGCCCTGCCGGCACATTTTTCTGACTGTGCTTTTCGGTGAAGACTGATTTGGATCACCTTTGACCTCTTGTTAAATTTGTGCGACGTGTCCTGTGTGTGTTTGTGTGTGCGTCTCCTCTCTGCTGCTGGACGAGGCCTCAGTAACCGTGGATTTGTGCAGATCAGGAGGAGTGATGGGAAATCCAGAAAGCCTATTAGTCCAAGCTATTAATACACACACTCACACACACTCACTAACACACATGCTGTGCACACGCTCAGTCCTTCAGGTTCAGACACTGAATGGATTGTTTCCCTGAGCTGCTCTCCGTCAGCGCCGCAGTTTCAGCTCGAAGTGAAAATTTGAGTGTTTTTATAACAAAAACAGCCAAAGATAAAACCACGACTTAAATAATCTGAAGGATCCTCAGGTTAAAATACTTAAAAGAAGCATAAATCTCCTTTAAATATTATAGACACTTTAACATTTCAATTATTCCACTGGCCACTTTATTAGGTACATAGGCAAACTTCAGAGCTAATTCTTCATGGCAGATTCAACAAGGTGCTGAAACAGCCCTCAGAGATGTTGGACCATTGGACGTGTTGCTGCACATCCATGATGAGAATCTCCTCCCAAAGGTGCCCTATTGCACTGAGATTTGGTGATTGTGAATTCATTGTCCAAGAAACCAGTTTGAGATGATCTGAGCTTTGAGACATGAAGTCCCCATCAGAAGATGGTCCACTGTGGTCATAAAGGGATGGACATGGTCAGCAACAATCCTCAGGTAGGCTGTGGGGTTTAGACCATGCTCAGGTGGGACTAAGGGACCCAGCAGCAGCCTGAACCGCTGATCCAAGGCAGGATGGATCCATGTTTTCTGAGCCTACATCTGAATGTGGAGCAGAAATCCAGACTCATCAGACCAGGAGACACTTTACAATCTTCTTTAGTCCAAATTTGGGAGTCGGACCCTCAGTGTCCTGTTCTTAGCTGACAGGAGTGTCACCTGGTGTGGCCTGCTGTTTTGATGAATGGTCTTCTGCACATCTTGGTTGTGACACGTGCATATTTAAGGTGGTTTTGCGTGAAAATCCCAGTAGATCAGCAGTTTCTGCAGACCAATAACCATGCCTCGTTCAAAGTCACTTAAATCCCTTTTCTTCCTCATTCTGGTGCTCAGCTTGAACTTCAGCAAATGCATTGAGTTGCTGCCACATGATTGGCCAATTAGCTATTTGTGTTTTAAAGAAGTTTGATCACATTCTCTCACTGAACACTCATTCAGCACCTGAGCTCCTGAGGGACCCTCTTCCTCTCCCAAACCGCCGTGTGGTCTCTGACTTCCTTCTTCGTCTGTTTCTTTATTTTAGGTGCAGCACCGGATCACGGGGCAGGTGATGGCTCTGAAGATGAACACGCTGGCGAGTAACAAAGCTAACATGCTACGAGAGGTTCAGCTCATGAACAGGCTCTGCCATCCCAACATACTCAAGTAGGTCCTCATGAGAAGCTTCACACTGTAACAATCTTAATTTTGACAGCACATTTTAATTTAGATTTAGTCTTTTGACTGAAATGTCTTTTAGTTTTAGTCATAATTTAGTCATCTAGACTATTTTAATTTTAGTCTAGTTTTAGTTGATGAAATTTCACAACATTTTGGTCGATGAAATCTGCTGTAAATTTAGTCGCCTAAAATATGAATTGTAAAGGGTATAAGGCTGTCACTTTCCTAAAAATCAAACTGGAATGGTTTTCAAACATTCACCCAAATAACCCAAGATATTCGATTATCCCCCCCCACCCCCCATAGTAACAGACAGAGTCCCTGATGAAAAAAACGCAGTCGCACGGGGTTTAACTCTTGACGAAGCGCCGCTGCACTTGACTGTATAACTTGGATGAAAGCCGACGGTTGAGCCCGCAAATTTCATGTGGCTAAGCTGCTTTGCACATAACCGAGACACAGCCCAGACTTTGATTTTAAGGTCTGCCATCAACGGTGTAGAACCTAAAATTCTACCACACAGCGCTCCTCAGATGATTCGGTGCTGTTAAAGTCTGCTCGAAGAGACACCTCTTTGTTTACTGAGGTCAAGAGAGCAGCGGATGTGGCTGAGGGTCAAGCTGCGCTGAGAGCGCCCTCTGTTGGATAAAATGGTCCACTGCTCCAGGCGCCCTGATGTGCTGCTAAACTCAATATTTTACATTAGAATATTTATTTGGTTACGGATATTTTTCCCCATATTTGAAGGGTTATTGGAATATCGAATATAAGTGACAGCCCTAAAAGGATAGGGATTTTTATGTTTCCTTGAATTTCTGAAGTCATGTTTTACACTTGGATAAAATGAAACATCTAATAACCCTTTATTGAACGTTAGTAAAGTCTGAATGTATAAATGAACAGAAACAAATTGAACTTTTGTGTGAAATGCAGTCACCTTTATTTAGACTACCTGGCAGAGCATCTCAGTTACAATACCAGAACTGACAACAAACAGTGAACCTGCTCTACATGAATATATCTATTCATAAAGAGAGGAGCTCTGATTGGATCGCTCCACAACTTATCCCACCACCACCAAGCTAAGGAGCTGTGATTGGATATATTCCTAACTTGTCCCTACTTTCTACATGACCAAATTAGGTCTGATTGGATTAAGTCTCCGTCAAACATTTTAGTCTAGTTTTTATTTGTTGATGAAAATGTCAGTTAGTTTAGTTTTAGTTTTCGTCCATGTGCACTTGTTTTTATTAGTTACTGTCTAGTTTTCATCAGGGGATAAAAGGCTGTTGATAAAAACTATGATGAAAATAATTAGTCAACAACATTAACGCTGCACTGCAAACATAGAAATAAATGTCTTCAGGCATCTTTGAAGGTTGATTAGACAAACTTTTCTAATTAAGCTGTTGGAGAAAAGTAAATTATCTGCTTCTTATTGGAAATAGAAAATCACCTTCTGCTCTTACCCAGGAATTTAAGCTTTAAGTTTAAATAATCCAGACTTGTTATCCAATAGCTTCTATATATTTACTTCACGATTTTCTCCATCACGTGAATGTGTCCAATTTAAGAATTTTTGTAACTCTCCCAATCACGTCAATCTTTACCTCAACTCTTAGCTTTTAAACTTCAGCTCTCATTTGTTTCCAGATTCTCTAAAGAAACCTTGAAGTGAACCGAGAAGCAAACCTAAGCACACTTTCTTCATTGTCTGTGCTTTTGTGAAAGCTGTCACTCAAACTGTGGTCCAGACTAAGACCTGCACAGAGACCACTTTAGAGGTGGAGGTGGAGGTCCACCTTTATCTGTGGTCTTTGAGAAAAGGGGGCTGACCTCAGTGTATTTGTGTCTTTTTATCATAGCAGTGTATTTTACAGTCCCTTAAAGAGCCTCATGGGGGCGCCAGAGTCAAAGTCATGCATGTTCTGCACCTCACTGAGTGACTTGAGGAAGGAGTTTTATGGCTTATTATAAATCTTCAGTGTGTTAACCCAGTTTGAAGTGGGGATAATATTTGGTAAGCCAGGCTGTAAAGTTGCTCTAATGTTCAAACTGATAGAATTGAAAGATTAACTTTAATTAAACTGGAAGTTCAAAACTGCAAAATATCATCCCTACAAAGAAAACAATGCAAGAAAATGTCATTTTACAAAAAAGAAGCATTTTTTTTCTGTCTGGGGCCTCATTTTTATTTCTTAGACTGTAAATTTCTGTAACTTTCACAATCACATATTCCCCCAACACTTCTTATTGTCGAGTCAATGACATTTATATACCACACGTATTCAGGGCATAAAATTACCAAGCAAATATAGAAAAATTTGGATCAACATGGCTCCTAAATAAATTAAATATTTAAAATGACTGTGCTGTAATGCTGTTTCTCTCTCCTCAGGTTCCTCGGGGTTTGTGTTCATGAAGGTCAGCTCCACGCTCTGACTGAGGTAAACAAACAAACAACAAACAACACTTAATTTATTGTTAACATTTCCCTGAGCATGCCCGCCCAGCTCTCATCATTGTTTTTATTTATACATTGATATGACTGTCCATCATAGCTGTGGTTTCGTAATACAGTAAATATGAAAAAAACAATGAAGCCTTTTTAAATTGTCTGATCTGTGTGTTCTGATGCAAGTTCATCTGAAAAGTCCGATCATGTTGTTTTTGACTGCAAGAAAGAGGAGTGCATGTGATGAAGGCAGGGGCAGGATGCAGCTGTAGACACAGAGTAGAATCAAGAACAATTCACAGGGATAGAAAATCAGTCCAATAACAAAACAACAGTTTGATTTCACTTTAAAAATGTAAAACTAAACTACTGCTGCCATGAAGCTGGCTTTCAAAGTGTGGAGGACCGAGCCTCCCCTAACACTCCTCCGCAAAGCCAAAAAAATAAGGTTTCAAAAATGAATATATAGACAACTAACTAGTATTTTGAAACAATTATAAATAACAAAATATCACACTCATAAACAATATCACACTCAAAAATATCAATGGCTCTTTTTTGGGCATTTTTTATATACAAGGAAAATCTTTTTTATGTTTTTTTAACTGTCTATTTTATTAAGTAGATTTAAGGGAGTCCTGATCCATGCTTCCTTATAATGTAATTTTAATCATGCATGCACTATTTTCTTTCATTCCAAACACAGTTATAGAGTTTTTAACATTATTTTTGTTCCCTTACTGTCTTTATCTTTCTAAGACTGATAGAACTTATTAAACATCAATTAATATTTTTATTGCTTCACAAAACTTCATAAAAATTTAGACTTGACTTTGTGTTGCTACAGAACCAAATCTTCCTGTCCTTGGAAACAGGAAGCTGAACGAGATTTTGAGCAAACTTCACACAAGATGTTGAGTTCAAAGGTCAGGTCATAGGGCAGCCTTGTGCCTATTCTTTGCTTGGTGATGTAATATCTCAAAAACAAAGTGATACTCTTCAAACTTAACACAAATTTAGACTCTCACTTAAGGATTGAGTTAATCTAGAGGGTAAAGGTCAAGGTGGTTGGGCCTCATGTATAAACAAGCTTCAGGGGCTTTTCTGCACACTTCATCACAGAGTGTTCTGGACTCACCGTTCAGCCAATCAGCAGCCAAGACTGACTGCACCTTTAACTAAGCCTGCTGAAGCAGAATGATCAGAACATTTACCAGAGATGTTCTTCAAACTCTGACACAGGAAAAACAGCAGTGAATCATGTTATTGTAGAAAAGAGCGAAGCATGTGGGATGCTCCGTGGTCACGTGCTCCCTCTCTCTCTCGTCCCTCAGTACATAAATGGAGGAAACCTGGAGCAGCTGTTGGACAGCGACCTTTACCTGTCCTGGGGCGTCAGGATCGGCCTGAGTCTGGACATCGCTCGAGGGCTGCAGTACCTGCACAGCAAAGGAATCTTCCACAGAGACCTCACCTCCAAGGTACGAGCTGCAGAGCTGGCTCCCAAAGGGGGCGTAAAGTCAATCAGGGGCTGACACAGTATTTATTGTATTGGTGTTTCCTCCACGTGGATACAAACTTTTTTGAAAATGGGTCCCAGAGCAGATAAATCTGAAAACACCGGCTGAGTGTTTCTGTGTGGACAACCAATATAGACAGCTTCAGAAACCATAACACCATAGGCCCACCTCTCGCTTAAACCTCATGCACTGTCCCTGCCAACAAGAGAAACGATGTCTGAACACGGTGTCGCATTCGTGCTGCAGGAGCTCCTGAGCTTGTTTTGGCTTTAACAGAAATATGACCAGTTTGTTCACATTTCTCATAATGTGTGAGCATGCCTCATGTCTTCCTCTCTGGTTTTGGTGTATGTCTGCAGCAGCGTTACAGCGCCACTTACAGGCCTGACATATAAACTACAGTGTTTTCAGTGTTTTAATGTGGACAGACACATTGACTGAAACAATACCGTGCTTACAGAGAATGTCTCCGTGGACAGGACCTCAGCTGATTTCCATGGCTTACACCTTGATCCATCAGTGGATTGTTCCAGCAGCGCATCTCCTTGCTGGAAATATGTGGCTATTTTCAGCATGAACAGTGCAAATAACATAGATGTGTTCTGCAAATAAGATAAGATAAGATAAAACTTTGTTTTTCCCTTTGGAGGACTTCTTCAGGGAAATTGAGATTCCAGCAGCATTTTATAGTGTGCAGGTATAAAAGAACACAGTATACACACATATATATGTGTGTATACATATATATATGTATATGTGTGTGCATACATATGTGTATATATATATATGTATATATATATATATGTGTGTGTGTGTATATATATATATATGTATATATATATATGTGTGTGTGTGTATATACATATATACACACATACATGTATATGAATATGTATATATATATTTATAAATTATATATATGTATATATATATATATATATATATACATAGATATATGTGTGTGTATATATATTTATATATATGTCTATATATGTATATATATATCTATATCTATATCCATCTATCTATCTATCTATCTATCTATATATATATATATATATATATATATATATATATATATATATATACATACATACATACATGTATTAATAATAAATAAATAAGGAATAAAATCATAAAATCAGCGTCAAGCAGGAAATATAACCTATTGTTCACATGATGCTTCTCCTCTTACTGTAAACTTACAATTACCTCATGAAGTTGTGGTTTTCTCAGGATTTTTAGGATCCCATGTTTAAAGTTTCACAGAGCTGCCCAGTGCTGTAAATGTGGAGCCAAGTCAGAGAGACTAGAGAAGCACCTTGTAGGCTCAAGTCCATTTAAACACTCTTCCTGTGAGCGACAATACACAACGTCAGTCAGAGCAAAGTCGCGGCACAGACGTGATGTTTTTTTCAGATGTAACCATATGGAAACTCAGGGTAATTCAGGGTTGGGCAACTTTATTTATCAGGGGGGTCACATTATCTTTGCCACTGAAGGGCCCAACTCTTACAAATCCAACAACTAAAATACATGTAATATGTGGGAATGCAGGAAAATAAAAATGATGGGAAAAGGTTAAAAATATCATTAAGAAGGCCATTTCCAAACAGGTCATACTGGACCTCAAATTGTTTCTGTTGGCAATGTATCCTGAAGATGACTGTTACACTAAAAATGAATGCAGAATTACTGCTCATAGTCTGTTGTCTGCAAAAAATGTATTGCAAAAAATTGGGAAGGCATTAACAGACCCAGTGCCAACCTTTGGTTAAATACCGTCATCAAACCTCCCATGAAACAAAAACATAGCATGTATTGAAAAAAAGTGTAAACCCTTCATTGGTTATGTTGATTTTCTTTTTTCTTCTTTAGAGAAGCTCTGTTCATTCTATCTAGTTATTTAATTTGTTTCGTTGTTATTTTGTTGTTTATCTATTAGTTAAACTTTGAAGTACAGCCATGCAGCCATGATAATGAAGTATGATTTGTGATAAACCTGTATATTTGTGGTTAAAAACTTCAATAAAAATATTATGGCAGACAAACAATGTAATGATTTGTTTACAGCTTTTATAAGAATCTTTTTATAAGAAAATATTTGACGGCTTGGTCTATAGATGACCTAAAAAACTATGGGACAAATGATGAGTGAGTGTAAGGGTACATGGTTTATGTCAGAATGCTGATGAATTAAAATCATCCCTGTCTCTGTGCAGAACTGTCTGGTCCGCTGTGATAACGGCGTCTTCACTGCTGTGGTAGGAGACTTCGGGCTGGCTGAGAAGATCCCTGATTACAGGTCAGCGTAGAAACATTAAAACGTTTAAGGAAGTGTCACATCTGGACTGTTGGACAGCAGAGACCACTCTGCTCTCTCGAGTGGGTCTGTTTATGTGTTAAAGTGAATATAATAAAAATATAATGGATTGTTTTCTCTTTGCAGCGATTGTGTGGGGAAGCAGCCTCTGGCCATCGTGGGCTCCCCCTACTGGATGGCTCCTGAAGTGCTGAGAGGAGAGCTGTACAACGAGAAGGTAAATGTTTGTTAAGACACAGCTGTGCTCACCTGAGACGCCTTCTGCTTCTCTGAGGTCAGACTCCACAGCCTGTCATGATGGTCTGAAGGTCTGAATGTCTCTGACGGGCTCTCTGTCTCACCTTGGTGCAGGTGGATGTGTTTGCGTACGGCATCATCCTCTGTGAGATCATCGCACGGATAGAAGCCGATCCAGACTTCTTACCGAGGACCGAGGTGCGTCCCAGCAGAGCTGCAGAAACTTCTGTCAGCTGTCTGTGTGTGAACACGACAACCATGTGACTTTGATAAAGTCTTAAAACATGATGTTCAGCAAACTGACAGGACACGATGAAAGACGAGGTCAGATAGTAAAGATGAGAGTATGAGATATAGCAAATATCACATCATTATAACATCGTAAAAATCTACAATATTACTGTTATTATACTATGCTTTGGTACTATTAGAGTTATTATATTTTGAATTGTGATGATAATGATGACAATTATATTTAAAAATAAAAATAATAACTCTTGTATATAGTAACAATATTTATAACTACTAAAATGACTAATTAAATTATTTTCATTATATAATATATTTTCATCATCATTTTCATTATTATTTTAAATAATTATTTATATTATTATCTCCATTAATTTGCAGACATGATAAGGGTGATAAAGATGAATAATTTATGATGTGGATGGTGCTTAATTATTTTATTTTACTAGTAAAATTAATGCTCTTATTGCATTTAAATATTATGCTTTGTTATTAGTATTTTTAGTAGTATTGTTATAATCATAATTACACATGCATTGTTATTATTATTATTATTATTATTATTATGCATTAGTACTATTAAAATTATTACAATTTTAATTGCTGTGATGACAATGATAAAACTAATTAAAATTATTATCATAATAGCATTAATTTTACCATCATTATTGTTTAATTATAAATCATCATAAATGTTATAATATCTATTTGTTTTTTACATGATGAGGATAATCATGGTGATCATTTCTGTTGTTATATTTTTATGATAAAATAATTATCATATTATTAATGTCATATATGTATTATTGTATTACTATACGTAGTTCTGTTGTTATGTTTTTTATTATAATTAGTAGAAATATCATCTACTTTAAAAATAATGAAAGTAATAATTATTGTGGAAAAAAACATAACAAACTTCTTTTACTAAACTATTAAAATTATTAGAATAACTTCTCTATTAATATAAAACTCATTTTATTATAATTATCATTTTTATTTCTATTATAGTTATTTTTTTCCCACTTTTTATTTTTATGTTACTCAATTATCGTTATCATTATATTTTTTAATTTTCAATCTCCCAAATATTTTTTATCATTAGTAGTAATATTATTATTTGTAGTATGTAAGTGGTGTCTTTGTGAGTTTAATTATTGTTATTGTAAGTGTGGCCTGCTCTCAGCTCTTCTTCTGAGCCTCACTCATCAACCATTTAACCAATTCTGACCCAATTCGTCAGTGCAGAGGAAAAGTAAAGAACATTTTTAAAGTGGGGCCTTGTTGCCCAAGAAATGAAAGAAAGGTGTTTCTCTGCACTGTCCTCTCAAAGGTCCATCTTGGGCTCAGGTCAGTTCATAACCGTCCTACAGCAGAACTAAACATTTCAGCCTTCAGAGCAGAGTCTAACCTCAGCCCTGTACTATCTCCACATTCAGACTGTTGTTTATTGTTTCTTTTATTCTGTCTGTCTGCAGGACTTCGGGCTGGACGTGGACGCCTTTGAGAACATGGTTGGGGATTGTCCGCCCGTGTTCTTCAGCCTCGCGGTCACCTGTTGTAACGTAAGTCTGAACTCACTCACGGAGAGGTGAGGACGAGTTTCTGGTGTTTTCAGGTGGATTCTTACATCCGTCTGAGACCTTCAGGCTCTCTGACACCTCCATCAACCTTCAGAGGAAGTCTGAGTGTCCAGCAGAGCTCACAGAGGGGGGATCACTGCGTTCAGGCTGCAGGCCAAAGTGACCTGGACCTGATGTCTTTAGACTCAGATCAGATTTTTTATGAGCCAGTGAGAAAAGCTCAGGTCAGGTGGGATCTGATCTTTTTAATCAGATTTGAGCCTCAGAAGAATTCAGGTCAGATCTTTGTCCTTCAGGCTCCTGGTGACTGGCTGAACCAGTCAGACCGACTCTCTGACCATGATGGAAATACCAACAACACCGAGCTGAAGGAACTTCTCCGTCCTTTAAAGTTTATGCAGGCGACACAGTGGCGCAGCAGGTAGTGCACGTGCCTCACTTCAACAAGTCAGTCAGGGCCTTTCCATGTGGAGTTTGCATTTATTTTATTTATTTAATCTTTATTTAACCAGGCTAGTCCCACTGAGACCAAAGATCTCTTTTTCAAGGGGTGCCTGGCCAAGAACGGCAGCAAAGCAGTACCAAAATCAAACACACTCAGACTCACACAGCTCAACGTAAGCAACAGGTACAGTAATTAAAAAAAATAAAATCAGCTAAAGTAGTAGCATACAGACAGTTTTGTTTCAAGAGTTTTCACTAAAGATTTAAAAACACTCAGAGACGCGAGGTTCTGTCATTTAAATTCAGTCTGCAGATTGTTCCACGCAAAAGAGGCAGAAAACCTAAAGGCCTTCTTTCCCAGCTCAGTTTGGACTTTGGGAACAACAAACTGCACAAAGTCAAATGAACGCAAGTTCTGTAATCCATCCTTTATGACGAGCAAAGAGGAAAGGTAGTCCGGAATGTTGCCTAGAACGGCGACGTGTGCTTAAAGAAGTCCAGTTGACCTTAGAGTATAAGGTAAAATGTTGAGTAAGAAATCCACAGTTTGTGATAAATCCCAGAGCTCCATGATAAACACTGTCCAACTTCTGTAGACTCTGAGCAGAAGTATTCATGTACAATACATCACCATAATCCAGAACAGGTAAAAATGTCGACTCATCAAGTCTCTTTTTGATCATAAAAGAGAAACAGGACTTGTTTCTGTAATAAAAACCAAGTAAAACCTAAAGCTTTTTGGCAACATACTGAATATGCTCTTTAAAAGACAAGTTTTCATCAAGCAAAAACCCCAGATATTTAAAGGTGGAAACCCATTCAATTTCTTGACTATCCTTAGTAACATTTTCCCAAGCATGTTGCATGTTCTCCCTGTGTATCTGTTGGTTCTCTCCGTGCACTCCGGCTTTCTCACCGAGCAAAAACATGCTCATTAGGTTGATTGGTGACCCCAGATTGGCCTGAGGTCTGAGTGTGAGTGGTTGTCTGTCTCTCTATGCGGCCCTGTGACCAGGGTGTACCCCGCCTCTCTCCCAGTGTCAGCTGGGATAGACTCCAACCCCTGTGACCCTGAAAAGAACGTGGTCTAGATAATGGATGAATGGATAGTTTAAATGCCTCCATTGATACCCTTAAATATCTCGTCTTGGGGTGCTGGTTTGGTGGAGTGGTAAGCAACCAGGCGGTGCTCAGAGGCTGCTGGGTGACCATTTTGTACAATGAAAAACCCAAAATCAAATTTAAGTATTTTTTTATCCACCCAAAGGCAGTGAACCAAGTAGGAAAACACGGTGGCTTCAAGCAATCAACAATAATGCATGTTTGGTCTTCTGTTGGATCTAAAAAATAAACATAAACAGACATTGATATTTGTGCTCCAAAGGTTTTGCGTTTGACCCTGTAGGACAGGAACTGTTGGTCATCCTCTGCTCATGATCAGATTGGATCTTTAGTGTTTGAGCCTCATGGATTTATGCCTGTTGGCATAAATGTGAATTATTTGGAGGGATTTCTGTCAAACTTTGCACAAATGTCCTCACTGAAATTTTGGAGGTGTAAGGTCAGAGGTCAAGTGATCCAATTATAGGGATGTAAATCATGGGGTACCATATGATACAATATGCGATACATGGTCCACGATAACGATATAATCAAGATGCAGCATTTCTGCGATAATCGGTATATTGCAAAATAAAAAAATGTAACAATATTTCACAGTAGTCGACTTTGTCTGTCCCTTCAACAATGTAGAAGCCGAAGTGTATCCATACTTAGGATTTGAACAGTGGCTGGGGTCTTCAGTATACTTTTCTTTGCACTTATGTCACACATTTTCGCAAATAAATGTTCTCTTTGACTGAGAATTTGTGTTCAAGTTTCACTCATTCAAGTGTGGAGCGCCCCCTTGAGGAGCCATCAAGTAGTGTCTCAGGGGATAAACCAGCATGGACATACAGCATGTTTAGAGCACCATATTTTATTAATTAAAATATAAATAATTGGACCCAGCATATTGATAATGATTTCAAGGGAGGGAGAGGGACAGTGATCACCATCTCTATATTTTGTCCCACCCCTGTCCAATAATGTACTTCAATCTCTTGTATGTGGACCTTGCAGAGGCATGCAGTCACCAAGAGATAGTTTTAATTCCAGCCAGAGATTCTTAACCTTGCACAGCAGCTGGATCAGTCAAACTCCAATCTGTGACAATTGTGAGCAGCCCAAAGTGAAACAGTCCAATCAGCTTCCTTTAGAGCAGGAAGAGGTGGGAGATACCTGCATGAGACAGCAGGAAGCGACTGCTCGTACAGAGATTAGCACAGATGCTAACAGCTTCAGTAGCTGTTTTATCAGATGTGGACCACACTTCTTAACTAAATGAAAAACAAGTATCAGTACTACAATCTTCACTGTAGTGGAGATAAGATAAGATAAGATATCCTTTATTAGTCCCACAGGGGGAAATTCCAAAATATACAGCAGCTGCAGGATACAAGAGAAGTACTGAAAGATAAGGTAATTACAGATCAAGTACAGTAATGCAAAAATAGAAATAAAATTTTTTTGAAAAATGTAAAAAAAGTATATACTATACAGTCAGTGGCATATTTACAGTCCTGATGTACATGTTTGTTGTTTGACAGATGGTTATGTACATGTTGATATTTTACAGGATGAGATTTGTGATATTATAATATAAATATGGTGGCTATGTACATGTCTGGTATTTTGCAGAGAAACATTATCACATATAAATATAAATGTGGTTTATTGCACACTGGAGAGGTTTTTGTTATAAAGTCTGACAGCTGCAGGAAGGAAGGACCTGCGATACCTCTCCGTCACACACTTCGGGTGGAGCATCCTGTCACTCACGGAGCTCGTTAGTGCAGTGAGTGTGTGTTGGAGGGGGTGGGAGTCTTTGTCCATCATAGAGGACAGCTTGGTTGTAGTCCTCCTCTCCACCACCTCCTCCACCGGTTCCAGAGGGCATCCCAGGACTGAGCTGGCCTTCTTTATCAGTTTATCCAGTCTCTTCCTGTCAGCTGCTGTGATGCTGCTCCCCCAGCAGACCACTCCATAGAAGACTGCCGAGGCCACAACAGAGTCATAGAAGGTCTTCAGGAGTGCCCCCTGCACCCCAAAAGACCTCAGTCTCCTCAGCAGATAGAGTCTGCTCTGTCCTCTTTTGTAAAGTGCGGTAGTGTTATGAGTCCAGTCCAGTTTATTGTTAAGATGAACACCCAGGTACTTATAAGATGTCACCATCTCAATGTCCCTTCCCTGAATGTTCACTGGTGATGGGGGGGAGTGGGGGCGCCTGCGGAAGTCCACAACCAACTCCTTGGTCTTATCAGAGTTGATGTGCAGGTGGTTCTGCTGGCACCAGTCCACAAAGACTGATGATCCACTTTTGATCCACTTCTGACATGTTTTCATGAGAGTTCGTTTTTCAAGTGGCTCATGTTCTGTATTACTTTATCTGATTGGCCCTTAATTAATGTGACTGACAGAACAATCATCCAATCACCTGCTTGATATGCTTCTGAAGGGTTCAGCCCTCCCCAAACACTTTCTATGGGCTCTTTTCCAGATGGACCAGTGAGAAATATGAAACGGTCTGTCTGGTGTCTTTGGTTAACAGATTCAGAGACCTCTGATAAAAATGTGACTATAACTGAGCATGTTTGTCTTTTTTAATGAACTTTCAGATGAGTGCAGAGAGACGTCCCTCATTCTCTGACATCGTCTTCACCTTGGAGAGCATCGAGCGAGAAGAAGAGGAAGAGAAGCCCATCGCACTCGGTAAGAGTACTTATTTAATCACTTAAGGACAGGGTAATGTCACTGTAGACCAGCCTGTAGTCAAGCATGTCAGAATACAGTCATTCCTAAACACAGATGACTTGTTTCGTCAAGCAGAAATAGTTTTATAATCATTTATCTTCCTTACTATGCTCAGATGTTTGTATGTTAAGTTCAAAGTGAATCGGTCACATCTCTGGCATGTTTAACATACTTGGCCAACCAAGCTGATATATATCATGAGGAAGCTGCCGTCCTGGCGAACACACTGAACCCTGATCCAATCAGAAGTTACATTTCTAATTTTATCTTCTTTTTCCTACTAAGCTGAGATCTGTAAACAAGCCTACGTTGGGTTTCTACCCAACCTGCACATGTGATTTAATCTGATTTACTTTCTTCTTTCACTTTTGTTTTAAATTTGTGTAAATAAATAATCTAACTAGACAGCACTCGGTGAGTGCAAACCTCCACCAAGGTAGCTCACATATTGCTGTTACATCTATAACCAATAGTTCATGATAAAGTTACCATCATAATATGATTCATGACTCTGAAAACCCACACCTAGCACTCAGAATCATGTTGGTATCATTATTAATTAGTAAGTTGTTGAGAAAAAACTATCTGGATCACCACCAAAATCTGATCATTTTTAAGTTTACCATTACCAACATCTCCTGATAATTTCAGCAAAATCTGTCTGGTAGTTTTTGTGTAATCTTGCCAACAAACAAGATTAAAAAACACACCTTTCTTGGTATGGGTATTGTTGTGCTGAGGCTCATTTTTAACCTCTCTTCTCCTCCACAGAGCTGGTAGCCGTAGACGTCAGCCCATACCGCCGCCTGAGCTCACCTTGTCCTCCAGGAGATCGCAGCCAGCAGCGACAGGGCTTAGCAAGGAGCCAGTCTGACATGATTCCCCCGACCACCCTGACCCCACCTCTCCTCGGGACCCCAGCAAGGGTCAACCCTTTCTCCCTGCGGCAGGACCTGAATGGGGGCCGGTGTAAACTCTTAGACACGCCCAGCAAGTCCGTCATCTCCCTGACTTTCACCCTACCGGCACTCCGTGACCCGTGTGCCTCCCCCCACCTCCTCAGAGGGTCACCGGGGGCCAAAGCCCCGCCGAGGAGGTGCCAGTCGCTCCCCTGTACCCCTGAGCTCAGCCGGACTGTAGCCACACAGAGGGAGACGGAGGAGAGCGTTGAGGAGGTCAGAGCAGAGGGAACTGAAGGAGGGACGGGTGAGGATGAGGAGATGGACTCGAGGAAAAGTGTGTCAGAGCAGGTCGACAGGTCACAGGTCGACAGGTCACAGGTCGACAGGTCACAGGTGGAACATGTGACAGGAATCGATGAGGAGCCCGCAGCTCCATGTGTGGGCCTGGAGATGGTGTCTCTGGAGCGTTTGGAGGAAGAGGAGGAGGAGGAGGAGGCCGGTGTTTGTAGAACTGAACCCATGGACTGCACCAAGTCTCCGGAGCCAGCAGAGGGAGCCCTGCTCACCTCCACCTCGCCACCACCCTTACAGACTAACGGCTGGCAACTCCCCATCACCAACGGCCCCCCCTTCCTGCCTCCACTGCCGCGCCTGGACAATAACAACGGCTCGGCCGCTGTGATAGGCCAGCAGGTGCAGTGGGGCGGAGGCATGTGTGCTAACGGTTACAGCAGAGCGCAGGTCGTTTCCACTGAACCTAGCGGGCCCCCTGAGCAGGACGAGGTCATTTCCTGTCCGGGCTGCTGTCTGGTGGGTCTGAGTTTCCCCTCGGTGTGCCTCCGCGGTTCAGCTGCCGTGCCTCCACCCCGCCGAAGGGCTTCGTTACCACGGCAGCGACCCTTCAGGAACCTCAACGGCACCATAACTGGCAGCGGTGCTTCACCGTCATCTGCAGCTGCGGCGACCAAAGCTCTCCTCTGTCGCAGCTCAAACGGGCTCTTAGCTGGCGGGCCGGCGGTGACGTGCGAGCCGGGCCGCTCGCTGCCTGAGGCTCAGACGTAAAGCCGCTCAGAGGACAATGGCGGCGAGATGTTGGTGCAAATAGTGCAACTCAATGTTATCCTGACCATTGCACACGAGGTGTGTTGGTGATCCTGTGCAGTTGCAGCATGCAGTAGTAGTTGTTGAGTGAGTGAGTGCCACTTGGTGGACAGGAGGTCTAAACACCACTGAGACAGAAAAGGTGTTGTGAAAAAGAAACAGTAAAGCAGAGGGGACCTGAACCAGAAGGGTTCACACCAAAGCCTGGTTTATACCTCTGAGTCGAGGCTGCGCCATAGTGCCCCTCATGTCATGTACTCGTACTCATGAGTTAGTGTGACCACGCTGCCCTGAATCAGACCACAAAAATGCAAGTCAGCGGTGCGATTTTTGTTTTACTGCCAGCATTTGTACACAGGTGACTACGGCAACTGAAACCGAGTGTCTAATGCTGTAATAAAGAGCAGGTCAAGAACAAGCAGCAGTTTGTCACTGCAGCAGAGGCTGAAGGCCTTTGCACACCAAACAGCACAGAGTTGTCAATATTTCACAATTGTTGCCTTTCTATTTACATCAAGAGCGACCCCCTGCGTATGTTTTTACTGTAAACATTCCTAAATAAATAAGCTGTGGAAGTCAGAACAGACTTGACAAGTGGTTTTAATCTGGTGCTCGTTCTAATTGAGCATAAACAAATTTGGTCAATCAGATTGTTGAAAGCAAAGAACTTTTTAACTCTTTAATGAAGGAGCTGAAACTGTCCCACCACAGCTTTGTGGTCTTTCTGTAGCTCCAACACCGTCTTCATCCAGACATTATCTTTAAATTCATTATCACTGACATCTGGATGAATTTGGTCAAATGAAACGAGGTGCTGTGATACAAACACACCATCAAGGGGGCGGCCATATCGAATGTTTTGACTGTGCCAATGATAGTTTCATTGGAGATAACAGCTGACTGTACAGGAGGCCACGTGGCCATGTTGCTGTCTCATGGTCTAGTGACACAAGATAACACTGTAAATAAATGAATGTCTTTAGAGGCATCAGTACCTCTTTGTTGCCTCGTAGTCTAAAAGTGGGGGAACAAAAAGCCTGTCTGTCCTGTTGTAATAAATGTAATGATAAAACCCGATCAAGCTCATGACTGCAGATTGTTTAAAAAATGAACTGAAAAAGAGAAAGGAAAACAGTTCACAGAGAAGAGGGCTGAAGTTTTTAGTCACTCCTCCTGGTGGACAGACTCCAGATCACACCAGGTCTCAAAACATGGCACGGGCTCCTTCACAGTCCTGTCACATAAAGCAGGGAAGATTTCAGAGTCTGTATCTTTAGGTTAAAAAAATCATACAAATTATTCACACTAAAATCCCTTCTGTGAAAATGCCTGAAGGACATTTTTGTTTTTTTCTTCAGGTTCTAAATAAGATAAAAAAGGAAATACACTCCTTAAATCCTGAAAAGCAAGTAGATTTAACATATTCGTTGGTCCCCTGGGGCCGTTCTTTCTTGCTGCACGCATAATGGATCATTTATCAAACAAAATGGCAACCAAAAACCCCAGAAAGTCCGGGTTGTGGCTTGTTTGCAATTGCTTGAGACGGTTCGTTTCAGGTTACGTGTATGAGCTTTGGTGTCGGGTCAGGGTTAAGTGAATTACAGCGTAGATTTGACTCACAGGTATGAACCAGGATAAAACAGTGACCGACTCATTTTGTTCAATGAGACAGTTTTTTAATATAAAGCTTTGACTATTTGTAAATTTTGTAGTTTAGCAGTGAGGTAAGGCAGTGTTCACGTGTACGCGGGTGAATTTGAAAACACAGCTTTTAAAGTAAAGTTTTGCCAGTTTCAGTGTCGATAAATGGACTATTTACACATACACTGAGTTTCCCCCTCACTGTGATGCTGCCTCATAAAACAACCTTTGGATGAGAGTCAGTGTTACTGTCTCCTAAGTGACCGTGTTGACTGGTGACCTTTGGCTGCCTGTGTCCTTGGTTAGGGATGGGAAACAATAAGATTTCATTGATACCAATGTCACTATCAAAACCAATTCTTTACGGATTCCTGTGGAGTTTCTGGTTGGACAAAAGTCGACCTCTGAAGCTGTTCAGTGACAAAAATGTCAAACACAGAAATTCAGTGCCATGCTGCATGGATGAATACGTCAACAAGTTACTGGTGTTTCCACCCAATGAATCTCGTGCAGCAAGTGTCATAATTTTGACCACTACTGCCCCCTGTTGGCCATGATCACATCTTAGACTTCTTTGTCATCACTCCTGCAAACTTACCTCTGATGAGAGCGTGACGTCTTCAATTTCCAAGGCATGCAGAACAAAGTGGAAGGAACTGATAAGGGAGTTGAGTTGAGTTGAGTTGAGTTATCGAATCTTTGAGGGAGTTGTTATTGAGTTTCAACTTGAATTGCTTTTCGATTCCCATCCCTGTCCTAGTAGCAACAGACATTGAAACAGACAAGAGCACTCGTGATTGCTTTTTAATTACAGGATCTGATCAAGCTCATCTAATATATCTCAGACTGAAATCTTAACGAAGAAATGACACCCGTTAACATGGTCACAGGTCAAACTGTAACACCACTAAGTCTTTGGTGGGAATGAATCTGTGGATGTCACAGCCTCATATCATCTCACAGCACTGATGTGTTTCCACATGGACAAAGATGTTCTTAAAACCTTTGTGAGTGGACAAGACCTATGTTTTCAAAAATACCCGCCTGCATTTGGACGTAGCCTTGAGTCCATTTTTAGCTAACATGAGCCTGATGTTTGACTACAGAGGATTTTCCATTGAAGACTTTCAGACATTTTCAGCTGATTACTCTTTTTATATTCCAAACTGTGTAATCATCTTTTTTACTAAGTCATGACAGATGAAGGATGTTAGAGATCTGCAGAGGAGCGCCTAACAAACACTAAAGTCTTTTGATAAACAGTTCCGATCATTTTTGACATTAAACCTCAGCTGATATCTCTGAGGACTCATCTTGAAGCAGCTGTTCACAGCCTGTCACGCTGCTGTGGGCACAGCCAAAGCACAGAAGTGCAGATAAGACGGAGAGCATGAAGGTGGCTCTGGGGTTTTCAGGCCTTGATTACATGTCAACGATTTACTGAAAATGGGACTGTCCTGCGGGCAGAAGTACGTACGCCCGGCCAGCAGTTAGAGGAGCTGCTTTTGACAAAACATGACACACAAATATGCTTCATTCTGCAGAGCAGCACGGTCTCTGAATACGCAAACACAGATGATCATCAGGGCTTTCCACAAGCACCAGCTCCCAGCCAAACAGCTGACCACAGTTAAAGCCAGCAACATCTTTATACTGAAGCCTGAAGTGGAAGCTTGGCATTTATTTCATATTTATATATTTCATATTCACAGTTTTGTATCTCTGATTTCAGCAGTGTGTCAGGGCCACTCTAAAAAGATAAAAATATTACAATCAAAACATTTTTTTATTGTGAAGTCGCAAATTTACAGGAAAACAAAGTTTTCATGTTTACAGAAACTGTAAATTAAAAAGACTGTTGAGATTTTAAAGTATCAAACAGCTTTTTTTGTTGAAAAAACTCAAACCAGATGAGGCCATTTGCTTTAGTTGTTGGTTTGTTTTTTTAACTTCAGCTCAGAAAAGAGGAAATAATTGTGTTTAGTCCTTAATCATCAGATCCTCTCGTTTAATGTGCAGCAACTTTGAATCATCACAGTTTCAGCAGGAGACCTCACTGCCTCCACTTGAGCTTTGAGTGTAGATATATTAGATCTTACATTTTTAAACAAATTATTAAAACAAAACTTCTGGATGTGCTTCTGGATTCAGATCAACACCAAAATCGAATCACTTGTGCCATGGCTGACACTTCCAGAAAATTTAATCACAATTAGGATTAGATAAATGTTGGACATCTTTATTCAAGCAATAAACTAGAAAGCACTCGGAGAGCGCAAACCTCTGCCAAGGTAGGTTTTTTACCAAGTGCCCTGACCATTTTTTTGTGGAGTTATATGCACAAATGCCGAAAACGGTCCTATCTCACAATGTTAAAGAATCCTTTCAAAAATTCCTGGATCCGGATGGTGATCCGGATCAGTCCCAAAATCTAATCATTTGTTCCTTATCCCATTCCACACATTTCCTGAAGATTTCATCCAAATCCATCCATAACTTTTCAAGTTATCTAGAACACAAACAGACAAACAAACCAACGCCGGCAAAAACATAACCTCTTTGGCGGAGGTAAAAACAAAACTCAAACTGCGGCATAGCAGCAGCCTCTGCTCGATGAAGCGTTCACATGCTGTGTCTGCACTGATGCAGAATCATACGTCTGCATCAGATTTTTTTCACAGCTCTGGTTTTCAGTAGAAACGTGGTCATGTGAACACGGCCTGACTTAAACTGTAGCAGCAGCTCGCTGACTCGACGTGAGTCTCTCCTCTTCTGGTCTGAACCAAACCAAACTGAACTCCACCTGCGCTCAGTGGTGCTACCTTCTGTTTGGGCTGGGTTGGGGCGTTGGGGGCCAATCAAATAAGCTATTTTATATTGTAGTCATGGGGCTTTTCTATTGAGTGGGATCTACGCTGCACTTTGGGTACTGCCTGCTCGGTTTTAATCAGAGTTTGGACTTTGATGGCTCCTCCTTCAACTGGGCGCAGTTGTCACAGTGTGGCTAACGACACATTCTAGTTGGTTCTACGAAGTGCAAATCAGATACGCCCCCTTTTAGTCACGATCTCCCACTGGGAAGTCAGACTGTACTGGAACAGGTTTAAGTGGGATGTGGAGTGATTCCCACTTGTCCTGTCCGAGTTCGGAGGTAAATGTTATGCACCATGAGCTAAAGCGACGTCCTCTGAACAAAGGCAGAGACACAGGTGAGCGCAGGTGGAGGCTCCACCAGGTTAGATGAACCTGTTTTTGGATCTATTAAATTATTAACTGTAGCTACGTGGGAGATGCTTATACAGTGAGGACATTTTTATAGCGCTGACCTGAGCGAGTGCGATCCAGGTCTCCCTGATCCACTCGTCTTTTAAGTCTTGATTTTGCACTTGAGTTTGGAGCACTCTGAATTCTCTGACACGGTGCTTCTTTCTTTAAACGTGTGCTGCTGGTGTTTCCTGCTTCTGACCCGCCGAGTGTCCGTCCCTCTCACATGTCCTCCGTGTACGTGTTCATTCAGATGACTCTGTTGTAACTAAAGTGGCATGTGAAGCAGGTTCCAGTATTTATTGTACAGATCATTTCACACACTGTGTGTGTTCAGTGTGTGCTTTTGAGAGAAAGAGCATCACGGTTCTCACTTCATTATAGTTTTGTTCTGTTCTTACAGATAGAAACCTGCGTGCAATAATCTGTAATAAACTTATGGATGTGCAGAAACTTGCTTTGCTGTGTCTTTGTTTTGTCACAATAACAGTCATGACCTTTGACCCCTGAACACCGAAATCTAATTACCTGACCCACTAGATAAGATGTTACTTTAACAATATTTGATGAATATCCCTTGACAAATAAGATATTGTTATTTACTTTGAACTGTGTCCTTCAAGATCCGGTCAGTGCATCACTGTCACAGCTGTCATTCACCAAAGCTGTGGGCTGTTGACCTTTGACCCCTAAAATGTAATGAGTTCATCTTTTAGTCACAGCTGACACCAGTGCCAAGTTTGATTAAAGTGAAAAATCCCCTCCAGTGCTCTGAAGATATCACCTTCACAAGAAAAGAATGACCACAAGACTTCATGACCTTGACCTGTGACCTTTGATCACTCAAATCCAATCAGGTCACCTTTGAGTCAGGGTGTACATTAGGACAGAGTCTGATGAAGGTGATCCACAAGCAGATTAAGGACAGTAGACTCCCTGACCTTGACCTTTGTTTTTTGATCTTTAGAATCAACGAACTTCAGTCTTACATGTAATTAAATAATTTTCCTCAAATTTACTTATTTATTTATTTATTAAAAATCACTGAACTTTTTCGAAGAACTGCAACACACACACACACGGGTATGTCTTACCTGTCTAATAAATGAATAAGTAAACAAGCAAATAAATTCACTGAGTGAATTCAATTGGAATTATTTTTTACAGTTTTTAACAATATTGAATTTATTTGAAATAATTGAATAACTAGATAATTAAATTAAAATAAATTAAAAAAACAAACTTAAAATATAAAAACATTAATAGATAAAAATATTAAAGTGAACCACTCAGTTTAAGAATAAAACTGTAAAGTATGTCAGTACTTGTCTTCATGTGTGGGCTCTCTTTCTGTTTCACAGTGAGTTTGGATTTTAAATGTAAAGACCTGAGCTCACGGGAGTGGCACCTGGTGTGGTCTTCTTCTAGATTTGATGTGTTATGTGTTCAGAAATGGTCTTCGGCATGTCTTGGTTGTTACCAGTGTTTTTTAAGTTCCTTTTGTCTTTCTGTCATCTTGAAAAACAAAAACTGAGCTGATGCCACCACGGCCTCGCCTGCATTTGTTCCTCCTGTCATTAAAGCGAACATATCTTAGTTCTGCTTTGAAGAAAACAGAACTAATTAGATCATGTTTTGGATAATAGCAGCAGATTTTCAGGTTTGGTCACACCATGTGCTTAGTCATTGTTGATCACTGTTCTTTTTATATTTAAAGTTCTGCCAGATTTCAGTTTTAATACAAATTAAATTTGTCTTTAGAGACAAACAGCATCTTTATGCACCAGTCAGACACATCACAGCATCAAAATTCATATCACTCAGATTGTATTTAACTTTATTGTGCTATAAGGGGTTGAGGTTTGACATGAATCAACAAACCAGCAGGTCGACCATAAATAGTAAATGATGCCCCAGTGTAACTCAGATTAAGTTGCTTACATGTGAGAGGAGATGGACTGTATCTCAATCTGAAACAACAATCTGAATACGCAAACATGTCAGATGATCATCCGGGCTTTCCACAAGCACCAGCTCCCAGCCAAACAGGTGACCACAGTTAAAGCCAGCGACATCTTTGTACTGAAGCCTGAAGTGGAAGCTTGGCATTTATTTATATTTTCACATTTCATATTCACAGTTTTGTATCTCTGATTTCAGCAGTGTGTCAGGGCCACTCTGAAAGATAAAAATATTACAATAAAAACATTTTTTTTTATTGTGAAGTCGCAAATTTACAGGAAAACGAACTTTTCATGTTTACAGAAACCGTAAATTAAAATGACTGTTGAGATTTTAAAGTATCAAACAGCTTTTCTTGTTGAAGAAACTCAAACCAGATGAGGCCATTTGCTTTAGTTGTTGGTTTGTTTTTTTAACTTCAGCTCAGAGTAGAGGAAATACTTGTGTTTAGTCCTTAATCATCAGATCCTCTCATTTAATGTGCAGCAACTTTGAATCATCACAGTTTCAGCAGGAGACCTCACTGCCTCCACTTGAGCTTTGAGTGTAGATATATTAGATCTTACATTTTTAAACAAATTATTAAAACAAAACTTCTGGATGTGCTTCTGGATTCAGATCAACACCAAAATCGAATCACTTGTGCCATGGCTGACACTTCCAGAAAATTTAATCACAATTAGGATTAGATAAATGTTGGACATCTTTATTCAAGCAATAAACTAGAAAGCACTCGGAGAGCGCAAACCTCTGCCAAGGTAGGTTTTTTACCAAGTGCCCTGACCATTTTTTTGTGGAGTTATATGCACAAATGCCGAAAATGGTCCTATCTCACAATGTTAAAGAATCCTTTCAAAAATTCCTGGATCCGGATGGTGATCCGGATCAGTCCCAAAATCTAATCATTTGTTCCTTATCCCATTCCACACATTTCCTAAAGATTTCATCCAAATCCATCCATAACTTTTCAAGTTAATTTGAACACAAACAGACAAACAAACAAATCAACGCCAGCAAAAACATAACCTCTTTGGCGGAGGTAAAAACAAAACTCAAACTGCGGCATAGCAGCAGCCTCTGCTCGATGAAGCGTTCACATGCTGTGTCTGCACTGATGCAGAATCATACGTCTGCATCAGATTTTTTTCACAGCTCTTGTTTTCAGTAGAAACGTGGTCATGTGAACACGGCCTGACTTAAACTGTAGCAGCAGCTCGCTGACTCGACGTGAGTCTCTCCTCTTCTGGTCTGAACCAAACCAAACTGAACTCCACCTGCGCTCAGTGGTGCTACCTTCTGTTTGGGCTGGGTTGGGGCGTTGGGGGCCAATCAAATAAGCTATTTTATATTGTAGTCATGGGGCTTTTCTGTTGAGTGGGATCTACGCTGCACTTTGGGTACTGCCTGCTCGGTTTTAATCAGAGTTTGGACTTTGATGGCTCCTCCTTCAACTGGGCGCAGTTGTCACAGTGTGGCTAACGACACATTCTAGTTGGTTCTACGAAGTGCAAATCAGATACGCCCCCTTTTAGTCACGATCTCCCACTGGGAAGTCAGACTGTACTGGAACAGGTTTAAGTGGGATGTGGAGTGATTCCCACTTGTCCTGTCCGAGTTCGGAGGTAAATGTTACACACCATGAGCTACAGCGACGTCCTCTGAACAAAGGCAGAGACACAGGTGAGCGCAGGTGGAGGCTCCACCAGGTTAGATGAACCTGTTTTTGGATCTATTAAATTATTAACTGTAGCTACGTGGGAGATGCTTATACAGTGAGGACATTTTTATAGCGCTGACCTGAGCGAGTGCGATCCAGGTCTCCCTGATCCACTCGTCTTTTAAGTCTTGATTTTGCACTTGAGTTTGGAGCACTCTGAATTCTCTGACACGGTGCTTCTTTCTTTAAACGTGTGCTGCTGGTGTTTCCTGCTTCTGACCCGCCGAGTGTCCGTCCCTCTCACATGTCCTCCGTGTACGTGTTCATTCAGATGACTCTGTTGTAACTAAAGTGGCATGTGAAGCAGGTTCCAGTATTTATTGTACAGATCATTTCACACACTGTGTGTGTTCAGTGTGTGCTTTTGAGAGAAAGAGCATCACGGTTCTCACTTCATTATAGTTTTGTTCTGTTCTTACAGATAGAAACCTGCGTGCAATAATCTGTAATAAACTTATGGATGTGCAGAAACTTGCTTTGCTGTGTCTTTGTTTTGTCACAATAACAGTCATGACCTTTGACCCCTGAACACCGAAATCTAATTACCTGACCCACTAGATAAGATGTTACTTTAACAATATTTGATGAATATCCCTTGACAAATAAGATATTGTTATTTACTTTGAACTGTGTCCTTCAAGATCCGGTCAGTGCATCACTGTCACAGCTGTCATTCACCAAAGCTGTGGGCTGTTGACCTTTGACCCCTCAAACGTAATGAGTTCATCTTTTAGTCACAGCTGACACCAGTGCCAAGTTTGATTAAAGTGAAAAATCCCCTCCAGTGCTCTGAAGATATCACCTTCACAAGAAAAGAATGACCACAAGACTTCATGACCTTGACCTGTGACCTTTGATCGCTGAAATCCAATCAGGTCACCTTTGAGTCAGGGTGTACATTAGGACAGAGTCTGATGAAGGTGATCCACAAGCAGATTAAGGACAGTAGACTCCCTGACCTTGACCTTTGTTTTTTGATCTTTAGAATCAACGAACTTCAGTCTTACATGTAATTAAATAATTTTCCTCAAATTTATTTATTTATTTATTTATTTATTAAAAATCACTGAACTTTTTCGACGAACTGTAACACACACACACACGGGTATGTCTTACCTGTCTAATAAATGAATAAGTAAACAAGCAAATAAATTCACTGAGTGAATTCAATTGGAATTATTTTTTACAGTTTTTAACAATATTGAATTTATTTGAAATAATTGAATAACTAGATAATTAAATTAAAATAAATTAAAATGACAAACTTAAAAAATAAAGAAATATTAATAGATAAAAATATTAAAGTGAACCACTCAGTTTAAGAATAAAACTGTAAAGTATGTCAGTACTTGTCTTCATGTGTGGGCTCTCTTTCTGTTTCACAGTGAGTTTGGATTTTAAATGTAAAGACCTGAGCTCACAGGAGTGGCACCTGGTGTGGTCTTCTTCTAGATTTGATGTGTTATGTGTTCAGAAATGGTCCTCTGCATGTCTTGGTTGTTACCAGTGTTTTTTAAGTTCCTTTTGTCTTTCTGTTGTCTTGAAAAACAAAAACTGAGCTGATGCCACCACGGCCTCGCCTGCATTTGTTCCTCCTGTCATTAAAGCGAACATATCTTAGTTCTGCTTTAAAGAAAACAGAACTAATTAGATCATGTTTTGGATAATAGCAGCAGATATTCAGGTTTGGTCACACCATCATGTGCTTAGTTATTGTTGATCACTGTGCGTTTTATATTTAAAGTTCTGCCAGATTTCAGTTTTAATACAAATTAAATTTGTCTTTACAGACAAACAGCATCTTTATGCATCAATCAGACACAGCACAGCATAAAGTTCATATCACTCAGATTGTATTTAACTTTATTGTGCTATAAGGGGTTGAGGTTTGACATGAATCAACAAAACAGCAGGTCGACCATAAATGGTGAATGATGCCTCAGTGTAACTCAGATTAAGTTGCTTACATGTGAGAGGAGATGGACTGTATCTCTATCTGAAACACAGCCGTGTTTTCACAGGCAAAATGAGGGAAAGTCTGACACACCATCAATACAAGACTGAAAAATCACAACACAGTGACAGAAAAGCTGGTTTAGATTTTATTGTCTGAGGACTCTGAGCACTGAGATATCCGAAGGATTTCTTTGTCTCTAAATTCTCACATATGATTCACACACATGGTCAGTTCACACAGGACTATTAAATCAGACGAGGTGCAGGGATGGTGTAGTTTGAGGGCTGATTGGATTTTTCACTGTGCTTTTGGATCATCTCTTAACTTTCAAAACTAATTAAGCATGAACATAATGAGCAAGAGTAAAAGACTGTTAACAGGTCATCATGGAACTACAACATGGAGGTCTGACTTTTAATACAATATTATATATATATATATATGTATATATATATATGTATATATATATATATATAGATAGATAGATACATAGATAGATAGATAGATAGATAGATAGATATAAAATGAAACAGTTAATACATCTGATGTCTCCTGCTTTGAATCTTAAACTGTTGTAGTGTATTGTTCATGAATATGAACATAAAGGGATTAAAAAGAAATGAAACAGAACTTAAAATGTCCCTTAATGAAGATGATTTGCTATTTAACATCACTTATACCATGGTCTGCATGGATACTCGATTCTGATTGGCTGCAGGGTGTCCGTTAAAAAGTGTAATAGGACACCTAAAAAAAAAGTTCCGGTCAAATAGCCTGATTGTTCTAAATTATTGCGCTGGGTCAAACGCTAGTCGGTAACTGTGGCAACAGAAACTCAGAACATACGTTAACATGCGTTATTTCACGGTTTATTTATCACAATGGCAAGTCAGTAGACACTCAAAACATGAGTGATTTTATAGTTTCCTTTAACCTATTTGGTGAATTTGATAATTTTGAAGACTGGGATGCAGCAGAAGAGAAAAAGAGAAGAGAATATGAGAAGAAGGAGATGCGACACAAGGAGGTGACACCGGAGGAAATGAACAATTTAGAGGAAGACAAGGAAACTGTCCGTGGACTTCGACTCTTTGAAACAAAATTTCTCATCATCATCTGGACACACAAGCGGTAAGAGGTGCACTTGCCCTCTGCAATGATACTTTGTATCACGTAACATAACGCTAAGCAATCATCTCACTTCCCTCCACTGATTAGGCCAATATAACAGCTGCGGCTGACCAAGCTGCAGGTTCTATGGCCAGAGCCGGTTACCTTGGCAACGCATCACAACGAGAGATTTAATAGTCCACTCAGCCGCTTCTTGTGAAAAACTTATGATTTTAACGGTAAAAAACAACATTAGCGTATTAATAATTGATTTAATATTTATTTCCTCCGTAAGTGACCATGGTATAAGCGGGATAATGCCCTTCGAGGTGTCCATTATCAGAAACTAATGGACTTCGCGGAAGCAACCGTCCTCCGCTTCGCGTTGGACGGTTCACGCCTCCGCGTCGTCCATTAATTTCTGATAATGGACACCTCGTTGGGCATTATCCCTTACAGAGCCCCCTACATCAGTACTGGCTATCATGAAGATCCATCAGGATACAAACTGAGCTCATCAAGAGGTGTATTCCAGGGAACTCCAAGCCTGACAAAACTACTTTTACTTCCTATCCATTTGTAATCCAAAATAAATGTAAATATCTTGGTATAAATATTACCCCACAATACTCAAGCCCCTTTAAACAGAATTTTCTGAACTATATAACAAACAGCCATGAGGACCAACTTTATCAGGTCACTTGATTATGAGGAAACGCTCAAACAAGAGGTCACAACAAGTCATGGTACACTGGAGCTGCTTCTAAGTTGAACCACCATGTTGTAGTTCATTAGTAGCTTACTAATAGCTTTAAACTCTTGTCCATTATGTTTAAGCTTAAAAAATGAGAAAAGTAGGTTAGTTTGTCCAGATTTTCACAAAGACAGAACTTTTATCATTTTTCAGTAATGATGTAAAACAGTGAAAAACCCCAGAGGGTTTTCGTTTGCTTGCAGTCGAGGGAACCAGCGAGACACAAAAATACGTCATGTGTCACTCTATTTTACTGAACAGTCAGTTTCAGCTTCACTTTATGTCCACAGGCTCAGATGTGTGTCCTCAACAGTCCAGAGTTCTAGAAATCATCTGAGTATGTGATGGAGGAATGCCCCGTACATGTTGGAGACGTGGCCTCAACACCCCTGCAGTGAGCAGTGAGCTGTGTGCATGTGATTGAGGAAAAGCAGAGATATTCTCAAATACAACTGCAGGAAATCTGGTTGTTTTAGTCAAAATTATGAGAATATATATTTTCATCAACTATATTTAAAATCCCTGTTAGGGGCCAACAGTCAGTTTGCAAATTCCAGGTTTATTTCCACTAATTCCCATGAAAAGTTTCCAACTTTGAAAATTCCCATAATTTTGCAACCCTGGTATTTGCCAGGGGTGTAAGAGTTGGCATCCCTGATATCAGTCACCTGGACGGTGCCATATCAGCACAAACAGACAGAAAGGTAAAGAATGAAGCTTTATCTATCTGTACCTGTCAGTAAAGACAACTGGTCATTTTGAGTGACAGGGAATCTGCCAGGGTGTAACCACCACAGGCATGAGTCATCAGATATGATTTATCAAACATTCTGTCCAGGCCAATGCTGACGTAAAGCATGCCCCACTTGATTGTATAAAAGGCACAACTCTTTGTTACCAGAGCATCTCACCTGGAGGAAGATGGACAAGACTCAGCAGCAGCAGTTGGGCGGGTCTCAGAAACAGCCGAGGTATGGTGATTAACACTAAAATTTAATTTCACAAGACATTACAGGTCACAGCACTGACTTTTTAGAAACTTGTTTTTTCAGGTTTGTTTTATCTTAAATTGCTTAATCTGTCACATTCATCTTGCAGCAAAATTCAATGATAAAAATTTATCATGAAAACATGTTTGGGATGATGCTTGGAAAAATGAATTTATAAGCTTAAACCTAATTGGTGCTTTCACGTAATAATTTCACATTCTACTCTGGTTGAATTTAGAAGGAATGAATAGTTTTAAAGTTGATCTTGTTTTTTAAAAAATGTCTGCATTTGTTTTTTTTTAATTTAGAAATGACAGACGATTATGTAGATCTGCTGAAAGTAATTCCACTTTCACTGGAAGCTTTGAGGCAAACTGACTCACATAGAAAGGTTTTTGCCAATTCTTCTGTAAAACACTTATCAGATTGTTTTACTAACGATTTTATGCAGTTCTGCTGTCTGTCAGCTTTTTGTGACAGTCTATCTCAATAACATGTCAAACTTTGCACAAATGTCTATTCTGCAACAAAGGTGAATAAACTCAGATTCAGGTTATTAAACCACCCAGGGGTTGTTTAAGTTTGAGATTTATATTTTGCCCTTTTGTCACATTGTATTATAATAATTCACAATTTTATTTTGAAAGTTTCAAAAGTTGAAAGTTGAGCTTAAATTTCCTTTGGAATTTCATAAAATAGACATCTATGTCATAAACCTGAGGGCATAGCTGTGGCTCTCAGTTTCTTTCTTTGACCGATGGCCACAAAAATGTAATCAGTTTGTCTTTTGTGTAAAAAATGTGTAAAGTTTTAAAAGACTATTCCTGCCAGCTTTCTTAAGATACTGCATTCACAAGCAGAGGACAATCAAAACACCTTATGACCTTGAACACTGACCCTTAAGATTAATAGCATTCATACTTTGTGCCATTTTAGATCTTTGTGCAAAGTATAAGGAAATCTCCTGAAGCATTTTGTGGTATTTGGTCTCACAGGCTTGCATTCACAAGCAAAGGGTGATCATGAAACTCCATGGGCTCTAATTTCGTAGACCGGGCGCAGGCGGGGAGCACCTGCCCTGCGCCGCGCCTGCACCGCGCCAACGGGGTGTCTCCGGGGCATTTTGCAAGTTTCGTGCACGGTGCAGTCTGGCTCAGGCAGGCGCACCCACGCCTCCATCCCTCCTACCTGCGCAAGTAGCATAGAGGGAGGAGAGGAGGCGTGAGTGGGTTTAACACAGCTGAGTGTAATCTTCACCAATCAAATGAACGCCTCTCCTCACCTTTAAATGCGCCGCGGGCGAGGCGCAGTGACAATTTCTCCTCGGTGGAGAAGAAGGTCAGAACCGCTGTCACTTTTGCAGCAACTAGGAGAGCGCAGGGGCCACCGGGCCGCGCATAGGAGGCCACGATGCGCGTCACCGTGTGGACCACCTCACGGGACAGATGTAATCTGTTCCTGTGTCATAAATAGGAGTACAAAATTAGGTGATAATTTCATTTAAACACAGCAGCAGGCTAATCCATTCATCATGCTTGTGATCAACCTGCATTCCTGGTCTGTCATCACCAAATAGCAGAACCTATTGGTGAAAATATATCTCCTCCTCATCCTCCTTGCAATAATGTACTCCATCTTTTTAGATCACGTTACGAATAAAGATTAAAACAGAGAAATATGGGCAATCACAGGTAAATCCTTAAGACACCGAGTGACTTACATTTATTCAGCGAGCGTCTCTCTGTTTTTTCTTTTCTTTTGAATTTCATGAGATGACAGAAGCCGGATACTCCGTATAGGATGATGTGGCTGTTTGTGGTTGGCTGACAGATATGAACTCGTTAGTTATGACAAACGTCTCTGATCTGACATCAGATGTGACGGGACAATTAATATAGATACAAATGTATGTGCTGGTTCAGACGGTTACATTAAATAGTGGTTGCTGTGATTGTTTATTGCATTGAAATGTGCCTGACACTGTGAGGTTTTGGTGACGTGTGCGCACTGTGCGCCTGTCAGCCAAATTACCACTGCACAAGGTGCACCTCGCCTGCACCGAGAATAGACCAGGTTGGAGCTGGCAAACTTTCAGTGCACCTTCCACGCGTTTTTTTGGCATGAAGTTGTCACTGCGCCAAGCTGAATCTGTTGACACCTCCTCCTGGTGCGCTGTCACACCCATCTCGGCGCAGCCGGTCTACCAAATTGCCAAATTGGCTGCGCACGGTGGTGCACCGGACAAGATTACTACTGCGCGGGGTGTGCCAGGCTGTGCCACCCTGAATCACCCTAGTTGCGCCACGAAATTAGAGGCCCATGTCATAAACTCCTTGTTGTTATAAACCTCTGTGTCATTGTGCTTATTTGCGTAAAAATCAGTATGGAGGCAGTGATTCAAGGAAGACCAGACTACCTGGAGACACCAAAATACTTCATGGCTACAGCCTGTCTGGTTGCCCAAAGGAGCCGAGACCCAAACACACAGGTTTGTATGAGTGTGAGTGTGTAAGTGTGTGTGTGCATGCTCATGTATGTTTGCATGGTTCATTAATTCCCCTTTGTTTCTTTACCTTGGCTACCTCAGAAGGGACATTGATGTCCTCTAGGATAAAGGAAAATTGGTCATTATGAAATACTGTTGACTTGTCAGTGTGCTGACTTTTGGTAAAAAGTAAAATAAATTAATTTTTAGTATTTGACTTTAAAATTTAGTTATGTGAAAAAGACATGTTTGACCACCAGAAAGTCAGACTGGTAGAGCACCTAAAAAATTATTACACTGTATTTGTGACAGATCTTCCACTCTGATAGGTGGTTGTATTTTGATAACAATAAACACATAGAAAATGCAGATTAATTAGTTTAAACATGGACATTTTGGCCTCAATGAGGCAAGTGTGTTTACTTTCATCTAAAGTTTGAGAAAGACAAATAGATCGATTTATTTGCTTGTATACTTATTATTCATCTTATTTATTTTACATTAATTTATTAAGTTATTTTTAGTCTTTGCTGCCTTTACTCCCTTCACTGGTTTCTTATCCTTCTTTGAGTTTTAACCATCTTTTCATGTTTAATCTGCTTCATTTTTCATCTTTCCACATTAATCTTACCATTTTCCTCATGTGATGTTGTCATCTTTTTGTCTTCTTGTCTTCTTCTTCTTCTTCTTCTTCTTCTTCTGTTTATAGTATCAACTCAAACTATCATTAACTCTTTATTCTGTCATTAACTCCCACCAGACACCCCCACAATATGGGTGTCTTCTTGTCTTCTTCTTCTTCTTCTTCTTCTTCTTCTTCTTCTTCTTCTGTTTATAGTATCAACTCAAATTATCATTAACTCTTTATTCTGTCATTAACTCCCACCAGACACCCCCACAATATGGGTGTCTTCTTGTCTTCTTCTTCTTCTGTTTGATTGGCGGATTGCAAACAACTTTTAGGTTCATACCGCCACCTACTGCACGGGGTGTATAGGGTGCACCCTACCCTCAACTCTCCTTAAACTCTCTTACTGTCCTACGTGTAACAGGTATCTGTCTTCTTGTCCTCTTCTTCTTCTTCTGTTTGATTGACGGATCGCAAACAACTTTTAGGTGTATACCACCACCTAGTGTACAGGAGTGTGTAGTATTACTCTTTCAAAACATTGCTTGTCTTTATTTGAGCTCCCTCACTGTCCAATCACCTCTGGTCCACTTACATTGTTCATTAAATTGGTCTGGATGACCTTTTTTATCTTCTTTATTAAAGGTCCCATATTTTTCTCCTTTTCTGCAGTTTAACATGGATCCTTGATGTCTTCATGAAACATTAGTAACATGCTTCAGTCCAAAAAGCCTATGAATCAAGCACAGCTGCATTCTTTCCACGCTCACATGACCGCTCTGTTCAGAATGGCTGGTTTGGAGGGCGGTCACCTTCATATGCTAATGAGCCAGAGCAGAGCAGCGGCAAACACAGTAACATACACCGGGGACTTAAGGATAGACCTGTAGCTAGGGGTGTCCAGATACAACTTTTTCACCTCCGGCACGACACCGATATTGCAGCCTTGAATATTAGCCGATACCGATATCGATCCGATACAATATCAGCAGGAATCATACATGTTTCTATTACTCATTTTGTAGTATGGACTGTAAGAAAAGGCTTGATCAGTGAGATTACTCAAACAGAGAACAGTAGTCAGCAATCGTAGGTATGAGAAAAACTGACCCATTTGTTATGAACCAATGGGTTAAATAAATTTTAACCTCAAACATAAGAATATACTACAATTAAATGGAATAAATAAAAAATAAATGAGAAGACCCTGAAAAGTAACCTCAATAAATCCAATAAAAAAAACATATATTTTTAAATTGCAAAATAACCACTGTGTTTAACTTAAACATAAGCATATTCTGCAACTGAATTAAATAAATAAAAAATAAATTAGAATGGACTGCTTGTATTGGAGTGCTTAAATCGGAGATTTTAAATGCAGGCCGTTATAATCCAATATTTGTTTTTTTGCTGATATCGGACAATGGATCGGATATCCGATATCAATGTCGAATCGGGACACCCCTACCTGTAGCATTTCTCAAGTGAAATGGAGTGCACTACCACTCCATCCACGTGCAACTTACAGTCCTGAACACACACAACCACAAATTCATGCTGGTTACCAGTAGGGCTGCAACTAACGGTAATTTTCATAATTGATTAATCGGGCGATTATTTAAATGATTAATATATTAATTGGATAATGACACATTTTTGCAATTTCCTTTACAATTTAGCTTAAAGTTGTTTTAGGTATTTTCTAAACAACAATAAAGAAAATAAAAAGCATTTTCCTTCAGTAATAATATTTTATTACAGCTTTTTTCTTTCTTGACTCACTGTGCAAAACTGTAAGTACATTAACAGACTTGTTTGCATGTTGTTCAAATAAATGCTCACAAACTTCCTTTTTTTCTTGAAACAAAGCAAAGTAGTTGCAGTCTTGTCTATAAAGTATTCAATAAAATAAGGTGCTGCTGAATGTAACAAACAAAAATAATCTTTATAGACAAAGTAGAGCTAAATTTGCTAATATAATTGACCACTGACTCATTTTCTGTAAACAAACTTAAATTTAATAACAGCAAAATATTTTCTTTTTTTTTCTTCCTTTAACCAAGGATGTAACAGCATGACACAAAGTAAAAAAAGAGAACAGAAAAGTGCAATCTGTGAACAGTGAACACTGCACAGCAAGTTTGTGTGCCATTGAGGTAGGTACGCTAGTAGTAGGCTACATATTAATCATCATATTTTATTCAAAGTGAGGAATGTTAGCACCTCAACATGTTCTGGTGTGAGGCTGGCTCTCTTCTGAGAGCAGATATTTCCTGCTGCAGAAAAGATTCTTTCTGCCGGAGTGGATGTTGCAGGAATTCAGAGAAATGATTTAGCCAACTTTGAGAGGGTTTTCCTTTTTGCCTACTGGTGGTGCCCCCGTGAAGTACTGCTGAACTTCAATCCTCACCAATTCAATCTTTTTGTCCTCCCGGCTTTCCTCTTCTTCATCATCCGATTTCTCTGTCTGACTGTCTGTGTCAGAACTAAGGAGGTCATCCAGTGCAGATTTTTGTGCTCGAACATTGGTGGTTCTGTGGAGAATCCCCAGCGCTGCTGCTCTGAGTGCTCTCTACTTCTTTGATGGCAAGGACCTGAACAGCCCCTTGCACCCTTGTGTGTTCTTCTTCAGCTGCCAGAAATGTCATTTTCTTATATCTTGGGTCAAGAGAAGCTGCCAGAAGAATTGGGTCTTTCTCTAGGTCTTTGCCTGAGGTGGTGTTCATAGTCCCCCATCTTTCAGCTATCCCTTTTTTTGCGCTGGACAGAAAGGCTTTTCCTGAGCTCGTCTCAAAGCAGCTTTTCACTGTGGATCGTTGCAGCCCTTTGACCACCTGTGGGAGGCAGGAGGCAGTTGCATACTCTGCACCACTGAGGTAAACTGTAGCCGTTTCAAAAGGCTTCAGCCCCTGCACCAGCTCTTCAAGAAGCACCCACTGCTCTGGCTTTAGATCCAAGTAGTGTTTGCTCTTTATTTCAGGATCAGAAAGAGTTGCAGTGACTGGCCAACGCTGTTCCAGGAGTCTCTCGATCATGTAGTAAGTGCTGTTCCATCTTGTGCTGACATCCTGGATAAGCTTGTGATCTTGTGTGTTCATCTGATGCTGTTTTGTCTTCAGTTTTGTGGAGGTCTGCTCACTCTTGTGGAAGTATTCCACTATGCTTCTTGAGGCTCCTAGAGCTCTGCTGATGGTGTTATCTTTGAGGGCACTGTTTACTATGAGCTGGAGTGTGTGCCCAGTGCAGCGGACAGAGGCCCATCCATGCTTCCCTTCCAGCAGACGCATAGCTGCTACTATGTTGGACCCATTATCATGAACTATATCTTTAATTTTGGGCAAGATGTTGAATTTGATTACGATCTCCTCCATCCATGTCACTATGTTTTCAGCAGTATGTCTTTCCTCCAGAGGCATGGTGGCCAGGTTAAGCGTCTTCATTTCCCAGTCTTTGGTTATGAAATGGCAGGAAACTCCGAGGTATGACTCCATGGCACGGCTGGTCCATGCATCAGCGGTCAGCGCGATGGAGGTGACCTCTTCTAACATCTCCTTTACCTTAGAAGAGAGGGGTGATTTTAGTAAAAATGTTCAAGGCCAGAGACAAAAATGAAACAAATCTGTTAAGATTTGCTTCATTGCAGACATTTTATTATTCTAAATTAACTTATCAGTAAATTAATAGATTAATCAGCAATCTTGAGTTGATATTACTACTTTATTCTGTTATGAAATAGATAATTGCTTAAATTATTTATTTATATGTGTGTGTCTGTGTGCTAGTTTTAAGCTTACCTTCTGAAAGGTTGCCTGATATTTGTCTTTCATCACCGTGTTGAAGTGGGTTCTTGATGGCAGGATGTATTCAGAGTTGAACTTCTCTATCATTTCTTTAAACCTGTCGCCGTCAACCATGCTGAGTGGCCTCATATCTTTCACCATCATGTTGAGGATAGCTTGGGTGTAGGCGGTGGCTTGTTGTGGAGTACATGTCGACTGCTTTTGTACATAGGCATCCATTACTTTTCTTGTGACTGCATAAATGTGATGAAAAGAAAATGTCAAGCTAATTTGTTATACATCTCTAAGCTGGACATTGTATTTATTACACACACACACATATAAACACACAAATACACGTACGCACGTAGTATTTCCGCCCCAAACTGGATCAGAAATGTGCTAAGTGAATTGTTCCCGTTCTTGTGTTCATGCTTCTATGACCACAATAGAGCAGGTAAACGATTTAAAAGACTGGTACTGACAAGTACTGAATGTAAAAAAGAAACCTGGTTTTCCGCAGAGGAAAAAATGGGAAAGAGAAGTTAATTATAACTATTAAAAGCCAAGACTACAGGTTACCGGCATGCAGGCAAGCTAAAGCTAACTTACCAAGGCGAGTCTTTGTCCGTCTCCAACACGCTGACGTGCTTTCTCAGCAAGTGCTCTTTCATAGAGGTCTTGCTCCCAGGCCAGGTGAAGTCAACCTTGCAATGTTTGCAAGTAATAGTTTTCTTTGCTTTGTTGAGTGTGAAATGCTCCCAGCTTTTGGAGGTTTTTGGTCATTTGCGAGGTGATGCTGCCGTGGACGCCGCCATTGTGAATCCTTCTGCATGTTGTTGTTGTGTTAAGTGACAGTCACTAGTGCGCATGCGCACCTCTCACAGTAGCATACGGCAAGAGAGCGGGCTCATATCCTCCTAACTAACAGACTGTAAGCTACAATTTCATGCACCAAAACACCTGCGATTCGTTGCCGATGAAAATCGATAATTAAATCAGTTGACAACTAATTTAATTATCGATTTTCATCGATTTAATCGATTGGTTGTTGCAGCCCTAGTTGCCAGAAACAGCAAAGCTCGTTTCCGCCAAACGTCACAGGCTAACGCTTAACATGCTAACCACAGTGGGACAGCCGCAACTTAGCCTAGTTTCTGAGCTAACGTTAGCAGAAAAGGAGGGGTAATGGTGGTGGGGGGTGGGGGGGGATAAAGGACTGATTGTATTCAGCCAACTGTTAAATTCCTCTTGACTAATGTAGGAATGTTCATACTTTGAAGTTTATCCTTCAGACTTTCAACAAGTAACGTGAACACTGACGAACATGTGAAGTTACCCCTGCTGTTAGCATTAGCTCATAGCAATGAGCAAAATAAATACCACACCGCATTTAAATACGCACATTTCCATCATCAGGTTTGGCGATGGATTGTTGGTGCTGAGCCTGGATTCAGGAAAAGTCTAGTTCCCAGTCCTGTGTTGAACTGACTGAAGTTGAAGAAGCAGTCGGACGTGAAGTAACTGGCACACGCATACAGGTTTTAGTCGACTGTAGCTGCTCATTCCCTTCAGAAATAAAATTAATCCACTGGACCCTTTGGTCTTAGGCTGGTAGCCTACATGTGAAAATACACTGCCTGGCCAAAAAAAAAGTCACCACCTGGATTTAACTAAGCAAATAGGTAAGAGCCTCCTATTGGACAATTACTGCATGGGCGATCTTTCAGCTGGCAACAAGTTATTTAACCCCAGCTGATGCAATGAGCAGCTTCTCATTTCTTGAACAACCATGTGGAAAGACACATCCTGTGGTCGTGGAAAGATGTTAGTCTGTTTAAGAAGGGTCAAATCATTGGCATGCATCAAGCAGAGAAAACATCTAAGGAGATTGCAGAAACTACTAAACTTGGGTTAAGAACTGTCCAACACATTATTAAAAACTGGAAGGATAGTGGGGAACCATCATCTTCAAGGAAGAAATGTGGTCAGAAAATAATCCTGAATGATGGTGATCACTTAAACGTTTGGCCAAATCAAATCAAAGAAAAACAACAGCAGAACTCAGGGCTATGTTTAATAGTGAAAGTAAGAGCATTTCCACACACACAATGTGAAGGGAACTCAAGGGATTGGGACTGAACAGCTGTGTAGCCTCAAGAAAACCTCTAATCAGTAAGGCTAACTGGAAAAAAAGGCTTCACTTTGCTAGGGAGCATAAAGACTGGACTCTGGAGGACTGGAAGAAGGTCATGTGGTCTGGTGAGTCCAGATTTACCCTGTTCCAGAGTGATGGGAGCATCAGGGTAAGAAGAGAGGCAGGTGAAGTGATGCACCCATCATGCCTAGTGCCTACTGTACAAGCCTGTGGGGGCAGTGCTATGATCTGGGGCTGCTGCAGTTGGTCAGGTCTAGGTTCAGCAACATTATGGCCCAAAGAATGAGGTCAGCTGACTACCTGAATATACTGAATGACCAGGTTATTCCATCGACAGACTTTTTCTTCCCTAATGGCACGGGCATATTCCAAGATGACAATGCCAGGATTCATGGGGCTCAAATTGTGAAAGAGTGGTTCAGCGAGCATGAGACATCATTTTCACACATGGATTGGCCATCACAGAGTCCAGACCTTAACCCCACTGAGAATCTTTGGGATCTCCTGAAGAAGGCTTTGTGCAGTGGTCAGACTCTCCCAATGTCAATACATGCTGGCCCCTGAGTCAGACCATGGTTGAATTATTTGCTGCTTTTTCATGTATGAAATTGAGCGATTCATGGAAATTATATCAGGAAGGACTTGGGCTGCTCTGATGTCGCTAGATCACAAAGTATTTATCTCCACTCTGCAGGTGGGGGCCTGTATAGTGAACCAGGAGAACAACATTGTTGGCATTGGTTACAACTGCATGCCAAATGGCTGTGAAGGCAAGCTGCCATGGTCAAAGGATTCAAAAGACTGGCTGGACAGGAAATATCCCTACGGTAAGACCTCATTTACTTTAATCTTCTTTTAAATCGGGGTCTCAAACTCCCAGCCACTTGGGGTCCACCTCTCCCCTACCCATAGCCCCCTGTGGTTTGAAAATAGACTGTGGAAAAATTTTCCAATTGTTTTATTGACATAACAAATTATAATGTTTTCTAGTATAATTTTGAAATTAAAAATGAATATCTGTTGGTGAAAGTACTGGCCCTTGTACAAATGTAGTTGATGACCCCTGATCTTCATCATCACTTGTCAAAAATCCTTCTGTCCATGTCTGTCTTTTCCTTTAACATCACTGACCGAAATGCAAACAAATTTCAGAAGAAAATACATCATTACCTATCCTATCCAGTACTGGAGCCTTACAAGCTGTCCCTGGGTAAGAGGCTGGATAACATGCTGAATTGGTTGCCAGCCAATTACAAGACTGATAACTAGAGACGAACAACCAGTCACATAGACATCTATGGCAATTCACTGTCAACATTTAAAACTAACTGCATTATTTTGGTCTGAGAAATGCTTGAAATGCACGAGGGGAACATGACGGTAAAAATGCTAAAATGCTCATTCTTTTCCTCAGTGTGTTTTGCTGCACTGAACTCCATCATGAACAAGACCAGTCATGATGTGAAAGGCTGCACCATGTACATCACTCTGTTCCCCAGCAATGAGTGTGCCAAGGACATCATCCAGGCAGGTCAGTGTTTGCACCACACACAAGCACACGCCTGTTCCCCACGTGGGCCTACTCTGGTCTGATTGGTTTCAGCAGCTCTGCATTCATTCTAATGTTCCTGCTCAGCACTGTGCTTGTTACCCTGAGCCAATGAGCTTGAACAAGGGATAAAACAATGGCAGGACAGGGGAATCAGCTGTTTCAGGAAGCTGCTGGTGCTGTTTACAGGAGAGGGAGAAGTGCTGTGGAAATTGTCTTCTGCATGCTTTATCATAAAGAAGGGACAGGTTGAAGGGACTAATTAATTTACACAACTCTTAAAAACAAAATGTGACCTTTTTAGGGGAAGAATTTCTCTCAGTTCCTGGCAGATGATCATCCATCCATCTTTAATCTATTTCACTTGATTCCTTTTGGAGTTGTGAGGGGCTGCCACAGTTTGATGCCATGGGGAGACGCTGAGGTCTACATTTGTTCTCTCATTTGGCCTTTCAGTTGTTTATAGTGATCGAAAAGTTTGTCTGCATCCATCCATCCATCCATCCATCCATCCATCTTCTTCCGCTTATCCGTGATCGGGTAGTGGGGACAGCAGCCTAAGTAGGGAAGCCCAGACATCCCTCTCCCCGGCCACTTCGTCCAGCTCTTCCCGGGGGATCCTGAGGTGTTCTCAGCCAGCTGAGAGACATAGTCCCTCCAGCGTGTCCTGAGTCTTCCCCGAGGTCTTCTCCCGGTGGGACATGCCCTGAACACCTCACCAGGGAGGCATCCAGGAGGCATCATGATGAGAGGCCAAGCCACCTTATCTGGCTCCTCTCAGCGCAGAGGAGCAGTGGCTCTACTCTGAGCCCCTCCCGGATGACCAAGCTTCTGACCCTGTCTCTAAGGGACAGCCTGAGAAAACTCATTTCTGCCACTTGTACTGGTGATCTTGTTCTTTTGGTCACTACCCACAGCTTGTGAGCATAGGTGGGGGCAGAAACAAAGATCGAGTGGTAAATCAAGAGCTTCGCCTTTCGGCTCAGCTCCCTTATTACCACGACGGACCTGTGCAGAGTCCGCATTGCTGCTGACGCTGCACCGATCCGTCTGTTGATCTCCCGGTCCATCCTTCCTTCACTCATGAGCAAGACCCTGAAGTACATAAACTCCTCCACTTGGGGCACATTTGGAGGTGCTGATTCTCATTCCAGCCGCTTCACACTCAGCTGCAAACCAATCCAGTGAGAGCTGTAGGTCACGATCTGATGAAGCCAAAAGGACCACATCATCTGCAAAAAGATGATGATGTGAGGTCACCAAACTGGACCCCCTCAACGCCCTGGCTGCACCTAGAAATTCTGTCCATAAAAGTTGTGAATAGAATCGGTGACAAAAGGCAGCCCTGGCAGAGTCCAACCCTCACTGGAAACAAGTTCGATTTACTGCCGACAATGTGGACCAGATTTGGTAGAATGCCTTCTCCAAGTCCACAAAACGCATGTAGACTGGTTGGGCAAACTCCCATGCACCCTCGAGGACGCTATGGAGGGTGTAGAGCTGATCCACAGTTCCACGACAGGACAAAAACCACACTGCTCCTCCTGAATCTGAGGTTCGCCTCTCCAGTATCCCTGAATAGACCTTACCAGGGAGGCTGAGGGGTGTGATCCCCCTGTAGTTGGAGCACACCCTCAAGCCCCCCTTCTTGAAAAGAGGGACCACCACCCCAGTCTGCCAATCCAGTGGCACCGCCCCCAATGTCCAGGCGATGTTGCAGAGTCATGTCAACCATGACAACCCCACAACATCCAGTTTGTCTACAATGTTAATAACACAAAGCTGCTGTTTAAGAGTAGAAGAAGATAATACAATGGTAATAGAAGATAAAGTAACATAATGCAGTAAAAAAGCCAAACAAACAAACAACAAAAACAAGTCACAACAAGCACACAGGACCATTTAGAGTTGCTGAAGAGTTCATCTGACGACTGGTGCGTACGTTAAAATTTTACACTGCTGGTGCCACTGGGCAGATACACAGGTACAGCCAATCACAGAGCTGACATGCAGAACAAGACAAACATGTACACACAATCACACCCAAGGGCAGTTTAGAGGCATGTTTTTGGTCTGTGGACCTTGTGCAGCCCCAGCAAGAAAATATATATGCACTTGCTGTCTTGTTATAGTTGTGGACGTTTTAATATTTAGTTTCAAAGAAGGCACAAAATTGTCCTTGGACCAAAACCCCTCCTTCTGTTTCTACTTTTCTTTGACTAAGCATGCTTTATATTTCTTTGTAAGGAAGCATATCTTGGTACTGATGTTTTTCAATCCCCTCAACACTTGTTCAGGTATAAAGGAAGTGGTCTATCTCTCAGACAAATTCCATGGAAGAAAAAAGACTTCAACATCGAGACTGATGCTGAAACATGCAGGAGTAAAGTACAGGTAACTCAATGAACACACACATACACACATACAGTCTTGCCACTTCATTAGGTACATCTCTTTAATTGCAATATGCAAATAACCAATTGGTCAATCACCCTGTAGCAACTCAATGCATTTAGTCATGTAGACATGGTCAACCTGAAAATCAGAATGGAGAAAGGGGATTTGGGTAACTTTGAACGTGACATGGTTGTTGGTGCTAGATGGGCTGGTCTGTCAGAAACTGCTGATCCACTGGAACTTTTACACACAACCTTCTTGAGGGTTTACAGAGATTGGTCTGAAAAAGTGAAAATATCGAGTGAGTAGAAGTTTTCTGGGCCAAAAGTCCTTGTTGATGCCAGAGGTCAGAGGAGAATGGACAGAGAGTTTCAAGTAATAGAAAAGCAACAGTTACTCAAATAACAACATTATACAATCAAGTCTTCAGAAGACCTTTTCTTAATACACATTTAAAATCTTAAAGCTGATGGGCTACAGCAGCAGAAAGCCACACCAGGTAACACTCCTGTCAGCTAAGAACAAGAAACTGAGGCTGCAGTTCACACAGGCTCATTAAATGTGGACAACAGAAGATTGTAAAAGTGTCTCCTGGTCTGATGAGTCTGGATTGCTGCTCCACATTCAGATGTAGGCTCAGAGTTTAGTGTGAACATCATAAAAGCATGGATCCATCCTGCCTTGGATCAGTGGTTAAGGCTGCTGCTGGTGGTGTGATGGTGCACTTTGTGCTCTTTGGACCCCTTAGTCTCACCTGAGCATGGTTTAACCCCACAGCCTACCTGAGGATTGTTGCTGACCAAGTCTATGCCTTTATGACCACAGTGGACCATCTTCTGATGGATAAGCTCAGATCATCTCAATATGACAATGAGATCACTGCACTCCGGTGGCCTCCGCAGTCAATAGATCTCCATCTAATAGAGAACCTTTGGGATGTGGTGGAACAGGAGATTCTCATCATGGATGTTCAGCCGACAAATCTGATATTGACCAACATCTCTGAGGGAGATGTTGGTCAATGTATGACACCATGAATTAAGGAGCTCTGAAAGCAAATGTCAGGTGTACCTAATAAAGTGTCTGTTGAGTGTAAGATACTTGTATAATTACAGGTCAACTCCTGTCATTTTACACTGCTCATTTTTTATTTCAGTGTTATTTTAATATCATTTAGAATGGCTCTGAAATGTTATAGAGGTAAGAAACGAGGAAACTGAACATGTGATTATATGGAATTGAAATATAAGACAAAACCACTGTACCTCTGCAAGAGTACAATTATATCTTTTTCATATGCAATAGTCCTTTAATATTACGGCACCAAAACATCACTTAACTACAGTGATGGAATAAAATATGTAAAATAAAATAATAATAATAACGATGATGATGATGACAATAATAATAATAATAATAATAGTAATAATAATAATAATAATAATAATAATAATAATAATAATAATAATAATAATAAAATAATTAAACAATACAATAATGTAATATGTAAAATATACCTTTAATCATATCTATGTAACTGAACAGCTTTTATGTGAACTTTTTACTAACATCATTTTCTATGAAAACTGCTGTACTGAACTTCATTTCACTCAAGTAGCATTTGCAGCCTGGACCCCATGTGGCCCTTCCCCTCACAAAATGGCAGTCATTTCCGAAACTCCACAAACTGCAAACATAAAAAAAACATGACAGGAGGCACCAAATGGGATTAGTCATGATATACCAAAACAATGCCATGTGCAGACTGGATATGTATAATTTTCTATATGATATAGAATGTTGAAAAACCTTTTTGTTTAAATTAAAGAATATGTTGTGCATAAAGCTTTCTGTCTATATCTCTTTTAAAGCATAGGATATTAAATTAGATTTTGGTTAATACAAGATTTAGAAAATGGTAAAATGAGAAAATATTTCTACTTCAAAAAATAGTGAATGTTCGTTGTTTTGTTGCTTTTAAAGAGAAGCTTAAATTGACTTCAATTTGATGTCAAGTGACTTTAATGACACAGTATTATCTCTGTTTAAAGGGACAGTTCAGGATTTTTAGAGGTGGGGTTGCTTGAGACCTATGGTATAGTAAAACATAGATAAATCCAACATAAATCTACACCAAATGAAGCTAACAAACTTTTGACATGATACAGGAATCTGGACTTTATCCAAGCAAAAAGAGCCATTAGCACAGTAATGCCTTCTCTGCTAGTTCTCCCAGTACACTTCTTAAAGGGCTCATAAGTGTTTGTGTGTGTGTTAATGTCCTATGTATTTTTCAGGCAGTATCCCAGACCCAACTCCGAGGATCCTGAGAGTACAGTCATCATTAATTTTAATTCCTTCTATGGTCCTGATGAACCTGCTCAGGGGAACGTCACAGAGGGAGAGGAGGAAGAGGAACAACGTGACAGAGATTGAAAGAGATAATTTCTGAGTCTTCTTCCTCCTGACATGGAGCAAGTCTCAAAAAGAAACACAGATATAATCAATCTGGTGCCTCACTTTTCTGCTTGTCTGTTTCTGTTTATATCCTTTTGTCCTTTAAAAGTTTCTTTGCATGAGAAAGTTTCCAACTTCATGGCAGCAGTCAGCTGGTCAGTGTGAGTCTGGCTCTGATCAAGATTTCCTGCCTGCTTTAAAGGTGCTTTTTTGGTCACCACTGTAACTTTTGCTAAATGTTGCTAAGTTCTGTACTCATGATGGATTCATGTCGGGTCCAGATTTAAATCATTTGACAAATAAATTATCTTTTACGTGCTCTTGATCACTCAAGTTTGTTTGTTTTTTTTCTTTTGTGGGGGCTTTATGTTTAGATAGGACAGTGATTAGAAATGGAAACTTGGCAGACAGAGTGGGGAGGTCAGTGGAAAAGGGGCCAGATTTGTATCCTGTGGTCGGCTGGAAGGACACCCACATGACCTGATGTGGGCAAAGTAACCACTTGGTGACTGGCATTATGCATTTCTGGTATTTAAAAATGGGGAAATAAAGAGCTACTAAAGTTTGAGAAAAAAAGTTAAAACTATTACAAAGGGTTGCATCAGATTAGCTTTTCAGATATTTTGGGAACTGGCAGGTAAGTATCTCAGCTCTTGTTGGCCCTTGTGTGGTCCTAACTGGAAGCTACCTTCAAGAAAATGAGAGAGGTAGAGATTGGACCCATTTGATTGGTCAACAGACTGAACAGACATTGTCACTTTCTGTTAGGGTCAATAAGGAGGTCTGACAACAACACTGCTGCAACTTCTATCAGGAAAATGTGACAGAAATATCACTAATTACAAAGTTATCACTGAGGGTCCATAAATACAAAAGATGGTAAAAAAAAACAAAAACAAAACACTGCATTTCACAGCAAAATTAAAACTTTCTGAAAGGGAAATATTTCACCTGGAGCCCCTTAAAGACTGAAAACAGAATGAGCCTCCAAACCCAGTCGTCCTATAACGATCCTGTTCGGGTCAAGAGTAATCAAAAAATAATGAAAGTCTTACAGGATTGGGAGGGTTAATAAGATCCCATCGATGATGCATTTATAAACATAAAGAAGACATAAAATGAGACAATGTTTCTCTGTGACAAGGACGTTTTATCTCTCTGTTTCATACAACTTGAACTTTAATTGAACTTAAACATCTTATTTTTTTCACATCACATATGATTAAAATATGAGACTATAAATAAGAAGAAACTTACAGATGATGCTTCCACAAGCTGAAACATAAGCATGGCTGCAGATGGAAACACACCTCTGCTCCTAGATTTGCTTGAGGACTAAATGGTCGCTTCCACATAACAACTTCCTGTATAAACAAGCAACTTCCTGCTTTGACAAAATAACCACCAGGAGGTGCTAAAACAGTTTAAACTCTCCAACTCCCAAGGGCAGCACACTTTTTTGTTCTAAAAAAGGGTGATCAGTCGTGACTCTCATGTCCGTTGTTTGCAGTCTTCCACTCTCCTCTCTTCCCGGTCTTCCCTGAAGTTTTTCCCGACACACCACATTGAGGATTTTCCCAAAGCTCTTATTTGCACATCGATGAGGAAAATCCAAAGAGCTATAGCTGAGGAAACAGAAGAGCTTCGTCTACAAAAGTTTTTTGACCGACAGGCCCACCCATTTACTAGATATCACTCTCTGATCATAAAAGTGTCAACAAAGTTCAGTAATGAACAGCTCCACCGTTCTTGTTCATCACTTCAGAGATTCCTTGAGGCTGCTTGATGCCAGTGTTTCCAGGAGGCTAGTGGGAATGTTGCTCCAAGTGGTGAAGATGGCTTCACAGAGGGCATCCACCATCTGGAACTGATGTCCATTTTTGTAAACTTCACTCACTGTCCATGCACAAGTGTCCTCATTTGATATTGATTGAGTGTATACAGTGGTTTCAAATTAATTAGACCATCGCTCAGCCTCAATAACTACAATTACAGACATAACACATATTTGGCCATTTCATTCCAGTTCATAATCATTATAGCTGTTAATGTAGATATTAACATGATCTCTCTATCCATAGTTGATACATCTATAGTAACTATCTCTAGCTCCACATGGACATGAGATCCCTCTTGAAAATGAGGTGTCACATCTCAAGAGGTCTACCATTAATACAATTATACTTAACGGAGACAAATATGGTAGGGATGCACTTGTGGTCTGGGCACCCATGAGTTCATCACACCATAAATTCTTATTTTCAGTAAGACTTTTATTGATTATACTTCTATAAAATTATCACCACAACCACACAGACATGAGGACCCTCCTCTAATAAATTTGTTTCCAGCAGAAACAAATTTGATGACGACAGGTCTATGATTGGTCCTTGGATCTGTCTCTAGCTTTAGTTCTTACTTTAGTCCACTTGTCTCCACTTACCTCCCTCCCTTTGCCCACACACCCAACACAGCATGGTGTGGATTTGCTGTTCATCATGAGACTGGGGTCCACATTCAAGATTTCCTGCTGCTTAACAGAAGGTTTTTTCTTGCCGCCATGATGGAGGGATTCATGATTGGCTATATGGATTCATGTTGGGTGTTTGATGTATATATTTGTATATATATGTATATGTGTATTTTTATATGTATATATGTATCTATGCATATATGTGTATCCATAATATGAAGAGCTTTGTGCTCTATTGTAAAGTGTCTTGAGATAACACTTGTTATGAATTGGCGCTATACAAATAAAGATTGATTGATTGATTGATTGATTGATTCCCTGTGGTCTGGGTGCATCTCACTCAGGTGTTGACAACTACATTCATTAGCAAGTAGCTAAAAACTGCATGAACAGTAGCTAATCTCTTCTCTCTGTGCACACACATTATACAGTATTTGAATCATGACATTTTATTTTCTGTAACATTGTGAGACACTAAGTGAAACGTGGCTCAGTGAGACTACCTGTTAACCGCTGCTATCTCAAAGTTGTCCCTGTCATGGTCACTGCAGCTTTACTCAAATCACTGAGATCTTTCAGTCCTTTGCTACTCCTCTGCCTGCGACTCAACAGAGGAGACAGAGAGGAGGTAAAATCCTCACTCTCAGTAACAATACAGCAACATCCTTCAACTTCAAGTTGCTGGTTTTGGGTGCCTCTTTGGGGAAAAGTAAATCCTTACTGGGGTCTGGAAAGTTTATAAATTTAGAGACAAAGTCATATGGAAACACTGGGTAGCAGGACTGCTCAGGGGGAACATGCAAATTTGATTGGCTGGTAGCGTCACGTGGGGCGCTGTGCCAACTGGGAAAACAGAGAAACAGAGAAACTCTGCAGCTCTATTTGACCGCTGAGAACAGACATGTAGACTAAGCACACATTTTTTTTTTTAACATTTTCACTAACAAGGTAGAGAGAAGCAAAAGAAGGATAAATCATTTTCCCCAATTCAAGCTTTTCCAGGACATTTTACTCTTTTTTTCTCATTTTCCATGTTTTCCATTACTAGAAAATTGGTCAGTCATTTTCCAGGTTTTCCAGGACGTATATGAACCTTGGTGTGTGTGTGTGCAGCTGACAGATCTTCACCAGCTTTGTGATGCTGTCATGGAGATATAGACCAACATCTCTGAGGGGTGTTTCAGCAGCTTGTTGATTCTATGACACCAATAATTCAGGCAATAAATCCAATCCAGTAATCTGACACACCTGATAGACCATTTAGTGTACTGTGATGAAGACACCTCACCAGTCCATCAGGGCAACAGCTCATAGACAGTGTTTGGAAATGGGCAGAACCTGTCAGGAACATGTTTTCCAGGAGATTTGACAATCTTCACATTAGTCACATTCATGACAGGTCAATCAGGTAATGTAGCAGGTGGGCACTTCTGCTGCAAAGTACAAAACAAAAGCCTCATTAAACAGACTCTCATCAAAACATGTCAAAAGTGGAGCCAACATATCCTTTCATTGAGACATGCTTTCATTACTATTTGTTTTCATTTACATGTGGTCCAGATCTCATAAAACTGCTGCTGAAGTTGTTAGCATCTATGCTAATCTCTGTACGAACAGTCACCTCCTGCTGTCGTCTTCCTTGTGGCTCCACCTCTTCCTGCTCTAAATGACATTAATTCAGACGTGCTGCTACAGGCCCAGCACATTTGCTGAAGACTGGAGGTTGGTAGAATAGATCATCCTGATTACAGACATTGAATCAGGAGGATCCAGCTGCACTGCAAGGTTAGCAAATCAGTCCTTGTAAGGTGTACCTAATAAAGTGGCCAGTGAGTTTATATCACAGTTTAACTATCACTGTGGAAATGGGTCTAAATGAATGAGAGTAACCTTTGGTGAACATGAAAGTGCCTGAAGTCTGGTCAAGTGACAGAGTTTAAAGAACTGAAGATCAAACCCATGACCTTCACATTTGAAGGTCACTGACTCTCCATTGACCCTCACTGATGTTGTTTTTCTGTCTCCTCTTTCCAGGTGGGGGCCTGTATCGTGAGCCAGGAGAATAAAATCGTTGGCATTGGATTCAATGGGATGCCAAATGGGACTGAGGGGCTGCCGTGGGACCGAGATAAAACAAACGACCTTGACAATAAATACTTGTACGGTGAGTTTGCTCCGTTTAACAGTTTGAAGTGTTTTAGTTTGAAGAATTTACTGTACAGAGAATTTTGTGTTCATATTCAGCAATTATTTATTGTTTTGGCAAACTTAACTGGTGGTATAATATTAGTGAGCAAAGACCTGCCATCAGTCCACAACACTGAGCTCTGGACCAGCTGGATGCTCTCTTGTGATTTTCAATAGTCTATAGGAATCTGCTTGTATCTGCTGTTCTCATAGTTATAGTCGTTGTTTAAACCAACCAGAGTATCAAAAAGCCTCTCAAATAAGAGGATTTAATCAAGATTATCAGATATGTCTAAAAATAAAAAAAGGAAATATTTCCTCCACTCACCTGATATCCAAAATGAACACAGCCACAAGTTAAACTGTGACACCAGTCAGTCATGGTGGTAGGAATAGAAATGAGCGTAGACATAGCTACAACGTAATAAGCAACATTTAACACTGTATCTACACACGTGGACAGAATTGTTGGTACCTTTCCGTTAAAGAAACAAAAACCCACATGGTCACTGAAATAACTTGAAACTGACAAAAGAAATAATAAATAAAAATTTACTGAAAATAAACAAATGAAATCAGACATTGCTTTTGAATTGTGGTTCAACAGAATTGTTTTTAAAAAACAAACTAATGAAACTGGCCTGGACAAAAATGATGGTACCTTTAACTTCATATTTTGTTGCACAACCTTTTGAGACAATCACTGTAATCAGGTGATTTCTGTAACTCTCAGTGAGACTTCTGCACCTGTCCACAGGTATTTTGGTCCACTCCTTATGAGCAAACTGCTCCAGCTGTCTCAGGTTTGAAGGGTGTCTTCTCCAGACTGCATGTTTCAGCTCCTTCCACAAATGTTCAATAGGATTTAGATCAGGGCTCATAGAAGGCCACTTCAGAATAGTCCAATGTTTTGTTCTGAGCCATTCTTGGGTGTTTTTAGCTGTGTGTTTTGGGTCATTATCCTGTTGGAGAACCCATGACCTGTGACTGAGACCAAGCTTTCTGACACTGGGCAGCATATTTGGCTCCAGAATGCCTTGATAGTCTTGAGATTTCATTGTACCCTGCACAGATTCAAGACACCCTGTGCCAGATGCAGCAAAGCAGCCCCAGAACATAACTGAGCCTCCTCCATGTTTCACAGTAGGTACAGTGCTCTTTTCTTTGTATGCTTCATTTTTGTGTCTGTGAACATAGAGCTGATGTGACTTGACAAAAAGCTCCAGTTTTGTCTCATCTGTCCAAAGGACATTCTCCCAGAAGCTTTGTGGCTTGTCAATATGCATTTTGTCAAATCCAGTCTCTCTTTTTTATGATTTGATTCCAACAGTGGTGTCCTCCATTAAGTCCACTTTGGCTCAAACAGTGATGGATGGTGTGATCTGATACTGATGAACCTTGACCTTGGAGTTCATCTCTAATCTCTTTGGAAGTTGTTCTGGGCTCTTTGGTTACCATTCGTATTATCCGTCTCTTCAATTTGTCATCAGTTTTGCTCTTGCAGCCTCGTCCAGGGAGGTTGGCTACAGTCTTGTGGACCTTAAACTTCTGAATAATATGTGCAGCTGTAGTCACAGGAACATCAAGCTGCTTGGAGATGGTCTTATAGCCTTTACCTTTAACATGCTTGTCTATAATTTTCTTTCTAATCTCCTGAGACAACTCTCTCCTTAGCTTTCTGTGGTCCATGTTCAGTGTGGTACACACCATGATACCAAACAGCACAGTGACTACTTTTCAGCCTTTAAATAGGCAGACTGACTGATTACAAGCTTGAAGACACCTGTGATGCTAATTACAGGACACACCTTAGTTTAACATGTCCCTGTGGTCAAATCATTTTCAATCTTTTCTAGGGGTACCATCATTTTTGTCCAGGCCAGTTTCATTATTTTGTTTTTTAAAAAGATTCTGTTGAACCACAATTCAAAAGCAATGTCTGATTTTCATCTGTTAATTTTCAGTAAATTTTTATTTATTATGATTTTTGTGAGTTTCAAGTTATTTCAGTGACCATTGTGGGTTCTTCTTTCTTTAATGAAAGGGTTGCAACAATTCTGTCCACGTGTGTATGTGTGTTTTGATGTGGACAGAGATTTTTTAAAAGATGCACCACTGTGGACAGGGACATGACATGACAACAGGGGAGCAAACATGGGACCAGGCATACAGCAGGGCCCACAGTGTTCTGTCCAGACAAATGTAATTTCCATGTTTATGAACACTGATGTTTATAAAAACAAATTTTTCCATTTTTTATTACTACCAAGGCACAAAACATCCCCAAACGAAAGTTTAGGATTAAAGTTGAGATGTTTGGTTGTCACTTACCTCCTTGTTGCCTCTAGAGCAGTTTGTTCAGTTGATTGATGGGTGAGTCTTTGGCTGCTTTGTCGACCTCCAGTAAAGAAAAACACATCAGAAGAGCCAACATGAAAATTAAATGCTGACTCTGTCCCACAGTGTGCCACGCAGAGCTGAATGCCATCATGAACACGAACATGACTGATCTCAGCGGCTGCACCATTTACGTCACTCTGTTTCCCTGCAACGAGTGCACCAAGATCATCCTCCAGGCAGGTGGGTGTGCTACACAACACACACACACAAACACATATACACACACACATCATTGAATCGAAAGACATTTATATACATATATACATATATATATATATATGTATGTATATATATATATATATATATATATATACATATATACACACATACACACACACATATGTATACATATATATACTATATTGCCAAAAGTATTCGCTCACCCATCCAAATAATCAGAATCAGGTGTTCCAGTCACTTCCATGGCCACAGGTGTATAAAACCAAGCACCTAGGCATGCAGACTGCTTTTACAAACAGTTGTGAAAGAATGGGTCGCTCTCAGGAGCTCAGTGAATTCCAGCGTGGAGCTGTGATAGGATGCCACCTGTGCAACAAATCCAGTCGTGAAATTTCCTCCCTCCTAAATATTCCACAGTCAACTGTCAGCTGTATTATAAGAACGTGGAAGAGCTTGGGAATGACAGCAACTCAGCCACGAAGTGGTAGGCCACGTAAACTGACGGAGCAGGGTCAGCAGATGCTGAGCTGCGTAGTGCGAAGAGGTCGCCAACTTTCTGCAGAGTCAATCGCTACAGACCTCCAAACTTCATGTGGCCTTCAGATTAGCTCAAGAACAGTGCGCAGAGAGCTTCATGGAATGGGTTTCCATGGTCTAGCAGCTGCATCCAAGCTATACATCACCAAGTGCAATGCAAAGCGACGGATGCAGTGGTGTAAAACACGCCGCCACTGGACTCTAGAGCAGTGGAGACGCATTCTCTGGAGTGACGAATTGCGCTTCTCCATCTGGCAATCTGATGGACGAGTCTGGGTTTGGTGGTTGCCAGGAACAATACTTGTCGGACTGCATTGTGCCAAGTGTATAGTTTGGTGGAGGGGGGATTATGGTGTGGGGTTGTTTTTCAGGAGCTTGGCTTGGCCCCTTAGTTCCAGTCAAAGGAACTCTGAATGCTTCAGCACACCAAGACATTTTAGACAATTCCATGCTCCCAACTTTGTAGGAACAGTTTGGAGCTGGCCCCTTCCTCTTCCAACATGACTATGCACCAGTGCACAAAGCAAGGTCCATAAAGACATGGATGACAGAGTCTGGTGTGGATGAACTTGACTGGCCTGCACAGAGTCCTGACCTCAACCTGATAGAACACCTTTGGGATGAATTAGAGCAGAGACTGAGAGCCAGGTCTTCTCGTCCAACATCAGTGTGTGACCTCACAAATGTGCTTCTGGAGGAATGGTCAAAAATTCCCATAAACACACTCCTAAACCTTGTGGACAGCCTTCCCAGAAGAGTTGAAGCTGTTATAGCTGCAAAGGGTGGACTGAAGTCATATTGAACCCTATGGATTAGGAATGGGATGTCACTGAAGTTCATATGTGAGTCAAGGCAGGTGAACGAATATTTTTGGCAATATAGTGTATATATACACACAGACACACAGACACACACACGAACACACAGACACACAGACACATATATATCTATATATATCTATATATATATATATATATATACATCTATATATATATATATATATATATATATATATATATATATATATATATATATCTATCTATCTATATATATATATGTATGTATGTATATAACAATTACCTGAAGTTTTTGAGAGGACCCAAAAGCAAAACCAAGACGGAGTAAAGGTGCAACAATGAATGGTTTCATTCGGGGAAAGTCCAAGGGGATAGTGGGGGGAAAATCAATGAGGGTTGGGGGGATGTGGCTAAAGCTGCCTACACACCGAACACGACTTTGCGACCTCAGCGACCACTCTCCATTTAAAATCAATTTACAGCCACTGCGTTGCTTGTCACTTGGTCTCCAAAGTTGAAAAGTTTGCAGTCTTCAGGTGATGTCACATGTGGCTGTGTGACAACAGCCAATCAGTGCTGTGTGGGTGTGTGATGGTACTCGTGACAGGCTGTTTTTATTCAGGTTCAGTGACAATCCATGTCCCTGTGGGAAACAATAGTTAGTGAGCACATTAGTACCTCCTAGATGGGACTTCAGAGAACTCACAGCTGATGATGCTGCAGGGCCATCAGCTGCAGTGTTTTTTGGTTTGTAGGTGAGTGAAAAGGACACAGTTGGAATAATGTCAGCTTATATATTCTATTATATATGATATGATTGTTGTGAAACTGGAGCGGACGTGAAGTCACTGAGCAACAGCAACAGTGACCAAAATGAGGTATTTATGGAATTATTATTCCATAATTCTTCCAATACTATTATTCCAATACTTCCAATATTATGGAAGGTATTTATAGATACATGACGCTACTTGGGTGGGCGCGTTCGGTATGAATGCAGCTTTAGAGTGGACAGGTGAGACACTGTAAGTAACAGTGAAGAAAAAAGTCAAAGTTCAGTCACAATCCATGGACGACAGATCACAAAAGCTCAGGAGACAGCCCACTATACCACTTCGTTCGGTATGAATGCAGCTTTAGAGTGGAGAGGTGAGACACTGTAAGTAACAGTGAAGAAAAAACACGAAGTTCAGTCACAATCCATGGACGACAGACCACAAAAGCTCAGGAGACAGCCCACTATACCACTAATGGATGCGGGGAACATCTTGCACTGTGACAAGTCTTCAGGAGGCTTTTGTAGGAGCAGGCGATGAGGAGATCAGGAACAGGTGTGCTGCAGCAGAGTGTCTCAGCAACAGGTAGACACGCCTCCTCACCAGGAGTGAGGGAGCAGCAGGAGCAGAGACACAGAGTGGAGGAACAGTCTCATCAAGAGTCAAAACTCCTGATCAAAATCTTAAGACCAGTTGAAAATTTGCAAGAATTTACATTTTGCACTGTTGGATCTCAAGAAGGTTCTAATTAGAGTTTCAAAATGCAAAAAAGAAGAAATGGGAGTGAGACCAAATCATCAGGACCAACATCACACTGAGCAAGTTTCCTGAGACCAATTAGACACTGATGTGCCTTCACACGAGCTGTCTCACTGTTCCTCTCAAAGATCAGCTTTGAGACCATAACTGAGCCAAGATGTCTGCAGCCATCCACACATTCAGTCTTGTTCATCTCTGTGTTCATGCTCTACATTCCCTTGATTCAGAGGCACAAGCTCATAAACCATTATGTTCTTCACCCCCCATCTCTGACCACCCTGTCCAGGTATAAAGACGGTCGTCTATCTCTCTGACAAGTACCATGACAAAGATGAGACGGTGGCCTCTAGGAGGATGTTTGAATCAGCAGGAGTGGCACCCAGGTATGATATGAAGGTTATTTTTTAACTTCTGTTTGTGTATGTTTGAGTCCACACATGTGCAACTTTTCTGTATCGAGGGTCTGCAAAAGACACCACAGACAAGACCTCCAGACACTGAGTGGCAATCAAATACTCAAATTAATAGGAAAATATCAAGATGTAAAATCAAGTTTTTGTTATTTATATTGTTTAACAATGCTTACTTCAGCCAGTGTCCATCAGGGATAGGCATCTGGAAGCACAGGGGCCACATGTGGCTCAGTACAACTCATCCTGAAATGTTAACAAATTGAAACTGTGAGAAAATGTGAGATCTGCCATATGACATTTAGTTTTAGAAGGCAATTTAACACCACGCATCACCTAAAAAAACAAACTAGTTTCTACAAAATCATCTGGTTGTTTCATGTGTTGTTCTTTGCATTAGAGGAGAATTTAGTCTCATTATTTCAGTAAAACAACTAATATTAGTAAAAACAGCAAAAATACAGTTAATGTCAGGTAAATATGTTAATTTTCTTGTATAAGAGGCACAACTTGACTGTTATTCAGTGTCTACCTCTGTAATTAATTTTCATCTTGTATTTTGCGTATGAGTTATAAAACTTTAAAGTTTTTTTGTGATGGGAGTGTGATTAATTATAGTTAGACCTCGTATTAGATCTTTTTAAATACTTTTTACAATTTTGCAACAGAATAAAATAGGTATTTATTCAACACTGACTGTTTTTGATAAGTTTATTCGTCTGTTTAATTATTTATTCAACATATGTTCTTATAGGGACAATAAAAAATGCAACGCACTGCAGCATTTATAGCCTTAGATAATTTGCAATGCCCATTCCTAGTTGGGCTTTTAAATACATTAAACACAACAATAAAAGCTTTATAAAAACAGATCATGATGGATATGATTCCACAGGTTTCAAGTTTTTAACATGATACATAAAGAGAATAAATTTCACTAAATCAAATCTTAATATAAAAGACTAATGTCTTGATGTTGAGGCACTGAGAACAACAGATGATGTTTTCAAAATGTTTTAGCCGACATAAAACCCTCCAGAGTTTGATTACAATAGGTAGTTTGACACTAAACAATTAAAAAGGTAGAGAATCAGATTTTTATCACAAATAAAAATAATAATGATAATAATATGACATCTATTTGGCCAAATCCTTGCGTTGCTGTCACATATTTTTAAAGCAATGTAAGTGTTCAGTTCAGTTCAGGTGTCTCACTGAAATCAAACAGATTGAACAGGATCTACAGACGTCTGCTCATATGACTCAGGCTAATTAAAGCAGCATCATTAACAGAACTTTGGGCTCCCAGCTGACTCTGGGTTAGAGGCAGGGTCCAATCACAGGACCATATAGGGAGACAGACAACCATTCATGCTCACATTCATACCTAAAGGCAATTTGGAGTCACCAGTCAACCTTTTGAGCACGTCTTTAGTCTGCGGGTGGAAGCTGGAGCCCCTGCAGAGAACTCATGCTTGCACAGGGAGAACATGCAAACTCCACACAGCGAGGCCCTGGTATACATGGGGACTGAACCAGCAACCTTCTTGCTGTGAGGCATGTGCACTACCTGCCACCCTCTAACTAACATGTTGACCAAAAAAAAAAAAAAAAAAATGGTGTAAGCTGATACTATAATAAAGAAGAGGTCTAATGGCTGAAAAAAATCTGAAACTGTTTTTGTAACCCAGACCCTCTATACCTCACAGGGTTATCAGTAATCATTAAAGGTCTGTTGGTGGCTACACACACATACTTTAAAACATTCTTCCCCACTTGTTATGTTTTTAATGTCTTTTTTAATCAAATATTAAAAAAATGAATCCAGAGCTCACTGTAGTGTAAAATTCTAAGAGCTACACAGTAAATATTTCATGTTTTTTCTGACCATGTGAATTATGTTTTGTTTTTTCAGGCAGTATCCCCCTCCCAAGGATGATGAGAGTGCTAAAATAATCATTGATTTCCGTTCCTTCTATGGGCCTGGGGAACTCAAGATGGAGGGGTAAAGAGAGAGGGAGACTCCTGTGACCACCACCAACAGCCCCCTAAAGACACAGTTGTAGATGTGTCAATTTGCAGATATTTGGAATAAATTTGATCAAAAATAAAGAAATAAACATTAAATCATTTTAAAAGTCCTGCCTGTGTGCAAAGCCTTCATTCCTGTTATTGTGTAAATGGGTAAATGTAAACAGTTGCTGTCAGGGTTTGAAAATCAGAATCAGATTTATTGACCAGTTATTTTAGACATATGAGGGATTTATTATAAGAGATGTCTACCACCCAGGGACGCCAGACCGAGGGCAGACGTCTGTGTGAAAGCAATCTCTCGCAAGACCGTGCGTGATCCAAAATGGCTGCCCGCTGCTGCTAGAAGTCAACAAACAAACTTTTCCAACTTTACTTTTTATCTTTTCGCATTACCTCCTCTTTTCTCTTCTTACCACTCACCTCGTAAGTCACCACACTCAACCTGGATTGCAGCACAGATCTAGAGAAATTGGAATTTCCCCCTGTGGGACTAATAAAGGATATCTTATCTTATCTTATCTTAGAGCATCTAGATGATTACATCGAAGAGTGTTACAACAGATTCTGCTCCATGGGACATCAGCGGAAATCCAAAAAACCCCACATTATGGATTCATCCTCGTCATAATCACCTCCCGCTAATTCTCCATCAGTCTTTCCCCTGAAACCACTGTGTTGCTTCGAGGTAGGCGACATCCTCATCTCCATTAACGAGAAACTGGCAGCTATGGAAACTCGACTCTTTTTGATTGAAGTTTTGCATAAGGAATTCCAACAACTACACCAGAGCCTCAAGTTTAGTCAACAACAGATCTAATCGCTCACTCTAAAGAACACCACTCTCGAAACTGCCGTCACATCCATCACTGCTCAGCTTCAGCAGTCTCTACGCAACTTTCCGCCGTTACCACCGAAAACAAACTGATGAAATAGGCAATCCTGGACGTACAGACCCGCAGCATGAGAGACAATCTGATTTTCTCTGGCATCCCTGAACCATCTAATGATGAACCAGAGAAACCAGTCACTTTGGACTTAACGACCAATTCCCCCAAGAAATCACATGCAGAAGAAAACAACTACTCCCCATCCGCAAGCAAATGATAAATCAAGGTAAAAAAGCTGTGCTCACAGTAGACAGACTATACGTAGACTGAAAACTATACAAAGATAAGGACACTACGGACTGGCTCTTCTAACTTCAGTCATAAACTTTAATAACACACAGACAATACATTAGCTATTCAGTTTCCTTTCTATTTACTTTACTTTGTCCCTGCTCCCTCCTCCAACACCCTCCCTCTCCTAGTGCCCTTCAACCCCTCTCCCCTTCCTTTCTTTCTCTCAATTTTATTGATTTCAAAAGACTTTTTGTGCACTAATATGTACTATACGCACTTCGCCCACATCACTGTACAAAACAGCACCATGTCGTTTCGTTGCTGTGCTCACTGTGTGTCTCTTTTATTATGTATGTGTGTCTACGTAGTCTCCCACTCTGTCCCACATCTTTACCACACACACACATGCATGCTTGCACAATAAACTTAAGACCAGTAAAAAATACACAACATGCAACTTAAATTCATAACCTGGAACATCTGAGGAATTGGTTCTCAGACAGAAAAAAAAAAAAATGAAGTAACAAATCTTCTTCACAAAACACAAGCAGATATGTTTACTACAAGAAACTCACCTCTTACCCTCAAACTAATAGTTTAATAACAGAACAGTTCACTCACTCCTTTGCATCTCACTACAACTCCAAACAGAGAGGTGTATGCATCTTAATAAACAAAAAGATTAACTTTGTTCTTAACTTAACCATCTCAGACCCTGAAGGACGATATATTATCATTAACATCTCAATCAGTAATGACCCAATAACTATAGCCAGCCTCTACGGTCTGAGCTCTGATGATTCACACTTTTTTCGTACATTTTTCTCCTCCATTTCTAATCACTCAAACTGTCCTGTCATAATAGGAGGTGATTTTAACACTGTAATTGATCCGTCCCTTGACAAATCAAGAAAAACAAACGACACATGGCAATCTGCAAAAACAATCAAAAAGTTCATGAGTGATTTTGGCCTTGGCGATGGTTGGAGGCTTTAACACCCAGCTGCAAGAGAATATACATTTTACTCATCAGTTCACTATACATTTTCCCACATTGATCTTTTTCTGACAAGCAACTCAATGATACCAAACATCTCAGATTGCAAAATACACCATGACTATAAGTGACAATTCACCAGTTACACTAACATGGAACTCACAGATCTGACTTAAACCCTCCACTAGGTGGCGCTTCAATGCTTCTCTTTTAGAAGATCCAGAATCTGACATCTACATCAATAGAGAGTGGGCAGCCTTCCTTCACATAAATGATTCCCCAAAGTCGTCAGCATCATTACTTTGGGAAACAGGAAAGGCAGTACTCAGAGGTAAAATCATTTTATTCTCTGTTCATAAAAAAATAAAGAAAAAGACAAAGAAGAACTACGAGAGGAAAAAATGAAAGAACTCGAAGTAATAATTAGTAACAACCCATCAGAAGAGAGACATAATGAGGGAAAGAAATATAAACTGTTAATTAATAAAAGAACTCAATTTCTAACTCAAAGAGTCTGCCATGAAACTTTCCATCACCGTAACAAATCTGGTAAATATCTGGCAAACCAAATCAAAAGAAATAAAGAAAAAACAATCACCAATGATGAGGCATATGTGTGTGTTTGTGTGTGTGAGTAAGAAGAAGAGAGAGGGGAAGAGAGAGTGGCGAGAAGGTCAAGTGAGGGCGTGTCTTGAACCAAGATGGTGGCAGAGTGACGTGTCCTGTCCTCTTTAGAGCCAAGATGGCGATTCACCAACAAAGGAGAGAAGGTGTGTGTGTGTGTGTGTGTGTGTGTGTGGGGGGAGGGTCTTTGAGCCCCACGTGTTAATTAGGCTGAAATTAGGCGGTCATCGGACGCACCTTTAAGACCTGTGTGGTGTGAGGGAGGTGTATGTGTGTGTGATCAGAAAAGTCAGAGAGAGAGAGAGAGAGAGAGAGCTAGCTCTTTTAGGTAAAAATTGTCACCTACAGTTGATAATTAGAACACCGCTACACAATAACAGAGCCAGTAAAACCGAAGTCTAACCGGTCTTGTGTTGGTCCTCCAACCAGTGATATTCTACTTATGAGTTGGTCACAGTAGATGATTGACAGTAAAAGATGCAGCACAAATCAAGACAGATCTCACAAGCACAAAGAGATAGAACTACACGCCAAACTAACTGTCTCTGCCCAGAAATCAGCCTCTTGCGTTGGCCCATTATCGACTGGGTTTACCTGGCTTGGACCAATGGCCGTGCAAAGTCTTGATTTTAACTGAATGTCACACCTAGATGGGAAAGCTGTGAAAAACTCTTTGTCAGGCTATAAAAGTTTCATGAAGGCCTCTCCTTTGTTCTCAAGCCCACATTGAATATAGATCCCAACACTAGACTGAAATGTCAGTTTTCGTTGACTAAAACTATACAAAAATACTCATGGATAATTCTGACTAAAATAAGACTAAAATGCTCAGACTTTTAGTCGACTGAAACTTGACCGGACTAAAAGGAGTATAGATGTGACTTAAACAAGGGCTTAAACGATTTCTCGGAAAATCCGGGTTATTTGATTACAAAATATCCTTGGGGCAAATTATGTGCCTCGAGGCCTTGTTTAAATCTGGACCACTATAAAGCGGACGGTGATTGGCAGGGACAGTCATTTCTGTGGTGCAACGGGCTGCTGCTTCCGAAACCTGGGCGTGTGGCGCGGATTGTAAAACCATGCAGGTAGAGAAAAGAGATGAACTGAAAGAAGAGAGCCTGCAGAATAGACGGCAGAAAGTATCCCAAGTGAGGGATCACTACAAGTTAACACGAAAAGAAAACTCAGTGCAGTGTGTCTGTTGTCAAACGGAGTTAGCTTAGCATATTAGCACGTCGTCAATGCAGCAGCACCTCAGAAGTGAAAATCAGCGGACCATATACAGCAAGATAACACTCATGACACGTTAGCAGAAGAAGTTAATGTGACCAATAACTGAGATTAAGTCTAGTAAATAACATACTTTGATTATGGCTCGGTGTAAAGGTTGGTTCAGAACGTAAATCAATGCGGAGGCTACTTGCCTTGAATTATGTGTATTTTGTTAACATACTTTTCACATGCAATTACTTCCCTTTAATTTAATTGCAGTGAGTAGAGGAAGCAGATGTATGGCATCCTTTCATAAATTAAATAAATGTACATTAGCTAGTAGAATTATCTTAGTATCTAAGTATGATATTATTTGGGCCTAGTAATAAAATAATCCATTTACGATCTTCAGTATGGCAATAAGCATTGTTACAGCAGTAAAGGCAAAATAGCAAAAATAATTAAGCATGAATAAAAACAATAAAATTAAATAACCAAACTACAAAAAGTACTAAAAAAAAGCAAGATATGACCCAGAGAAAAAATAAAACTGCAAGAACAATGTCAACAAAACAAATGTTAAAGTTCAAAAATATTTACACCATTGTACATGGGTAAATATCAGTATCATTTGATAAGTTGTTACTGGTTTAGTGCTCACTGCAGAGAGTTTTATTTGTAACTAAAGGGCCTGTTTATCCATTTAGGTTTCTACTGTATGTATGAGTTGTATATTTTTGAGACAACAGCTGTAGAGGTGTCTGCCTTCTCTCTGGTATAACTTGACTCATTCACAAAAGTCCTGTGACGCTCAAAGCACCAAAAATACATTTGAAAATCAAAAACTAGTGTCTCATTTCAAAAATCAGGACCTGGTTCCTCAAAATAATCCGCAGACCTTGTTGTGAGCACTTCATGTAGGAACTACATTTTACCAACACAAAAATATGTATTTTGATTTTGGGATCCTGTTTATGCTTAAAATGTTCAAAAAAGAGACCTGGCTTATTTTCTGTTTTGTATGTTACTGATCATTTTCAATAAAGCCGAAGTGATTTAATGTAAAAAATTGCAGTATATGCAATGTACCTGTTATTCGAGTACTCGATTTATTGCCAAAACATTCAATAGAGTACTCAATTACAAAAAGAATCAATAGTTGTAGCCCCAACTAAAACTAATAAAAACTACAATGACAGTCTGACACAAAGACTAGACTAAAACTAAAATTAAAACAACAAAAAACAACACTAGCAGCAGCTGTGACACTATCATGGAGACATGGACCAAATCCATGACCAGAACTGTTTCTGGTCAAGCAGCATGTGGCTCACAGCAGTCTGATGTCAACAGTAAAGATAGTTGCTGGTTCACAATGTGACTGAGCCTGCATGTCTACGGTTATAACTGGAATGTTTGTCTGTTTGTCTGCACTTGTTTAAAGACCAAAATAAGCTTGTAGAAACTGTTTTAAAGGGAGAGTCAAGGAACACAGTTGGGTGGAGAAGGGTGGAGACTTAATAGTAGAGTTAATGTCCCTGCAGAGCAAGTTAAGCAAAAACAAAGTGTTTGCTAAGATCCAGTCCAACCTGAATTTATTTTCAGAGCAACCAAGAGTTCACAAGTGGTGTGCATAATAAAATAAAACACAAGAAAAAGAAAAAAAAGGAACAACAGGACATAAAAAGGAAGTAAAAGGACTAAAACAGTTTTCAGATATCAGATTAGCTGACCTAATGCAATTTGATCCGCTTGACATTTCCACATGACATAGCGCGGCATGATTATTATTATTATTTATTTGATTTTAACTTTATTGAACCAGGAAAAGAAACGGTAACACTTTAGAATAATGATCATTTGTAAGGCATTTATAAGCTATTAGTAGATATTAGTAGATAGTTAGCTAATCATGAACGAACCACTTATAAACATTTGTAAATGATTATTATATCATTTATAAATGATTATTAAATCATTTACAACTTAGCTTACAAGACATTTATAAGCTATTAGTTGATAGTGAACTAATCATGACTAAACTATATATATACATTTATAAATGATTATTAAACCATTTATAACTAAAGTTGCACAACATTTATTTATGATTTATACATTATTAAAAACACTGCATCAATATTATTGGTTCATGATTTGTTCATCATTAACTACTGTTATTTTTATGTGTAAGAAAACATTTTTTTATGATATAACGAAATATTCTTTAACTACATGTATTGTTTTTCATGGTTAATAAATGATTTGTAATAAGTTAGTATAAATCACGTTAAGTCTTTGTTGCAGCCCAAGCATTTGTGAAAAAAAATCAATTCCTAACTGTTTATCAAACCATTTCAATACATTTACAACTTAATAGTGCATAGTTTATAAATGTGCTACTTTAAGATTCATAAGTGATCTGTGGATTATTTTTTTCAATATGATCAACCTGATTAGTAAATTGTCAGTGAAATACTTAAGATGTGTTTTTAAAAAAACCCACTGTACCACCATTTGTTTATTAAAACCATTTATTTATTATTTTGTTTAACAAATTATTTGTTACACATTCATAAAACATTTATACATCATTTGCGGATGCTATTGTGGCCCCTAACCTAAAGTGAAAACTATTCTCTATTTACAAATGTTTGGTAATGTTTATAACTGATTTGCAGACTTTTTACTCACCTCTTTTAAATTAGCTGGTTTTGGTGAATACAGATATAAAGCAATTACTAACTTGTCTTGTCTAACAAATGATTTGTTACACATTCCTAAAACATCTATAAAGCATTTGCAGATGTTATTATGTCCCCTAATCTAAAGTGAAAACTATTCTCCATTTACAAATGTTTGTTAACGTTTATAAATGATTTGCGGACTTTTTACTCACCTCTTATTAACAATCTGGCTTTTGTGAATACAGATACAAAGCAATTAACTTGTTTAACAAATTATTTGTTACACATTCATAAAACATTTATACATCATTGGTGGATGTTATTATGTCCCCTAATCTAAAGTGAACTCTGTTCATCATTAACAAACATCTAATAATGTTTGCTGAATATCTGTAGACTTTTTCATCACATTATAAATGTTGTAGACAACTTTGGCATCCATCCTTCTTTGTGACATCAAACAGTGACAGAATTAGGAGTACAGAGTAGAAGAGTATAAAACATTTGGTCACACTTTATTTGAAGGGGTATAAATAAGACTGACATTACGCTGTCATAATCGTGACGACACCTGTCATTAACATGAATAAGGCTTCATGAAGGTTGTCAGAATAAAATAACCTCCAGTTTTGTCATTATGACCACTTGACATTAACATGTCATAACAGACCTGATCATCAAACAGAAAGACAAAGTTTAGTATAATCTCTTAACTTTAAATTAATGGTTGGACTTGACATTGACTGTCATTAGACAATTATAATGGACCATTGTAAAATGATTTATTTCCTTGACCTGAAGTAAAGTGAAACATTTTAACCCAGTTATTAAGATGCCATTAAGTGTCATGATACAGTCAGATGAAATCACATTAATACCTGTACAAAGCACCAGTTAAGTCAAGAAATATTTATTTTCTTTTAGATTTATTCTAAAAACAACACAGAGGGCCCCAACATATTCCAAATTATAATGGTATATGACTTAGCAGTGATGCAACTCAATAAAAACAAAACAGTACCACTTATTCTTTGAAAAAAGAGTCCTAACATTTGTGATCATGTTTGTTCACTTAAGTGTACTTAAATACTATTGGCAGGAGTTTCCCCCTTGTTTTCTTTGCTGTGATTGTTTCAGCCATCTCATCGGTTACAGCTCTCCTACAGTGTTCTGCGAGTTTAGAGATCTTCTTTGAATTGTGATCTTCATCACTTGGGAGCAGCTCCTTGAAGGTGTCTGGAAATGTGATAGCAAGCTCATTTCTGCCGTTCTCACAATTGTGTTGTGGTCAACGTTCATCTTGGTGAAGGCCCTTCTCATGGATCCACAATTAGCAAATTTCCTCATGGCTTCTTCATAGTGGCAGACGACTCCATCAGTTGTAGTAGCTTAAGAGAAACAAAATCAAAGACAAAATGTTTTTATGCCTACATTTTTGTATAATTTTTAACTGGGTTCATAAGTAGCTGATGAAAAAGGATTCTACTTACCCTGCTGGTTAGCAGTGCATCCTCCCTCCAGGCTAGTTATAGTTCATTTTCAATCTGCCTTTGAGTCTAGCAATGTCTACCATTTCCAGCCAGGAAGACCAGCACAACAAGTATTTAACTTTTCCTACCTGCCTTAGAGGATGCATCTACTGTAACATAAACAACCTGGGCGAACAATGCACAATGAACCATCAAGGTGAGTATAATCCTTTCTTATCTACTTCAGTTATATTGACATATTTGACATATCAAGAAGAAAGCATAGCATAGGCTGAGGAAAGCAAAGTAGATTAGAGTGATTTTTAATAAACATTAAAATATTACTATTAATGAGGAACACTGACATAAAGTCAAAGTTATTAGGCCCTCTGAGTTTCCATCTACTTAAAGTAGTAAAAAGCAAAAAACAAAAAACAAAAAACAAAAAAAACACGGTATCATCTCAGCTACATTAGTAAACTCTCAGCTCTGCAGGTTACTTTAAGGAACTCATTATTGTTTCCTGTTATAAAGTACTAAAGAGTAAACTATAAGTTTTTGGACAAGAGCCCAAGCAACATTTAAGAAATCATGAGAACAGATGCATCATATTGTCTCTCTTGATATTGTTCATTATCATTACTTTACATTTTTCAGTAACTGAACACCCTACTGTGCCTTTTAGGAGATCAATCTATGTGGTGGGTCCAACTGCCAGTATTTTAAGGTCAGTTATTTTGTTAAATGTTTAGCTTTTTTATGTTTATATGTATGAACCTGCGTATGTGTGTAGGCAGATGCACATGATGTGTCTTTGCATATATAACCCTACAAACTGTAATTTGTTTTGCAGACATCTGATATGCTCATTTTGACAAGAAAAACTGAATCACAGATATCTGTAATGAAAATCCAGTCCAGCTATTAATTAATGAAGCAGCCCCTATAACTTTTTAAAGATTTAACTAGATCATAAAATGGATTATAACAAGGAGGAATAATATTTTAAGAACTTTGAAAACAATTTCTAGAAGCATGTTATTTTGAAAGCGTTACTGGCAATCTGACACGTGATATTAAAATCAGTACTGTTACATGTTTAACTGATGTCTAAAATATAGTTACTGATAAGAGTGTTTTTATTACAAACGTATCACTGCTTACCATCAACTGCTATGAAACTGCGTGTGAAAAACGTTAATTCTGGGACATGGCTATCTCAGTTGACATATTTTCAAATTTTATTCGGGGTTTGTCAGTTGTATGCAACGCAATATACTGTCATTCTGGCTATGGGGTTACTTTTCACTAAAAGACCGTTACTGTAAAAGACACTTAAATAATTTGAGCAGATTATTTATCGTCTCCTTGCCAAGTCGTACCTCTCGTTTCCATTGCATAAAAGCCTCAATTATGCTTTTTCCAGGTATTAGTCACACCCTTTCGTTTCAAGAGGGAAACTGAGTTTTAAGACTTGTAAAAACTTGTGATTTTGCATGAAAATAGCTGTCCTTAAACTGTCCTTACATGTTTAACTTACCTTGAATGGATGACTTTGTGGGTACTTTGTCTCGGTGATGCCCTGTTCTCTTCCTTTGGCACCTGTCCGGCTCCAGTTTCTCAGTCCTCTCTCTCAGGTGGGAAGGTGCAGGCGCATTAACAGTTGTGTGGGGTGAGTTCGATTTGTTACCTCTGGCACACGTGTATGTCATTCACTTTCACTGCCCCGCCCGTCAAAAACATCAATAACAATGTACATGGTAATGCAATCAACTAACACATTACGTTTCGGAGCTCAATGAACGCCCAAATGAAAAAACGTCTCAACACTGAGGGAAACTGAAGTCAGAGGCTGTAAGGTTAGAAACCTCAGTGCTGGTGCTATGGCTCGATAATTAAAAGGACTTCTTATAAATACGAGACATGCGAATACTACCAGGAGCAAAAGAAGAATAGTTAGATGGATGCAGAGATGTTGAGGAGGAGGATGAAATGCTACAGAAGCATGGATCTGATAACCGATCACCGCATGAGTTACGGTGGTAAGCAGAAGCTTGGCGCTAAATAGCTAGCTGTGTTGTGTATTGTTATAATTTTAATCTACTGTAGTTATAAAGGCTTACATCATACTATTGACGTTGGCTTGGACAATTGTACCTGCTTCAGTTTTCACTGCTGAACTCACTGTTCATTGTTTTATTCAGGAGCCAGAAGTCGAAATCAGCATCACTGTAAACAAGCTTTAACTTCATCAATATTAGATTAGACTAGATTAGATAGTACTGTATTAATCCCTTTGGAAAGACATCCTCAGGGAAATTAGGGTTCCAGTGGCAATACATTTATGAAATTATCACAGAGAATAAATGTACATATATATATATATATATATATATATATATATATATATACACATATATACATATGTGTGTGTGTGTGTGAGAATAATATGATATTTAATGCAGTAGTGTAGTGCAGGGGATATGCAGGTCTATCTGCAAGAACCACTACACTACTATATCAATCAATCTTCAATTTTATAGCGTCAATTCATAGCAGGTGTTTTCTTAAGGCATTTTAGCATTTTACAATAGACTAGGATGAAGCCATTTTCTTCATTTTAAATAAATACACAAATACATATGAAATATCCATATATATACATACATCCAGAAGTGTATCCATCAAGCCAGATACAAATAAGATTTTATGATGGACACAAACCCATGGACACCCAGATCATAAATCTGTCCTTATCACATTTGTCTCTGATGAATATAAATGTATTCAAGGTTAGCTACTTTAGATTTATATCTGATTGTTTTTCAGTGCCTTGTCTTCTTTTTCCTCAGGGCATCATAAAGCTTCCCTTCTATCTGTACACAGAGGATCACTCTTTTCCAGGTCTCACACACCTTTGGGGACATGGCTTGAGTTCATGCTCAGGTAACAGTTTTCAGAATTAGAAAGTACTTAGAATGTAATTCAAGTTCTGTTAATTTTCTTTCCTTTTCTTAGTACCATCGTAGTCATCGTGGGAACACTTGGCGCCGTGATCGTCAGTGGGTTTTTGGGGTGCTGGAGGTTGATGGTAATTCCAGAGGACCCATTCTGAGACTCAAGGATCGATCAAGGCAAACCCTCATCAGCCACATCCAAAGGCATATCAGACCTAGAACATCCATTCTCACAGATGACCGACAAGGGTCAGCTTTCCCAATATGGATATGGCCATGATTCTGTCTGCCATTAAAAGAACTTTGTTGACCCAGAGACTGGTGCTCATACTCAGAATATTGAAACATAAGTGTGAAATTTGACGACATAGAGGTAATCGCACCCCAGAATCACTGAGGATTCACCTCAAAATAATAGCGTGGCACCACTGGTTGGTATACGCAATTATAACGGTGTTTTGGGCCGACTTTTCCATTATGTTCAAAATCAGGTCAAGTAGGGAGAAAAGTTTCAAATAATGTTTGATGATCCTGTTTGTTTTATCCAAAGTATAGTGAAAATATGATAAGGCTCGTCTGTGGAAGTTATCATGTTGTGTGTTTTTGAATAAATATAATAGAAGAAAGAAAATAAATATTTCTTGACTTAACTGGTGCTTTGTACAGGTATTAATGTGATTTCATCAGACTGTATCATGACACTTAATGACATCTTAATAACTGGGTTAAAATGTTTCACTTTACTTCAGGTCAAGGAAATAAGTCATTTTACAATGGTCCGTTATAAATGTCTAATGACAGTCAATGTCAAGTCCAACCATTAATTTAAAGTTAAGAGATTATACTAAACTTTGTCTTTCTGTTTGATGATCAGGTCTGTTATGACATGTTAATGTCAAGTGGTCATATGACAAAACTGGAGGTTATTTTATTCTGACAACCTTCATGAAGCCTTATTCATGTTAATGACAGGTGTCGTCATGATTATGACAGCGTAATGTCAGTCTTATTTATACTCCTTCAAATAAAGTGTGACCAAATGTTTTATACTCTTATACTCTGTACTCCTAATTCTGTCACTGTTTGATGTCACAAAGAAGGATGGATGCCAAAGTTGTCTACAACATTTATAATGTGATGAAAAAGTCTACAGATATTCAGCAAACATTATTAGATGTTTGTTAATGATGAACAGAGTTCACTTTAGATTAGGGGACGTAATATCTGCAAATGCTTTATAAATGTTTTGTAAATGTCTAACAAATTATTTGTTCAATAAGTTAATTGCTTTGTATCTGTATTCACAAAAGCCAGATTGTTTATAAGAGGTGAGTAAAAAGTCCGCAAATCATTTATAAACATTGGCAAACATTTGTAAATGGAGAATAGTTTTCACTTTAGATTAGGGGACATAATAACATCTGCAAATGCTTTATAGATGTTTTAGGAATGTGTAACAAATCATTTGTTAGACAAGACAAGTTAGTAATTGCTTTATATCTGTATTCACCAAAACCAGCTAATTTAAAAGAGGTGAGTAAAAAGTCTGCAAATCAGTTATAAACATTACCAAACATTTGTAAATAGAGAATAGTTTTCACTTTAGGTTAGGGGCCACAATAGCATCCGCAAATGATGTATAAATGTTTTATGAATGTGTAACAAATAATTTGTTAAACAAAATAATAAATAAATGGTTTTAATAAACAAATGGTGGTACAGTGGGTTTTTTTAAAAACACATCTTAAGTATTTCACTGACAATTTACTAATCAGGTTGATCATATTGAAAAAAATAATCCACAGATCACTTATGAATCTTAAAGTAGCACATTTATAAACTATGCACTATTAAGTTGTAAATGTATTGAAATGGTTTGATAAACAGTTAGGAATTGATTTTTTTTTCACAAATGCTTGGGCTGCAACAAAAACTTAACGTGATTTATACTAACTTATTACAAATCATTTATTAACCATGAAAAACAATACATGTAGTTAAAGAATATTTCGTTATATCATAAAAAAATGTTTTCTTACACATAAAAATAACAGTAGTTAATGATGAACAAATCATGAACCAATAATATTGATGCAGTGTTTTTAATAATGTATAAATCATAAATAAATGTTGTGCAACTTTAGTTATAAATGGTTAAATAATCATTTATAAATGTATATATATAGTTTAGTCATGATTAGTTCACTATCAACTAATAGCTTATAAATGTCTTGTAAGCTAAGTTGTAAATGATTTAATAATCATTTATAAATGATATAATAATCATTTACAAATGTTTATAAGTGGTTCGTTCATGATTAGTTAACTATCTACTAATATCTACTAATAGCTTATAAATGCCTTACAAATGGTCATTATTCTAAAGTGTTACCAAAGAAACTCATTGAGGTTAAAAAAAAAAATCTCTTTTTCAAGAGTTCCCTGGCTGAGAGAGAAAGCAGCAAAGGTAACAGAGTGACTCATAAAACAGCAACACATACCAATACACATGACATGTATGACACTTAAAGAACAATAAAAAACAATAAGTAACAGTTAATCTACAAGCTGGTCTATGAAAAGAAACAAAATCATCAGTCAAAACATCTGCAGCCAGATGCTTCAGTCTGAAAATCATTGAACGTCTTTAAAGTGGACCTTACTTTGTGCTTCTTTTGTGAAGTCAGCTCAGAAGTGTCTTTGTCTGTTTAACATTTGTCAGTTGGACATCTTCTGAAACTGACCACTGAGATAAGTCCCCCACTGGATGTCCTGCGTACATCTCTGCACAGAGACGCCTTCATCACCAGCCTGTCCAGCCTCCTGGTGGTCCTATCAGTCCTGCTGCCCCCCCTGCCAGCACACAGCAGCATAGACCAGAACCCTGATGACCACCGACTGATAGAACAAATGCAGCTTTCACTGCAGGCATCCAAAGACCTGAGTCTCCTAAAGGAAGAAGAGCCAGCTCTGCTCCTTCAGGTACAGGGCAGCTGTGATCATAGGTGACACCTAAGCACTTAAAGGTTTGACCCCTTCAGTGACCTCCCCTCTGACTGTGACTGACTGGAGTTGAGGCTTAGACCTCCTAAAGTCAACGGCCATCTCCTTGGTCTCCCTGAACTCTCTTCCCAATATGTATCGGGCTGAGAATGATGCAGTTTTGGAAGCATATCATGATACAACCCGATCCATTTCATACATAATTTGTATTTATACATTTATTAATAAGTGTTACCAACCCATTTTGGGTGCATTATTTATTCAACCCACATATCGTAAGCAACGGACTTGCAGATGTGTACAAAAACAAACTAAAGTATCAGCTCTACGGATGCTATGTGAAACATGCGCCACGGATGTAGTCAGGGGAGCATGAGGAGTAAGGTAAACAAACATGCCGGACACTGAGCAAATTTATCCTCCGCTGAGTTTTACATCTAAAGTTTGGCAACATTACGGATTTTACAAGAGAGACGGACGACTTGATAAGACAGGCGGTGGCTTGTTGTGGAGTACATGTCGACTGCTTTTGTACATAGGCATCCATTACTTTTCTTGTGACTGCATAAATGTGATGAAAAGAAAATGTCAAGCTAATTTGTTATAAATCTCTAAGCTAGACATTGTATTTATTACACACACACACATATAAACACACAAATACATGCACGCTCGTAGTATTTCCGCCCCAGACCGGATCAGCAACATGCTAAGTGAATTGTTTCCGTTCTTGCTTCTATGACCATAATAGAGCAGGTAAACGATTTAAAAGACTGGTACTGACAAGTACTGAATGTAAAAAAGAAACCCGGTTTTCCGCAGAGGAAAATATGGGAAAGAGAAGTTAATTATAACTATTAAAAGCCAAGATTACAGGTTACCGGCATGCAGGCAAGCTAAAGCTAACTTACCGAGGCGAGTCTTTGTCCGTCTCCAACACGCTGACGTGCTTTCTCAGCAAGTGCTGAGAAAGGCCAGGCGAAGTCGACCTTGCAATGTTTGCAAGTAATAGTTTTCTGTGCTTTGTTGAGTGTGAAATGCTCCCAGCTTTTGGAGGTTTTTGGTCGTTCGCGAGGTGATGCTGCCGTGGACGCCGCCATTGTGAATCCTTCTGCATGTTGTTGTTGTGTGCAGTGACAGTCGCTAGTGCGCATGCACACCTCTCACAGTAGCATACGGCAAGAGAGCGGGCTCATATCCTCCTAACTAACAGACTGTAAGCTACAATTTCATGCACCAAAACACGATGAAAATCGATAATTAAATTAGTTGACAACTAATTTAATTATTGATTTTCATCGATTTAATCGATTGGTTGTTGCCCTAGTTGCCAGATAACAGATGCCAGCTCGTTTCCCCCAAACATCACAGGCTAACGCACAACATGCTAACCACAGTGGGACAGCCGCAACTTAGCCTAGTTTCCGAGCTAACGTTAGCAGAAACGGAGGGGTAATGGTGGTGGGGGCTGGGGGGATAAAGGACTGATCGTATTCAGCCAACTGTTAAATTCCTCTTGACTAATATAGGAATGTTCGTACTTTGAAGTTTATCCTTCAGACTTTCAACAAGTAACGTCAACATTGACGAACATGTGAAGTTACCCCTGCTGTTAGCATTAGCTCATAGCAATGAGCAAAATAAATACTACACAGCATTTAAATACTCACATTTCCATCATCAGGTTTGGCGATGGATTGTTGGTACTGAGCCTGGATTCAGGAAAAGTCTAGTTCCCAGTCCTGTGTTGAACTGACTGAAGTTGAAGAAGCAGTCGGACGTGAAGTAACTGGCACACGCATACAGGTTTTAGCCGACTGTAGCTGCTCATTCCCTTAAAAAATAAAATTAATCCACTGGACCCTTTGGTCTTAGGCTGGTAGCCTACATGTGAAAACACACTGCCTGGCCAAAAAAAAAGTCACCACCTGGATTTAACTAAGCAAATATGTACGAGCCTCCTATTGGACAATTACTGCATGGGTGATTATCTTTCAGCTGGCAACAAGTTATTTAACCCCAGCTGATGCAATGAGTAGCTTCTCATTTCTTAAACAACCATGTGGAAAGACACATCCTGTGGTCGTGGAAAAGATGTTAGTCTGTTTAAGAAGGGTCAAATCATTGGCATGCATCAAGCAGAGAAAACATCTAAGGAGATTGCGGAAACTACTAAAATTGGGTTAAGAACTGTCCAAGACATTTTTAAAAACTGGAAGGATAGTGGGGAACCATCATCTTCAAGGAAGCAATGTGGTCAGAAAATAATCCTGAATGATGGTGATCACTTAAACGTTTGGCCAAATCAAATCAAAGAAAGACAACAGTAGACCTCAGGGGTATGTTTAATAGTGAAAGTAAGAGCATTTCCACACTCACAATGTGAAGGGAACTCAAGGGATTGGGACTGAACAGCTGTGTAGCCTCAAGAAAACCTCTAATTAGTGAGGCTAACTGGAAAAAAAGGCTTCACTTTGCTAGGGAGCATAAAGATTGGACTCTGGAGGACTGGAAGAAGGTCATGTGGTCTGATGAGTCCAGATTTACCCTGTTCCAGAGTGATGGGAGCATCAGGGTAAGAAGAGAGGCAGGTGAAGTGATGCACCCATCATGCCTTCTGCCTACTGTCCAAGCCTGTGGGGGCAGTGCTATGATCTGGGGCTGCTGCAGTTGGTCAGGTCTAGGTTCAGCAACATTATGGCCCAAAGAATGAGGTCAGCTGACTACCTGAATATACTGAATGACCTGGTTATTCCAGCAACAGACTTTTTCTTCCCTAATGGCACGGGCATATTCCAAGATGACAATGCCAGGATTCATGGGGCTCAAATTGTGAAAGAGTGGTTCAGGGAGCATGAGACATCATTTTCACTCATGGATTGGCCACCACAGAGTCCAGACCTTAACCCCATTGAGAATCTTTGGGATGTGCTGGAGAAGGCTTTGTGCAGTGGTCAGACTCTCCCAATGTCAATACAAGATCTTGATGGAAAAATTAATGCAACACTGGACGGAAATTAATTGCAGAAGCTTACTGAAACAATGCCACAGCTAATGTGTGCTGTAATCAAAGCTAAAGGTGGTCCAACAAAATATTAGAGTGTGTTACCTTTGTTTGGCCAGGCAGTGAAAATGTAGCTGTTTACAGCCAACAACCGAGCAGTGATAGGTTTTGTGTCCAGACATGGTGTACTCTGATCTCTCGCTAAGAATGTAAACAATATGGCGGCACTACTTATGCAAATAAAATGCTTGTTATGTAACAGAATATCCAGACTCAACAGCTCACCAAACACCATGAGTTTACATTTATGGAAGAGCATCCGCCTGGAGCTCAGAGGAGGAGTGGACCCTGATGAGCTGGACAGCAACATGGACGACTGGGAGGGAGGGACCATTGAGTTTTTTTATCAACAAAGAAATCATTCCCCTTGGAGATCCTCGAGGAAGGCCAAATACCCAAAAATGTGTCAAAAGCCTTAAAGTGTTTTTTGCATAATATGGGGCCTTTAATGTTTGTCATGTTTGCATGTTGACTTTTTAATAATACGGAATAGTTCATATGGTGCTTCAACTGTTTGCAGTTTACCACCTTCATTCCTTTATTCAACTCATCTCTCAGTGTTTATGTTTGTGAATTTTTGATGTGCAGTCCAGATTCAGGATTTCTTCAGTGGTACCACAGCTTTGTTGAAATTCAGTACTAAAAAAGAAGATACTTGGTTATTTCTAGTTTCCTGTCTGCATTAACTATGGGATGAGGTGATTCATGGAGCCCTAGAGGGCCACGCTGGCCCCTGAGTCGGACCATGGTTGAATTATTTGCTGCTTTTTCATGTATGAAATTGAGCGATTCATGGAAATTATATCAGGAAGGACTTGGGCTGCTCTGATGTCACTAGATCACAAAGTATTTATCTCCACTCTGCAGGTGGGGGCCTGTATAGTGAACCAGGAGAACAACATTGCTGGCATTGGTTACAACTGCATGCCAAATGGCTGTGAAGGCAAGCTGCCATGGTCAAAGGATTCAAAAGACTGGCTGGACAGGAAATATCCCTACGGTAAGACCTCATTTACTTTAATCTTCTTTTAAATCGGGGTCTCAAACTCCCAGCCACTTGGGGTCCACCTCTCCCCTACCCATAGCCCCCTGTGGTTTGAAAATAGACTGTGGAAAAATTTTCCAATTGTTTTATTGACATAACAAATTATAATGTTTTCTAGTATAATTTTGAAATTAAAAATGAATATCTGTTGGTGAAAGTACTGGCCCTTGTACAAATGTAGTTGATGACCCCTGATCTTCATCATCACTCGTCAAAAATCCTTCTGTCCATGTCTGTCTTTTCCTTTAACATCACTGACCGAAATGCAAACAAATTTCAGAGGAAAATACATCATTACCTATCCTATCCAGTACTGGAGCCTTACAAGCTGTCCCTGGGTAAGAGGCTGGATAACATGCTGAACTGGTTGCCAGCCAATTACAAGACTGATAACTAGAGACGAACAACCAGTCACATAGACATCTATGGCAATTCACTGTCAACATTTAAAACTAACTGCATTATTTTGGTCTGAGAAATGCTTGAAATGCACGAGGGGAACATGACGGTAAAAATGCTAAAATGCTAATTCTTTTCCTCAGTGTGTTTTGCTGCACTGAACTCCATCATGAACAAGACCAGTCATGATGTGAAAGGCTGCACCATGTACATCACTCTGTTCCCCAGCAATGAGTGTGCCAAGGACATCATCCAGGCAGGTCAGTGTTTGCACCACACACAAGCACACGCCTGTTCCCCACGTGGGCCTACTCTGGTCTGATTGGTCGACTGGTCTGCTCTGTGATTGGTCAGCTCAGTGGTGCTCAGTGCCATGTTTTCAGCAGCTCTGCATTCATTCTAATGTTCCTGCTCAGCACTGTGCTTGTTACCCTGAGCCAATGAGCTTGAACAAGGGATAAAACAATGGCAGGACAGGGGAATCAGCTGTTTCAGGAAGCTGCTGGTGCTGTTTACAGGAGAGGGAGAAGTGCTGTGGAAATTGTCTTCTGCATAGAAGTATTTTATCATAAAGAAGGGACAGGTTGAAGGGACTAATTAATTTACACAACTCTTAAAAGCAAAATGTGACCTTTTTAGGGGAAGAATTTCTCTCAGTTCCTGGCAGATGATCATCCATCCATCTTTAATCCATTTCACTTGATTCCTTTTGGAGTTGTGAGGGGCTGCCACAGTTTGATGCCATGGGGAGACGCTGAGGTCTACATTTGTTCTCTCATTTGGCCTTTCAGTTGTTTATAGTGATCGAAAAGTTTGTCTGCATCCATCCATCCATCCATCCATCCATCCATCTTCTTCCGCTTATCCGTGATCGGGTAGTGGGGACAGCAGCCTAAGTAGGGAAGCCCAGACATCCCTCTCCCCGGCCACTTCGTCCAGCTCTTCCCGGGGGATCCTGAGGTGTTCTCAGCCAGCTGGGAGACATAGTCCCTCCAGTGTGTCCTGAGTCTTCCCCGAGGTCTTCTCCCGGTGGGACATGCCCTGAACACCTCACCAGGGAGGCATCCAGGAGGCATCATGATGAGAGGCCAAGCCACCTCATCTGGCTCCTCTCAGCGCAGAGGAGCAGTGGCTCTACTCTGAGCCCCTCCCGGATGACCAAGCTTCTGACCCTGTCTCTAAGGGACAGCCTGAGAAAACTCATTTCTGCCACTTGTACTGGTGATCTTGTTCTTTTGGTCACTACCCACAGCTTGTGAGCATAGGTGGGGGCAGAAACAAAGATCGAATGGTAAATCAAGAGCTACGCCTTTCGGCTCAGCTCCCTTTTTACCACAATGGACCTGTGCAGAGTCCGCATCGCTGCTGACGCTGCACCGATCCGCCTGTTGATCTCCCGGTCCATCCTTCCTTCACTTATGAGCAAGACCCTGAAGTACATAAACTCCTCCACTTGGGGCACATTTGGAGGTGCTGATTCTCATTCCAGCCGCTTCACACTCAGCTGCAAACCAATCCAGTGAGAGCTGTAGGTCACGATCTGATGAAGCCAAAAGGACCACATCATCTGCAAAAAGATGATGATGTGAGGTCACCAAACTGGACCCCCTCAACGCCCTGGCTGCACCTAGAAATTCTGTCCATAAAAGTTGTGAATAGAATCGGTGACAAAAGGCAGCCCTGGCAGAGTCCAACCCTCACTGGAAACAAATTCGATTTACTGCCGACAATGTGGACCAGATTTGGTAGAATGCCTTCTCCAAGTCCACAAAACGCATGTAGACTGGTTGGGCAAACTCCAATGCACCCTCGAGGACGCTATGGAGGGTGTAGAGCTGATCCACAGTTCCACGACAGGACAAAAACCACACTGCTCCTCCTGAATCTGAGGTTCGCCTCTCCAGTACCCCTGAATAGACCTTACCAGGGAGGCTGAGGGGTGTGATCCCCCTGTAGTTGGAGCACACCCTCAAGCCCCCCTTCTTGAAAAGAGGGACCACCACCCCAGTCTGCCAATCCAGTGGCACCGCCCCCAATGTCCAGGCGATGTTGCAGAGTCATGTCAACCATGACAGCCCCACAACATCCAGTTTGTCTACAATGTTAATAACACAAAGCTGCTGTTTAAGAGTAGAAGAAGATAATACAATGGTAATAGAAGATAAAGTAACATAATGCAGTAAAAAAGCCAAACAAACAAACAAACAAACAAAAAAAACAAGTCACAACAAGCACACAGGACCATTTAGAGTTGCTGAAGAGTTCATCTGACGACTGGTGCGTACATTAAAATTTTACACTGCTGGTGCCACTGGGCAGATACACAGGTACAGCCAATCACAGAGCTGACATGCAGAACAAGACAAACATGTACACACAATCACACCCAAGGGCAGTTTCGAGGCATGTTTTTGGTCTGTGGACCTTGTGCAGCCCCAGCAAGAAAATATATATGCACTTGCTGTCTTGTTATAGTTGTGGACGTTTTAATATTTAGTTTCAAAGAAGGCACAAAATTGTCCTTGGACCAAAACCCCTCCTTCTGTTTCTACTTTTCTTTGACTAAGCATGCTTTATATTTCTTTGTAAGGAAGCATATCTTGGTACTGATGTTTTTCAATCCCCTCAACACTTGTTCAGGTATAAAGGAAGTGGTCTATCTCTCAGACAAATTCCATGGAAGAAAAAAGACTTCAACATCGAGACTGATGCTGAAACATGCAGGAGTAAAGTACAGGTAACTCAATGAACACACACATACACACATACAGTCTTGCCACTTCATTAGGTACATCTCTTTAATTGCATGTTTATGCAAATAACCAATTGGTCAATCACATTGCAGCAACTCAATGCATTTAGTCATGTAGACATGGTCAACCTGAAAATCAGAATGGAGAAAGGGGATTTGGGTAACTTTGAACGTGACATGGTTGTTGGTGCTAGATGGGCTGGTCTGTCAGAAACTGCTGATCCACTGGAACTTTTACACACAACCTTCTTGAGGGTTTACAGAGATTGGTCTGAAAAAGTGAAAATATCGAGTGAGTAGAAGTTCTCTGGGCTAAAAGTCCTTGTTGATGCCAGAGGTCAGAGGAGAATGGACAGAGTGTTTCAAGTAATAGAAAAGCAACAGTTACTCAAATAACAACATTATACAATCAAGTCTTCAGAAGACCTTTTCTTAATACACATTTAAAATCTTAAAGCTGATGGGCTACAGCAGCAGAAAGCCACACCAGGTAACACTCCTGTCAGCTAAGAACAAGAAACTGAGGCTGCAGTTCACACAGGCTCATTAAATGTGGACAACAGAAGATTGTAAAAGTGTCTCCTGGTCTGATGAGTCTGGATTGCTGCTCCACATTCAGATGTAGGCTCAGAGTTTAGTGTGAACATCATAAAAGCATGGATCCATCCTGCCTTGGATCAGTGGTTAAGGCTGCTGCTGGTGGTGTGATGGTGCACTTTGTGCTCTTTGGACCCCTTAGTCTCACCTGAGCATGGTTTAACCCCACAGCCTACCTGAGGATTGTTGCTGACCAAGTCTATGCCTTTATGACCACAGTGGACCATCTTCTGATGGATAAGCTCAGATCATCTCAATATGACAATGAGATCACTGCACTCCGGTGGCCTCCGCAGTCACTAGATCTCCATCTAATAGAGAACCTTTGGGATGTGGTGGAACAGGAGATTCTCATCATGGATGTTCAGCCGACAAATCTGATATTGACCAACATCTCTGAGGGAGATGTTGGTCAATGTATGACACCATGAATTAAGGAGCTCTGAAAGCAAATGTCAGGTGTACCTAATAAAGTGTCTGTTGAGTGTAAGATACTTGTATAATTACAGGTCAACTCCTGTCATTTTACACTGCTCATTTTTTATTTCAGTGTTATTTTAATATCATTTAGAATGGCTCTGAAATGTTATAGAGGTAAGAAACGAGGAAACTGAACATGTGATTATATGGAATTGAAATATAAGACAAAACCACTGTACCTCTGCAAGAGTACAATTATATCTTTTTCATATGCAATAGTCCTTTAATATTACGGCACCAAAACATCACTTAACTACAGTGATGGAATAAAATATGTAAAATAAAATAATAATAATAACGATGATGATGATGACAATAATAATAATAATAATAGTAATAATAATAATAGTAATAATAATAATAATAATAATAATAATAATAATAATAATAAAATAATTAAACAATACAATAATGTAATATGTAAAATATACCTTTAATCATATCTATGTAACTGAACAGCTTTTATGTGAACTTTTTACTAACATCATTTTCTATGAAAACTGCTGTACTGAACTTCATTTCACTCAAGTAGCATTTGCAGCCTGGACCCCATGTGGCCCTTCCCCTCACAAAATGGCAGTCATTTCCGAAACTCCACAAACTGCAAACATAAAAAAAACATGACAGGAGGCACCAAATGGGATTAGTCATGATATACCAAAACAATGCCATGTGCAGACTGGATATGTATAATTTTCTATATGATATAGAATGTTGAAAAATCTTTTTGTTTAAATTAAAGAATGTGTTGTGCATAAAGCTTTCTGTCTATATCTCTTTTAAAGCATAGGATATTAAATTAGATTTTGGTTAATACAAGATTTAGAAAATGGTAAAATGAGAAAATATTTCTACTTCAAAAAATAGTGAATGTTCATTGTTTTGTTGCTTTTAAAGAGAAGCTTAAATTGACTTCAATTTGATGTCAAGTGACTTTAATGACACAGTATTATCTCTGTTTAAAGGGACAGTTCAGGATTTTTAGAGGTGGGGTTGCTTGAGACCTATGGTATAGTAAAACATAGATAAATCCAACATAAATCTACACCAAATGAAGCTAACAAACTTTTGACATGATACAGGAATCTGGACTTTATCCAAGCAAAAGGAGCCATTAGCACAGTAATGCCTTCCCTGCTAGTTCTCCCAGTACACTTCTTAAAGGGCTCATAAGTGTTTGTGTGTGTGTTAATGTCCTATGTATTTTTCAGGCAGTATCCCAGACCCAACTCCGAGGATCCTGAGAGTACAGTCATCATTAATTTTAATTCCTTCTATGGTCCTGATGAACCTGCTCAGGGGAACGTCACAGAGGGAGAGGAGGAAGAGGAACAACGTGACAGAGATTGAAAGAGATAATTTCTGAGTCTTCTCCCTCCTGACATGGAGCAAGTCTCAAAAAGAAACACAGATATAATCAATCTGGTGCCTCACTTTTCTGCTTGTCTGTTTCTGTTTATATCCTTTTGTCCTTTAAAAGTTTCTTTGCATGAGAAAGTTTCCAACTTCATGGCAGCAGTCAGCTGGTCAGTGTGAGTCTGGCTCTGATCAAGATTTCCTGCCTGCTTTAAAGGTGCTTTGTTGGTCACCACTGTAACTTTTGCTAAATGTTGCTAAGTTCTGTACTCATGATGGATTCATGTCGGGTCCAGATTTAAATCATTTGACGAATAAATTATCTTTTACGTGCTCTTGATCACTCAAGTTTGTTTGTTTTTTTTCTTTTGTGGGGGCTTTATGTTTAGATAGGACAGTGATTAGAAATGGAAACTTGGGAGACAGAGTGGGGAGGTCAGTGGAAAAGGGGCCAGATTTGTATCCTGTGGTCGGCTGGAAGGACACCCACATGACCTGATGTGGGCAAAGTAACCACTTGGTGACTGGCATTATGCATTTCTGGTATTTAAAAATGGGGAAATAACAAAGAGCTACTAAAGTTTGAGAAAAAAAGTTAAAACTATTACAAAGGGTTGCATCAGATTAGCTTTTCAGATATTTTGGGGACTGGCAGGTAAGTATCTCATCTCTTGTTGGCCCTTGTGTGGTCCTAACTGGAAGCTACCTTCAAGAAAATGAGAGAGGTAGAGATTGGACCCATTTGATTGGTCAACAGACTGAACAGACATTGTCACTTTCTGTTAGGGTCAATAAGGAGGTCTGACAACAACACTGCTGCAACTTCTACCAGGAAAATGTGACAGAAATATCACTAATTACAAAGTTATCACTGAGGGTCCATAAATACAAAAGATGGTAAAAAAAGAAAAAAAAAAAAAAAAAAACACTGCATTTCACAGCTAAATTAAAACTTTCTGAAAGGGAAATATTTCACCTGGAGCCCCTTAAAGACTGAAAACAGAATGAGCCTCCAAACCCAGTCATCCTATAACGATCCTGTTCGGGTCAAGAGTAATCAAAAAATAATGAAAGTCTTACAGGATTGGGAGGGTTAATAAGATCCCATCGATGATGCATTTATAAACATAAAGAAGACATAAAATGAGACAATGTTTCTCTGTGACAAGGAAGTTTTATCTCTCTGCTTCATACAACTTGAACTTTAATTGAACTTAAACATCTTATTTTTTTCACATCACATATGATTAAAATATGAGACTATAAATAAGAAGAAACTTACAGATGATGCTTCCACAAGCTGAAACATAAGCATGGCTGCAGATGGAAACACACCTCTGCTCCTAGATTTGCTTGAGGACTAAATGGTCGCTTCCACATAACAACTTCCTGTATAAACAAGCAACTTCCTGCTTTGACAAAATAACCACCAGGAGGTGCTAAAACAGTTTAAACTCTCCAACTCCCAAGGGCAGCACACTTTTTTGTTCTAAAAAAGGGTGACCAGCCTTGAATCTCATGTCCGTTGTTTGCAGTCTTCCACTCTCCTCTCTTCCCGGTCTTCCCTGAAGTTTTTCCCGACACACCACATTGAGGATTTTCCCAAAGCTCTTATTTGCACATCGATGAGGAAAATCCAAAGAGCTATAGCTGAGGAAACAGAAGAGCTTCGTCTACAAAAGTTTTTTGACCGACAGGCCCACCCATTTACTAGATATCACTCTCCGATCATAAAAGTGTCAACAAAGTTCAGTAATGAACAGCTCCACCGTTCTTGTTCATCACTTCAGAGATTCCTTTGGGCTGCTTGATGCCAGTGTTTCCAGGAGGCTAGTGGGAATGTTGCTCCAAGTGGTGAAGATGGCTTCACAGAGGGCATCCACCATCTGGAACTGATGTCCATTTTTGTAAACTTCACTCACTGTCCATGCACAAGTGTCCTCATTTGATATTGATTGAGTGTATACAGTGGTTTCAAATTAATTAGACCATCGCTCAGCCTCAATAACTACAATTACAGACATAACACATATTTGGCCATTTCATTCCAGTTCATAATCATTATAGCTGTTAATGTAGATATTAACATGATCTCTCTATCCATGGTTGATACATCTATAGTAACTATCTCTAGCTCCACATGGACATGAGATCCCTCTTGAAAATGAGGTGTCACATCTCAAGAGGTCTACCATTAATACATTTATACTTAACAGAGACAAATATGGTAGGGATGCACTTGTGGTCTGGGCACCCATGAGTTTGTCACTACCATAAATTCTTATTTTCAGTAAGACTTTTATTGAGTATACTTCTATAAAATTATCACCACAACCACACAGACATGAGGACCCTCCTCTAATAAATTTGTTTGCAGCAGAAACAAATTTGACTGACGACAGGTCTATGATTGGTCCATTGATCTGTCACTAGCTTTAGTTCTTACTTTAGTCCACTTGTCTCCACTTACCTCCCTCCCTTTGCCCACACACCCAACACAGCATGGTGTGGATTTGCTGTTCATCATGAGACTGGGGTCCACATTCAAGATTTCCTGCTGCTTAACAGAAGGTTTTTTCTTGCCGCCATGATGGGAGGGATTCATGATTGGCTATATGGATTCATGTTGGGTGTTTGATGTATATATTTGTATATATATGTATATGTGTATTTTTATATGTATATATGTATCTATGCATATATGTGTATCCATAATATGAAGAGCTTTGTGCTCTATTGTAAAGTGTCTTGAGATAACACTTGTTATGAATTTGGCGCTATACAAATAAAGATTGATTGATTGATTGATTGATTGATTGATCGCTCAGTGTAAGGTTAATGCCACACCTGCCACAAATAAACAGCACTGGTAATTACCAGAGTCATTTTTGATGTTTCTGTGATGGTTGTATGTAGAAGCTCTTTCGCTAAAATGATATTTTTAATGCTAAAATCTAATTATTACTGTTATCCATGAATTTTCAAATTTACCCCTTTACAAAAAAGAAAAAAAAAGAAAAAAAGTAATAAAAAGATTATTTCTTGATA